>CM067881.1:19323550-20523550 GCA_034621355.1 Mycalesis mineus
CTTCCAAAGTGACAAAATGTCCCTGTAACTTTAAAAATATGAGAGTGATAAAAAATTTATCATGCACATTACCATGCAAACTTCCACCAATGATTGGTTTGAACAAGATCTAGTTATTTTTTTAATACATCATTAATCGTACATATATGCCACCAAAATAAAGTATTATTATAACATCGATCAAAGTTACAACGAACTACAAGAACTTTTATATTATATTACTTGCTACTACGGAACCCTTCATGGGCGAGTCCAACTCGCACTTGGCCGCTTTTTTTAATAAGTCATAAATCGTACACCTACGTCACAAAAATACACTATAATTAAAACATCGATCAAAGTTACAACGAACTACAAGAACTGTTATATTATGTTGCTTGCTATTTTATTTTCGCTATGGAACGATAAAACGATAGAGATTTTGAGTAAATACAGTGAAACAATCTTTGAAGGCCGCAAAAATATTTCAAGAAACGAAATTACATAAAATAACTTATGTTTCACTTTTCTATCAATAGTAAGAATAATATTAGTTGAATTTTTTTACTTGTTACAATTTTTCGCAATCACAATGATATTGTGAGACAGCTCTGTTTTATAATAATTATGTATTTATTTATGTTATGTACCTATTCTTTATTGCACATTCATAAGTAACAAACAAGAAATCTATACTAATGTTGTAAAGAGGTAAAGTTTGTAAGTTTGTAAATAAAGTTCTTTCGGGTCTAATCTTCGGAACTACTGATCCGATTTGAAAAATTCTTTTACCAGTAGAATGCTACGTTATCAGTGAGTGTTATAAGCTATATTTTATATTTGTATTGTATATATTACCCGAATTATCACAGTTTTTGTCGCGCGAGTCGGACCGTGAAATTTATTAAATTTAGCTTTATGCGCGTACGCTGCCTTACCTATTGGATATAATTGAAAACATTGTATTAAATTTAATGCATCTTAAAAACTTCTACAAAAAAGTCCGCGATAGCATATATCAATCTTTTATATTTTGGTAGATATATAAGTTTTTGTGTTTTAAAAAATCATTTAATTCATATGCATACGTTTACGTCATTATTTATACAACCAAACTTAAATCCTTATCAAAATAAACTATTTAATAATCACAAGGATATTAAAGAGTTAAGATTTGCCTTTTACATTATGTCAATTAGTTATATAGTTTCAGAGATATTACAAAATTTCTAAAAATGTAATAAATCATTTAGTTCATATGTTTAAGTTTACGTCATTGTTTATACAACTAAACTTAAATCCTTATCAAAATAAATTATTTAATAATCACAAGGATATTATAGAGATAAGATTTGCCTTTTACAGTATTTTAATTAGTTATATAGTTTCGGAGATATTACAAAATTTCTAAAAAATCAACAATGCCGCTATATCGTCCAAATTAAGTTGACCTCCTCCGTGTTATGTTATACGTACTGAATAGGGGTCAACATTTTGGTACTGATATTGTTTGAGAATTCGATCTTTGATCTTTTCTTTCAATTTATTTGGCATGGCAGACCATATTGTTTATATAATATACGAAAAAGTTTGTTCGTTTGATTGAATCTCTAGATCTGCATGTCGGATTGTAAATTATTGTTATTTTGATTATTATGAAAGCTAGACTCCAAAGTGAAATAGACTATTTAATATAAGCTCACATCAGCTTGCCATAAATATATATTGGTTAATGTTAATGTACTGTAATATCGTACAATGTTGAACAAAAATGTAGATCTTTAGTACACGGGACGGGACGGAGGATATTGCTTCACGGGAAACTATAAAAAAATTAAATTGAGAGGGGTAGCGGGAAAAGAGCATCTTTATATGAAAGTCTGTCTTTAAAATTAAAAGGGTACCTAAGAGGTTTTCACGCGGACGAAGTCGCGGGCGACTGCTAGTACATTATACAATCAAGCGTGCAAAAGCAATCTGTACCAGGAAACCTAATCAATTGTGACATGTCAACAACCTCGGTATATGTATTGGTATTTTAGACATTTAGACTTTGGATGGTTCTTTTTTTCTGCATATTTTCAAGACTATCTTAGCAAATTCTTGCAAATTCAGCATACACAACGACAAGCAGCTTATTGGTTTAATAAGTTCTTCCATTTCAACATCTTGAGATATAGACTCCAGATCAGCCCACATAGTTTGGGCATCCCCTAGAAGTTTTTGAGATTCAGGCTTGCATTTCTCCTGTTGGTAGCTCTTAGGCGATTTCGTTTCACTTGTGCCTAATAATTGCACATCTTGTCCTAACTGTACGTCATCCGATTTGACAACTATTCCTGGTTGGTTCATATGGTTCCTATGCCTCTTTATATTAGATTTGATTTTATTAATTGGAACTGAGCTAGAGTAATAGCGATGGTTGTCTGAGTCTTCAAATTTGACAGTTTTTCTTGGTTGGTTCCTATGAAAGTCTGCATCACATCCCATCCTATCCCTCTTTATATTCGTTTTGATGTTATGCTTTGGAACTGAGCTAGAGTGATAGGAATCGTTGTCTAAGTCTTCCAATTCAACAGCTTCTCTTGATTGGTTCATATGAAAGTTTGCATCACATCCCATCCTATCCCTCGTTATATTTGTTTTGATGTTATGCTTTGGAACTGAGCTAGAGTAATAGGAATCGTTGTCTGAGTCTTCCAATTCAACAGCTTCTCTTGATTGGTTCATGTGAAAATTTGCATCACGTCTCATCCTATCCTTCGTTATATTTGTTTTGATGTTATGCTTTGGATCTGAGCTAGAGTAATAGGAATCGTTGTCTGAGTCCTCCAATTCAACAGCTTCTCTTGGTTGGTTGATATGAAAGTTTGCAACACGTCCCATCCTATCCCTCGTTATATTTGTTTTGATGTTATGCTTTGGAACTGAGCTAGAGTAATAGGAATCGTTGTCTGAGTCTTCCAATTCAACAGCTTCTCTTGATTGGTTCATGTGAAAGTTTGCATCACGTCTCATCCTATCCTTCGTTATATTTGTTTTGATGTTATGCTTTGGATCTGAGCTAGAGTAATAGGAATCGTTGTCTGAGTCCTCCAATTCAACAGCTTCTCTTGGTTGGTTCATATGAAAGTTTGCAACACGTCCCATCCTATCCCTCGTTATATTTGTTTTGATGTTATGCTTTGGAACTGAGCTAGAGTAATAGGAATCGTTGTCTGAGTCTTCCAATTCAACAGCTTCTCTTGATTGGTTCATGTGAAAGTTTGCATCACGTCTCATCCTATCCTTCGTTATATTTGTTTTGATGTTATGCTTTGGATCTGAGCTAGAGTAATAGGAATCGTTGTCTGAGTCTTCCAATACAACAGTTTCTCTTGGTTGGTTCATATGAAAGTTTGCATCACGTCTCATCCTATCCTTCGTTATATTTGTTTTGATGTTATGCTTCGGAACTGAGCTAGAGTAATAGAAATCGTTGTCTGAGTCTTCCAATACAACAGTTTCTCTTGGTTGGTTTATATGAAAGTCTGCATCACATCCCATCCTATCCCTCTTTATATTCGTTTTGATGTTATGCTTTAGAACTGAGCTTGAGTAACAGTTATTGTTGTCTGAATTCAATTTGACATCTTTTCTTGGTTCGTTCATATGAATATTTGCTTTATATCTCATCCCATCCCACTTTACATTTGCTTTGAATGTATTCATTGGAACTGAGCTACAGTAATATATTTCTTTCGATTCGCCAGGTTCTCTTGGTTGATTTATATGAACGTCTACATCACGTCCCATGCTACCTCTCTTTATATTCATTTTGATTGTATACAATGGAATTGAGATAGAGTAATTGTTTTCGTTGTCAGAATCGGCAGCTTTTTTCGGTTCGTTTATATTGAAGTCTGTATTTGTCTCTTTATCATTCCTCTTATTGTTTCTTATTGTTCCTCTCATTTGTTCGGTTTTGTTGAGTCCCCGGGATGCTCTCTGTTCAAAAAAAGGAATTAGGTTAAAACAGTAACAGTAAAAACTTTGACGTATAAAATGGCTTTCACCTTTTGATGTAGTAAGTAGTGGCAATATCTATTGCATCGAAAGCCGTGGTTTCTTACGTTGAACGTAAGTTATCATTAGCTTAAAGATCGCACTTTCGTAACGTCGATCGATATCGATCGATATCGATATAGATAATCATCCCCTCTTTTAAACGTCTGGCACTATGGTATCATTTATAAAGGCTGACAATGATGATAGATTGTGGCTATCATATACTTTTTTTAATTAATTACAAATTAGCCCTTGACTTCAGTCACGCCTAACGATAAGTGATGATACAAAGTAAGATGAAAGCGGACTAACATGTTAGGAATAGTATGAAATCTTCACCCCTTTTGGTTTTTACACGGCATCGTATCGGAACGATAAATCGCTGGGTGTGTCTTTGTCTCCCACCAGCCAGACATGGATCAATTTAGTAAATTCGGGAATCAAACCCAGGATCTTCGGCATATAAATCCACTGCGCACACCACTGCGCCACAGAGGCCCAAACTACTAATTGGGTAATTGGCCGGCTTGCAACGTAGTCCTGTCTTTGATTCCTATAACGGGGTTATTAATGTTTTGTTTTATTTTAAACGAGCGGTCGCCCGCGGTTCCACCCGCGTAGTTTTTGTGCCCGTGGGAATAACTGCATACAAATTATTATTTCAGATTTTAGCCAGAATAAACAGACACATAGGCAGACTAAAATAGTAAAAAATATTATTTAGGTGCATGTACCGTATATATATTCGTATGCAAGTAGTTAAAAACGATTATGTCAATATCAGTAATAGACACTCCAATTCCATTTATAAGTATAGATTGAATCAAGCTGTCTGATGCTTCATACTGGAACATTCACTCGGTTCACTACAGGGCCAGGTCTTCCTCTATGTAGGAAAGGGGATATGGGGAGTAGACCCACCACGCTTCCCCAATGCGGGTTGGCGGGCTTAGGATGATAATGTTTTATACATCAGATGTTGATAATAGTGACCGGGACCGACGGCTTAACGTGCTCTCCGAGGCACGGGGATGTAACACCACCATTCCCGACTTGGGGCTTCAAAAATACCGCAAAAAAATAGTTTTGACGACCTCCGTCGCGCAGTGGTATGCGCGGTGGATTTATAAGACGGAGGTCCTGGGTTCGATTCCCGGCGGGGCAGATTGAGATTTTTCTTAATTTGTCTTGGTCTGGCTGGTGGGAGGCTCTCGCCGTGGCTAGTTACCACCCTAACGACAAAGACGTACCGCCAAGCGATTTAGCGTTCCGGTACGATGTCGTGTGGAAACCGAAGGGGTGTGGATTTCATCCTACTCCTCACAAGTTTGTCCTCTTCCATCTTAGACTGCATCATCACTTAACATCAGGTGTGATAGCAGTCAAGGGCCAACTTGTAGTCGATAAAAAAAAAAAATAGTTACCTTTTGCCCCTGATCCGTTTACAATGTGTCTGTTTTCCTTCTTTTCCAATTTAAGCGCCATAACCAATTCACCATTCGGATATAGTTTCGAGTTCTGTTCAACGATCCTAAACCGAGGCCAGAATACTCTTCTCACGTACCTATACCGCACCGACTGGCCTTCCTCCACTGTATTCAAATATGCAGCGACAAGAAGATGATCTGATACGAAACAAACATACACATCCTCGGGTTTGAAGTCGGCCATATCCAGCTGTACGAAAAGCCAGTCATCTACCATACATATACATATCTCTTCTAACCCGAGAAGCGGTCTAGCATTCCGGTTGGCCCCGGACGGTGGGTGCGACATCGCGATGATCTAGCGTTATCCGGGGGCGTAATCTCACTGTAACTTCCGCGAATGTAATCTCGATGTATCCTCCGGGGAAATAATCCCGAGCGCTTCCAACTGGAGCGCACCGCGACTGCAACAGCTGGTAGGATGCATCGCAAGGCGCAGACGTTGTGCGCAGTCACGTGTGACCTTGAAATGCAGGCTACTGCCAACTTCATGTTACATTAATTTCGTAATGGCGTCTTGATTTGTTTAAGCATGTATTTTTATTTTATTATAACCCTATATATAACCCGGGCCTATTACAGGGCCAGGCTTCGGTCCTTATGGCGACGAGTTGGCGGGCTGTATTTAATTTACAGACTGATTTCTTTTAACTTAAATAATTAAACATGTACCTACCAAAGTAAGAAAGTTAGGTTACTTCAATCTTAAATTGCATCACCACTCACCATTAAGTGTGGTTGCAGTCAAGGGCTAACTTGTAATGAATAAAAAAACCTATAAACATAACTAGCAAACAGTAATTCGAAACTAGTATAATATAATACACTAGTAAAATAATTACCAAAAATTGCAGACTAGGTTAGTTACTACCCGAAAAGTAGGCACCTCGATATGGTTTTCGAAAATCTGACGATTAGACATTAACCTCAGATTGGAGTTTAACTATAATTGATTAAATTAAAAATACCATCTACCTTTTAAATTTTTTGATTGTTTACATCGTACTGATTTATCTAAACACTAAAAATTAATTTAATTAATTCGTTGCATAGGTATTTCAAAATGAGAATACCTAGCTCCATCTAGTTTAAAATACTTAAAATGTAAATTGGTTATAATTGTTTTCTACATTTTTTATTTATTTTTCTTTAAAATAAAACTTTAAATTATTATTACTGGATTAATTTAATATTTTTATATCTCTAATTAAGTAAAGTATAGTTAATACCGAACATTCTGGAACATTAAGCAAACAGTGCCATCTGTCAATGAATAGTTAAAACTAAAATGCAGGTGTATGCAACATTTTATGAGAAAAAAGCGCGTATTTCGGGACGCCCGACAGAAGTGATAACAGCTAGCGGTGTGGGTAAGAGTGAAAGAGGAGGTGTCTGCTATCGTATGCTTGAGTGAAAGGAAAGCCAGACAGTCTGTCGTCGTTCAGTGTTATGTAAAGAAACGGTTTAACCTCCCGTAAGAAATTATCATTTTAACATAATAGGTTATTACTGAAGTATCTCTAAGTGGAATTTTTCATGCAGGTAAACTTGTTGCACATAAAACCATCATGAAAGCTACTTAATAAACAAATTCACTTTTATACTTTTATATTAGTGAAGATTATATTTCTACTAAGTAATTTTAATAAAAGTTTTTTTCATTTAAAAGTGCTAGAGATTTTGTGCACTTACAATATTATAAGTTCTAATATATAATAATGTGATAGATGGTATGGTCACTCAATTATTCTGACATCACTTTTTAAAAGTGCTCATAAACTAAGCTGACTTGAAGCATCGACTTGAAGGATCGTGATATTTTATTTTATTAGAAACAGTAAAAATAAAGCTTACAGAATTTAAATTATGCAATTTTATTTACTTGTTCAATTAATAAGAAAATAACTAGAGATTTAGTATTGATCCGTTTCAAACGAATACCAAACGTTGGCAACAACAGCACGTGCGCGCGTTTGCACTTTCAAGATTTTCTGACATGTTTCTACCCGCTACTAGATGGCGCACATGTCATTTCAAAAATTTCAGTTTTAACGCGCGCACCTCATTGTAATTAAAATCAAAAGGCCCTTAAAATTTAATAGGCATTGGTGATTTTAATCAGTGATATAAACTAACAAAATGGATAAAGTAAACGATATGAGTCCGGAAGAATTCCATTGCTTATACGACCCCGGATCTAAACCCTTGGGGTATTTAGTGGAGGATACAATGTTTTTAATCTCCACAGCGGAAAACGGAGACAAAACCTATTCAATCTGGACGGTGCCCGAAGGCAAAGATGTTTACCCAGCCGGTGTGAAGGAAACCAAAGACACTTACACCCTTTGCATAGACCTGACTCAGCACCGACCGCACAAGTTCACCGTCAGGAGCACTACGGATGGATATCTCATCTTTGAGGCGGCACAATTGAGAGCCATGTATGGGTAGGTATGAGTTCATCATTACTGTGATGTATATTCTTTTTATCATCATCATTAGATCAACCACTCAACATCCCCTGAGGTTGCTCCGGTTTCGGAGTGAAACGTCGGGATTCGTCAGTTTAAAAGAGCAATACGGCGATAGTTTTACCTTTAACGATTACGCTAAGATGTATAAAAGGTAAAGACCGGGGGCCATCCCAAACATGCGAGCAAGCACTAAATGCGCATCATTTAGTGCTACTGGAGATTTCTTGGAAGATAAAAGGTTCACTATTTTATAACTTGAGCCTTGGACTCGAACCTCGGACCTTATGTCCCGAAGCTTCACAGTCTAGCCACTGGACCAATGAGCCATTTAAAGGTAGAATAGTAGGACTAGGGACAAGGAAAGATAAATATTCTCCTTAAAGAACAGTATTTTATAGATGGCTAAAGTAGTAAAATATTTATATTTTCATAATATCACAAATTAGCAACTTAATTGTAAGCCTTGCGAATTTAATAATTAATTTTAATTAGAAAACTTTACAAATTTCACGAATCTCTCGCCTAATATTATTAGCAGAGCAATTTTTATATCTTTATGAATTGATACCCTATTCGTTCATAACATATTATAATACAAAATTAATTAATTTCAATTGTTATTTTATTTGTTTATTGTTTTTATTATTCAACATAATTCGGTTTTAATTCCATTTAGTTCTCACATTGATTTAATAATTTGAGATTTTAAATTGGAACCATAACTTTAAACTTTTTGAACGGAGTTTTTTTTAATATAACCTAGACAATTTACATGAATTACTCATTTATTTTTATATATTATTATGTATTTTATATTATTTAGTGACCAATATTTTTATTATACAGTAATAGCCCGCTTTACGCGAAGGATACGTTCCGGAAAAAATCGCGTTAACCGAAATTCGCGTATATCGAGGTTTATGATTAAACATAGTTAAAATTGAATACAAAAATATACGAATCAACCAGCACTGCTAGCAGCAAAAGTCGGGTTGCAACTTTTCAGCCTCTCATAGGTACGAGATTTTGCTTTGGTGCATGTGGTCTGGACTTAATGGTGTGTTCTTCTTATTCAAATCTTTGATCCAGACCGAGAGTAACTTCTTAATTCTTTCTAAGATACACGATCTAGAACGAGAAAGATTTGTTGCACTTATGGGTGTTGAACATTCGCTGGCGACTTTAATTTTTTCCCGATTTTTAAAAATCGTTCTCCCGAAATTTGAAATTCTCGTTATAGTGAAACCGGGTATGACGGGGTCGCGTAAAGCGGGGTATAACTGTATTTCCTTAAGTTAACTATTGCTGGTAGCTATTGCGACAGTTTAAAGACGCGAGCGAAGACAGTGTAAACAGTTTATATTGCAGTGGTGTGCACTTCATAAATGCTTAAAATCTCTGCAAGACACATTACGAACCGGTATTGGAGAAGAAATTTTCCAATTCGTGTATTTAATACCTACGTAAAGTACCTACCCTAGTTATACACTTTGTGCACACCACTGCAATATAGTATATGCAGCGCGAATATTGGGAGTTGTTTTGGACATATTTGCAATAATGTTTAGCTAAGTATATTCACAATACTTAGATTGTCTCTTAGATCCAGTGGTTACCCTATATCATCAGTTCCTGGGTTCGGTCTATGAAATACTGAGTTGCACGTTAAACCGTCGCTCTCGATCCTTAACGTTAACGAGAGAGAAAGGAGAGGGTTTATGGGGTAAAAAAATGTTATCATAGTGAATAAATAAACATTAGAACCCTCTTCAACACGGAAATCATTTGAATATTTTTCTTGAACCTCCAGTAACTTAAACCTGGCTATGCGCGATCACTTCACAAGAAAATAAAAAATATTTAAATTATTGACGTGATTAGAAGTGGAACCTTGAAGATCATTATTACATTGTATAAAACAAAGAAATATATAATATAAATATATAATAGAGACACAATGATAATTTTAGAGGTTTCTGATGTGATGTCGCAAAATAACGCATTTTTGCGCTTACATTGCAAAAGCTGGGTAAACCCTATGAGATATATCAAAATAATGTACTACAGTATTGCACATCTTAAAAAGGTCAACAAAAAAGTCCGCGATGGTATGTGTCTATCTCTTAGGGATAACCAACAATAACCATTTATTATCTTTCACTTTCAACCAATGGCTAATGGCTTATTTACAAAGCAATTTTGAGCAATACTGCATTCATCCTTATCCAATTAAGTATCTTAAACACTTTTGCATTCAATATATAGCGCGTGGGGCGTGCGTGTGCCGCCGCCGGTACCAGCATTGTACCCGTGCGAAGCCGGTGTGGGTCGCTAGTTTTATTATATATTTATTTACTTTATTTATTTCCAGGTTTGTAACCCGGTACTGTTGGAGGAAGTACAAGCTGCCCAGAGACGTCTATATTCGTTTCAACTCCCAATTTAGAGGGGGTGTGCTGAGTCTCACCTTCCAAAAGCGAAAAGTCTCGTGCTTCAGCTGGCTCTTGTGCCATAAGTAATTGGATGCATCATACATCCATTTATCCAATAGTACATAGGTTCTCAATCTTATTTTGCATATCTCCCCCACTCCCTTTGGGATCTTTTTCTTTAGAGTACCTTAGAAGGTATTATTATTATTATTATTATATAAGGATCCTTTATAATAATCCTTTTTTTGTCCGTCCGTCTGCCTAGCAAGGCCCTTTACCGAGAAACCTCGTGGAGGTGTTAAGTTGTAATTAAAGCTATATATACTTAGTTTTAAAGTCCCTTGTGGCTGTAAAACTCTTCTAAATTAATGTAAAAGAAAAGGCCGTGTTTGCCGCAAAAATCGTATATTCAACATTTTCAAAACTTATAGACTATTTATCGTTGACCGACAATTATGTGTGACAAATATTTTCAAATACTACAAGTATAGGGAATATTTGAAAACCACACTTGAATTAAAATCGGGAAGTGGTTGGAAAAACCTGCGAGAACTATACTATTTATAATACAAGATGTGCCTAGAAATTTGCACGGAACCCTCTGTGGGCGAATCCAGGTCACATTTGTCTAGATAATTTTTATTTGAATTAAAAATGGAATCATCCATTTCCACTTCTGAAATATGTGAATTTTAATCTTGCTTTAACGCGTTAACGCTACCTGTTTTTTCAATTTTTTTAACGGGCCTTCTTAAACTTTCTAACGCCTACATTATCGGCCTTGTTGAGAACCTATGGCTTTTGTATTAGTAGTTTTTTCAGTGCTTAATTTATGATTTACCGCGAGTGTTAATATACGTGTGCAAGCGAAGAAGAATTGAACGCAGCAAGTGTTTCAATAAAAATAAAAATCAATCAAATTTTCATTACGTTCAATTCAAATTACTTTCCCCGCTAGCGAATAAACTAAAAAGTAAAGTATAGTATTTTCCGAATTTATGACATGCATATCCTATAGAAACAGTTTTTTTCTTCTTAGTTTTTTTAAACCAAAATGGCTTAACTGAGACTGGCGCAGAGGCGAAGTGTCATCATGTTTGTCATTAGCTAAATCATTTTTATTTCCCTGGTACTAAGGTACAAAGTTGTAGGTACTATACAAAAACGGAAATAGCTCCTTCACTCGTCACTCCATTTTTTAAGTTACCATATTTGAATAAAAATAGGGTTCGTTGAGATGCTCATACCTTGTTGATTAAAGGGTGTGGTTTGCTGACAATACGAGTATTATAGGAATATGAGACTTAAAAACATTTATTTTAAGTAGATTTAGTTTATAAGTATTTTTGAAAAGTCTATTTGGTTTGATTGTTGTAATTTTTACCAACTGGAAACTTTTACGAATAAATTAATTTTAAAAATCTCTAATAATTTTCATTTTGTATAGGTAGATATGTTATTAATATTGCATCAATACAAAAGAGGAGTAAATTATAAAGAAATAAAAAAGAAAACGAGAGACTTTTTAAGACAATTTTCCATTCTTCACACATCATTGAAATGTACCTATAAAATATATTAACGTATTGTATTATATATTTTTATGTATTTAAAAGTATTTTCTAAACATTTTCCCTAAAACTCTCCCGAGCTATGCCAAGTTAGTGTATTTAACTATTATTCTTATACATTTCTACAAAAAATTAAAAATATTTACACTACAAAAAAATTAGAGACCGTGCCCGTTTGTTTTAAAAACATTTTTTATGTGCGGGAATTAGTATTTGTATACGATGGTTAAGGATAGGATAGGATAGGATATGACATTTATAAGGAATGGGAACTGATAAGGTGCTATTTGGTGGGTTGCATACTTTTGGATCAAATACTTTTTAATTTAAAAAAAGTTATGATAAATATTTTGATATTTTGTATAATTTAACATCCCAAATTTTAATTTTATATATTTTAGGTGGTTGATCTCTGGTTGCAGAATGATCTGCCTTGAGTAACACTGTCAAGTTATATAATTTACAATTTAATATAATGTACAAAAATATATTTTGTACAACATAATTACAAAATAACGATAGCCTCGCTTTAGGTATAATACCTACTTTATTAGCCCTTCTTTAGCTTGAAATCTATTTAACTTCAGTTTTAACAATAAGTTATATATCACTTTTAATTGTAATAATTTTAAATAATATCGAATGTATTGTTAAAAATAATAATTTTGTTGCTCGAGATCAACCACTAAAAGTTAGCTTAATAAGTGACAAATATGTTTACGTAAATATCTTACGCTAAAAAAATATAAAATATTGTACAATTAGTGTACAATTGGGGGTGAAAGGGTATAAAGTAGTAAAAAGTTTATAAATGAATGTTAAATATATTTTGTTGCAATATGGACATCTCATGATTTTTAATATTTTCTGATTATTGAATAAAAAATTTAAAATATTGTACAATTAGTGTACAATTGGGGGTGAAAGGGTATAAAGTAGTAAAAAGTTTATAAATGAATGTTAAATATATTTTGTTGCAATATGGACATCTCATGATTTTTAATATCTTCTAATTATTGAATAAAAAAATATAAATAATTGTACAATTAGTGTACAATTGGGGGTGAAAGGGTATATAGTAGTAAAAAGTTTATAAATGAATGTTAAATATATTTTGTTGCAATATGGACATCTCATGATTATTAATATCTTCTAATTATTTAATAATAAAAAGAATATAAATAATTGAACAATTAGTGTACAATTGGGGGTGAAAGGGTATAAAGTAGTAAAAAGTTTATAAATGAATGTTAAATATATTTTGTTACAATATGGACATCTCATGATTTTTAATATCTTCTAATTATTGAATAATAAAAAAATATAAATAAATGTACAATTATTTTGGAGGTGAAAGGGTATTAAGTAGTATAAAGCTTATTATGAATGTATTTTGTTACGTAGTTGATACATGGAAATCTCATAATGTCATGTATTTTTTATATCTTCTAAATGTTGACCAATTTAAAATTATAAATAATGGAAAAAATTATGTATAATTGGTAGTGAACGAGAGTTGAGTAGTACAAAGCTTATTAATGAATGTTTAATTTATTTTGTTGCGCAGCTGAATTTCGTGATGTATTTTTATATAATTTATTTATTGATCAATAAAAAATTATAAATTATTGAACTATTTACGTACAACTGGAGGTGGAAGGGTATTTAGTAGTAAAGGCTTATAAATAATGTATTTTGTTGCAGTGTAACGAGTTCGTAGTTGATATATAGTGACCATAAGATGTCATGTATTTTATATCTTCTAATTGTTGATCAATAAAATATTCTATGTGTAGCATTTTTTATTTTTAATCGATAACTCTACTTCCTTTTGGAGTAATATACCTATTCCAAGTTTTTAATAGTAATAGTGTGCAAAAATAAAAAAGGTAGGATAATATGAAACCTATCACGTGAGACAAAAATTAAATGATGTGTGTGTCCTGAAAATAGCGAAATAAGGAATAAATCGAATACAGAGCAAGTGCTAAGGGCAAGCCAGCGATCTCAGGAGCGAAATAAAATCTTAACTAAACTGTAGCATAATTATGTTTCGGTATACTTTAAGTACTGCTCTCTACCTCGTTGGTCTATGTAGCTTCGATCGCGAGGTCCTGGGTTCTATCCCTGGGTCGGGTCACGGAATAATTCTGAGCTTTTTCATTTTTCTATGAAATGTTCAGTACATTCCAAGCCCGGTGTCTGGAAGTTGGCGGTGTTACACCCCCGTGCCTCGGAGAGCACGTTAAGCCGTCGGTCCCCGTCACTGTCATCAACATCTGACAGTGATCGTTACTAAATGAAACATTATCACCCTAAGCCCGCCAATACGCACTGGAGCAGCGTGGTGGGTGTACGCTCCATATCCCCTCTCCTGTAAGGAGGGAGGCCTGGCCCTGTAGTGTGCCGTTAATAAACTGATAATGATGATGATGATACTTTAAGTATATCCCTAGGGAAATAACTATACTATGGATATATTTATCTAACTGCGACATACACTATTTTTGATATTGCACGTATACAACAATCTTAAACAAAACAATTTATTATCAAAATGGATACCAAGAAATACTTGGAAAAAATATATGACTTCAAGGACATAGGTATTAAAGTTTATTGAAAGGTATTCCCTTCTTGGTGCGGTATTTGTACCTAAGTTATTTTTTATTGCATTGGCATCGTCCATCTATATTAATTATTATTATTATGACTTCCTCTGCGTCATCTAAACTATAGTAAGATTAATGACTTGTATTATTTTTAATAGTTTTAGAGTTCGGTGTCTGAAAAGGAAAACACACCCCTTATTTTTTGTCGTTGGCCATCAAAAATCTCTGACGATGAATAATTAACACCTACTCTAAATAATATTTGAGATAACATATCATTAATTGCTCATTTTGGTATATATGATCCTCCTATTAATAAAAATAAAAAATCAAACCTAATAATAAAAATAAAAAGGTCGTAGCTCAATTATTCGATACAGCTTGCGTACGATAAAATCTTTTTTCATTAGTTACACTAAACAACTTTATTGCATTAAAGGAAACAGAAAGACTACAATACAATTACGAGCTTTTGTCATAGCTACTAATGCATTCTACTGAAAGTGATCTCTACCTACCTTTATGATGAACTTAAACTCTATGTAGGTGCATTACAAACTTTACAATGGAATAATATTAGAAGCGAAACGATATTGCAACTAGCAAGCTCGCAGCAAGTATACAGACAAACACAAACGTCATATAAATCAAGTCATCCAGCAAAGCCAGAATTTTTTTAAAGCACAGAAGTATGTCTAACACTGCGTTCCAATTTAATGTGTTCCAATCTGAATGATGAGGATAGATGCTAATAAAATATCAGGCAGTATTAACATCTATACCTGAGTCGATGAGTTTAAGACAACTTTTTCCTTATGTGCCATGCAAAAGAAACCTCCGTGTTACTGAAAGGCAATGGTTTTCCACTTGACATCAGATGGCTGATCTCCTTGTTAAGTCAACTATAGTATCTGGGTGTTTATCTATATATTATAAGTATTTATGTATAATATACATAAAAATATACATAGTTTACTGAATTTTATTCGAGATTGGGACGTATGAATGCAAAGTTGTCAGACGTCCGGATAAAGGCTGCATGAGTAGTTAGCAATATTATTTGTCCGATCAAAATAAACAGTTATTGTCAGGCTTTTCACTTTTATTAGTATTTAACAAAACTTATGGTAAAATCAGAAAAATCTTGATTTTCACATATAATTTTTTTTCTTACCTATTATAACTATACTAAGATAAAAAAATCTTTTATAATAATGGCGACTTGACAATCATATACGGTCGTAGTGTAAGTGCGGCGTTGTAAAAGTGAGCAACTACCTTAAGTGCGTAACAATATTCACTGATACACAGTTTAAATATAATTGTTATTGTATTTGTAAGTTTATCTTATTGGTATTTCCAAATGATGAATGACTCGTTCAGTGGTTAAAGGTTCCCTGTTATTATTATTGTACTTTTTACCCGACTGCTAAAAAGGGTATATTTTTTGCATCTTGCATATCTTACAAACCGCTGAACGGATTCTTATAATTGAGATATGCCATAATTTGAGGAAAAAAAAAATTTTTTTTTAGAATAAAGCAATATGGGTATCAAATTTAAGGGCTTAAATTAAAAAAATACAATAAGTTTCATGAACTAGTAACCAGCTTGTTTTCTCACAGCGAAAAAAATTTCACCCTCACCATCTGGATGGTTGATTATCTATAACTTCCAGATTTTCCAGATCGTTTCTGCACTGCACTTGAAAATGATGGAATCAACTTTATGCTGCGGTATTTCCCGCCATTTTAACCTGGGGATATTTAATAAACGGATAAACCATTAGCTCAAAGGCCGGCAACGCATTATCAATGCCTCTGGTGTTGTAAATGTACACGGGCGGTGGTAATCACTTAACATCAAGTGAACCGCGTGCTCGTTTACTCGCTTTAATAGCGATAAAAAACCAGTCGAAACCCCTCTAAAACATACATAGAATTACTTTAGTCTAGATATTTACTAGGTCCTAAATGTTGTGGTACAATACTTTTTACCCTTTTGGTATTACCCTTATTCCACCTTAATTTATTATGTTGGGTAAGCCATTCTCTCTTCTGTAAGAGGGACTTCCTATAAGTCTCCCTGACTCTGTAGTTATCGTTCAAATAGGCTGATAATGATGATGCATGTATGCAAATCAGTCTATCGATTCTTGAATAAAATACGAACGACGAACGATCGAATACGAACGAATCGAGTACGAACATCTCGCTTACATCTCGTCTATTGTGTCACTTTCAGTTCGATTGTCAGTTCAATATGACAAAATGTCATTGGAGAATACCGATTTCTGTTACATCCGCTTCGCAACCGTGATACATCGACTTCAAAACTGACGTTTTTATTGAAGAATCGACATACTGTATAACATCACGCTTACATCCCGTCGATCAACCCACCTTCAGTTCAACTGTCAGTCCAATATGGCAAAATGTCTTAGGAGAATATCAATTTCGTTTACATCCAGATTGCAACCGTTGTACATCGGTTTCGAAACTGACGTTTGTTTCACCGACATACAGTTTTCCTATACTAAAGCCAAACTCGGTTGAAAATGCTTGTCAACAAACAAATTCAAAATGAAGGTAGAAATCACTAGTCATTTTACACCTATTTTTTTAAATTAACTAGTTTTAATGACGAATTTATGACAAAATATTAGATTAGTAAGCTTAAAACTAATTTATATATTCAATATATTTTAAATAAGATTTTACAAAAAAACAAAACATAATTTTAAATTTATTAGGCACAAAATGTGTTGCATTTTCTACATTTATTTTAAATTTGTCTGTTGACACGCATTCTCAGTCGAGTTTGGCTTTAGGCCTGTGTGCACCAAGATTTCGGTTATCATAACCAATGGTTAACATAAGCTAAACGTAAAATTTACTGTTCACGACAACCCGTACGCCGGTTAAGGACGTAAGCTCGGTTAAGATAACCGCCCGGTTTACGTCCTTAACCGGCACCGTTGGTTATGATAACCGAAATCTTGGTGCACACAGGCCTTAGTATAAATGTGTTCACAGTTACTGTATTTGTTTATGAACAAGTACAAGACGTGACGTCATACAAAAGTCTGTACTTATCAATAGAAAAATGTGAAAATGTTTGCAAAAACGTAATTTATCTACACTTAGGTACTTATTGAAGGTAAAACAACGTATATAATTGTATTAACGTCGACATTACGGTAATTACGTAATTATATCTACGACAGGGACCTTTTTTGTAACCGCTGTCTCACGTAACGTCAAGTGACAATGCAGTAAACGCATCAATCAATTATTGGCAACCTATTAACAGACCAATATGTCGATTCTTGAAAAAAAACCGTCAGTTTTGAAGTCGATGTACAACGGTTGCAAAGCAGATGTAACAGGATACCTATCATCAACTATAATAGCGACTCAACGGTAGACCAAAACCGACCTGAGTGCCAAGTGTGAGATTACTTCAAAACAATCGAAAACTTCACATTCGCGTTAAGGGCAAATTTTATATGGAACTGAAGCAGCGCCCCTGGCGGGAGTGAGAGAAAACTCAAATGGGCGAGTGTCAGAACGCTTTTTTTGCTATATAATTTGACATTATTAGTGACTACGTTTTTACGCAGTCGCTCGGTGAAAAACTCACACTTGCCCCACAGGTTATTACGTAATAGTAACCTAAACTGCAATTCATTTTAGATCTACAGTTGAGTTGCTATTATAGTTGATGGTAGGTATGCCGAAATCGGTATTCTCGAATGACATTTTGCCATATTAGACTGACAGTCCAACTGGAGGTGGCATAATCGACGAGATCCCAGCAAGATGTTTGTACGATGAATTTATTTCAAGAATCGACATACAGATCTCAACCCATGTAAGGGGGCGGATATGGAGATTAGGCCCACTACCTGTTCAAAACGCTGTCAACATTATACATTTATAAGAAAGATTATACATTTATAAGAAAGGTCTCCAAATCAATCGCTACTTATACGCTATCACTGAAGTCTTGGCAACATTTTCGGAAAAAATCACAGCTCCGACGACCTCTGTAGCGCAATGGTATGCGCGGTGGATTTATACGTCGGAGGTGCTGGGTTCGATTCCCGGCGGGGCAGATTGAGATTTTTCTTAATTTGTCTTGGTCTGGCTGGTGGGAGGCTTTCGCCGTGGCTAGTTACCACCCTACCGACAAAGACGAACCGCCAAGCCGCGTCGCGTCGACTATGTCGCGTAGAAACAACCGAAAGGAGTGTGGATTTCATCCTGCTCCTAACAAGTTAGCCCGCTTCCATCTCAGACTGCATCATCACTTAACATCAGGTGTGATAGCAGTCAATGGCCAACTTGTAGTTGATAAAAAAAAATCACAGCTTACCGCTCATACAAATCTTTGAATTTCTTTGAAGTCGTATCTCATAATGCTAGTTAGTAAACCATTCTAGGAACGTAACTCATGTATTCTTTGATAACATTCTTTGTAAACATAGTACAGTTAATGAGTCAGAGAAAACAGATGTATGAATAGGTGGTGACATAAAAAATATGTACCGGCAACTGACCTCTCTGTTACTCATTGTATCTGCTACCTGTTGAGTATTCTGTGGTATTATGTAGGATTTATATAAGAAACGTGGTGGGTCTAAGCTGTGGACGAAGGTCATTGTCATTCGCTTATTGCGTCATTTACACTGTTATTTTAAGATGTAGGGGGCAGTATTGTCTTCACCGTAAGGGCACACGGGGCCGTGCTCAGGGCCCTCATAATCAGGAGGCCCCTAAGATCCGACATTTTCTTTCAAACATTTATTTAAATAAATTTATCGACCAAATATTGCCTTTTTTTAATTTATAATGCAAAATAAAAAAAATCAATATGGAATTACTAAGGCTTTAATACCTATTTAGAGTTGTTATTTTTACGGAAAAGCTTTTAAAGGAAGAATTTTCTCTATTGCTACTGGATTTGCTTGTGGGAGTGGAAAATTCTTTAGATCAAATATTAAACGATGTTTAAAAAAATGTTAGTATATAACATTGTAAATTCAGAACACTGCGAATCCAAAAGGAAAATAATAAGGTTTTCTTGCTAAGAAAACAGAAAAGCAAATCCGTAATTATATTTTCATACTGATATTTTTTTAATTTACAAAATATTGGGATATTTATATTCGCCTATAATGCGAGCAGATAAAAAATAATATTAGCCATTGTTAACAAAAAACTATTTGAGTTTCGTACTCAGGCTAAACAAACATATGTAAAAGAATTGAATGTCTCACCTGTACCTACTACAGTAATTATATTCCGCGGTATAGCTATCGTTAAATAAATACTAAGGCTCCCCTCAAACGTAGAACCTTCGTTTAATGGAAACAGACGTTAGTTTTAGCAGACTGACAAAGTAAACGATTTCCTCAGGTCAGCGCAGAATTGAAGCGACGCGACGTGTATTTTTTTTGCCTATCTCTGTTTTCCTCTCATTAAGGTAAAAGTTGTGTTAACAAATAATATCTATGGACAATTGTCGCCGCACGTCCATGCGAGTTAACGCGGAGTCGTTTGATGTCGTCGTCGTCGGAACATTTCGACTCAGCATCAATGTGAGTCAAGACTAAGAGGTGGATTTATATGCCATGAAAATGATAATAGTAATTACAAAACAAAGTAAAATGACGACAGGATGTAATTCAGCAAAAAAGAACATGTTGTTGTTGTTGTTGTTTATCATAAGGCGAATCTAGACATGCAGGATTAGTGGTGCTGAGTTTCCCCTGAATCACATTACTTTGTGTGTGTTATACTTCGCCGCGCAACGAATGCATTCGAAGAATAGCAGCAAAGCGTCATTAGTTTGCTAATATGAACTCGCCAAATACTAGGCACGTATACATTAAAATACACACAGATTTGCTCGCCGAATAGCTAATATCTTTGCGGATTGTTTAGCGTTAGTGGTTCGTAAAACATGGCACTTAACGAGTCCCGCATGTGTGGAAGCGTCTTTAAATACGGAGTATTGACCCAATTACAATTTTCATTAAAAAACAATTTTCCGTACACAATAACAACCGTGGGCAAGTGCTTAAATGATTACTCATAGGCTGGTGAATCAAATCTATGGGTGGAGTTGTACAAATAATACACAAAATTGTTTATTTTGAGTCCTATTGCTCTACTTTTGTACCGCAATTACTTTTTCTAATTTTATCTACCTACAGAAACTCCGTATCTAATTATTTGTTTTGGTACAGATAGATTACAAGCACATTTGATAAGTTCCATTTGTATAGTGATTCTCCCACGAGTAACAGAAAGTAGCCACGTTTGCGTAGGACCTTATGTAAAAGATAACAGTACTGCGTTTATATAATTTACAATAAAACGAAACAATTAAACATCGTCGTCGTGTCTGCGATAGGCATAATGACTTAACGCAAGCGAACAGTACTCAAAGAATTGTCTTGTGGTCGTGGTTATTACCCGAAGTATCCATCGATTTTCATTAAACGAATTTAAACCTATTGGTTGTTGCATAAAAACCAATTTATGTACAATCGCATAGAGAGTCGACCTCTGTAAACTACGAGTAAATGTTTGCCCACTCTAGAATGTACTGATAATGATAAACTCTGACCCATGATCGGCTGTTATATATACAAGTGTTTCTCATCGCGTCTTCAGTTAATAGTGAAACGCACACGCAATATGATCGCGATATTGTTGGCTGGGCTGATCGCCTGCGCAGGCGCTGCTCCGTGGCGCGACCGCTACCGCCCACACCTGTCTCCGTTCGATGGCAGCCTCGAGAGGTACCTCAACGAGCAAATGTTCGACACTAACATGTTCTTCGAAGACTTGACCAGAGACCTCCACAGGGAGATGGCTCAGATAGAAACTATGTTGGCGAACTTCAGCAGTCACTTCCCGAGCGTCTCGTCCACAGAGAAGATCGAGGGGAACGAGTACAAAATCACCATTCCTTTAACAGGATTCGATGAAAAGGACATTGTTGTGAAGGCAAGGAAAGGTATGCTAATGATTCAAGCGGTGCACGTGACCGCAGGTAACGGCCAGAACAGCTACTTGGATATGAGGACGCTACCGCAGTCTGTGGGTGAACAAGGCACCTGGTCTTACGAAAACGGTGTCCTCAAAATCGTTCTCCCGGTCAAACAAAACGAAGGCACTTACCCTGGCGCTAACCCTGTCACTGAAAGTCCGATTCCCGACCGCAGTAGAGAAGAGACGGGCAGCTCGAGCGACGTGGATCCAAATGTCGATATAGATCTTGTTAAAGCAGACGTAGACAAGGCCAAGGAACTGCGGACCAACGAGATCCCCAATGTGGAAGCTACGACGTATGCTGTTGATTTGAAAGGAGATGTAGAGTTTGTACCTGTAAAATATTAATTTAAAAAAAACCAAATAAAATTTGTTGTATAATACAGTACAATGCATCTTATTTCATAAAAACTTTATGATTTAAATTTTAGTAGATACCTATACATAATAAACAATTTATAAAAACGTATTAATATGTTTTTACTGTGGTACAGCACTGCGAATATTAATGTTCATTATTTATTTTTTATTGAATAAATATCATTAAAAAATGAATTACAGTCAAAATGTTTTAGGTAAGTTTTATTATGTGGTGGCTTAATATAAATGTAAAATTAAAAACTTGGTTTAATTGCTTGTTTGTTGAAATTTCACAAAAATAGGATTTAGATGAAAGCAAGTAAACAGTATTGTGATTTTAGCATTCGTATTAATATTGGACATAAAAAACTACACCAAAAAACTGAATTCATTGATTTTTAAAGATGATCGTATGTTAGCTTGACTGCCGTCCGAGCTGGTCGTAGTCAGAAAAACCAAGTAATTTTATTAAAAGTGCTTGTCAAGTAAGTGTACTTGAAGCAAACGAATTTTGACTTAGATTGAAATGAGCAATGAACTAAATGTGTCTGATATGTTATTGTGCAACATCATAATCGTATTTTGATGGAAAATAACATTGACTTCTTATTAAAATCTAGTGGATGCCTGCGGTTTCACCTGCGCAGTGTTCATTCCCTTGGAAATACAAGTTAGCCTATTGTACTCCTCATGTGTCTGGCTATCATTTTACAAAAATAATTGTTACAATCGAACTGGTATTTTCAAAGATTAGCTAGAACAAACAGACAGATCACTTCGACTTTATTTATTTGTATAGATTGCAACCAGGATTTTATTTGGTAACGTATACATTTGGTGAACCTTTCTACAATTTATCCTAAAGCGTTCCTCGATAAATGGACCGTCCAACGCAAAAATAACTTTTCAATTAGAACCAGTAGTTACTGAGATTAGCGCGTTCAAATAAACAAACTCTTCAGCTTTATAATATTAGTATAGATAGGCCGCACAATCAAGTTAAAAAAATCACTTAAAACTGTAAATTCTAAAATTGTTGAAACAAAAAGTTTAGTTTTAGAATAAGTCCTACATTTAGTGAGGACGATTTTTGGACACTGTATTGTCATTCTCTTTTTAATTGGAGATCAATGGAAAATTACTAAATAATATCGTAGATTCGATTTCGTAGATAGGTCGATACACGTGGATTCGTCGTATCGTGTATCGGGTCCATCATGAATAAAACCGGCCAAGTGCGATTCGGTCGCGGGCACGAAGGGTTTCGTACCAATCGAGCTAAAAAGGCAAAGGAATCAAGTTTTTGTGTGGAAACGCCAGTTATATAATGGGTCTTGAATTTAATCACAGGTTCTGGGTCAGTTTAGAATTTGGTATTTTAATTATAACACAACACAACCTTTTTGGAAAATCATAACACGACCTTTTGAATACTAACTTCCCTCCTGCTCTATATTTTTAACCGACGAAAAAAAACGGAGGAGGTTCTCAATTGGACACGTATATATATATATATATATATATATACGTATATATATATTTTTATATATATATTTTTATATATATATATATATATATATATATTTTTATGTATGACCAAGCACAACTTTTTACAGAGTTGTCCTATTTTGATAATTCTTTTTTTATTAGAAAGGTGGTGCCCATTGTCATCATGTTAGGATCCGATGATGATATCCTGGGGAAATTGAAGGAATTCTTCAAAATAGGATATAAGGAGGCACGCTTACAGCGATTTCGGTTTTTGTCTCGGTATCGGTAGCTGTGGTAAATTAAAGCAACTAAATGACACAGTTATTTTTTTACTTTTTAGTGCGTTTTGAGTCGGTTCTATTTTTTGTTAAAAAATTTTATACACTCGCATATCCATTTTTAGTTACTGTCGACTGTCTCGTAGGCCTAGATCTACATAGTTGTCAGCCAATGTGGCCTCCATCACGAGGTCGGTCCTGGCTTTGTATCCTATAAAAACTACGCCTGGAGCTGCTGGGAAGTTGGTGGTGTTACACCCCTGTTCCTCGGAGAAAGTACATTTAGGCGTCGCTCCTGGTCCCCATCATTGACACCTGATACTGATTGATAATGAATTAAACATTATCACCCTATGCCCACCAACCCGCTTTAGAGTAGCGTGGTGGGTCTGCGCTCCATATCCCCTCTCTTGGAAACAGGGAGGCCTGCCCCGTTAATAGGCTTATAATGTAGAGTTCATTTGTTATGTCGACCATTAACATAGTCCATAGATATATCGTCGCTTAAATAGAAAAGTGACATTTTTCAAAATTTTTCGAAAATGAGGTTATTTCATAAAACGAATCAGTTGACATCATTTTATTATGTGGATAAAAGACACTTCATAAACTACACGTCAGGCTCACTAGATGACACAAGTGTCGTTTCGGTATTCTGCGGTTATTCGCCAGTTTGATTGTAGAAAAATGACACTCTGCCATTTGAAACTTGTCTACGAAGTCGAGTACATGTGCGTTCTTGTAGAAAAGTGTTATTTCTCAAAATAGTGCTTGGATTTGATTGCAAAGGGTAAGAAAAATTCATAGAACAACGTATTTCTTCGAGAAATCACGTTTGTTCCTTAAAATTAATTTATCATTGTGATCAGAACTTTTATAGAAAAATGGCTTTTTTTGAAATGCGACTATCTGTTTATGAAATAAATTTAAATAAATTCGTTGAAATATAACTTATTTTAAAAAATGCCGTTTTTCTATATAGGTTTTGTACATTTAGTAGCATGAAGTTTAACAGAACTATGTTACAGTTTTAAATATAACTGTGAATGTTTAAATTAATTATTTATTTGATGTGTTTTTTTTTTAATAATCACGTTTATTTGTAAACATTAAATGCATTTAATGGCAAAAGTACAAAATTTTACAAAAAAATTTTGAACATTAACAATTTATTTTTCTTTTTTAGGATGAGGCGTGGTGGAAAAATGTTTATGTGCAGGGAATATTCTAAAGAAAATCTAGTGGAGTACTGAGTAGGATTATCGTGGAATCTGCTGTAAGTCATTCAGAATTAGAAAAAAGCACTAACATTTCTACCCATAATAAGACTTCAAGTAATATAATTATGTCAAATTTGGATAACCTGGATTTTTCAATATGCGAAGATCTTGCAATATCATCATCATCCTCATTTTCGGAAGATGAAACTGCTAATGTGTCCGGAATCCCAGAGAATACAGCTGATGAAGTTAAAAAAGAGAGAGAAAAAGCATGTAAAAAAAGAGAAGCTGTTCCGAATGAATGCAGAAAAAGTATAACTAAACTATTAAGGAATTCTGGAAAAGGGTATATTGACATCTAAGTTACAAAAACAAATGCCAGAAAGACAAATGAAAGTAACAGTCATGTACTGAAAAAATGTGAATTGAAATGTTATTACAAAATTAGTGAGGAGAAGCGAAAACTTATTTTTAGCCAGTATGAATATAGTTTGTAAAAAGGAAAAAAAATGAAAATGAATGTCAGCAAAACGATAGTAGGTAATGATTTTTGAAAGAGATGAATATGTGACAGATTGTCATATTTTGATAGATGGAGAGAAAGTGGAAGAAGTAAAAGAGTTTATAGAACTGGGTAGTAAATTTACTAAATATGGAAAGTTTGTAAGTCCAAACCATCTGTTTGGGCATATAGAGAGAATGCATAAAAGAAGATTAACAAAAGCGATTTATGGGGCGAGAGTGAATGGAAATGTTGGAAGGGGAAGACCTATGCGAATTTTCCTGGACCAAATTCAGGACATTTAAACGTTAGGACGTTTGCAATTTCTATTTGCGGTTTTATATTATTATAAAAAATCAAGAAATTACGTAGATTTAAGTTAAAACTCATAGATATCAATATTGTTGCCATTGATTTATATAATAAGTAGGAGTTACGTTCATATAGGGTTTATTACTGATTGTTATTTTGCATAATTTGATTAATTTTTTAGAAAATTTGTGTCATAGTATTATCAATTTTATATAGAAAAAAGACACTTCCTGTTATTAATGCCCCCTTTTTAATAAATCAACTATAATAACTACACTGTTTTGTTTTTTATGTAAATACCTTTTAAAAGATATATAACACTTAGATATAAATATAATACATAACAAGAAAAACGAGTTAAAAAAAAAATGAAAACTTTAAATGGTCATAACTACAAAATTGATATTTTTGAATAATGCCACTTTTCTATTTAAGCGACGATATACGTAAATTCCCAATAATTAATGGTTAATAACAAACAAAGGCCGCTAAGACATTATTGGAGCTATAGTTGGATGACTAATTAGTTCCAGTAGGTAACTACTTATTTGATATCAACGTCTCGGGTCTTATCGGCAGTTTAATACTTGTTTTATGCAGTAGGTACAGTTTATAGGTATCGATTTTAAAGAAAATAAAAGACAGTGCAAATATAGGCAATAGATCATTTTGATATACAGCTATCATTGGTATCAGCATATCATTTATTTTTATTATGATTAAATAAAAATTAACAAGAGAAATTATTAAAAAAAAATATTAAAGACAATCTTAGGTCCATACGTGTTAATAGATGGCGTTATTATTATATTATATTTATCTTAGAACGTATGATCTGAGGAGCTTGTTACAAAATTCAAATTGAGTTTTTCTTTATTTGTTTTGTGGTAAACACTAGTTCAACATAATTATAAGAAAAGCGTTTTTTACTAAGCGACCTATAGTCATAGTAGTAAACAGGTTATCTTTTAAGCATAGGTTTACGGTGCTATGTTATAGCGCCATCTGTTACTGATTAGCTAAGTTAGACGCGAAGACAAGTCTGCGAGAGCATGTTTGCGTTTTTTTTCCAGCACTGGTATCTAGAATGTAGAAAAAAAATGTTATAACATTTAGAAACAAGTTCAAATAGAGTTAAAGGTAAGTGAAGTTTATTACTAAAATGATTTGTAACTATTTGAAATGCTTATTCTTCTTTTATACGCCATCTGTGTATAATTTTTGTAGTAATTAGTAGTAGTAGCGGTTGGCGAAACAAACAAGTTTCAGCTCACTGTGCTAGATGGCAGCACCATGTCTACAAATCAAAGTTGAGCATGAGTGAATATTGTGTTCTAGAGTTTGGCTTCTAAACGTAGACACGGAAATCACTCGGCCAATTAAAAAATATGTAGCTTGCCTACTGAAAGTTATTGCATTTCCCAGCGGAAAAAAAACGAAGGATTACCCGTAAAAATTGACCAAACTGAAATAGGAAATAAAATTATTTAATCTACCTATATAATAAGGTACCTAATTTTTGATTGTTTTCCAAAAAAAAAACCATAGGCTGACTAAGTTGTATATTTTAATCGTATTTTCGTTTTTTTTTCTGTCTTAAATCACAATTTTGAATGTAAATAAGATATTTTTATATCTTATTTTTAGTAAATATTAATAATATGTTAATAATTATCATATTTTATAAATATTATGTTTTTATCGTTTCGTCAATAAAACTCAGCGTTAAGTAAAATTCGTCCAAGGACCCAATTTTTTTAAAAAATCCTGTAAAAAATAAAGAATGACACGGAAGTAAATCACATTGCTGAAAAAAATTTAATGAAAAATGAAACCGACTTCAAAACGCGCCAAAAAGTAAAAAATAATTATATCATTTAAGTAGTTGCTTTAGTTTACCCAAGCATATCTGGTGCCAGCCAAGTTTAAGGATCATTTATACAAAGGAAGGAAGTAGCAAAGCACTTTGTGGGTTCAAGTAACGTCCTTAAAGTAGAAACCTTGGATGCTAAATCGCAAATCGCATATCTCCGGACTTGTAGTTGCGGAGATATGCAAACTAAAACATACCTACATATATACAGACATATTTGAAATTTGGCACATGTGTTCAGATGCTGATATAGACCAACATACATTTGACGGCTTCAGTGGCGCAGTGGTATGCGCGGTAGATTTATATGACGGAGGTCCTGGGCTCGATTCCCGGCGGGGCAGATTGAGATTTTTCTTAATTTGTCTTGGTCTGGCTGGTGGGAGGATTAGGCTGTGGCTAGTTACCACCCTACCGACAAAGACGTACCGCCAAGCGATTTAGCGTTCCGGTACGATGTCGTGTAGAAACCGAAAGGGTTTACCTCCTACTCCTAACAAGTTAGCCCGCTTCCATCCTAGACTGCATCACCACTTAACATCAGGTGTGATAGTAGTCAAAGGCCAACTTGTAGTCAATAAAAAAAATATACGAAAACTGGGCAGTTCTGAAAATATTATATACATACGTGTCGAATTATATACGATTGTAAGTTGGTATAACCTACCGTCTTCTCCATGTTGTGTCATAAAGAGGCCAGGTAACAACTAATTATATAGTCGTTGTTTAGAAGTTACAGAGTGCCGAGTGTGAGTTTTCACCAAAACAAATCGAAAACTTTACTTTCGCGTTAAGGGCATATTTATATGGAACTGAAGCAGCGCCCCTGGCGGAAGTGAGAGAAAACTCAAATAAACGAGTGTCAGTGTTGAGTTCTCTCTCATTTCCGCCAGGGGCGCTGCTTCAGTTCCATATAAATATGCCCTTAACGCGAAAGTAAAGTTTTCGATTTGTTTTGGTGAAAACTCACACTCGGCACTCTGACAAAGACAAACTTGTTATGTATACCTAGTAGAGTAAAACAATAGGAGGTTCTCAAGACTCAAGACGTAATTCAGGAAGAGCTTAGTAATTGATTAACCTTTCAATATTACTCACTAAAAACCAAGAATGTTATTCTTTTACTAAGTTCAGTTTACGAGTTACAGATATCCATGGACAGCTGAACATAAAATTTCCTCCTCTGAAGGCGATTAAAAATATTATTCATCTACATTGCGAAAACTAGAGATAGCTATTTCTTTTGATTAATATTATAAAAAATAACGTTGCAAATATAGTCCACTTAAACAAGGTCTAAAATCAAAATTTTTGATACAACTTTGCATTTCGGATACTAGGTAAAGAAACTAAAACAACGTTTTAAAGGATTTTAATTTTCGTAATCGGCAGGTATAGAAAAGAAATCAAAAAGTATTTTTCGCGATTACTTGAAAATGGTAAAATTTATCTAAAAAAAGTTTTAAATGAAAAATGTAGTGTGCAAAATTATACAGCAATTACACTATACAAATACATATTACAAATACAACTTTCCTGGAAAGTTAGGGTTTCAAGTTTAGATTTGAATAATCAAAATATTACCCATGACTGTAAGTTCTATCAACTTTAGAACTTTATCACGTGATAGCATGGAGTAAAACTTAAAACATCTCTGATTTAGTTAATTTTTAATTGACAAAAAAGTCAATTCCTTAGTATCCAACTCTACAATTTTCATTTGAAACTTTGTTTGTAACTTTTACTGTTTTCATGTAGTTGTGAAAAAGCCATCCAGATGAATATACCTAGTATTAGTTTATTTTAACAGTTTGATGGCGATTTAAATAATTATACCTTCATTACAATAATAAAATCACAAGAATAATTAACATCTTAAGACGTAAAAATAGCGACGGCACTATATTGATACTATGCTAATTAGTGCTTGCACTGTTCAATTTTCATTCTAATCCCGAATCCTGTAAGTGAATTTGGGATACTTCACTTCTGGCACATTGATGACATTCTTGTTCATCGTTTCACAACTCTTAACGATCGATGTTCCAAAAGGCACTTTGTATGGAATGGTGATCCTCAACACTTCGCTGTCTATCGCGTACACTGCATCTTCTGTTTTCACGATGTCTGGTAGAAGTTGCACATCCTCAAATATTTTCTCGTTGTCTTCTTGTTTCTTATAAGCCGTAGTATGTATGAACTTGTGCTTTATTCGGACAGTTGCTCTCGTGTCTTCGGGAATTTGGTAAGTCAGTAAGTAGTTTACTGTTTCATATATTTCTATCGGAACTTGTGATGCGTTTACGCAGAATTTGTCTAACTTTACAGTTAGTTCGATGATATCGGTTTCAATGGTTTGCAGCTCAGTTTCGGTATGCGTGACTTCTTCATTCTTGTGATGACATTTATAGTCATGATGAGGTGAGTGATAGCTGTGATGTCGTATGCTGTTAGGGTCAACTGTGGTTAGAAAGCAGCACAGCACTAGTAAACGGTACATGATTATGCGCGTTTGTGCGTTGTATTAAAACGGAAGATTGATGCGAGTTGTTTTTATACTCTACAGTTATCAATCAATGTACACAACGATAACACTTAGGGTCATGTGTTCTATAATAGTAAACACACAGCAGCTGGGGCGGAATAAGAACCTATTCTGATTACGCTGAATACCTGTGATATTTTTCATTTGCATTATCAACATAAAAATGGATCTCCCAACTATCACTCAATAAAATAAACACTATCTTTATGTGAGTTTATTCATTTGATCCTTTTTTTACCCGACTGCGTCAGAAGGAGGGTTATGTTTTTCGAGCGTATGTGTGTATGTATGTATGTATGTATGTCCATTTCTTCGGCACGCGCTACAGCCTTAACGACTGAACGGATTTTGACATGTGAGGTGTCGGTGAATTTGTAAAAATTGTGGTAGTGACATAGGCTATATAAATTTTCAAAGCAGCGGCTGTAAATGGGGGAAAAAAGGGGGATGTGTGTATTTATTTCTTCTATTTTAGCAATATGGGTATCAAATGAAAGGTTGTAAAAAGACCATTTCAAAAATATAAATATCATATCATGTTTATATTACCGTTTTAACAAAAAATGGCATAAAGTGTACCGAGTCATTTCTATACCATAAACGAAAACAAAAAAGTCTCAAATAAAATTATTATTTTAAAAACAACAAACCCGACTGCTTAGAAGGTGTAAACTGAAAAGAGATAAACAAGGATCACTATATCTATATAAAATTCTAAATACTTTATGATGCTCTTCCCCGCAGAAAATAAAGTATTTTGCATTCCTTAACTTCTATGTCGTCGTGAATATATTGTCACTGGTAAAGTAAGTATAGAAAGTAAGAGAAGCGTCTAAGAATTAATTGTCAAAATCTATGCTATTGTAAGCTAACCCGCGGTCAAAAGCTGTTGTATTATTTTTTACCCTAGTTAATTTATATGACTTAACAAATTAGAGAATAAGCGTTTGATTAAAAATATACCCGTGTACTTCGTAACAATGGTTTTTAATTTCTCTTAAAATCTGGAGCTTCATCGTTACCAAAAGGCTTTTCTAGCACATGAATTACTTTGTTGTTAATTTTTACACTTTCTTTAACATGCCATATATCAATGGTATCTGGAATACTAATAACTCCTTATTTTTTTCAAATATAAGGCCTCTTGGAAGAAGTTTCACGTCCTCCTGTCTGGTTATCACCATTAGATGATCTTTTAGCTCCGTGATGTGTGCTTATACTCGAGGTAGTAACTGTTATCTTTATATTTCGAAAGCTACTTCCTGAGGTAACTCTGACGTCTGTAGCTTTTCATAACACAAAGACATACCGCTAAGCGAAGCATTCCGGTACGATGTCTTGTATAGACCGAAGGAGTGTGGATATTATCCTACTTTTACCAAGTTAGCCCGCTTCCGTCTTAGATTGCATCTTTAGTTATCATCAGGTGTAATTGCAGTCAAAGGGTAACTTGTAACAAATAAAAAAAAGTATTGCATATAAGCAAGTATGTGCATGTGCATTCCAAGGCTATCATTGGACTCAGGGCTGTGTGCACCAAGATTTCGGTTATCATAACCAACGATTAACATAACTTCACTATAAATTTACTATTTATAATAAACCCGTACGCTAGTTAAGGACGTAACAACGTTGTCTTAACAGAGCTTACGTCCTTAACCGGTGTACGGGTTGCGTGAACAGTAAGTTTTGACGACCTCCGTGGCGCAGTGGTATGCGCGGTGGTTTTATAAGACGGAGGTCCTGGGTTCGATTCCCGGCGGGGCAGATTGAGATTTTTCTTAATTTGTCTTGGTCTGGCTGGTGGGAGGCTTCCGCCGTGGCTAGTAACCACCCTACCGACAAAGACGTACCGCCAAGCGATTTAGCGTTCCGGTACGATGTCGTGTAGAAACCAAAAGGGGTGTGGATTTCATCCTACTCCTAACAACTTAGCCCGCTTCCATCTTAGACTGCATCATCACTTAACATCAGGTGTGATAGCAGTCAAGGTCTAACTTGTAGTCGATAAAAAAAAAGAAAATTTTACGTTTAGCTTATGTTAATCGTTGGTTATGACCACCGAAATCTTGGTGCACACTGGCCTCAGTGGTGTTTCGGTTTCAGTTTCAGTATCAACTCAACATTATGTCTATTTGATACATAAGACAGAGCCACAGAGAGAATCTTATTAAACGTACCGTCTGGTACATGATGGCACGGTAGTTATTACTATCCTGGTTATAAAGTGGACAGTTTGGTCTTTTTATAGTCAGTGACTTTACCTCGAGTATCTACCTTATCCAAGAACTCGTGGATAATAAAGCGTAAAACACACAAGTTCACACAACGGCCCGGCGGAATGAAGTGGAAAATTTTCAAAGCTAAATCTAAATTAATAACAGAAATTATTTATCCCTTAATAAAGTGAACTCAAATTTAAAATATTTATTTGTAGGTAACTTATTTTTAATAATTATCTATACTAAAATCTTTAAGTTCACGGAAAAGTAGATATTTCCATATAGTATCGATGTATGTTATGTTAAAGCATAATCTCTCAGGAAAAATTGTTGAATGGATTTTAATAAAACTTTACAGTAATATAGCTGAAATTTAAGCAACTTAATGACGCAGTTGTTTTTTAGTGCGTTTTGAGTCGGTTAAATATTTTTACTAAATTTTTTTATTTAAATAACTGTTCGTAATTTCATGTAGATAATTCTTATAGTTATCATAATAATCGAGTATAAAGTACCTACAGACCCTCGGACGGACGGACGGAAGGATTCCATTTTACCATTATGATAAAACTTCTTTGATTAATATCCATGACATAAAAAATAAGAGTTTATTAATTAAAGTAATTTTCAATTCAAAAACAATAAATTCAAATATTGAACAACAAAATAACTCTACGCCAGTCTTTGTTCTAAGACATTCTATTGCTATTAGATTCGAACTAAATGTGATTAAATAGATAAACATATTGTACTCATTCTATCCTATATCTACGCGGGTATGGGAAAAGGACAGATATATACTTTTTGTTCATTTTGGTTGGTTATGCAATTTGTTTCTTTAACTTATTAAAATTTAAATAAAATAACCTCTCTCTAAGCAAAATAATACATTAAAATCATCAATAAATATTTACATGCTGAAAATATGATACACCGTCTTCTTTTCTCACCTTACTCGGGTAGTTCTTACAAGTTTTTTTATAACACAGTACGGTATTGTTGACGCGCGTTCTGTCAGATTGCTAATATCAGACTGAATGCGATTGGAAACCTTTTTCGCGTTTTGGCTCTCTTTTAGTTTGGACGCTGACCCGAAGGCCATAGTATTAATATGTCAATGGTAGAATTCCTATAATATAATAATAAATAAAATAAGGCTTCCTTCAGCATAGCCTTAGGTACGCTACAAATCCAATAATTTCCTATTTAGAAGAAGTTGCAGACAAAGACATCGGTGTCCGCTAGCGACCTAGCGTGTATATTAGCAAATATTTCCTCAAGGATATAATGTGTATAAACAAAAAGCTGCTTATTGGATTTTTCCAAACGATAAACAAGCCTAAAATGTCATAGTACCTATAATATCGGAGAGATAATCCAGGCTTTTAATCCACGTACCTAATATAATATATGCGCTTAAGTATATACATACAGTATAGTTTCAGAGATTTCTTGATTTGGTATTTCGTTGAATACCACAACATGAGATATCTGAAGCTATTGTCTCGATTGATTTAAAATTTAGTATAATTGATTTTCACGATATAGACGCTCACAAAGACACAGAACAGTCTTCCTGAATGGGGATGAGGTCTGAAACCGTGAGGTTATAGCCAGTAGTTGGTTCAATACTGACCATCGAGAGGCCATGTTTGTAAATCAATTAATAATTTAACTCGTTATTATCAATCTGGTCTGTAAGTTTTGTTTTTGCTATGAAGAAGATATATAACTCAAGTCGGAACTTTCAAGAAGTTGGTCGTAAGTACACTAAAAAAGTGAAAACTAAGTTTGAAATTTACTTGCTTTATATTACTTTTAAATCTTTAATTTTGTTTAATAATTTCTTTCTTTATATACATTTTTTCATGATTTTTAATTTATGTTTGTTAAATTTAACGTTTTTATTAATGTTTTGCAAATTTATTCGTGGATAGAGTTGTCGGAAGAGTATTTTAACTAGTCTGTAATCTACTTTATTTTTAATTTAAGACATACTTGTACACAACTGTTTTCTATCCCAAATAAATAAATTATCGTTTTCACTCGCGTAGGTTTTTTAATTTTAGTGTTTTAGTTTTGAAGTCGGTTTTATTTTTTATTAATTTTTTTTTTAAACTCAACGGTCGAATTAAGAAACTCCTTATTTCAAGTCGTTTAAAAATCCCAGAATAGACGGAAAATTATGAAACATAATTCGTTCAATGCAGAAAAAATCTAGATAAGACATATCTCTTTTTTCAGCAGGTATAAAAATCGATTTTTAAGTATTAATATGCTTTCATTAATTTATATACAATATTTTTTAAAATTTTCAAAAATGATTGTGTAAAATCATAGTAAATCACTATTATTCCTCTAGATGCGGAGCTTTTGATTGCTCAGGCAAACGGTGGTTAGGGGTCCAGAGTAACAGAATCTCCTCACAGTGTGCGCCGTTTCAAGGATTACTGCCTTCTGTATCCGACCCTTGACACAACGGCCAAGCGAAAGCTTTTAAGATGTTTGTCAAAATTTACATTTTTTAATTCGTTGTGTAAAATATAAGAAAGAAAGAAAAATAAAAGAACATATTGTAAAACATTTTTTATTTACTTAAAAAAAACTCAACAAAACTAATTTTACTTATAAATTCAGTAGGTAATGCGAATATAAATAAAAAAGTATCCCAGAATTTGTATTATGGGTAAGAGAGCATTTTTAGGAAAAAACTCATCGAGGGAAGTTATCCACCGGGATTCATTTTGCAGCCAAGGGTCACTGTATTTTGGTTGGATGAACTTAGATATTTATAGGCCTACCTATATAATAAATAAGCATTTATGAACAACATAAATATAAAAATATTTATCTTAGTACCCATACCACAAGCTACGCTTACTTTAGGGCTAGATAGCAACATGTGTATAGCCCAATAATATTTTTATTTATATAAATTTAGATAGTTTTCCATCTTGTCTGCTTGTTCCGTCATATCATTTAGTTTGTATCTGATATTGTACATAATTGATATTGTACATTCTATTTGTTCCATCACTCATATAATCGATCCACTACAGCTTTATTTTCATTAAGTTATATTCGTCATAAACTTCTTAACTTAGCAAGATGGTTGCTGTAGTAATTATCCTGGAATTGCTTTTTGGAAACAATAATTTCCCTCTCATCAATATTAGCACCACAAACATCCATGATTTTACTATTTCTTTTGAAAGGAATTATAATTGTTAGGGTATTGCTTACTATGTTGTATTCAGCTTCATTAACTGCGAGATCTTCAGGAAGTAATGCCAAATCTTCTAAACATGGTTGTCCTCTGATAACAGAATCCAAACAAGTATAAAGAACTGTATTTTTAATTCTAACAGTAGCTGTGTCTGATTTGTACCCATTAATATTAAGTGTGCGCTTGTAATACTTATTAGTTATTTCTTCTGTAGGTTTGTGTCCTCTGCTGCAAAAGCTTTTAATCTTCTTATCGATTTCGATAATTTGATTGACTACTTCTTCTAAGATGACTTCACTTCTTGGGTTAATTTGGACTGGTTCTTCGTAATCGTATGGTCCGTTGTTGTTAAGAAAACGATCCTGGATTGGGTGGATCGACTGTGACATATCTATTTCATGTGGTATTTGGAATTCTTGTGGAAATAACGGCCGGAATGGATATCGGGGCGGCATCGGTGGACGCCAAAAGTGATTGTTACTATTCCAATTGTTAAATCTATTATACCAATAGTTATTCCATTGGTTACAATTTAGTAACTTTAAATTCACTGACACAAACAATATTATTACTTGTAAACGAAACATAGTTAAGATGTGTAACGCGGCAACACCGTTGACTTCAACTTAAACATTATTGACGTATGTCAGAAACTGTTTGTGGTTTTATAATTATTATAGTCTTATCACTAGCCGTTACACAAGGAAGGAATTAATAATTAATTAGGTATTCAGGAAAGTACGTCCAATTTACTTGTTATATTTATTTAGAGCAAACAACAGCTGATACATTTTTTTATCCAATTATTTTTTTTTGAAAACTCAACGTACGTCATAAATTTATAGTAAAAAAATTATATTCGTACAATGATTGAGTGAGAATCATACAATTAATGTCTCGACGGCAAATCCGAATCTTAATAGAGGCATCGAGGGTGCCATTCTGTACGTACATGTAATATAATATTTGGAGTTGAGGGTAAATTTGAAGGTATTTTTACATGTTCGAGGATGTGTGCGTTATTTAATTAGAGTTCATTAAGGGAGGGTTTATTACCCGGGCGGCGACGCGTGTTGGATTCTGAGGGATTTGCAACACGTGTGCCAGATACCGTGATGATGAAATTCACCCTTTTTATCTGTGACCGGTTTACACTTGACTGCGGTAAAGGTTCTACATCTATCTATATGTCTATATGGAAAACCAAGTTAGAATAATCATAATTTGAGAACGGCTAAACCAATTTTCAAGATATTGATTTTGTTAGGTTAACCTTTATTTCGGATAATAAATAATCGAAATATTTAACGACAAAAAGATCAAAACTTTATTGTTCTTTTGTAAATACATTTTGAATGCAACGGCTTCGTTGACGATTTTTTGGACACTTGTTACTCAATCACGGCTCAAAGGCTGAACAGATCTGATGGAAGAAGAAGCCCAATATAGGGCCCAACATTACATAAATAATTGCATACCTTATTAGATTTACCTCTTAGCCAAAATGGCAATGGCCAACAGATTTCATTATTTTGTAGGTAGATCTGAGTTGTTTCATATGTCAGCTAGCTAGCTAGCAGTCAATATTAACAGCGCGCGTTTCCTAAGACATGTTCCCGGAACGAAGAGCGAGATTAAGCGATTTTATTGAATTCGAATGCATGTCTTGTGATTTATTTTTACATTAAAAGAAATAACCACTAATTATACGCATGCGAACATCTACAAGTATGCAGATATACTTGTTTAAATGATACTAAAGTAGCTAAAACCGGCATATTTAATATATAGCTTAAATTATTTGACAGAAAAAGTGAGTCATATGGCCTTTTTAAATTTCTGGAAAGGTTGCCCTCATAAGATTTCAAAGGGTCGAGAGCTCTAGGAAAAAACGCTTGCCAGGCTATGTGCACTCAGACATTGCTGTGTACTGTAAAGGGTGTACCGACTGTTAAGGGTTGTCGATGTTATTACAGGACGTACCACTTACATAGTAATAAGATTTTAAAAACTGTTATTATCTCTTGACTACATTCAGAACTGATGGTACGTTATGATGCAATCTAAGACGAAAGCGGGAGGTTTCTACACAAAATCGTACTGAAACGTTAAATTGCATAGCGATACGTCTTTCTTGCCAAAGAGCACGCGGAAATAGCGAACGTCTGTCTAAAAACAATCTGATTCCATACATGCTGGCGAGCAGGGAAGGTTGGAGCAAGGGCGCAGAAATGCTCCATTGTATAATAGAAAGACGGATCCAGGACGAATGGGAGCGGCAAAACAAAATTATTGACGCCTAAATAGACAGCCCCTTCCTAAAGTAATGATCACATCGGTACCGGGAAGGTCGGTCGGCGAATGTAGGCGGTTTTAGTCCGTAGGGCACAGAGGATACTGGTGAAGTCGAACATAGTCATCCGGGAAACCTGAATGTCATCCATGAGGATTTCCTCCTACAATAAAAAAAAGGTCTTTCTTGCCAGGTTGATAAGTAGCCACGGCAAAAGCGTCGCACCAGTCCTGTAACAATTCAGAAAATCTTAATTGGAGGGTTGATAACAATACCAATGCATCGTGGTGACCGTTAGGAGGGTGAAACTGCAAGGCACAGCTAGTAAATAATATAATGCGGTATTTAGTGACAGTGATGAATGAAGAGGGTCCCTACTTTCCACAGCTTATGCATAATTATTACCCTTAGGCTATATCTGATCATTCCAACTCCAGTGAACAATCTTTCGTAGAAAGTTTCACCACCTACCCTTTCAGTGTAAGGGAGGAAACCTTACAAAGAAAGGGGTTCAAAGTGTAGTGATATAAGGAGTGGCAAAGTCTATGGCAGTGGCCTGTGACCAGTCAACATTTTGATATTATTATACAACTAGAGGTGGACCACAGTTTCCTGTACCCCTGTAGTTTCTGTTCCCGTTAAAATTTCAGAATAAAAAGTAGGCTATGTTATATTTTGTTATATGCGCTGTATTATTGTAATGTTTTATCAAAATCCATTCAGAAGATTTTGCGTAAAAGAGTAACAAGCATCCATGCATACGAACCTTCGCGTTTATAATATTAGTAAAGATAATAATTTAAGAAAATGCAATTGCGGCTAATTTTTAATAGGCGAGCCAAGTTAAAGTATGAAATAGCCGATTTGTACTGAAAAGTAAAAATTCGTTTTTATTTAATTTAACATATTTATTTAATCAAAATAATTACCATTATTATCTATACATTGCTGCCATCTAATAGGAGGCTCATTTATACCTTTGCGATAGACCTCTGGTGATCTATATTCGACAAACTGTGTGAAAGCATTTTGCACTGCCTCCTGAGAAGAAAACTTAAAGAAAAATCACGTAGAAAATTGTCTAAATCACGAAAAAAATGGTAGTCCATTGGAGCAAGGTCTGGCGAATATGGAGGGTGACGAATGGTTTCTAATTGCAGTTCCTGTAGAGTAAAAACGGTTTCTCGTGCTGTATGAGGTCTCGCGTTAACATGGGGCAATAATGGTGAAGATCGATTCATAAGTCGGGGCTGTTTCACTTCTAGTTTCGCTATCATTGTTCGGAGTTCGGCGCAGTAGACATCTGCCGTTATTGCTTGACCAGATCGGAGAAAGCTATAGTGAATAACACCACGCTGAGACCACCAAACAGTTACCATTACCTTTTTATTGGTAAGCTTTGCTTTAGGACACTGTTGCGGCGTTTGACCTGGGGTCAGCCATTGCATTTTCCGCTTACGATTATCGTAAAGAATCCATTTTTTATTACATGTCACAATTCGGTCCAATATTCCTTCATTTCTGTATCGATTCAACAAGGCAACGCAAGTTTCAACACGCGTTTCTTTCTGCAGATCAGTCAAATCATGAGGCATCCATTTTTCATATTTTTTTATTTTATTGATTTGACGCAAATGAGTCAATATTATTGGTGAAGTAACGTTAAGCCATGCCGCTAATTCCTGGGTAGTTTGCCTCGGATCGGCTTCCACCATCTCTTTCGAATCATTGTTATTCACCTGTGTGGGCGGTCTTCCACGTGGTTCGTTCTTCAAATCGAAGTTTCCATCACAAAAGCGTTTAAACCAAAATCGCACAGTGTGTTCATTAGCAGTCCCCTCTCCAAACGCAACATTAATATTGCGAGCTGTTTCTGCCGCGTTAGGCCCGCGTCGGAACTCGTATTCAAAAATCACACGAATTTTCGAAGTATCCATCTTTATTGTCTAAGCTGAATAAAAAAAACAACTGAAAGTTGATAATCGAATGTTGCACATTTTTTAAAAGAAGAACTACACAGGTACTGTATGAAAAAAGTTTCACTTTAAAATCTTAAACCATGAAGGTTCTATGTCAATTCGAAGTATCTATTACAATAAAACGGCAATTTCATTCTTTTACCCCTATTATCATTAATCCATTGCATGCTCCCTCAAATTGTATTTTATTAAGGTACCTGCCGAATCGAACAGTCGGATCTCGGGAAATAAGGAAATACTTATTTACTTACAATTAAAAAACCAATAGCAAGGTAAAAAGGGCGGCAGTAAATACTCAGCGCAAGGTGGTGTCGGTGGAGTCGTCTAGACCCGTCAATCCCCATTAGGGCAGAGTGGCTGGTATTGTAGTGGTAGTTATCTACAAAACCAGGTGTACCTACTTATGGAAATAGAGAACAGATAATAGTAATACACCACGCTGCACTAATGAAGACCTAGGTGGTAAAGTTTGATTCAGTAGCCACTAATAACCGATGTCAACCATAAATGCTAACCTAATAGCTTAATGTGATTTTGAAGCATTGGAATATAATACTGCTAACTTAACATCTCCGGGCAATTCTTTAAAAAATAAAAAATCCTAGTTGTCTTATGATTCCAAGCTACAGACTAAGCATGTTATAAAATTGGATTTGTCTAAAATTAAAAATACGACAGGCTAATGAAAGTCTGCACAACTACAGTATACTAACGTCAGCTGAACGCTCGTAAAGAAGGCCATCAAAAACACATCAGGGTCTGTTTGACCATCTGTCATCATCCCGTACGTGATAGTATTAAGCTCCCCTAATACACTTTTATGAGCTTACCTACCCTGTTTACTGACGTTCGTAATTGCTTTTATACTTACCTGGAGACTTCCGTCAGGTAATAGAAAATTCAATGAAAAAAAATGTTGTATCAATAATGGTCCAATAAATTCCAAATTCAAATTCAAAATCGTTTATTTCAAGTAGACTTGTTACAAGCACTTTTGAAACGTCAAATTGGACTATTTGTAGTGACTCTACCACCGGCTCGGAAGGCAGGCCCTGTTGAGAAGAGCCGGCAAGAAACTCAACAGTTGCTCTTTTTATAATATTATCAATTTTACAATATTAAGTGTGTTGTTACATAAAGTTATTTATTTCACTTCCTGTGTGAAGTTGAAAGCCTATACAATTGCCTTTGAACATCTTTGTCATTTAAAAATTCATCGATAGTATAATTATATATATATAAAACACGTTGACGCTTCAAAAGTGCGTGTAAACATTCATAAAATTGTTCACATTCTAAAAAATAAAAAATTTCATAAAAGCAATTAATTATTCTTTCTTTGCAAGTTATATTTACCATCTGTCTTATAAAACTACTAGCTGACCCGGCGAACTTTGTTCCGCCTTAATGGCAATAAATAAGCAGATTTTTTTTTATTGGAAAAAAAATCCAAAATAAAAATTTAATAACTACATTAATCATTCATTATTATTTCTGTATTTTAGTAGGTACATAGGTTGCTCTTCACTTAAGCACCTTGTGATACACGACATTTTTTGTTTTATTATCAGGCGCAAAAACAACCAACGCAGATGGTCTTCAGACCCGTGAACATGCCACGTATAATTGACCATGGGAAAAACATGAATGTTCTAGATTTAAACCACAAACTTTTAAGGATTGGCCTTGTGATTTGTTGATGGTCATGGCAAATGCAAGACGTATCGGAAATTGAAGTCTTTTAAATTCAAACGGCATATCGATTGGGATCATCGGGATCCTCGGAATGAGAACTTCCTCACCTTTGAATTTTCCTATCATTATCGTAGCGTAAATTACATTTTTCATCAATTTACTAACCACCAAACGCGTACCGTTGCACAGTTTTGGTTGGTTTATGTTTCGAAGCATGATTACTACGGAGCCAACCTTTAGGCGTAAATTGTGCGGTGGTAAGCCAGGCACGTCCAAAGAGTTTAAAAATTCAACAATGTGGCTGCTATTCCAGAAGAAGCAACTGCAACCGCTATGTTGGATCTCGCCCGAACAGTTGCTAAAACTAATGACATAAGGAATGTCTTGCCAGTTCCACCAGGGAAGTTCCACTAGGAAATATAAACCACCATTTTCATCAGCGATTGCCTTCATTAAAGTATCATAAACTTCCTTTTGTTGGTAATTCAACAGGGGTACATTCCTTTGAACTACTAAATCTAATTCCTGGTGATCATATTCACGTTCCCGTTCCAATTCTCGATTAAATGCGTCATTCATTTCACGATTTGGCGCTGGCATTCCTAACCTGATTAATAAATTACCGCACATGAGGTAACACATATCTTCGATCAAAAGTAAAGCACGATTATGTATCTCCTCATTCATCTCAATATCGTGATTTCTGGAACTGACACGACTTTGATGTAAAATATCTTCTGACATACTATCCTTGTATTTGTGCCACAGGTTACATAGGTTTGATGGAAAACATGTCGAAATTATGATAGCGAATAATGTGCGTATCTGACTTGGAGATGCAGAGATAATGGCTTCAGCGATTGTCGTATCCCAATGGGTATCGTTTTCTAATAAGTTCAATTCTTCACATGCAGCACGATATGTTGGGAATATAACACCATTAACAGTTTGTAGTGTCTCAAATGAAGTTGGCCCACGCACATTTACCAGCAACAACCGCAAATAGAAACATTGCATCTTGTGCATATTCATGCATATGACGTGGGCTACCAATGTACGTCGCCGGCAGTATAGTTAATCGACCAATATTAGCTGTATTTCCTTCAGTACTAACTGCATCACGTAAATGGATGTACTCCTCAGAACGCAGTTTGGCTTGGTTCAACCTAATAAATGTTAAACGTTCCGTTTCTATTTTTACATACATGTCAACGCAATACTGCTGAAACAATCGACGAAACCGCAGCAAATAGTTGTCAGCATTTTGACGAATCATCAAACGATATGCATAATAATTCATTGAGCTAACTTTCTTTGTAGTTTGTTCACCTGAAATTAAAAATTTGATAATTAACCATTTCAAAGGCAAATAATACAGACATTAACCATTATTAAGATACTGATACTTTACCATTCAATGGATTTATCATTTTAATATTAAAATAATATCCATCTTCTCCTTGCCAAAACATCAGTGGGTATTGCAATGCGTCATATGATCGATGAGTTTCAGATATTTGTTGCAGTTGCCCAGTATCGCGACGTGTAAGCACAATATCGCGTTTTTCCAATTGTTCACCAACAATCAGGATGGCAACTTCGTCTACTGTTGGAGCATTAAATGTGCGTTCGTGTGTTCCAGATGGTCGTTTATCTGCTTTGATGACAACTTTATAGTCATCATTTGGCATGCGCTCTAAAGCACTCTTAAACAACCTGACCAACGCATGATGTTCATGAAGCAGACACTGCAAGTCTTGAAGAATTGCTCGCTTCATTCCTGCATTGATCCCTAGGCGTCGATCAAGTTGTTCTTCCATGTTGCCCATGAAATATATTTGTAAAAATTTATTCTGTGTATCTTCGAAAGGTAGTAATGATCCAATTCGATGGTGAATCTGTCCTTATATCTATAAAATAAAAACCAGACAGTATTAACTGGGTTATAAACACTTTTTCTGTGGTAGAGTAGAGTTCAGTATTAGCAAATATAATACATACCAATAGATAAAGTAAGTTATTCTTTAACTACATTCTATGTAAGTACAAAAATAAATACCTTAAATGTCGGATTAAATCCTCCTTCTTCGATGATGTCTGCCCCAAATGACGTCATTTGGAAACAACTATTGTATTTTCGAGTATTTGCAAGAAAGTGGCGTGATTCTTGTGTTTCGCCACAAAGCAATTAATACAATGGCTCATGTGGCGGAGTCAACACTGGCAATTTCACTTTACCATTAAGGCAGCATAATCCAGGCGTTTCTCCGGAAAACTTTAATGCACCACAATACTCGCAAACAACGTCCATTTGCCCAATGCAAACGCTAGGATGCAAGCTGTAATCATTGCTGCAATCGTATCGAAACGCTGCTCGATTCAAATCAGCTAAATATCTTGTTCTGCGTCGCAAATTATCTATTTGTTGACTTCTGTTGTTCGCTCGACGATTCTGCATTCCCAACCGAGCTGTTTCACGGGCTGCTTCACTTTGCTCTCGTGATTGAGAAGCACGAAGTCGAGCCATACTATCGCGGCGCTGTTCACGTGCAATTTCTTGTTCTTCTTCAGTCCTTTCATTTGCAGTATTTTGTATTCTTCTTGCATTACGGCTTTGTCGGGAAAGATTCGATCGTCTTGGTCGCGGCATTATTAATTAAACTTCACTTCACTTCAATCCACTTGTTAATTATTTATTTAATAGAAATAGTTTTAATGTTGATTTCTTACAAATATCAAATTGTCATCCATACGTCATTACATAGCTGTCATTTGCGTTTTGTTATTCCAAGTCTGATTCTTTTTTGTTATACCACGTTTTATAGTGACTGACGTTTCATGTCAAGTCACACGGGAACGCTGTTGAACGGGATAAAAAGTATCCTATGTCCGTCTCCTGGCTCTAAGCTACCTCCCTACCAATTTTCAGCCAAATCTGTTCTGCCGTTCTTGAGTTATAAGTGGTGTAACTAACACGACTTTCTTTTATATATAGACGACGATTTTTGACGACTTCCGTGGCGCAGTGGAATGCGCGGTTAATTTATAAGACGGAGGTCCTGGGTTCGATTCCCGGCGAGGCAAATTAAGATTTTTCTTAATCTTTCTTTCTTTCCTTAATCTTAATTTGCTTTTGCTTTTCTTCTTGGTCTGGCTAGTGGGAGGCTTTCGCCGTGGCTAGTTACCACCCTACCGACAAAGACGTATCGCCAAGCGATTTAGCGTTCCGGTACGATGACGTGTAGAAACCGAAAGGGGTGTGGATTTTCGTCCCACTCCTAACAAGGTAGCCCGCTTCCATCTTAGACTGCATCATCACTTAACATCAGGTGTGATAGCAGTCAAGGGCCAACTTGTAGTCGATAAAAAAAAACCAATAAACATCGTTAATGTTCCTATTTTCGAAAATTATAGTCACGTCTTGGAGTCTGGGTCGTTTCTACATCCCGCAGTAGCTCTATTTGATAGGTGTCAGGTAACTTTAACTTTCTTGAGCAAGTATGAGTATTTGGTCTCATGCAGTTTATTTATTCAGACTCTCTTCGATGTATATGACACCTGCCACACCTATACACGTCTGGCGTCTGTGTGAATTCACAGGTTCATACAACTTGTAACAGATATGTTTCTTATACGGAACCATACTTTTGCTGGATGTGCTATGATGCTTGTGTATTTCATTAATTCGTATTCAGGTATTATTTCGTATATGACATCTGCCATTTTATTGCCAATGATGGAAATTATCACAGAACAAATAATGCAGTGCTTCTATCGCTGCTAACTAATCTTGTGTCAATATTATTTAGTACAGAAACGTTAATTAATCGTTATCTTTTCAAATATTCGATCATTTGTGGGATTGAGTATACGGCTTTATAGCTTAATACCAAAGGAAGTTTTAGACTTGTGCTTACAAAAGTTTAAAAAATGTGTAACAAATCGTAAGGTTACTAAAGAGTTGACAACTTTTTCTATGACGATGAAAGATTCTTGGGAACAATCGGATATGTTTTGTACGGCTATGTTGCATACACGGTAGGATATTGTAAATTACAAATTGAAATATTATTTGTTCTTAAAAGATCAACTGCTGAGTTTTCTCGGAAAAATAGAAATAGACTGGACTTTTCAAAAATGATTATATAACAGCCTACTTAAAATAAATTAACTTGAATTTGAATTAGATAGTTTCGGGCAACGTTCACTTCCTGTCATTCTATATTGTTGTTTGCAGCTTGTTTGTATGCAATGGATCCTTCCCAAATGAGATACAAAAAGAAAGGTATGTATCCAAATATGTGAGTAACATCTTTGTAAATTGGACCTCAAAACTTTTCAGGGAATGCTATCTAATGTTAATGTTTCAAACAAAATACTTAAATATAGTAATATGTTTTTCACTAACAGACGCATACGACTTTGTTTCTATTAATATATATTTTGAATTTTGTATAATTCATAACAGCTGATTCGATTTCGTCTAAGGGTCATTCAGAAACTCATCTATCGTATAGTATTTCCAACAATGGTGTTTTCAATCGTATTTGGAAAACGTCGCCAATATATCGTGTGCACAACGTTGTTAAATGTCTGCATGGAGATACAAATGTTACAAAAAATCCGTCTTCAATGTAGGTTTTTAATACTATAAAGTATTACGAAGACACATTGTTCACGTTATTTAAGAAAATCTTTTAACTATGTGTTTAAGCATAGTAGTATTGTGGGTTTCATGTGGCTATCAAAATTGAGTTCTCTTGAGCGTGACAACCAATCAAAAAACTTGAAAAGAAGAGTGCCGACCAATCAGAAGGCTCACTTAATTTGTAGCTTTTCTGATTGGTTGAACGCAAAGAACGCACAGAAAAGCAAATTGGATTTATTGGCTTTAACTCCAATCCTGCAAAAGGATATTTCTTATCTGTGCCGCTACAAAGAATTATATCACAAAGCTCGTAAGAGCTAAAACTCGTCCAAGGAAATCCGCCATTTTAAATTTCAGTTCAAAGCACGATTACCTGGTTCTGGTGCGATTCGTTCGCTCGTTCTACAAGTCTTTGAATATTCTTTTAAGAGTGTGCTACTCATTCCGGAACGAGACGGTAGATTTTAAATTTATTCGACCGTTGAAAAATATTCCTCGTTCAAATTGGTAAGCCGGTTTTCCTGTAGTAATCCGGGGCTTTTGTTTTTTAAAATCTTGTACAATAAAATGATTTTATGTAAGTAGATGGATTTGATTTCAAATCTTAGTTGAATACTGATTTTTTTAATGGCTTTTCTTTGAGGTTATTTATTTATTGGTGCCCACCGAAATTAAGGTTGTTGTAGATATAACATCATTATTAAAATAAGAGTGTAAAATGGGTTGGCGGGCATAAAAGTGATAATGCTTAAATCATTAACGATCTATCATCAACATCTGATAGTGACCAGGGTTGGCGGCTTAACATGCTAATCGAGGTACTAGGATGAGACACCATTGTCGACTCCGACCTTAGAATTTACTCAAAAATTTTGGGGACCTTCAGAATCAGTCCATCAACGATTTGAACCTAAAACCTCGTGTTTTAAGCCTCGCGGACAAGCTCCTAAATCAACGAGGCAGTAGAAAAAGATTGTCAAATAATACGAGTACGATACGTGGCGATAAATCACTAAAAAGTAAGAAATAAAAATTTTTAAATAAAAAATTTTTTAACAAACAAAAGAGCCGACTCAAAACGCACTAAAAAGTAAAAAATACCTGTGTCATTTAGTTGCTTTAAATTACTTAAGCATATCTAGGAGTCGGTGCCAGCCAAGGTTTCTACTGTCATAGTATATTATATGCCACTAGTAGCCAAAAAGCTACCGATACCGAGACAAAAACCGAAATCGCTGTAAGCGTGCCTCCAAAATTTGAAGAGTTCCTTCAATTTCCCCAGGATATCCTTATCAGATCCTAACATGATGACAATGAGACCACTTTGGAAGTATGCCCTTTCTAATAAAAAAAGAATTATCAAAATTGGACAACTCTGTAAAAAGTTATGCGTGGTCATACATAAAAAAAATAAAAAAATATACGTGTCGAATTGAGAACCTCCTTCGTTTTTTTCGTCGGTTAAAAAGATTGTCAAATAAAATACGTGTATTCGAACTTGTTTAAACGTAAATTGAACAAGCAGGTAGGTACAATAAATCTGTAGAGCACAAATGCTTCTAGATATCTGAGGCCGTAAGTATCGAATAGGACGCCGCGAGGAAATGGTACACAGACACACACGATCTGGTTTGCGTATTCTAGAGACGCTAAGCGATCGATTGAACACGATTTAGAAGCTTCTCGAATATCTGTATGATAAATGATATATATCATACGTTTATAACTGTGGTTTCGTTTGTGTCGAATATATGCTATTGAAAAAAATATGTCATTCGATGTACCAAGTGTTTGAACAAATTCAAGTTCATTTATTTTAAAATGGATTACAATCACTTTTGATTTTTAAACGACTTCAAAAAAAGGAGTTTTTCAATTCGACCGTTTATATATAGAATAGTCAAGTCTGTTAGTACTTAGGCCTGTGTGCACTAAGATTTCGGTCATCATAACCAACGGTTAACATAAGCTAAACGTAAAATTTACTGTTCACGACAACCCGTACACCGGTTAAGGACGTAAACCGGGCGGTTATCTTAACTGAGCTTACGTCCTTAACTGGCGTACGGGTTGTCGTGAACAGTAACTTTTGTAGTGATGTTGTCTATGTTATTTAATATTTATTTCATGCTATGACAGAGATGTCACTAATGGCATTAATAAAGATGTACACACGGAGATATGATGTTTGATTACAACATGGTGACAGCGGTGAACGAAATATATTAAATTGAGATGTAATTAGTTCAGAGCAGTATTATAATTTGGTGGAATCAGTGTGTATAAGTGATATACAACTATGGAACACGCTCGACCGCCGTCGGAGTTATGCTTAGAAGGTGGCCCGGCATGTCGAGCGACAGCGTGGCGAAAATGGCGCCAGCAATTTTATGTATTTTTAAAGGCGGCCGGTGTACATAGAGAAACTACGGATGTTCAAGCCAGCCTATTAGTTAATTTGATCGGGCCGGAGGGGTACGATATTTACACAACATTTAGATACGCAAAAGACGAAAGTCGTGAAAACATTGACACGCTGATGAAAAAATTTGACGATCATTTTGGAACCAAACAAAACACGACAATGGTTCGTTTCAAATTCTTTACCCGGAATCAACAAGCTGGCGAATCAATTGATGAATACGTAACCGCCTTGAAAATGCTAGCCGAACATTGCGATTTCGAGCACTTAGAGGAAGGTTTAATTCGTGATCGGATCGTGTGCGGTGTATTAGATGGAAAAATACGCGACAGATTATTAAGATCGGATGAGTTAACACTTCAGGGTGCATTAAAAATTTGTCGGGCCAGTGAAATGTCAAATGAAGAGAAACGGCATTTCGAGGGCAGCAAGCCGTGCGGTGACGAGGCTGGTGCATCATCGTCGACGGCAGTGGACGCCATAAATGGCGCGCGTGGTGGTGGCCGGGCTGGCGGATGGACGCCGCGCGCTGGCAACTGGGCGCCGCGGGCTCAGCGCGGGCGTGGCTAGATGCCGCGCGGGCCTACTCGTGACGCTCGGAGCCAGCCGACGGGTACGCCGATGCATGCGGCGTGTCCTAAATGTGCAGGTTTACAATGCGATGGTAGCTTCAGGTGTCCCGCTAGGAATGCGGTGTGTTATTTGTGTCTGTGTCAAGGTCATTTTAAAAGGGCCTGTATGTTAAATTCGCGAAAAAATGTTAATGAAATAGTGGAAAATAGTGAAACAAGTCATGAGTTATACAAGATCTTGATGATTAATGGTTCATATTGTGAGGACGGCAACAAATGGTATGAAACATTGCAATTATATAATAATAGTCATAAAACTGAAAGATTTAAACTTGATACAGGATCGGACCTTAATGTTATATCTTTTGAAAAATATAAACAATTAGGCTTAGATATTTCATCTTTGTATCAAAATAATGTTAAGGCTAAATCTTTTTGTGGCAGTATGATACCTATATTGGGCTCTTGCTCTATATCTTGGATATATAAAAATAATCTATATAACCTTAATTTTTGTATCTGTAAAAACTATTGCCAGAGCGTACTAGGTAAATATGCCTGTGAAGAATTAGGTATTATCAAGCGTGTATTCACTATAAATATAGATTCTTATGATGATTTGTTTAGAGGATTAGGTAAATTGCCAGGCGAATATAAGATAAGTATCGATCCAGGAATACAGCCGTCGGTCTGTCCGGTAAGAAAAATACCTATCGGTGTTCGTGATAAGTTGCAAGTGGAGTTAAAGCGTATGGAAGACATGGGTGTCATTAGGAAGGTGTCACATCCGACGGAGTGGGTGAATGCAATTGTAGTGGTAGCAAAGAAAGATGGTACGATTTGCGTGTGTCTCGACCCGCGACCGTTAAACCGCGCGGTGCGGCGCTCGCGCTTTCCGTTGCCGACCCTTCCAGATATCGCTGCGAAGCTGCAGGGTGCTCACTACTTCAGCAAGCTGGACGCGCGCTCGGGCTACTGGATGATTCAAATCGATAACAAAAGCGCTGATCTCTGTACTTTCGGAACTCCTTTCGGAAGATACCAGTTCCTGCGGTTGCCATTTGGAATTAATTGTGCCTCTGAGGTATTTCACGCGAGGGTGCGACAACTACTGGAAGATCTGGACGGTGTGGAATCGTTTGTAGACGATATAATTGTATGGGGTTCCACTGCCGAGCAGCACGATAAGAGACTGAAATGTTTGTTAGAGAGGGCGAGACAGGTAGGAATTAAATTTAATAAGGAAAAGTGTGAGTTCAGGGTACAAGAGGTGAGTTACTTGGGGCATACGTTCAGTGCACAAGGGATGGCGATTGATAAAAGTAAGCTTAAGGCTATTGAAGAAATGCCGATGCCGCAGGATAGGCCTGCATTGGAGCGGTTTTTGGGCATGGTGAACTACTTGTCGAAATATATTACGAATTACTCAGATATTGCATCACATCTTCGTAGCCTACTGAAAAAGGGTTGCGTGTGGTACTGGGACGAGGTTCACACGGCCGCGGTGCGTCGTCTTAAGGACGCCTTGTGCGCAGCGCCTGTGCTGGCGCTGTATTCAGTAAGCGAGCCAGTGCTTCTGTCAGTGGATGCGAGCGCGCGCGCGCTAGGCGCGGTGTTGTTGCAGGGAGGCCGCCCGGTGGAGTTTGCGTCCGCCACGCTCACCGAAACGCAAACAAGGTATGCGCAAATCGAAAAGGAGCTGCTGGCCATAGTATTCGCTTTAGAGCGATTTCATCAGTATCTGTTCGGCCGCAGTGACGTCACGGTAGAAACGGATCACAAGCCTTTAGAAGCCCTGTTTAAAAAGCCGCTAGATTCTGTACCTGCTCGTTTACAACGTATGATGTTAAGGATTCAAGGCTACAAGTTTAACGTAGTATATAAGCCTGGGAAATATATGTTTGTATCGGACACTCTGTCGCGGGCACCGCTACCGGAGTTAATGAAGAGTAACGTGTCCGATGAGGTTGAAGAGCAATCTTGTTTTGTGATTGATAATGTGAGGTTTAGTAGTGAAAAACTAAATTTGATTAGGAGAGGTACTGAAATTGATAGATAATGTCAAACAATTATAAAGTATATTAAAGATGGGTGGCCAGCAAATAAATATGATGCGGATGAATGTGTACGGCAATTATGGTCATATAGAGAATGCTTTGAATATATTGATAATGTTATATTAAAAGATAATTTAGTTTATGTGCCTAAAAGTCTTCGCGCAGAAATGATAAATCGGGTGCACGAGGGCCACATGGGCATAGACCGGTGCAAGCGTCGTGCGCGCGACGTCATGTTCTGGCCAGGCATGTCGCGCGACGTTGAGTGCGCCGTGCGTCGCTGCGCAACGTGCGCGGAGCACGCGCCTCGGCCGACGCGTGAGCCGATGATATCGCACCAGATACCGGAGATCCCATGGTTTAAAGTAGGCTCAGACATTTTCGAATACCAGAAGAAAAACTTTTTGATTCTAGTTGATTATTTTTCAAACTTCATTGAAGTGAGTCCACTAAATAATATAGGGAGTAAAGCGGTTATATTAGCTATGAAAGACCAATTTGCGAGGTACGGTATACCAGCTATGTTGGTGACTGACGGAGGCCCCGCTTACTGCTCTAAAGAATTTAAAGAATTTCGAAAAAAATGGGGCTTTGAACACATTATCACATCACCTAATTATCCTCAAGCTAACGGTCGCAGCGAAAAAAGTGTGCGTACAATAAAAGATATGTTGATAAAGGCCACCAACTCGGGATCGGATTTTTATTTAGGCTTATTAAATTTTAGAGCGTGCCCGCGCGACGGTTTAGCGTCTCCGGCAGAATTGCTCATGGGACGTAGACTGAGCACCAGGCTACCGACGCACGAGCGGGCACTCAGACCCCACCGTAACAAGGCAGACTACGAGTGTATGATAAGAAAGCAGAACGCCAGCAAAGCGCATTACGATCAGCACACACGAGCGCTGCCCGGGCTAAAGCCGGGGCAGAATGTTGTGATAGTGGATAGGGGGAGGCGCAAACGCGCTGAAGTACAAGGTGCAGCGCCTCAACCGCGCTCCTATTTCGTCAAAGATGTGTCAGGAAGGCGGTATAGACGGAATAGGCGTCATTTGGTATGTGTGCCGCCAGAAGAAGAACGCGCTTCGGAGCAAGAACGATGGTTGAGTGCAGAGAGTGACAATTCCAATCCTGATGACACCTGTGCTCCTTCTACCTCCATAGGTCCTATCATGGATCAACATAGGGAAACTCCAAATAAGGTGACAAAGAGACAAGCGGCTATCAAAGCTAGAATTAAGTTAAGAAATTTAAAATGAATTTTGTTCTGTCACATTATTATTTTTTTTTTATAGGAAAATGTTAGAATAAGTAGGTATTATTTTAACTTTATTATTATTTTTTTTTCATTTTTGTAAGGGGGAAGATGTAGTGATGTTGTCTATGTTATTTAATATTTATTTCATGCTATGACAGAGATGTCACTAATGGCATTAATAAAGATGTACACACGGAGATATGATGTTTGATTACAACAACTTTATAGTTTGCTTATGTTAACCGTTGGTTATGATAACCGAAATCTTGGTGCACACAGGCCTTAGTGGCTTAACCACCGGTTTGAAAGGTTTTTTTTTGGGAAACTCGGCCGTTGCCCTTTTATAGTAAATGTTACAATTTGCTTTTATATTTTACAATCTTAGTTATCCAGTCTTGTGTGCAGCAGAAAACATAGCCAGTTGCTTGCGAGAACATTAGTAGGTATTGTGGTCTGGTTCAGCTATTAGATAGTTTTAACAACGTAAGCATTTCCCCATCTCCTACAAGGAAGGAGGTATGGCTCTCCAGTGGCTTGTGAATAGGCTGATGATAATAACAACCAACCTCTCCAATGGATGCACTTTTCCTTTTCAATATTGGGCGTCTGGAAGAGATCGCTCATTAGCGATAAGGCCGCCAATTGTACATTGTTTATTTTAAGTTATTCTCTGTTTGTAAGATTTTTATTATTTGGTGTACAATAAAGAGTAATTCATTCATTTATTATTTTTGAGCTCGTACGTGAAGAGATATAATTATATTATATATGGAAACGTTGGGTCGCACTCGTAATGATTGTGCTAACAAGACATCATTACGTATCTCTCGCTTTGTGTAACTTCACGTGTCACTATCGTTTCCACTCTGAAAACTTTTACTAAGCATCCTTACATATCAGGGTGCACGGCAGTGTCCCCGCTAAGTCGAGCGCGAAGCAAGCACTGCCAGTATACCTTCACAGGAACCAACTGGCCGCATTTTAAGACCCTATTTTGAGAACCTTTGGAAAAGACTAAAATGCTGAAATTTTCGTCATCCAGTAAGCTATAATCACATACTTAAAATCCAAAATTTCAAGTCTGTAGGTCATTCAGTTCCGAAGTTAAACGAAAGCAAAGTTTCGCATTTTCGACACTCACCCATGATCATCAAAATAGTAATGTTGTGTAACTTGGCCGTTGAAGGGTATAAAGTAACGTATAAAGAATGTTCAACGGCCAAGTCACACAACATTAACTTAATAATAAAGAAATCGCAGAACAGGAACCTTAGACTTGGCACGACTTTGTCAAGATTTCATTACTTTTTAGAGCTAAACAAGCAGCTCCATCGAGACTTAGCTTTTTTACAGAATGTTTTTGGTGGGATATTTTTCATTTATTTACGGGTTAAGGCTTAACTCAGGACTAAGAATGTTTATACAGAAATTCTTGCAAGAATGAAAAATATTAATGTTTCCAGGATTTGAACCCAGGGCCTGATGACCCGAAGCCTTGGATGTAAATGATGGTTTAACTTGTTTTCAGACGGCACAAGGTTGTAAAACCATGAACTCAACTGTCTCAATTATTTTAGTAGAATTTTTAATGAGATCTTATTGGATCATCGAAAAGGTCACCCTAGCGATGACTTGAACTCAGTTGTGATCAGAAACCACGAAAACTAACCACTTGGCCAGAGAGGCACATACTACTGTTGTAATACTAACAAATAGTAAGTATACGTTAAAGAATTGCTCCTGAAATAAAACTGGAATGTATGTGAAAGGGCTTACAGCTGGAAACAAAATGGCGGCCGCACTTGGCTACAGTCGCGCGGAACTCCTTACCGCATGATGCATTCTTTCTAATATATATCGGTATATGCATTATTAAGGCTAGAAAACTGTGTATCTGCTGTAAAGTGACGTAAACCATAAGTTACATTTTTTAATAAATCTGTATTTAAAGTGTCTGCTTGTAATTTAAATAAACAGATTTTCACTAAATCTATTTTTTTTGAATGAATGTTGGCCCTTGACTGCTATCACACCTGATGTTAAGTGATGATGCAGTCTAAGATGGAAGCGGGCTAACTTGTTAGGAGTGGGATGAAAATCCACACCCCTTTCGGTTTCTACACGACATCGTACCGGAATGCTAAATCGCTTGGCGGTACGTCTTTGTCGGTAGGGTGGTAACTAGCCTCGGCGAAAGCCTCCCACCAGCCAGACCAAGACAAATTAAGAAAAATCTCAATCTGCCCCGCCGGGAATCGAACCCAGGACCTCCGCCTTATATATCCACCGCGCATACCACTGCGCCACGGAGGTCGTCAAAAATACTTTTGTATAAAAAAAAAACAATTGTAAGAATTGGTCTGTCCGTCTGTTTGTTTGGCTAATCTCTGAAATAACAAGTCGGATTGTGAAAATTACTGAATTTTTGTATTTCTGTATATGAATGCTAGACTCAACGAGAAACGGTACCTACGCGGATGAAATCGCGGGCGTTTAACGAACATAAATCACTACCGTAGGATTATAGAGAAAATCCGCTCTACAATAGACAGCAATACAATAAAATATTTTCTTACTGCACAAAATAAGATGAATTTGCGTTGTCACAGTCTTTTCGTGCATACGCATAGTGGAAACCAAGTGTCGGTCGCACGATGCTCTCTGCAAAAGTTAACAAAGCGATTCCGGTGGCGCTCACACCGAACGCTCGTTCTGTTCAAATTCAAAATCATTTATGTCAAAATTTTTAACAAAAAATAGAACCGACTCAAAACGCATAAAAAGTAAAAAATTACTGTGTCATTTAGATGCTTTAATTTACATAAGCATATCTATGAAGTCGGTGCCAGCCAAGTTTAAGGAACATTTTTTTAACGTAGTATAGCAGTTTGTGGGTTCTAAGTAACGTCCTTAAAGTAGAAACCTTGGCTGGCGACTCTTAGATATGCTAAAGTAAATTAAAGCAACTAAACGACACAGTTATTTTTTAGTTTCTAGTGCGTTTGGAGTAGGTTCTATTTTTTGTTAAACAAATTTCATTTCTTGCTTTTTAGTGATTTATCGACACGTATCGTACTCGTATTATACTGTCATAGTATATTATTCGGCACTAGTAGCCAAAAAGCTACCGATACTTACACAAAAACCGAAATCGCTACCAGTGTGCCTTTAAAATTTGAAGAGTTCCTTCAATTTTCTCAGAATATCATAATCAGATCCTAACATGTAGACTATGAGACCATCTTGAAAGTGTGCCCTTTCTAATAAAAGAAGAATTATCAAAATCGGATAACTCAGTAAAAAGTTATGCGTGGTCATACATATAAAAGAAAATACGTGTCGAATTGAGAACCTCCTCCGTTTTTTTCGTCAGTTAAAAAAGACTTAGTATAGAAGTATTTGAAATGGCGTGTTTGGCAATTTGAAATGACTCTACCGCTGGCATGAAATACACACTCCAATGCGGTTGTAGCATCCCCGTACAAACTTCCTTTCCTCCCAAGAGGCTTTTAAGATCCTGCCTGACAAGATAGAAGATAAAATGAATACTTAAATGCAAATATTGTTTTAATTGTCGAACTAGATTTTTCGTGATGCTTGACCATTGAACAAGAAGATCAGACTCAGCCACTGCCGGCATTGGATCCTATTAATTTAAAGTATCAACTTTTTTATAATTTATTACAGTTATATTTACCATTCATGTTTATTTTTTGGCTACGCAACCTCTAAAAGCTTCTTATTGTCTTAGTGCAAGAAACTATATTTTGTTATGCACTTTTGACCTGTTTGTCTTATGATTTTTGAACATGATGAGTTTATTTTCTTAGTTTTCATACTTTATAAATAGACCAGCACCATGGTACAATTATTGCATCCTGCTCATTATGATTAACATCTTAAATCATCGTTACTAGAAAACAAATATAATCATCCTAATCACCAACTCGCATTGGATTGCATTATGCCTATATTTTCTTTCAACAAGGATGGCGGAACGATGAAGACGTTTGCAACGTCAGAGGTTTAGAAACTTAAGCTCGGTTTTATTATTATTTAATTTTTAACCGACGAAAAAAAAACGGAGGAGGTTCTCAATTCGACACGTATATTTATATTTTTTTTTCATGTATGACCACGCATAACTTTTTACAGAGTTGTCCGATTTTGATAATTCTTTTTTTTATTAGAAAGGGCACACTTCCAAGGTGGTCCCATATCATCATGTTAGGATCTGATGATGATAACCTGGGGAAATTGAAGGAACTCTTTAAATTTTGGAGGCACGCTTATCGCGATTTCGGTTTTTGTCTCGGTATCGGTAGCTTTTTGGCTACTAGTGCCGTATAATATACTATGACAGTATAGTACGAGTACGTTACGTGGCGATAAATCACTAAAAAGTAAGAAATAAAAATTTTTAAATAAAAATAGAACCGAGTCAAAACGCACTAAAAAGTAAAAAATAACTGTATCATTTAGTTAATTTAAATTACTTAAGCATATCTAGGAGTCGGTGCCAGCCAAGGTTTCTACATTACCTAGAACCCACAAATTGCTTTAGTACGTAAAATAAATGTTCCTTAAACTTGGCTGGCACCAACTTCATAGATATGCTTGTAAATTAAAGCAACTAAATGACACAGTTATTTTTTACTTTTTAGCGCGTTTTGAGTCGGTTCTATTTTTATTTAAAAATTATTATTTCTTTGCTTTTGTTCCATAACGTTGAATGTCTTGTTTGTTCGTTTCAGTGTAACGGCGGCCGCGTCAGAAGTATCGCATTCAAACGCGCATTACGGCTTCGCTCGCGTTAGAAACGTAATATTTCTTCTGCAGAGAATATAAATTATATTCCAATCTTAAGTGCCGGAACCTTCGCAAGGTAACGCCGTATGTATAATGTATATCAACGTTTGATGTATACAGACGGTGAATGGAATATTTTAATATTCTTATTGCCGGATATGTTTATTATTCAGAGTAACAGCAGTCAGAATCAGATGGTATCTATGTATACTCTCAATAAAACTGTAACAGGCCCAATTCCGTACAATAAATATATAAATATATTTTTGACGTGACAACGTCTTATAATTCGATAGAGCGTTGCACGCACGAAAAAACATGACGTCATGCGTCGTTACCTCGCTTTGAGGCGTTCCATGTAAGGCTTGAAGTGCAAGCGAGAGCGCCGAACGAGCGACAAAGAAGTACAATCGGCCTTTGCGTTCGGCAGCGTTCGACATCCGTCTATTAAATATAACTATTAAATATATTAATTTTAAATAAAAAAATAATATATTTATTATAAATTTAAACTATAAATTTATAAAATCAAAATAAATTTTTTTATTAATTGAAATTTATATTTATAAAAATATACTTAAATTAAAAATTTTAATAACCGATTAAATGCTACCATTCCATCAGTATTTTCTTAAGATATTGTCACGTTTAACTATCGTCAGTAAACCGACTTTACAGACAACCAATTTTTTAAATTGTTATTGGAAGGCATTATATAATCGATACTGAACCAATAATGTAGTACATTTTAAATTTTCTATCTGTCCGTAATTTTATCAATCACGTTTTGTATTTTTTGTTCTAGTTTTCCGAATTCCCTCCTATTTAGATGCTTTCATGATTACAAAATCCAATACATGTATCTATACAAATTAATAATATTGAAATATCAATTCGTATTTTCAAACTAACAGCTTTTTACTAAATGAATTTGTGCCGTTGCCGTTTCAATTATTGGCTGCACTTTCAGATTTTAACTAATTTTTGTTATATTTTACCCAATAATCACCCTTTTATAATTAGAGTCAGATAATTATTTAAATCGATCCACCCACTTTCGGACTGACAAAGAGCAATTGATTAAAATACCTATATGAAGAAAATATGAAGTACCTATCAAAAACGTACGCTTTAATATATTCACAATTTGAAATACGGTCAAGAATCATGACCTTTTCGCAGACGGATGAGTAATAATACACAATTCAATATCAAATATTTGCAGCTCAAATATAACTGTATCAAAAGTGTTAAACAGAAAAGAGGGTAAAGCAGGGAAAAAAGGGAATCGTGCCTCCGGGTCAAGTGTTAAGACAAAAGTTCGTGAAATCCACTTACCCGTACGGATGGACCCTCCGACGGCCTGTAGGGTCTGTGTCAATAGTTTCTATTGGATTTTGCTCTTTTTACCATCTGCTTATATTCTGAAAAATTTACTTAAAAAGCTTGTTTCACTCTTGACATAAAACAAGCGTATTGTGAGGTGAATATGTACCTGTATTTGTTCGTACCTCTAAAATCGTTTGAACGATTTAGACGTGACTTTTTAATAGCAAGCTAATTTTTTTATTATTTTAGAATGTATACTCCATCGCGAGTGTTTTTCATAAGATTGAATGTTAGTCATGCGATTATTGTCGGAGTATGTCCAACTTTTTTCCAAGCTAGACGAGACCCTTAGTTATGAGCTTGGCTTCAATTTCTTGAGCATCAACCGTAAGGTTCTGAAGATCTACTCGTGAGAAACCAGGGTAAAATTTTAGTGTATTACTAGCTAGCTAATAGCATAATTCAAAATAAAAAAGGATACAAAATTCAATATAACTTTATTGAAACAAATCTCCAAGCCCTGAAGAAGGGATCGTTTACGCGTACAAGATAAGTGAATTTCATAAGTTTTTCAACATTGAAGGGAGTGTACTCGTATGTATTCAATTTGTTTCTTTGTTTCGCTTTTTATTCCATTCCTTTTTGTAAAATAGAAAATTATTAGAAAAATGGGATTTCTTTTTACCCGACTGCGTCAGAAGGAGGGTTATTTATATATTACTTATAACTGGAATTGACAAAGAATTCAAAAGTGCTTGTATTACCTAGAAGAAATAAATGAGTTTGAATTCGATCTTCGATGTCTAGTTTATGCTCATACCCCTTCTGTTTATACGTTGTGTTTCATGATTACTAAAACCAATTCCATCATCCGACAAAACCTTTTAAAAAGTTGTGAGATCTTGGGAGATCTCCGTCGAGTGTCCTATCCATCCTATCCTATCCTATGATTCCTATACAAATAAATAAAATGCAAGCGTCTATATTTTGCAATTTTAAACTAATAGCTTTTTACTAAATGTAAATTAAAGTATGTAAAATTAAAAAAAATGTTTTTAGATCTATAAGTACTGTATACTTATACATCTAGAAAAAAAGATGTGTGGCACTCGGAGACTGCCGCGGTAAAGCTATTGCATAGCATTTTTTATCAACTTATGTTTACCTGACCTGACGTCATCGGGACCGTGGCCTAGCGGTAAGGCGCTAGTAACCGTTTAGATTTTCCATCTATCGATTAATACTAAAACTTTTAATGACTTTTTGAAATATCACGCTTGTAAAAAAAATGATTTTTTGAAATCACACTTGAAAAGAATAATTGTGGAACCGACGGGATTCGAACCCGCGTCTCTCTGGCAATCCGGGCACTTAGACCGCCTTACCGGTAGACCACGTTTTTGCTTGCGCCGAAATTGTGCTTTTTATATTATGTTTTTGATATCCAGGGGGTGTTAGGTTTTTTCGTTACGGAATTTCTGAATTTGGTCTTTACGCTCAAGGCGCGATAGAAGCTATGCAATAGCTTAAAAATTAAAAAAAAATGTTTAGTCTGTCTGTTTGTTCGGGCCAATCTCTAAAATTACCAGTCATATTGTAAAAAATACTTTTGTAGGTAGGTATATGACTAGACTCGTAATTTGTATGCTAATATTACCACAGGAGCGGGAAGACTAAGCGAGTGAAACTGCGGGTGTACACTAGCTAGTCTTTCGTAAAATCTTCCCGTAACTCCGTTATTAGGCTAGTGTACACAGATGCAGGAGAGTGGTCGTCACAATAACTGTAAGCTGTGCAGTAGAACACACGCGGCGCTACCAATATCTGTTGAAATATTTTGAGTGTAGCTTCACTGATATTTGTTACACTAAAAGTTGGGATATAAAATATGTTTGCGACCACGGACTTACATTTAGCTAGAAAGAAAGAAAGAAAGAAAATATATTTATTCATATTTAAGAGTTACAGACAGTACAGTAGAGGCACAGTTATAAGTATTTATAAACAGGTATGCATATGCATATATGTATACCTAGGAAACCTTGGGTAGTCGTCCCATACACCTATCTGTAACCTTAAAAAGAAAAGGTGTACGGCTCAGCATAATGCCGTGTATTGTGACATACATGGCGCTGATTTTCAGCCGTGACCTATGTGACATCACAGACATTAAAAATTAAATCTATACTTAAATAATAAGCACATACCTATGTAACAACAAAAATAAATAATAATAATAATTATTATTATAATACTAATTATATATAATAATAATAACATAATTAATAACTAAGTTGGATGTATGTAAAATAAATATATACCCATAGAAAAAGAAATGTGAATTTATATTTTGCATACAAGTAATATAATATGATGAAGAAGAGAAGAAGAAGAAGCAGAATTATAATAATTAAAACAAATTTCTAAAGTCCTAAATTCCTCCTATATAATTGATACTTCCACCGCGTAGCCTTCAAATTCTTTTTGCTTGTCTAGCATAAATTTCTTCAATTTTCTACAAAACGTAAATTTGGTTTGCGAATTACGGATTGGCGGTGGAATATTGTTCCAACAGCGGGTGGCGGCGTATTTAAAACTACCTCTAAAAGCAGCCGAGCAATGCCTCGGTACGCTTAGAGGCTTACGTGAGCACCTGAATAACTCTCTGTTATCATACAACCTGCTGAGCTTCTGACTAATATATAATGGCTTACTGTATTTAAATATTCCAAAAAGTAAGCTAGCAAGATGTACCTTCCTTCTACTACTCATTTTTAGCATGCTATGCTCATTCAGAAACGGAGTGACATGACTTCTAGGGGGAATGCTGAAACAATAGCGTGCACAGGCGTTTTGAACCCTTTGTATAAGCTTACTGGTTCTGGCTAATAAACGAGGTCCGTAAACTACGTCTGCATAATTTAGTTTCGATAGCACGAGACTTTCTACTAGTCGAATGCGCACCTCTTGACTGATATATTTGCGAATTTTGTACAAGACCTTTAATCGATAAAAGCAATTACGTACTACCGAAGCTATGTAGTTTACGTACCTAAGCTCAGAATCCATTAGGAGCCCTAAATTCCGGGCTTCAAAAACACGCTCTAATGTCACACCGTTTAGTGTAACGTTGGCAGAATCATAGTCCACTTTTGCTATTTGAGCTCTTGTACCAAATAATATTAGCTTGGATTTGCAGGGATTCAGAACTAACGAATTATTATGAGACCAATCAATGATTCGTTGCAGGTCCTCATTTATTCTTTGGACCGCCAATCCGTAATCATTTGGCTCAAAAGAATAATATACCTGCAAATCATCGGCATATAAATGATATTTGCAATGTTGAATATTATGCACTATATCAGCACTGTACAAAATAAATAAGAGTGGACCCAAAATAGACCCCTGTGGGATTCCCCTTTTCACATTAGTGATGGAAGAACGTATCCTCTTCCCATCATCTTGCGCTATTTCTATATACTGCGATCTGTTCATCAAATAGCTGTCAAACCATTTCACCGTATTGATGTCAAAACCGTAATATGATAACTTAGAGAGCATATCTGGTAACAAATTGTTACTTTCCAGGTATTCAGAAACTTGTAGATATACAACCTTTTCCAGAATTTTTGATGCACAGGGCAATATACTGATCGGCCGTAAGTCTTTTACTGTACCGGGATTATCAATTTTAGGAATTGGACGCACCACTGCTACTTTCCAAGCATCAGGAAAGGTTGACTGCTCAATAGATCCATTGACGATCGACGAGATAAGTCCAAGACTCTGCGGAAGTGTCATGAGCAGCATATCCAGAGTAACCCCATCGGTCCCCTCAGCATTTGAGCTCAGATTCCTAATAATCTTATAAATTTCGGTATCACTCGCAACACGAAGCGTCAATCTGCAAAGAGTAGCCCTGTCAAATTCATATAACGTGAGTTGGGAGATACTAATATTGTTATCACCTGGTATATTTAAGAAATGGTCACTGATTTCATCAGGGTTACACAGATGAGTAGGCAAACTTGTATCCTTCTTAGGTAATACCGTGTTCTTGAGGTTTCCCCATAATACTTTGGGATACTTAACTTTATTATTAATATCATGTGAGAAATATGCGCACTTTTCACTGTGTAAAGCTTCAACGACTAGTGTCTTATACTGTAAATAACTGTCTTTATTCTGTTGAGTTTTTATATTACACCACTTGATGTGAGCTTCATCTCTCAACTTCATCATAAGTCTCACAGTACCCGTAATCCACGGCTCATAACGATCCTTAGATAATCTTGTCCTTTTGGGTGCATGCACATCGAAAAGTATCTTCACGTAATTGTTGAAAGATGAAACCATCAAGTGAACATCATTTAAGGAAGATAGTGTCGACCATGGGATCATACCTAAATGGGTATTAAATATATCAACAGATATAGTATCAAGAGATCTGAAGGTCAACATTTTCGGGGGTATTTTCTTTTTTTTAAGATTAAAAATACATTCGATGAATGCATGACTGCCAAGGGTAGGTATAGGCGTGACTGTAACATTAAGGGTAGGAATATCGGTACAAATGATATCAATAAGACTTTCACTATTGTCAGTGAAGTGCGTGGGGGAATTAACTATTTGATTTAACTGCACAGATTGAAGAAATGTGATTAGCTTTTTAGTCTTAGTGTCATCTTTCCTTATAAAATTAATGTTAAAATCGCCCAGTATAACGATATAATCATGATTTGATAATGATTGGACGCTCTGAGTGATAGCGTCAAGAAAAGTATCGACATCAAACCACGGCGGCCTGTAAGCTGTACCTATCGCTATTGTAGCCGAATTAACTTTCAAACTAATCCACATTTGCTCAACATTGTCGTGCTGAGAGACCTCACACATACGCGCAGCAACGCCTCGCCTAATGTAGAACGCAACTCCGCCACCCCTGCCTCCGCGCACGGAGTCTGGCCGAGGAACGTGTCGCAGCCGATACCCGGGGACAACGGGCGCGCGCCCCTCCTCCCCCTCGCGCAGCCATGTCTCGTTAATTCCCATTACGTCCACTTTGAAGCGATCCATAGCTAGAATAAATTCATCATGCCGCGTTCCAAGAGAACCAGCATTGAGAAAACCAATTTTAAGAAATTTGTTTACTGCGCCTTTTTTTTAAGTAATAGTATAAATAGATAATATATAAGTAGTAACGTAATAAATATATATTCAAAATCGAGTAGGTAAATGCAGTTGTAGTATATTACGTCCTCGCTTCGATATATGATATTTCTATAAATTAATAATATAAAATGCATAAAATAAGAATATTTATAATACAACAAATAAATACATAATCGAAATATAATAAAATATAACATAGCGAGATCATATAGATACATTCTAAACAAAATTCTATACATGAAAAGTAAACAAAAAATGGGAAAACGTATCTCAAATGTATGATATAACATTATATATACAATAACGACACCCAACTTATAAATTTTAAAATACACCATTTTCCTATCTACAAAATTATTATGGAATCTACATGAATTAACAACAACTAGTATTAAAAACAATGAAAACAACATGAAATGTATACTATTTAAACTTACAAATTTTATATAAAAGAAAATTATCCTATAATAGGAAAAATAATTTAAATTCATATTAAAAATAATCTGAAAAATCAGTTCATATATAACATTCAAACTCTTGCATCCGTAAAAAACTTTTTAATGTCCATATCGGAACGAATACGATGTGCCGGGGCATCAGTGGCACGTCGTATATATATTCGACCTCCACTCGTCCAAACATATCGCCAGCCTTTCTGTCTACTTTCCTCCCGGGCTCTGTGGAATAGCTGCTTATTTGAACGAGTTAGACGCTCGTTTATATAGAATCGGCGGGGCGTACCATCGACGATGCCTGTGGTATCCGCTCCTCGGCGGATGCGGGCAGCTCGCAGAAGCTCATCGCGCAGTGCTCGCCTGGTGAGTCTGACAGTGACGACACGAGACCGTGGCTGACTATCTCCCTCCACTGCCGCTGGCCGCGGTCCGGAGCGCTCGGCCGAGACCACATCCCTCTCTGTGAGTTCCACACCTAACTTCGTACCATATGAATAAGGTTCTCGCCACTCTTTTCCTGCAGCCCAGTTATTTCAACGTCACATAGAAAATATTCCTGCTCACGATCATTTAACTGAGTTTGTAGCTGAGAAATAGTTTGATTTAAATTCCCATTTTCCTCTTGCACCTGACGGATAGATAGCTTCTCCTCTAAGGTAGACATCCTGGCCTCCTCTTCCACCATACGAGCAGCCAGCTGTTCCTCTAGAGTTGATAATCTCGTCTCGATAGCATTAGCTCGACGGGTAAACTCTGAAATTGTTGAGCAAATGCGTGCTAGCTCCTCTCTGAAAGATGACATTTCCGAGCGAATTACTTGGCGCACCTCTTCCACCATGTTATTAGAAGATATTTGCAATACAGGGTTCATGTCTTCTCCAGTGCCATCGCTGGGTTCGTTAGCACTGCTTTGGTTACTGCTCGTACTCGTAGGTGGGCCTTTATTGTCTATTTGATTGCCCTTGCATACCCTGCACCGCCACTTACTCGAGACTTGGTGCCCCGGGCTTAATTTCAAACAGACTTGATGGAATAGTCCACCACACTTAGTACATTTAATGCCATCTACTGGGTTAATGAATTTCCCACAAAGTAGGCACTTGCAAACCATGTTGATCGTACTTGCAAACAGTTCACTCGAAGCAGTTACAAAGCCTATCACTAGATGGCGCAGACGTATTGATTTTCGTAATGTTAAATAATTTATTCCAATAATTGAATATTATTTAATTAATCGTCTTTATATGGATTTAAAAGTATACACCTCATAAAAGAGTCTCACCGTATAGGGATTTCGATTCCACAACAAGTAAACTTAACTGTTCGTCTTATGTGGGTAGGTTGTAATCGAAGCAGACGTATTTCACGTTTATTTCACTTTAAAACAGTATAAAACCACACACAAAGACAATCCACACTGTATAACACTTATTATAACTTTGTATATAGTTATTTCCTACTATAGCGAGGTATAAATAATTTTAAAACAAGAAAGTACTTTACAGGTATGTTCTACTGTTTACGTCCGAGACGTCACTCTAGCTAGACACCATTAGTTTTCAATGTTACCAATTATATTGTAATTTAATATCTATAAGTGTGTATAGTATTTAATATCCAATTTTTGTAATGATAGTAAGGACAGTTTTAATTAACTTTTTCCTATTTACTATAACATGGAGATTTACATAATACGCTAGATCTGGTCCCCCAATAGCAAGTACAGTAAATATATTCCATTGACTAATTTTTTTTCTACTGGCAAAAACATTAGGATAAACTTAAGTTAATATTTTTAAAGAACGGTTTTTTAAATAATACTGCACTTCTTTGACTTGGTAGACTTCATTGCTTAAAAAAGAAATTCTCAAAAGAAATTGGATAAAATATTCCGTGAAAAAAAAAACGAGCATTACTAACACACACGTAGGTCAAAACTAAATCATTTTCTTAACATATTTATAGATTTAATTTTATAAAGTGGTTGGTTGACAAAACCAAGTATTATTTCTCCAAACCCTAAACAACATTTAATCTTTAGGACATACTTGGTTAAATTGGGGTGTCTAGTTAAATATGAATCTGCGATTTAGATATAAAATATGGTTGCGCCATAGCTGAAGCCAAACGCAATAAATCATTGTCTTATTCAATTTTAATTTTTTTCACGTCCGCCATATTTATTTTGGTAGTAAATGTTTTTTCTTATTCCTCGGCAAGTTAAAGCTACATCTTGCATCTACGTTACGAAATGCTTCAAGTTATTCGAGTGTAAAGTTTTGAGATCTAATTTGGTATAGTGATAACTTAGATAATCGTCCTAGGAAGTCAATATCATCAGCTTCATAATGAACTTATTTCGGACACAACTGGCCCCCCTCATATAAGAGAAGATACGGAGATTAAATCCACCACGTTGCTTCAAAAGACCAGTGCATTTAATTTTTGAAACCAAAAAAAATCATACGAACAGACCATGCTTTATGTTCTGTTACCAACTTTTTGAAAAAAAACTGATTTTTTGACGGCTGAATTTTTGGTTGAAAATTAGGTTACTTTTCGATATTCATTCAAAACAAGGTGAAAAAATAAATATTTCAAATCAATTAAATTGTAGCGTATTTGGGACATAAAAAGGTAAGTTTTCACCAAATTTTAAAATTTTATTTGCAAAAGATAAAAAGATAAAAAAAATAAAAAGGTTTTTTGGATTTCTTACATACATTTTGAGGTTATGTGAAAAAAATGTAAATACAAAACTTTTAGATCTTTTTATTACCTACAACTTTGCCATATAACTCTTTTCCATAGAACTTTTAGTTTTGCTGGAAATCGAGAAGATCCACTTTTTATCCCTAAAACCTTATACCTTTCTATAACCTTCCTTTCATTTTTATTATATTTTCCTCTTTTTCAAATGAATTTCATCCTACTGCGATTTTTTTTACTTTTAATTATTTTTAAAGCTATCTGCACTGGTCTACAATGTGTTAGGTAAGAGTTAAAATGGTTGACGTTTTAACGATCACATATTTAATGAGATTAATCGTGATTACCGAGACACGGGCCTGTAATATCGTCAGCTTTCCGACTCGGGGCTGAGAATTACTTGAAAACTATTAATTGAAACAATATTTATTTGTATTGTCCCATCTCTAAAGTGCAAAATTATAAAAATGGGATCAAGGATTGATGCGCATCGCTCCATTTCTTATTTAACACAACTTCGTACTTTAGCGACTTGAAAATAGAGACGAATATTATAATTTGTAGTTGAATAACTTGACGCGTTGCTTCGCTTCCAGTCTGAATTAGAACCTAAGCCTAAGTAAGCCTAAATTTATTAAGGCTTAAGTAGCGAGCCAGCTACAGCATAGCCATTAAGTAACCATCAAAATCTCAATTTCATAACTTAATCGCTTTGGACCCAAATAAATACCCCCCCCGCCCCCTTTGTTTTAACTTTGCGAAATTGTAAATTTACAATATAGCACCCTCGGGGATGATAAGGCTTAATAATTAAGGCTCGAAGTTTTAATGTGTTTGACTTAACTTACTTAATTTTATTAATATTCCTCTACCTTCTTTGTTAGTTGTGGAAGTTGCTTTTTTGTTTGACAGTTTTGAAGTTACACGTTCTATACGGAAATAATGTCTATAAGTAGCTACCTCCTCCCCGTGACTTTGCTTGTAGTTGTTTGCTTCTAGTAGTTGGTTGTAGTAGTGTCTAGGCTGAAGGTTTTTTTTTCATGCCACCTGATGTTGAGTGATTACCACTGCCCATGTACATTTGCAACACCTGAGGTACTGCTAATGCGTTGCCGGTCTTTGAGGAATTGGTTAATCGCCCCTTAAAAATCCCCATGTTATAATTGGCAGGAAACACCGCAGCAGGAAGTTGGTTCCAGAGTCTGCATGTGCGCGGTAGAAACGATCTAGAAAATCTAAAGGATGTAGATAGCCAGCCATCCAGATGGTGTGGGTAAAACTAGTTTCTACGCCGCAAGTTCCGCTGAGAGAAGACAGAGGGTGTTATAAGTTCGAACAGCTCTTCAGAGCACTCGCCATTATAAAGACGATAGAACACACATAGAGAGCTAACGTCCCTACGGTATTTTAAGGTCTCCAACTTGCTGGTGAGTTTGGAAAAAAATTCAAACAAAAACATGTTGGCATTTATAATATCAGATGATTCGATATTTTATGTATTATCATTCGTGTTGGCACGCTTTCAGGTTCAGGGGAAGTTTGCAAAAGGGCGAGTCCAGAGTGTTACCGTTGCCAAGATAAGGCTTAAATTGGCTTACACGGCTTTTGGCACTCATAACACTGAGAGACATGTTAACTTTGCAAATTGTAACATTTAGATAATTATGTGCTGACCAACTCGGTGATTTTTAAGTAGAGCCGTATTAATTGAGGATTTCGTAGCGCAAGGGTGAACTTGGGGCCCTATTACTAAGACTTCACTTTGCATCTGTCTATCACCATGCTGCATCTCAAGAACCGTGATAGCCAGTAACTTAAAATTTTTACAGATTATGTATTGCTTTTGCTGCTATCACAACAAATATTAAAAACAAATTTCTTAAAATAAATATTTAGGTGGGGATTACATACAACAAACGTATTTCTTTGTTTTGCACGGACTCATTCGTGTACGACTCCGACTCGCTCTTGGCCAGTTTTTGCAAGTTATCAATCAATCATCCATGATATGTAGGTACGTATATCATGGATGATGGACTCACCGAAGGTTTGGTGTATAGCAGCTACCATACGCCAAATCCTCGGTGAATTCGACTCGCATTTGCCCAGTCTTTTTCACAAGATTTTATCCAGTTTCACCTGTTCGACCCGGTCTCTGAAATCAAATCTGGCAAGTTTATTTGTTTATGTTTATTGCTCATTTCCTATTGATTGAAATATAGCATTCATATGGTTAACATCCTAAGAACGTCATTGTTAACATCGACCTGTCTATATTTCGGAAAAAAGCACATACTAACAGGTGGAAATTTCACTCCGATGTATATAAAGGGAACTCTACTTAGCTCTTTATAGCCCGTAATCGGTCGCTCAGTTAGAGCTTAGCATCGACCCGTCGATAGTCCGAAATCGGCTCTTGCAAACAGGCAAAACTTTCCCTGTGACCATGAAATTAGCGATTAAGAAGTATAACAGTTTATTATTCTCAGTTGTATCGTTTCCAAAAACTAAAATAATATAAGTTTCACCAATGTGTTAAGCATATTTTTCCCTCCTCCTTTACTCGTTTTCCTCATTGATGAGGGTCGTGACCACCTCCATCTTTGATTCTATTTGAGATGTGACGCCACTGTGCTCTGTCCTCTGCTGTCCGAAGAGCATCGTAGACTGTGGTGTCGAGTGTTATCATATAAGAGTAACTGTTACGTTTCTTGTCAGCTCTTCTCAGCAATTTCTGCCTTTCGAACTGGTGATAGAGTAAATATAAATAGTTAAACTGGATAATTTTAGAGTGTTTGTAAACTAAGTCTCCTTCAAAGACACGAAATTAAATTCGTATACGTACCGTCTGGTTTTAGGCAGATCACCATAGAATGCCCCTTGACTGGCTGTCCTGTAACGCCACTGTAATGATGATTTTGAATTTGAATATGAATTTGAGCCAGATTATAAAAATTATATCTTAAATTGATAAAATCTGTCTGAAAATATTGAATGTTGTAGATTCTAACAAAAATTTAAATTAGTCTATAAAATATCTGCAATAATGCAGTTGCGAGGAATGCGCTTAGTTAAGAATAATTCGAAATTAAGAGCCGATTTAATTTATCATTTAAGAAATCATCATGATAGAAATCATCTTGGTTTATTATACTACTGCTATGAAGTTTAAAACGTTCAAAATAAAAACAGGTCGACTAAATTAACCATTTTTATCCCGCTATTGTAATGGCCCTACGTAACATCTAAATCGGCCACGGGCGGCTTGGGTTTTATTTAGTGCGAAAATATATTATGACAATGTCAATCCCAGACCCCCTACTGACCCTGGACAGACCCCCGGCTGACCCCGCCAAAGGAAAACTATTTACTGGACGTAATCTCTTCATTCTTATGAGATTCTTATTTGCCATCGATGGAATTTTATATCGAAATAAATTTATTTATTATAAAAGATTACACGAGTTCTAAATTTACCTTTATTAAGTTTTTTTAAGGACTTTCTATAGCGGGCAAACAAATATACAGGTAACCTGGATACATTTCAGACCTACGAGTGACCTCTACATATGACAGTTGAGTATTAATAGGGGGGTACCCCTATTAATAAAATGCTTCATTATTGTATTTTGAACTTCCAAGAGTGTTCATAGGGTTATTCCCCCACCAGGTTTACTGATGATATCCTATGTCTAATAGTGGACATCCGTCGGCTGGCTAGGATGAAAAGTTGTACGTAGACTAAGGTACGGAGGGTAAAGACTGCCTCATTTGATTAGTGGTTATCCTAATTAGCATCGATTACAAGTTCGAATCTTTGGTCGGTTTGTGGGATGATTCTGTGTTTTTCTTCGGGAAGTTGGTGTTAATAAGTACTCACACTAGCTTCGGAGACTATCATCAAAGACTGATAGTGATCGATAATTTATTAAACAGTATCGCCCCAAAGCCCGCCAACTTGCATTTGAGCAGCCTGATGGGTTAGCTCCGTAATCCTCTTCATTAAGAGGGACTGGGTCTATCCTTTTAATGAAGAGGATATATCTATAAATTTTTTTGACAAAAAAAAAACCGACTCAAAACGCAGTAAAAAGAAAAAAAAAAACTGTGTCATTTAGTTGCTTTAATTTACTTAAGCATATCTATGAAGTCGGTGTCAGCAAGTTTGAGGAACATTTATTTAACGTAGTAAAGCAGTTTGTGGGTTCTAGGTAATGTTCTTAAAGTAGAAATCTTGGCTGACACCGACTCCTAGATATGCTTAAGTAAATTAAAGCAACTAAATGACACAGTTATTTTTTTACTTTTTAGTGCGTTTTGAGTCGGTTCTATTTTTTGTTAAAAAATTTTATTTCTTACTTTTTAGTGATTTATCGCCACGTAACGTACTTGTACTAAACTGTCATAGTATATTGTACGGTATTTGTAGCCAAAAAGCTACCGATACTACACAAAAACCGAATTCGCTGCAAGTGTGCCTATACAATTTGAAGAGTTCCTTCAATTTTCCCAGGATATCATCATTAGATCTTAACATGATGACAATGGGACCACCTTGGAAGTGTGCCCTTTGTATTAAAAAAAGAATTATCAAAATCGGACAATTCTGTAAAAAGTTATGCGTGGTCATACATAAAAAAAAATACGTGTCGAATTGAGAATCTCCTCCGTTTTTTTTCGTCGGTTAAAAATAGGCTATTAATATTGATTATGGCGATTACTTAAGTTCGACTATGTTTTACTTTAAGAACTACTAAAAATCATATAAAATAAATAATAGAACACTCGTTTTTGGAAGTCGGTTTAAAGTCTGCGCCCGGAAGCCCTGTTTCCGCACGTTGTTGCTAAACACTAAGGCACGGAAAAGATTCACGCACCATTTAATGCGTACATTCAGTGAGGCTCGGAGCGACTGCAAAGGTCAAAGGTTTTCTAAGACATGGTTCTTTAACCGACTGTTAATAAATAATAGTTTAAAAAAACTAAAAACACGCTTTTTATAGAAACCCAAACTAAAAAATAGAAAATAAATTTTAATAAATTTAAATTAAGAATAGTGTTAAAAATTTCATTAACTATAAATTAATAATAGTGTAAATAAAAAAAAATTATTTTATTTAAAAAAAAGCGTGGGGTGCATGGTGTCAATATAGTTATAAATATTTTATTGACAGATATGAGTAGAGTGATTATCATTTTGATAATATCTTAAAAAGCACCCCACGCTTTTTTTAAAATAAAATATTTTTTTTTTATTTACACTATTATTAATTTATAGTTAATGAAATTTTTAACACTATTCTTAATTTAAATTTATTAAAATTTATTTTCTATTTTTTAGTTTGGGTTTCTATAAAAAGCGTGTTTTTAGTTTTTTTAAACTATTATTTATTTTTTACTTTTTAGTTTCGTTTATTTATAAAAGCGTGATTTTTTTGGAACTTACGCATCAGCCTATTTTGGCGGCCTAGACACGTGGGATTATTGAATCCCTCCTTATTTTGACTATTTACACTCTCATTACCTCTATAGCGGCTGTGGCCGACTTACAATCTGTACCCGCATTTGCCTGTGCCCCACCCTTAGCACAGTGACCAAGGAAACCACAGAAACCTGGTCAGAGTACAGTCGGCACGGGAGCGAGCCTTGGAAGTCGCAGAAAAACTGCGACTGCCAGGGCTCGAACCCACGCCTGAGCGACTGTTGTACGGGCAGTTTAGCACTTAAACCGCTCGGCCACACAGTCGCTAGTAATTTATTTATTAATGAGAATAAAATAATTATTTATAAATATTATAAATACGGGGAATCAGAGTTCAATTTCGGAGAGGGAGCCTGAAAAACGGCTACCAGAACCAAGGAAGGCCGCAGGCGCGCAGATTACCCACGGAGAGTTACATACTGACATACTGACAAACTGACATACAAGTGAAGCTAATAATGCAACCAATGCCTATAACATTTGGAACAGTTCTTAAAATTTTCCCAGGATATCATCATCAGATCCTAACATGATGACAATGGGACCACCTTGGAAGTATGCCCTTTCTTATAAATAAAGTTTGAAGAGTTTCCTCGAGTTTTCGTAGATCTCATCATCAGATCATGACTTAGTTAACATTAAACCAACTGGAATCTTTCAAACTTCTCATTGAGACAAATTAATCGAGCCCAAACACTAGGTAGTTACTGTAAACCGTTAAAGAGCTCCCTCAGCTATCCTTCGTCTTCATCGCCAGACCCTTGATGACAGTCACAGCCCATCTAAATGTAAAGTTCTCATTGAGACAACTTAATTGAGCCCAAACACAAGGTAGCTACTGTAAACCGTTAAAGAGCTCCTTTAACTGTCCTTCGTCTTCATCTGCAGACCTTCAATGACAGTCACAGTCTATCTAAATGTAAATTTCTCATCGAGACAAATTAATCAAGCCCAAACACAAGGTAGCTACTGTAAGCCGTTACGGAGCTCCCTTAACTGTACTTCGTCTTCATCACCAGACCCTCAATGACAGTCACAGTCCATCTAAATGTAAATTTCTCATCGAGACAAATTAATCAAGCCCAAACACAAGGTAGCTACTGTAAGCCGTTACGGAGCTCCCTTAACTGTACTTCGTCTTCATCACCAGACCCTCAATGACAGTCACAGTCCATCTAAATGTAAATTTCTCATCGAGACAAATTAATTAAGCCCAAACACAAGGTAACTACTGTAAGCCGTTACGGAGCTCCCTTAACTGTACTTTGTCTTCATCACCAGACCCTCAATGACAGTCACAGCCCATCTTAATGTAAAGTTCTTATCAAGACAAATTAATCGAGCCCAAACACAAGGTAAAGGCAGTAAATCGTCAAGGAGTTCTCTTATATGTAGATCGGCTCCATCATCAGATCGACTCCAGACCTTCATCAAATTGTAGTGCTTTTAAATACTTATCAGAAAAATTAACAAACGTACTTGTTGTCCCTACAATTTTTGAAAGTTCCCCTCGGTTTCTCCAGGATTCCATCATCAGATCCTGGTTTCCTTATCATGGTACCACCACCGGACTATCTACTTTCCAACAAAAAAAGAATTATCAAAATCGGTTCATAAACGACGAAGTTATGCGCGAACACACATACAAGTTACATACTGACATACTGACATACTGACAAACTGACAAACTGACAAACTGACATACAAGTGAAGCTAATAAAAAGCGTGTAAAAAGGAAGGAGGTACTGTGTGTATATGTGTGTTTTTGATGATAGGTAATAATCATAGATTTAATAACGTTATACTAGGACTTCTATTACTACTACGGCCTTCTGGAAAAATGTCCAAGTATTTTGACAGTTTTTCCTGTTCTGCTTTCACGAGATTATCGTCATGTGGAACAGTAATATCAACAATCTTTGTACAGCGCACTGATCAATCGACTATCACTGTCAGGTCTAATGGCTACAATAATACTTATTAATAATTTTATAACAAAGCAATAATTGCATTTGCATGCTAAAGATTATCAACTTCACTTAAAATCCGTTTCTTTATTCATTCTTGTCCCAATCCCAGCTTATTGTAATCGAAATAGCGACATTTAAAAACTTTTAATAAAAATATAATTCTATTCACAAAATATTGTTATAAAACAATTTTTATTACAGAATTAATAAAAAGTGCCGCTTCATCGTGAAAACTCGCGTTATCATAACATTTTTCACAGTTTTTCCGCATGCCGCGTGCTTTCGTAAAAAACACAATGCACGCCGCGCGAAATAATAGGAAAAACATGAAAATTCAGTATGTAAACTCCAAGATACCTGGGTATAGCGTTTTATGATAGTCGGGGAAGTACTTTTGCTATCTAACTGCTGCAGGTCTTGTAGCTGTGCTTTTGATGCTTTTTTTTGGAAAAGATAGTAATAATTGACGGACCGAGCAAATTTCCTTCCAGATGTTAAATGGAAAACTATTGCCTAAAAGCAGACAGGCAAGGAACTCTGTATTCATCAATCTAAGACGTATGGGTTAAGCTCCTTGGGCATGTTATTATACCTTACCACGATTTAAGACTGGAAATCAGCATTGCTGCTTGGTGGTAGAAATGTTCGTGATGGTAGTGAAGTACTACCGTCCTACTAACTTGGTCGCAAAAAGCTCTACTACTAAATTCAACTTTTGTAATGATCATGGAAATTTAATAAAATTGGCAAAATTGTAATTCGCTACTTTTTCGTGGTGTCCATCTTGGATGTGAAACTTTTCATAGTATTGTACACGTCAAGCCCTTTAATTTGATACCCATATTGAGGCAGTTATGAAAAAAATATGTATTCCGCCATTTTGTAGAGGCCGCCAATTTGAACCGATTTTCAAAAAACCACCGCATGGAAACTATCTTTCAAATAAAAATATCGCATCGGAATTGGTCCATCTGTTGGAACGCTACAATGCTGTAGACAATGATAAGGACCTTCTCTCACGGGGTAGCGGGGATGGGGGGGTTAATACTTTTGAACTCCAAGTTAAGAATTTTTAATGATAATAACTTCTTGGACATAAAATCGCTTACTATTTTACTTATTTCGTAGACCCTGAACTCGAACCTAGGTCCTCTTTACCCGAAGCCACATAAGTTAACCATTAAAAATTGTAACTTCTTATATCTAGCTCAACTGGGAATAGAATCTAGGAAACACAATTGAATCCTTGAGACAATCTAAGTACGATCTTGTACGATCAGCGAAGTGTGTCTTATATTAGAGTTACTCAGTTTGTAGCTCTTATGTTATAGGGGCTTTGGCTTGAGGCATATTAACTTTTATGATTATAGGATTATTGGTTGAACTCGCTCCGACCCTACGGTACGAGGCCCGCGGTGGTGCTTGTACTCTAAGAGACCACCGTCTTATGTATATTAACACTGTGAATTTTCCCAAAGTAGGTATCAGCAATAGCATTGCAGATTTGAGTGTCTAGTGCGAGTTTATTTGCGTAAAAATGTAACGCAAATGTATATAAAATTGAAGCAGCGCCATCTAGTTACTGAGAGAGTAAAAGCCTTTTTTCTATATAATTTGACGTTACGAGTGGTTACATTATTACGTACTACGTAGGCACTTTGTGAGAAACTTAGACTTTCCTCTTTGAGGGGCAGCTTTATAAGCTTTGCTTGAATATAGATAGCAATATCGATCGATGACAGTAAAGATTTCTCTTATGCTTATATCAATAAGTACACCGTCTTGCATTCTAGAAATACCTACGTTTTTTACTGCACTGTATTGCACCGATCAAGGTAAAAAAGTTAAGATTATAATAACACATTAACGAACTAAGTTTTAAAAAGTAGCTCATTTTCATGTTTAGTTTATTATTCATTTTCAGTATCACCTGAACTCACAAATTAAAAAAATTTAACAAAAATTAAACCGACTCAAAACGCACTAAAAAGTAAAAAATAGCTGTGTCATTTAGTTCCTTTAATCTACTTAAGCATATCTATGAAGTCGGTGCCAGCAAGTTTAAGGAACATTTATTTAACGTAGTAAAGCAGTTTGTGGGTTCTAGGTAATGTTCTCAAAATAGAAACCTTGGCTGGCACCGACTCCTAGACATGCTTAAGTAAATTAAAAAAACTAAATGACACAGTTATTTTTTACTTTTTAGTGCGTTTTGAGTCGGTTCTATTTTTTACCCGACTGCGTCAGAAGGAGGGTTATGTTTTTCGAGCGTATGTATGTATGTATGTATGTATGTCCATTTCTTCGGCACGCGCTACAGCCGACTACGACTAAACGGATTTTGACAGGTGAGGTGTCGTTGAATTCATTAAAATTGTGGTAGTGACATAGGCTATATAAATTTTCAAAATGGTGGCTGTAAATAGGGGATAAAAGGGGGATGTGTGTATTTCTTTCGCTTATCTTAGCAATATGGGTATCAAATGAAAGGTTGTAAAAAGACCATTTCAAAAATATAAATATCATATCATGTTTATATTGCCGTTTTAACAAAAAATGGCGAAAAGTGTACCGTATCATTTCTATACCATAAACTAAAACAAAAAAGTCTCAAATAAAATTATTATTATAAAAACAAAAAACCCGACTGCATAGAAGTTATGAACTGAAAACAAGGATCACTATATCTATATAAAATCTTAAATACTTTATGGTGCTGCAGGCGGGGACAAACGTAGTTTTGGTAGATCTTTCTTTCCCCGCAGAAAATAAAGTATTTTGTCGCAGTCGGGTTTTTTGTTTTTATAATAATTCATGTTTATCATCATTAACGGGTCAGGCCTCCTTCCTAACAAGAGAGGGGATATGGAGCGGACACCCACCACGCTGCTCTAATGCGGGTTGGCGCGCTTAGGGTGATCATGTTTCATTTATCAACGGACTGACGGCTTAATATACTTTGAGGCATGGAGGTGTAAAACCACTAACTTCCCGACGATTTCATGGAAGAAAGAAATACTCAGAATAATTCCGTGACTACATTTTATGAACGACGAGAGTTATTGTTAAAAATTTTTATTTCTTACTTTTTAGTGATTTATCGCCACGTAACATACTCGTACAATACTGTCATATTTTATACGGCACTTGTAGCCAAAAAGCTACCGATACTATTGCCAATAAAATTTTAATAGTTTCGATTCGATTCGATTTCGATTTTCCCAGGATATCATCATCAGATCCTAAGATGACGACAATGGGACCACCTTGAAAGTGTGCCCTTTCTAATAAAAAAAAATATCAAAATCGGACAACTCTGTAAAAAGTTATGCGTGGTCATACATAAAAAATATATATATACGTGTCGGATTGAGAACCTCCTCCGTTTTTTTTTGTCGGTTAAAAATAGTAAAAATTTTGTTTTGTGATAATATTATTTGTGTAATAACCACAACATGGAGTGAAGTATTACTAAGCCACGGTTAATCTGTTAATACCTACTTATACCTGTTAATACCTTAACTTGAATGCTTTTATATTCTGAACTTAAAATCACACGATAAAGGGAACAGATAGTTATACGTGTGGACGCTTTGTCCATTTGTAAACTAAGGTATAAGGAAACCCGTCTCTTACACTACATTTAATACAGAGTTATGTGAAAGTCTGTATTATACAGTAGGCTTTTATTAGTGTTGGAGTGAAGAGCACCATAATGTTTAGTATGATTGTCGCTTAGCGGTCGACGCCTTGTGGGGTAAAGGGCCTTACTTAGCTGAACTAACATAAAATTTTTTAACAAAAAATAGAACCGACTCCAAACGCACTAAAAAGTAAAAAATAACTGTGTAATTTAGTTGCTTTAATTTACTGAAGCATATCTATGAAGTCGGTGCCAGCCAAGTTTAAGGAACATTTATTTTACGTAGTAAAGTAGTTTGTGGGTTCTAGGTAACGTCCTTGAAAGTAGAAACCTTGGCTGGCACCGACTCCTAGATATGCTTAAGTAAATTAAAGCAACTAAATTACACAGTTATTTTTTACTTTTTAGTGCGTTTGGAGTCGGTTCTATTTTTTGTTAAAAAATTTTATTTCTTACTTTTTAGTGATTTATCGCCACGTAACGTACTCGTACTATACTGTCATAGCATATTATATAGCACTAGTAGCCAAAAAGCTACCGATACCGAGTCAAAAACCGAAATCGCTGTAAGCGTGCCTCCAAAATTTGAAGAGTTCCTACAATTTCCCCAGGATATCATCAGCAGATCCTAACAAGCGGACAATGGGACCACCTTGGATGTATGCCCTTTCTAATAAAAAAAGAATTATCAAAATCGGACAACACTGTAAAAAGTTATGCGTGGTCATACATAAAAATAAAAAAAAAAAAAAAAAAAATACGTGTCGAATTGAGAACCTCCTCCGTTTTTTTTCGTCGGTTAAAAACTGTATTACTTGTACATTTTTTAAATTAAGTATAATTAACCCTTGACTGCAATCTCACTAGATGGTAAGTGATGATGCGATCTATGATTAAATTGAGCTAACGTGGAAGCAGTACCCCTTTTAGTCTTAATCCTCTCGTGTTTGCGTAAATAGCCACGTCACACTACATTGGTAACTAACCACAGCCGAACCCTCCCACTAGTCGGACCTGAACCAATTCAGCAAAATCTCAATCCGCCAGAAATCGAACCTAGGACCTCCGTCTTATAAATCTATCGCGCATACTTTGCTCCGAAGATCGAAATTTCTCACACTATCGATTTTAGATTTTGAACACTTTATAGTTATAACTTGGTTAACAATTAGCGTTCAAATCTACACATACTGTTTGGGTAATTGTGTATTGGAGATTTGTACAAACCTATATGTAGCAATATAAAAACAAAAAACTTAAGCAAGCCCTTAAGGGTAAGGGTGAACGATCTACGGTCGGTGCGTTTCGTCGTAAAATCCGAGCAAATCTGAAGAAAAACGTTGCCTTCGGATATGATGACGCGATAAAGTGACAGATTGTTAAATTTTTATATACGACGAACTAGACGCCCGCGCCTTGCTGCACTTTATCCCTTAACCACGACATTATCTATACACATAAGTGAAATTGAAGCGACTGTTTGCAATTTCAAATTGTCACCTTTTTACCCGACTGCGTCAGAAGGAGAGTTATGTTTTTCGAGCGTATGTATGTATGTATGTATGTATGTCCATTTCTTCGGCACGCGCTACAGCCTAAACGGCTGAACGGATTTTGATATGTGAGGTGTCGTTGAATTTGTCAGAATTGTGGTGGTGACATAGGCTATATAAATTTTCAAAATGGCGGCTGTAAATGGAGAAAAAAGGGGGGATGTGTGTAATTTTTTCTCTTATCTTAGCAATATGGGTACCAATTGAAAGGTCGTAAAAAGACCATTTCAAAAATATAAATATCATATCATATTCATATTACTTTTTTAACAAAAAATGGCAAAAAGTGTACTAAGTGTACCGTCTCATTTCTATACCATAAACTAAAACTAAAAAGTCTCAAATAAAAGTATTATTATAAAAACAAAAAACCCGACTGCTTAGAAGTTATGAACTGAAAAGAAAAAAACAAGGATCACTATATCTGTATAATCGAGTCGATTCTAAATACTTTATGGTGCTGCAGGGGGGACAAACTTAGTTTTGGTAGATGTTTCTTTCCCCGCAGGTTAAAATATTTTGTCCCTGTTTGCAGCACCATAAAGTATTTAGAATGTTATATAGATATAGTGATCCTTGTTTTTCTCTTTTCAGTTCATAACTTCTAAGCAGTCAGGTTTTTTGTTTTTGAATAATAATTTTTCACTAAATGCATATGGAAGTATACATGGTACCTACTTTATAATCATCATAAAATAATCAATTTTAAAAATTTGTCTGTTTGTTTGTTTACAACCAGTCGGATTATAAAAATTCTTATTGTATATGACAGCCATTTTCATAATGTGACCTAGACGTTGTATATGCGATGTGATGTGGCAAATAAGTGATTTTGACTTTGATTTTATCCTGATATCTCCACAGGAGCGGAAATTACACGGAAAAAACTACGGGCGTGCCCTAGTAGTAATTTAAATACTTGTGCTTATATACAAACTTGGTTTTATTCCTTACGATCCGTAGCCAATGGATAACGGTATAGTTATCATATTTCGCGAGTACCTACATCACACAATATTATAAAAGAGAAAGTTTTTGTGTGTTTGTTAACAAACTGCCAGAAGGGAATAAAACTTAAAACACCAAAAGACAAACTTAATAACAATTTATTTACAAATACATCGAATATGATCAAAATGAAGCATTCTTACAGTAATTACTTAATTAAACATTACGCGCACAGATTTTTACAATAGTTAAGCAGCATGACTGCACAAGACTCGGACACTAACGTGAATAACCACAATTTTCCATAGGGGCATATTTTATAACCTACCGCCCGCCATTTTGCTCGAGGAGTACCGCGCCTAGTCTATTATCTATAGTTTAAACGCGGTACCACAATACAACAAATAAGGCCACTGTATTGTCTTTTCAAACAGAGTATACAATGCTGCCAACATGTTTGTGTTTGTTACTCCTTGACGCCGAAACTATTGACCTGTATTCTGATACTGATATATGAAATAAAGATACATAGGATATTATTTGTCACGAAAATCTTGCTACAACGGGTGCTACGAAGGTGAAACTACAGGAATTCTCATTATCAGCCTACAAATAGCCCACCCCCCAGTAAGAGAGGGGAAATGGCGGGTAAACCCACCACGCTACCCCTATAGTGGTTGGCGACCTTAGGGTGATAATGTTTCTTTCATTAACGATCACTATCAGATGTTGATGACAGTGACCGGCACTGACGACTTAACGTACTCTCTGAGGCACGGGGGTGTAACACCACCAAGTTCCCGACTCCGGGCTTAGAATTTACTGAGCAATTCTTAGAAGAGATTTCATAACCCGAGCCAGGATTCGAACCCAGGATCCAGGACAAATATTCGTGATCAAAGCCATAGAATATTCAGCAGGCATTTATTAATGATAATAATAAATATAATAAATAAATATTATAGGACAATTACACACATCGCTATATAGCCCCAAAGTAAGCGTACTCGTAAGTAGCTTGTGTTATGGGTGCTATGATAACTGATGAATATTTATGTATATATTATACATAAATACTTATAATATATAGATAAACACCCAGACACTGGAAAACAACCATGCTCATTACACAAACATTTACCAGATGTGGGAATCGAACCCACAGCCAAGGACGTAGAAGCAGGGTCTACCCACTGCGCCACTCGGCCGTCAAATGGCATAGACTAATCGCTAGACTAATAATTATCTCTAGTCTAATTAAATCTCGCAAGCAAATCTTTGCAAAAGTTTCTTTGAACCAAGTCCCCTTGGATTCCCTGGCAAACAAATCGCCCGTTCGAAATACACAACAGTGCACTTTAAGTTTCAATAGTTTCAACACTTGTGACATACAACTGTAAAGTTTGAGAAAGATATTGCATGACGAACTTTGCGGAGTAACAATGCCCGTCTAAATCAGCCCCTATGAAAATCTCGAGTTACAGTAAACCTATGTTTAAGAAAATTCTTGTGTGCACGCGGGTGAAACAACTGGGCACAGTCTTAAACATTAGCAGGCGAATTAGAAAAACATATGTACACAATATGACTTAACCATCATACAGGGCTAAAGCCTTCGTTAACAAACAATATGAGATGGAGTGCGCAGTCAGATACTCGTAAATGAGTTGTTTATTATCACAAAGAGCAGCTTCACTTCGCTCGCTTTACACTGCGTCTCGTTATAAACAGATTATAGAGTGCATTCACTAACCAACGCGGAGAAGCTTTGCTTCTGACAGCTTCTATTGAATAGTTGATAAGATGCTGTGGAGTTTTGGAAGTTTTCCTAACAATGCCTACAAACGTATTCGAATGCGAACTAAATTTGACAAGATTAAAATTGAAACGCAGTTATCAAGTCCTCGACAGTAGGTCCCTCATCACATCAAAGTTATAGCACATAGAATTCGTTCATTTCCAAGGATTCCAGTTCTAGTTGTCAAGGATACCATAACATTTTTCTAGTGCCGTATAATTTACTATGACAGTATAGTACGAGTACGTTACGTGGCGATAAATCACTAAAAAGTAAGAAATAAAAATTTTTAACAAAAAATAGAACCGATGAGAATGTGGAAGGGCAAAAGTAATTAATATTGGTCATATTTAAAAATATCTAAATACAAAATGGCAAATACTTCCGTAAAAATTTTTGACAAAAAATAGAACCGACTCAAAACGCACTAAAAAGTAAAAATAACTGTGTCATTTAGTTGCTTCAATTTCCTTAAGCATATCTATGAAGTCGGTGCCAGCCAAGTTTAAGGAACATTTATTTTATGTCGTAAAGCAGTTTGTGGGTTCTAGGTAACGTCCTTAAAGTAGAAACCTTGGCTGGCACCGACTCCTAGATATGCTTAAGTAAATTAAAGCAACCAAATGACACAGTTATTTTTTACTTTTTAGTGCGTTTTGAGTCGGTTCTATTTTTTGTCAAAAATTTTTACGGAAGTATTTGCCATTTTGTATTTAGATATTTTTAAATATGACCAATATTAATTACTTTTGCCCTTCCACATCTCTACTGTGATAGAAGTAATCTCACTTAATGGTAAGTGGTGGCACATCTTTGCCGATAGGGTAACTAGCCACGGCCGAAATCTCACACCAGCCAGAATTACATAAAATAAATGAATTTTAAAATACATGATTATTTATTATAGTTTTCAGAGTAGGTATGTAGTGATAAGCAGTAACCACTAACATCAGTAACCCGTATCAGAGCACCCCATGTCAAACAAGGGTCGATGTTGTTTCGGATAACCGGACGGAATAACTTTTTTAATTAATATCTTCCGTTGGCAAGGGGATTGAAATTAATTATTGAAATTGTTTTATCAGTTCTATGAATCAAGGAATCATAAGTAGGTAAATTAAAGAGGTATGCGCGATGGATTTATTGATAAGAGGTCTTGAGTTACATTGGGATTTTCTTAATTAGTCTAGGTCAGGCTGGTTAGTAGCTACGGTCGTGGAAACTATACCACACAAACGACAAAGAAGTGCCGACAAGCGATTATACGTTTCGGTATGATGTCATGTGAAAACTTAAGAGGTGTGTTGGATTTCATCCTTACAATGCAGGTCCATCTTAGATTGCATCGTTACAAGTGTGATTGCAGTCAAAAGCTATACAGTATAAAAATAAATTTAATTAGAATATAAAACACCTTTTGATTAAGAATTTCAGTGACTAATTGAGCAGATTCTACCTACCATATCATACTTTATTCACAAAAAATTATGTTTTAAAAAACTAATACTAACTTTATTTCAGACGGCTATTATCAATTATTTGGTCATTTTCCCAATGTTGATTTGTCACAATTCTTAAATAGTTATAGGTGTGATTACACTCTTGCCTTTACATTAAACCATTAGATTCTTCAAGCTTGCGCTAGAACGGCAACGATGTTCTCATCGAAACACAGCCAAACACACAAGAACACACATACAGGCTCTCAGAAGAATTAAACAATTCGGTAACACTTTGCACAAAGAGCTCTGCAACAGAAAACCTTACTACTTAGTTTAATATCTACATAGAAGTTGGTAGCGGATAAATCCACGAGCATATTTTTCGGGCAGCCGTCTCCATTATTATCATTTCTAAAAGCAGAAAAAATGTACAGCGAGTAAGTCGTCTTCTCTACATTGTTTGCCGGCCGACTTTGCTCAGGGAAAATGCGTAGTTGTCCCTAAATTATGCAACCGTCATAAACCAGAATGAGAAGACTCGGGATCAAGAAACAGTCTCAAGTTAGAAGCTTAGAGCGTTGTTTGTAATATTATCCTCTCTATCAGCACCTTTGACTATGGATTCAATGCGGGTTGTTGATAGTTTACTCTTGTAGACTAATTAATTAATTTTATTTTTTAACCGACGAAAAAAAACGGAGGAGGTTCTCTATTCGACACGTATATATATATTTTTTTATGTATGACCATACAATTTTTTACAGAGTTGTCCGATTTTCATAATTCTTTTTTTATTACAAAGGGCACACTTCCAAGGCTTCCATTGGCTGTTTCTTAGGATCTGATGATGATATCCTAGGAAAATAGAAAGAACTCTTCAAATTTTATAGGCACACTTGCGACTCTTTCGGTTTTTGTGTAAGTATCGGTAGCTTTTTGGCTACAAGTGCCGTATAATATACTATGCATTGTACGAGTACGTTACGTGGCAATAAATCACTAAAAAGTAAGAAATAAAAATTTTTAACAAAAAATAGAACCGACTCGAAACGCACTAAAAAATAAAAAGAACTATCATTTAGTTGCTTTAATTTACTTAAGCATATCTAGGAGTCGGTGCCAGCCAAGGTTTCTACTTTAAGGCCATTCATTACCTAGAAGCTACAAACTGCTTTACTACGTTCATTAAATGTTCCTTAAACTTGCTTGCACCGACTTCATAGATATCTTTAAGTAGATTAAAGCAACTAAATGACACAGTTATTTTTACTTTTTAGTGCGTTTTGAGTCGGTTCTATTTTTTGTTAAAATTTTTTTACTTTTTAGAGCGTTTTGAGTCGGTTCTATTTTTTGTTATTACTTTTTATCCTTGAGCTCCGAATTTTCACTGAGATTACGAATATTTCTTGCTCAATGAATCCAAGTGACAGAGTCATTCAGATCTTACAAAATATTTTCCACATAAATTTAATTCTGAAACCGGAGCATCCTTGGGAGGTGTAGACTCTGCAATGGTCAGATTTGAAGTACAGAAGCCGAAGAGTCAGTCGGCGATGAACTTCCGCAAAGTGACACCTGCCTATCCAATATTTACCTGTTGTTTATCAAAGTCAAGACGATCCAAACTTAATAATCATTATTGTTATTACATTTTGGGGACAGGCACAAAGATAAAGCTTTTATAAAGAGACTAAATTCTGGCCATTACTAAATCTTGTTTTAAAGCAAATCATCGCAGTGCCCGTGAGTTATACCACAATATATATGCAAAAAAGGGTATGTAGTTGCTGAGTTTCTTTCCAGTAAGAATTCAGGATTTTCAATAAGAATCTGCCCTCCACACCGGTGGTGAAGTCGCTAAAACAGTCAAACTTGATGTTTCGAAAGTGCTTCATTTTATATGAAAGATAGGCTTTCGTTAGACTACATTCATGCATGATGGAAAGCAGTGAGGTCTAAGATGCATGCACTTGGCTAGCAGCTGATGCCTATTCACTCATGCCTTGAATATGTTTAAATTGTAGGTGGTAGGAAATATAGACACCAGAAGGGCGTTCACACCTTTGCTACAATAATCGTTTTTTTTAACGAATCATCGCGGCGCTCGTAAAGTGTACCACAATATAAAGTCAGTGGTAGCTTGACTGTTTTATGCGAGTTATAGTCTACGTTATTAGCTTTTTCTGTTTGCCTTGTGGACGGCAGATTTATGTCATATTGCGTAATTTCGTTCGTTCCACCTATATACTTGTATTACATAGGCTCTTGTAATCCGCGTTGTCTTGGTTAGACTACGCTTTTAATATTAAGTCTCGCTATTGTCGTTGTTTTCATTAACTTACATTTTGTGGTTTCAACCGACTTTAAAATAAAGGTTCTGTATACAATTTGTACCGAAGTCAGTACGTTTGTATGATCGTGATTTCCTTAAAATATCGTTTTTTTCTTCTTTATTTGATTTGTGAAGTTTTTATATTTTAATTGCATATTTTTCAGGGAAGATTTTATTATGATACATTTAATTTGATTTGATGATAAGTTTATCTTAGAAATATTTATTAAAGAATATAAAATATATGAAAGATACGAAGAAAGTCTAAGAATAAGGTGCAAGATTTTGCCGCGGACGGAAATAATGGGTGTCCATTTATTATAAAAAAGGTACATTAATACTATACATAATTATGTAGCTGTAGTGAGGGAGTTGAGTGAATATTAGATCTAGTCGAAGTTAGTAAGTTAGTTACTAAGTTAGCGAACACTTCGCACGTGCTCGCGGCCGGTGTCCGTCTATTAATACTGCCTGAACCACAAAACCTGCAGAACTTTACGTGGTTCTATGCGCATTACGGTTTGAACATATTTTCTGAGTGAGAAACTTTTTCTATTCATTGAGTTTGTAATATACGATAATGAAATTATAAGATGGTATTTATAAGCTTTGGGCTTGTTTTAGTATAAGCTGTCTTTAAGAACATATGAGCGATCGAGCTTCATAGATGTTTTTGTTAGAAATTAAAAAATTGCTAATAAAAACAACAAGTTATATTACTATTTATATCGACTTAGACGAGCCGAGTGGCGCAGTGGGTAGTGATCCTGCTTCTGGGTTCGATTCCGATATTTGCAAAAATGTTTGTGTGATGAGCATGGATGTTTTCCAGTGTCTGTGTATTTATATATATATTACAAGTATTTATGTATAATATGTATAAAAATATTCATCAGTTATCATAGTACCCATAACACAAGCTACCTAAACTTACTTTGGGCTATATAGCGATTGTGTAATTGTCCTATAATATTTATTATTATTTAATATTAGCTTTCAACTTCACACAAGTAGTAGAATAAATAATTTTATGTAACAATACAGTTAATATTGTAAAAATCAATGATTTTAAAAGAGCAACTGTTGAGTTTCTTGCCGGCTCTTCTCAACAGGACCTGCCTTCCGAGCCGGTGGTAGAGTCACTACAAATAGTCAAATTTGACGTTTCAAAAGTGCTTATAATTGGCCTACTTGAAATAAATGATTTTGAATTTGAATTTGAATATTTATTTAATGGCAACAGAATTTTACTCCTACAAGTGTTAAATAATTACTTTTGTGAAATCAGAAGTGATCTTTGATTCAACGAAAATCTTTATTCACAACTTATGTTTTCGGGGACCTGCGGGCATTTTTTTTGTTTATTTACGTTGAAGATCCGATAAGTTATTCGGATTAACATTAACTTTACTTAACATTAACAAAAGTCTTTATTCGGGCTACATTCATATGTCACTATCATATTTCATATATCACTGTCGGGCGTAAAATTAACTTGAATCTTGTATAAAAATGTAACTGGTATTCAGTGTTTAAAGTTTATGTAGCTATTTGAGATGAATGAATAGAAATACTGCAGTGCCAAGTGACACTATCTAAGCTACGTTTAATATAGGTAAGTCCAAACTCGCGGGCACTTTGAAACCCAGTTTCATTGTCATATCATCTTGTACATCATTAAGTATTAAGTAAAAAATTCTCAACTAGCGGACGCCTGTATATTTTAAAACCATCTTTTCCATTATCACCTTTTCTATGAAATTGGGGTGGGATGGATAGTTTCGCCAGTACATTGTAGACAGACCGACGCGGCGTATTTAATTTTATTATATGTAGTGATAGTGTGATTAAGTCTAGCTCTCACAGGCACTTAATTTAACAGAAAGATAGAAGTAATTACAACCCGGACGTGTTACTCCGTCTAATGTAGTGGCAAGCATACGTATCATGAAGTAGGATTAAGTAGAGATCAAAGCGACGTGTGAAGTGAAGTCAAACTTGAATTGACTTTGCGATTCAGTGTCTGTGACGTCACTGTGGTGTGAGTAGGGTTACCAAACTTCGTTAATAGTCAGGGCATAGTCTATGCTTTTCATTACTGGTTCATTAGCTAGGTCTAGGTCTACACCGGACGATCCATAGTTAGCCTAAGGTAAGGTTCGATAATAGATTTTTGGACTATTGTCGTAACCATTCCTAGTACCGAATTTTCTGAATGTTAGTTAGTTAATATTACTATTTAAAAAAAAACGGCCAAGTGCCAGTTGGACTCGCGCAATGTGGATTACGTAAAATTGAAGGTTTTGGAATTTTTCCTTTATATGTTCTATACACATTGAACGTGCTAAATTTCAACATTCTAGGTCAACTGGAAATACGCTTTAGGGTTTCATTCCCTTGCGTAGCTGCAAATTTGAAAATATGTTTAATTTGCTATTTATTTTGATTGCGTTAACATAGAAGGCAACTTAAAGGTTTAATAAACCTGAGTATTTGATATGAATTTCAACTACAGTCTTCGATACGCTCCTGAAAAAAAAGGTCTTGACAGACAGACGAACGTCCACTTATTTTATTACTAAAAATGTACAAAAAATTAGGTACTAGTATTAGAATTGAATTGAAGTAATTCAAAATAAATCAATTAATTTTATTACAAAATACCTATTCTTGTTATGTTTCTAAAACTTGTATTGACTCTGTAATTTGATTCTATTTACGTATGATCTTTTGTAAGGTAAACAAAATATTGATATTATTATATAAGAGTACAATACTATAGTAAAGTTGTCTGTTCATTTAAATACATAATAACTACTTTAGAATTTGTCTAAAGATAGACTTATCTGTACCCCTCGGTTACACCCGCGCATTTTCCGTTCTCATGGGTTCCAATTTTAACAGTAATAATATAGGTACATTGAGTATATAATCTGTAGTTTTTAACAACCTCTGTTATCAGTTTTTTAAGCTAAATAAAACGTAAATTAAATAAATCTTTCAGTAATTTCTTTTAATAGTTTTAAGTATAAGTTTCGATCACGTAGAGATACTCCGAGCATTGCTCTGCCTCATCGCCCGCTGAGTGACTCTAAGCCCTCTCTTGAGGCCCGCAGTTAGCGGTCTCTTCTTATCGGAGGCCTCTATCGTATAAGGAATCTGTCCACCAAATTACAAGTCTCTACGACCAGTTTAGGTTGTTGATAGATTAATCAGGTATTTTACATATGTAGATTACTTTTTAAAGTGCAGCCCCGGAATTTAAAGAAAAAATCTTCAACAAAGGACCGTCATGTGAAAGCGGACGAGTAGTACCTGTGTCCTTATCTTTTGTAAGCAAAAATATTGTCAGTTTGTCAAGAGAGAGTCATTTGTTTTCTTTCGTTTCGATGGCTCTTATGGGTGATTTCTTACATTGAATGATGTAATCCACTCTTTATGGGTGTGTGGTATTTATAAAAAGCAATTCAAGTGAACCAAGTCGCAAGTAAAAGTAAGTATCGTAACGTTTATTCCCACAAGACGTTTGTAAGGAATCCTTTGAGAAAGAGGTCAATAGCTCCGCTGAATGAAACGCAATCAATATCCAATAAGTAATGTAGTTATTTCACTTGGGAGAAAAATATCCTTTGACGTGTTTTTATTAATATATTACATACATGTGTCCTTTAGTCTTGTTGCAGAGCGACACATTATTTGTTTGCCGACTCTCAATAGATCAGCGTAGTGGGTTTTAGCTCCAAATTCCTTCAAAAGGAGAGGCCTTGTATTGTGATGTAATGATGATGATAGCCGTTGTTTTAGTATTTTGTGTGGCTCTCACTCTCAGGCATTTATCTAACGAACTCTTCTAACGGTCTCTTAAAAAATTGTGTTCGTTTTGTTGCAAATCTGATATATAAAATTTCCCTGTCACAATGTTAGTTACCGTACTCCTCCGAAATGGCTTTACCGATTTTAACAAATTTTGAATGCGTATTCAGCAGGTCTGAGAATCGGCTACTATATAATTTTCATCTAAATTTCTTTTTAAATTTTTAATGCAAAACAACGTCTGCCGAGTCAGCTAGTAATATATATAACAAAATAAAAGAGTTATAAGCGAAAATCAATGAAATTTTGAGAAAACAATTTCTTTTGGTCGATTGCTTTTTACGTGGTCTAAAATAGAGATTAATATTATAATTTGTAGTTGACAATCATAACGCGCCGCTTCGCTTACAATCTGAGTTGAACATAAAATGATCAAAAATGTAGGCCCCCTTGGTAATACGTTGAAGAATGAATTCTACACCGTGACCGATGGTGGCGCTTTGTTCTAGGCCCCTTTTTGACTTCCACGTTCCAATTAGAAAACATGTAAGCTTCGATGGAGGCCTCAGTATAAGTTGAAATGTTTTATATGTAGTAGTAACCTCTACACCAATTGGTCTGAGTAGTGGTAATATGAAAATAAGTATCAGTTCTGTTAACGGTTCTATAGTTCAAATACAAGTTTCATTAAATTATTTATTTTTGAACTTTAAATAGGTATGTCTAATTTTTTTCTTTTTATAGTGTAATTTTTTATTATTAGAAAATAAAAATGTGACAGTTTAACGGTTTTCCTAAATTACATGCTAGTAGCGCCATCTATTGGTGATTTGTTATATTGATTGATTAAAAGAAGATCATGATGTACATGTTCTCAGAATATTACTTTAGCAGATTATAGTGTTACTATACTAAAGCCAAACTCGAATGAGAATGCTTGTCAACAAACCAATTTAAAATGAAGGTAGAAAATGCAACACATTTTATGCCTAATAAATTAAAAATTATGTTTTGTTTTTTATAAAATCTTATTTAATAAAAATTGAATATATTAATTAGTTTTAAGCTTACTAATCTAATTTATTGTCATGAATTCGTCATTAACTAGTTAATTTAAAAAATAGTTGTAAAATGACTACTGATTTCTACCTTCATTTTTAATTTGTTTGTTGACAAGCATTCTCAATCGAGTTTGATTATAGTATAGTTCAATAATTGTACTTAAGAAAATCTGTTCTTGGTTCTAAAAATAAAAATGTAGGTAGATTAAACTATAAAATCCAACATTAAAGCTACATTTAAATTATTACGTGTATGAGTAAAGAAAAATGTAAAATATGCCGTAAAATGATGCCATAAATCGTAGTCGGTTTTCGGTTCATCGCGTTCTCCGAACGGGGACACAAAAAGGGTCTTATTTTCATATTCTTTTAATATAACCATGATATTACACAATAAACTGTTCGAATATACCTTTCCTCTAGCGAAGCGTAATTTTATGTAGGTTTTATGTTATAATCAATACAATATAAAAATATACCTGGTTAAGCTTATTGTGGGCTTCTTTTAGTACGTTTGGATCATTTACATTTAATTTTAAAAATAAGTAATTGCTTTTCGTTATTTCAGGACGAGAACATATTATGATGTAAATCTTTGTTATTTTTTAAAAGCTGAAGGAAGACATGCAGTTTCTACGAAATATATACGGAATGCAATGATAATTTGCTGCTCAGCGGCGCAACTTATATTCTTTGCAAAACAAAAAATGGACTGGAACCAGAACACGAAGACCTCCGTGGCGCAGTGGTATGCGCGGTGGACTTATAAGACGGAGGTCCTGGGTTCGATTCCCGGCGGGGCAGATTGAGATTTTTCTTGGTCTGGCTGGTGGGAGGCTTTCGCCGTGGCTAGTTACCACCTTACCGACAAAGACGTATCGCCAAGCGATTTAGCGTTCCGGTACGATGTCGTGTAGAAACCGAAAGGGGTGTGGATTTTCGTCCCACTCCTAACAAGTTAGCCCTCTTCCATCTTCGATTGCATCATCACTTAACATCAGGTGTGATAGCAGTCAAGGGCCACCTAGTAGTCGATAAAAAAAAAACTGCTTAATGTGCTAAGGTTCGGGGGTGTCCCTAATACCTAGTAACCTCGCAACTTCGGACAGCTACTGCGATTTTTTTAGAAATAAGAAAAAGCTTAGGAGTAATTCAGACTGACGCAGAGGCCGTTCATCAATTTTGTCGGTAGCAAATTCATCTTTATTTGCCCATCACATAACACCTACTTTGGTGTTACAAAAAAATGGAATCAGAGAGCGTCGCTCTATTTTTTCATTTTGCCATATTTGAATAATACTCTTTGTACCTTTAAGCTTTTTGAAAATAGAGATGAATAGTAAAAATTGTTAACGAACGCCGCGAGTCGCTTTGTTTCAAATCCGAGTTGAGCCTAAAGGTAATATGGCTCCTAATAAAAAAAATGTTTACCGCTTTTTTACACATAACAAGCATCGTTAAAATAATATCTACCGTTATTAAGCTATTGTATAGCTTCTATCGCGGGCCTTGAGCGTGGAGACCGAATCCAGAAATTCCGTAACGAAAAAACCTAACACCCTCTCAATATCAAAAACATAATATTTGATAATATAGCACAATTTCGGCAACGTTGTCATCAGGAAACGTGGCCTAGCGGTAAGGTGCTCTAAGTGTCCGGATTGCCACAGAGACGCGGGTTTGAATCCCGTCGGTTCCGCAATTTCTTTTTTTTTCAAGCGTGATATTTCAAAGTCATTTTTTTTTAACCAACGGGATTCGAACCCGCGTCTCTCTAGCAATCCGGGCACTTAGAGCGCCTTACCGCTCGGCCACGGTCCCGATGACGTCGGTAGGTAAACATAAGTTGATAAAAAATGCTATGCAATAGCTTTACCGTGGCAGTCTCCGAGTGCCACACGTCTTTTTTTTTGATTAACGGGCACGCTGGCACCTTTAAATGATATACAAGCAACTCGCATAAACTAAGATGCAAAATTTACATTTCTACTCCTTACAGCAAAAATGTGGATCGCAACCTCTTCTAACCCTTCCAACGTCATGTTCATTGAATACCTTTATGGCAACAGTGACTTGGCATCATCTAGACCAGCGCGCTCTATTTCAGACAACAGTGTAATTAAACGCTTGCCTTTTTTAAAAAAAAGTACTTGAATAAAACTTTTTAGAAAGTTGCTTATTTCTTTAACCGAGCGAAAATTGCTTTATATCTGTCAACAAAGTTTTATCTAAATTAATTTAGCCCGCGTTAATGACGCAGAAAGCAGTCATTTATCATTTCTGTGGCTTGTTTATCGTTGTTCATTTAGATCTTAGATCTGAATCCAATATCGTTTAAGAGCCTGTAACAAAGGGTCAAGGGGCACGACCCGAGAGGTCGTTGGTTTTTATTATAATTTAAAACTCTTTGCTGTCCACAAGCGGAATACTTACCACTGATTCGTCACGGTATCTCTAAAATTATACCTAACTCCATTATCTTGAAATTTAGCAATAGTTACCTACTTATTCCGCGATGTAAACGTTCAATAAGATTTCTCGATATTAAATAAGAACTAGTAAACTACCTATACACTTAGGCCTGTGTGCACCAAGATTTTGGTTATCATAATCAACGGTTAACATAACTTTACTATAAATTTACTGTTCACGACAACCCGTACGCCGGTTAAAGATGTAAGCTCGGTTAAAATAATCGCCCGGTTTACATCCGTAACAGGCGTACGGGTTGTCGTGAACAGTAAATTTTACGTTTAGCTTATGTTAACCGTTGGTTATGATAACCGAAATCTTGGTGCACACAGGCCTTAGTTTACAATTCTTAGCACCGTGGTTCGGTGCTCGGACTCAGCACCTTTCGAGCAACTGTGTTCGGTCCCCGCCTCTTGAATTATTTGTCATACCTTCTCTACTACAAGAAAATATAACTTTAGCTTTGACCTACCGCGCTGCCTCTATGCAGGTTAGTAGGCTTAAAGTTTCCGAATCCACACATACAAATCATTGGAAGGAAGTAGCTGACCCAAAGGAAGCCCTTTATACTAAATACATTTATTTATTTACGAGGCAGACCCGCAGAAGTGATATTAAATACGAGTAAACAAATAAAAGAAAATAGTTTATATATTTATGTCATAATTTGATACAAAAAATTTACAGCAAAGAGATTAAGAAATAAGTCGGCTTTTGAATAAGACCTTTTTTGTCGGTGTATACCCGACAACTGAAACTACCACATATCATTATTTATCAAAGGAAGAGCGGATTAAGTTCACATGACGCTTCACAAAGCCGGATTATTTATATTTTTTTAAGCGTTTACACTTTAATTGTTTCAGCCAATTTCAGAAGGATACTTCGGATGAGATTTGCCAGAAGAGGGTAGTTTTGCCCTAACAGAGGGGCCCGTAATTGCGGAACGCAAACCTGTAATGAACAAAAGTATCAGCCGGATTAACAGACAACTACAGGACCTTTGGGGACTGAGTACAGAAGTGAAAACTATATGGACAGATATATTTCAGCTGTCTCGAGTAATGATATAGAGCGCATACGCGCGAGCGAAAGCGTTTGGAGACAATGACGCAAGTTCCATGATTTTTGTTCATCCAAAAAGTGTTAAACGCCCCTAGAGAAGTTTTCACTAGTCTAATTACCACAGCAAGCACAACGACGAGGATGGGACACACGAGGTTGATGAGTAGCGACAGCACCGTCTTCACCACCCACCACAGCCCCACCACCACCAGTGCGCTCGCAAACATCACCTGAACAACAAACAGCACTATAAGCTACTACTAATACTACATTATTATCAAATTGTTTAATGTCACCTACTGGACATAACCTTTCTGTAAAGCATCTTGGTTAAATGCTTCTAAAGGCAATGCTTTTATTTTTTTGAGCATCTGTATGCGGGCTACTCAAAACAAAGCTGATAATCATCATCACCTTTATTCGTTTAAATAGTAAACAGCCCACTACAGGGCCAAGGTCCAAGGTCGGCGTGACCCCGTAGTGAGACTAGTGAGCTTGGAACCTCTAAGGCTAAGTCCGAAGGCTTAACACGCTATTGGAAACAGCTTGTAATTACCAAGGCTTAACACACTCTTGGAAACACCACCGATTTCTCTCTAAACTCTGGTCTGATGTTTTTAATGAGAATTACTTGGGAGAAAGAAAAGCTCAATTTTCAATAGCCAATACCTCTCGAACCCAGGAGAAAACCCTTTTTGAGTGACGCAATCTTAAAAACGTACAACTAACGGGATGTCCTGCGTAAGCGACAAACACGGTGCGATGCGACACGATGCTACGCGACACGACATACGAGTAGGTTCCTACTACGCGTCGCGTCGTGTCGTGTTCGTCGCTTACGCAGAACACCCCGTAAGGAAATGATTTAAGCTAGCTATCTACCTGAGCTTCTTCATGAGCTTGTAGCCAAGACTTGAAAGCCGTCACGACAGCTTTGGTGCTACTCTCACAGTCGCCGATGCATGAACCTCGCGACATTGTAAACTGCACATTCAATTATTTATAAAATATCATAATATCTATCAGTCTATTCAAATTATCTACAGCTAGGTCAGGCTTCCCTATTATATTTAACTACTGGGTGTAGAATCACCGCAACACTTCAGTATTGTTTTGCAGGTATAAGGTAGTGATGCTTGGCTTTGCAACGATCATTGTCAGATGGTAATGTTAGTGGCGGGGATCATCGGCATAGTGTGCATTTTGAGTTAGTTGTAGAAAGAAAACAGAAATATTCAACAGCCCAGTCTACGATTGATTTCTTAATACATCAATAAAAATGAAAAAAAAATAGTTCGGTTCACGAATTGCTGATTCACTCTTGTGTTGAAAGTACACAAATTAGGTATTATGAGTAAGGAATCATTGAATATTTGGCAGCCTCCGTGGCGCACCGGTATGCGCGGTGGATTTATAAAACGAAGGTATTGGATTCGATTCCAGTTGGGCAGATTGAGATTTTCTTAATTGGTCGAGGTCGAATGAGAAGCTTTGGACGTGGTTATTTTCCACACTGCCGGCAAAGACGTACCAAATCAAAAGGGGCGTGGATTCATCCTACTCGTTAAGTTAGTTAAGTTAGCCCGCTTCCATCTTAGTTTGCAATATCACTTACCACGAAGTATGAGTAGTGAATAAAAAAATGTAAGCAATACCGTGTGTCCAAGGAGAGTTTTCTGCCAGCGCATCTCCTCAGGAAAGTACATTTCAATGGCAACCCTGTCTATCACGTCCGTCGCTAGCACCAACGATTTGAACAATCGTCTATTATTTAACACGCGTTTATCTGCAATATGACAATCTAAACATTACTTTCCCATCAATGTTTTTTAACGTACTTCAGCCTCAGGCGTGGGTGAGAGGAAACTGAAAAGCTGGCCGCCGCTCAGGACTGGACTCACTACTGTACTCGTGTAAAATGATCATATCAGGCTGTTTGTTTGTGTTAAAAGTCCTCATCATAGCTTCATGGAGGAAAGGTGTTTCTTTTATATATTTCAAGTTAGTAAGTGTTGATGCAATCTAAGATGGAAACGGGCAAATTTGTTAGGGGTAGGATGAAAATCCACACCCCTTTCGGTTTCTGCACGACATCGTACCGGAACGCTAAATTGCTTGGCGGGATGTCATTGCCAATAAGGTGGTAACTAGCCATGGCCAAAGCCTCCTACCAGTCAGACTAGGACCAATTAAGAAAATCTGAATCGGCTCCGCCGTTAATCGAACCCAGGACCTCCTTCTTTTAAATACACTGCGCATGCCACTGTGCCACGGAGGCGGTAAAAAGATGTGGAACTTAGATCAACGCTGCTCGACTATGGTATAGTTGTTATGTTTGATTCTTGTAACGATCTTTTACGACTCTTGTAACGATATTATATTATAATGACGTAGACCGGGATCAATAGCGTGCTTGACGAAGTACTGGGATAAAACACTACGAAGAACTCCAGGCTGAGATATTTGCTTTTTTTTATCAAACTACAAGTTGGCCCTTGACTGCTATGATGTTAAGTGATGATGCAGTCTAAGATAGAAGCGGGCTAACTCGTTAAGAGTGGGACCTTTCGGTTTCTACACGACATTGTACCGGAACGCTAAATCGCTTGGCGATACGTCCTTGTCGGTAGGGTGGTAACTAGCCACGGCGAAAGCCTCCCACCAGCCAGACCAAGACAAATTAAGAAAAATCTCAATCTGCCCCGCCGGGAAGGACCTCCGTCTTTTAAATCCACCGCGCATACCACTGCGCTACGGAGGTCGTCCTATGCTTACAATTTTTTAAAAAGAACATCTTATTATTCCCTATCCAGGGATTAATACCAGTTAATTAAACTAACTAACCACGGGACATATGAGGCATATTTATTTTATTATTATTTGTTGTAATACTCAAAAGTAATAAAATTTTGGTTTGTTATTTTCTTGTAATTAATTTGAAAATCAGCGAACTCTGTTTACATTCAGTCGGAATGATAATGAAATTCGCCTAGACATATTTCCGAGAAATCACTAAAATGAACGCTTGAATTAAGATAATCAAATTACAATCAACAAGAAAAGCAATTGTGTTTTGTAAAAGCAATAAGGTATGTGTTGGTATTCCAAAATTTACAGCAGGTTCTTGGCCACATAGATTTTTTTACAAATATGACAATATCACAAATTTCAGTACGCTGCCTAGTAGAAATCGCTCAAACAATAGACAGTATTAAGATCGTCAGATCTTTACCAGCAAAAGGCACCCTCGACTTGATTTGCCTGGTTAGTCTTATCTAGTCCTGGGTTAAAATTAGTCGGGTTGTGAAAATATTTCTGACATTATTTTTTCTTATATAAATTTCAGTAAGTCATCGAAAAGGCGGGATGTTTGTGATATTAAACCCCTGTGTTTTGGTGAGCACGTTACGCGCCCAGACCCGGTCACTATCATCAACATCTGATAGTGATCATGGATGATAGGATACACATGGTTTTTAGTTACATTTGATAGGTTATATAGGTAAGTTTAGGTATATGTTTAGCCTTAATTCTAGAGTTAAAATTAAAATTTTTTAAATACGTATTTACTTCAAAACAAGGAGGATATCAATTCGACACCGTAAGTATTTACATACTTACTTATTTACTTTTACCAATATTACTGTTGTTAGAATTACACAGGTTTTGTATATTATTTTTATTTAGGCCAGTTTCTGAATAAGTGTGCCAAATTTTATAAGCGTAAGTTTGTCCGCGCTAATCTCAAACACTAGGTATTCTATAGCTTTGCGAATAGGTAGTGTTAGTGTCATCAAAATCGTTCTAGTAATTTTAAGATATAAAGTTCATAGTATATCTTGCACTACAAAAAGGTTTCTTTCGTCATCCTATTTCATATCAACCATTGTCAATGAGCATAACAGTTGCTAAGAAGGTTTAACAAACTTGTTAACAGATTGTAACAAACTGACCTTTTAATCTAACACTGGGTAGAGCAGAATTGATAATCCGTCCATGACATCCCGTATAGAAAGCCAACATAAACCCTATCGTTTTTGTATAGTTTTAAATTTTTTACATGGTTGGTTTATGATTGATTCGGAAACGATGCATGCGTTGTTTGTTTGACAGCTTTGTTTGAATTTTATTTACGTTTGATTCTTTTATTTTCGGTACAAAAAGTTTGTTATATGGAAAAAGTTTGCATTGTATAAAGCTATGTATTTTTTTGTAGTTTTGTACACAGTTTTGTGAATCCATACTTGCTTTTATAACAATTCAGGGAATGTAAACGTAATATTTTTTTTTTGAAAACTATCCAGCTGACTGGATTTTATAAATTTACTCGGATCTGATGTTTGATTTTGGCTTTACAACACAAATTCAAACTCAAAAATATTTTATTTAATCTTGTAAAAGATTATTTTGAATGTAGGCAAAGACTTACAAATCGATTTATCGTTTTGATTTTAACGCATTATCACGGTCTACGGATTTTTAACGGATGAATATAAGTCAAAATATTTAAACGTTCACGCATTGCAACTATAAGATTAGACCTAGGAAAAAGTAACAAATTATTTGACAAGTTTTGGCTATTGGACCCTCTTTAAACGACGCATGTGATCACATGGCCTCCTTATAGAAAACTTACAAGCGCTTAGAGGCACCTTTGGACAATTCGAAGCCTTCGAATAGTCCAAAGGTGTCCTTTGGACTATTCGAAGGCTTCGAATTGTGAATTCTAGGTGCAAGTCCAAATGGCTATGAACTAATAGGGTTTACTATCTTCTAAATAATTTAAGTAGCTTAGTAGTTTTAGCCAATATTAGCCAATTTAGTAGTGCTATACCCCCGTAACTCTAAGCGCTTGTAAGTTTTCTATAAGGAGGCCATGTGATCACATGCGTAGTTTAAAGAGGGTCCAATAGCCAAAAACTGACAAATAATTTGTTACTTTTTCCTTGGTCTAATCTTATTGTTGCAATGCGTAATACGAATACGTCATTATCCATCTATATTAAAAATTCCAAAACAATGATTTACCGTAATAAATTATTTTCTGGGGAAAACCACGCAAGCTAAATGATAACAGAGAGAATTGCATAACGCAGTCGTCAAAAGTTATATCAATCGGCTTTTATTATAAACTAGCAGACGCACCCGAGATTCGTAAATGCGATAAAAAAAAGATGCACCCGTCCTGATGTAACTAACGTACAATGATGATGTGAGAATCTAAGATGGCTGGATGGCTAGCTTGTTAGGAGTAGGTTGAAATCGGTTTCGGTTTCTGCACGACATGGTACCGGAACGTTAAATCGTCTTTTTCGGTAGCGTGGTAACTTGCCAACCAGCCAGACTTGGACCAATTTATAAAATCTTAATCAGCCCAGCCGGGAATCCAACTCAGAATCTCCGCTTTATAAATTCATTGCGTATATCAATGCGCTACGGAGGCCGTCAACAACCTGTGCCTCGTTGCAGGCACAGGTTGTTGACGGCCTCCGTTTTTTTTACTCGAAAGTTTGTAAGCTTCGAATTCGTCTATATTTCTCTCTATATGGTATGGTATGTATCGTATTTTAATACTATTTTTTTTCCTGTTAGATATAGGGACAAAGAACGTTTGTAAACAGATAGTTAATCAAGTTCAAGAGATCATTCTTATGAATCATTTGTGTCATAAATAAACTACTGCTGATAAAAAGGCATTAAAGTAATTTATCTTTTTGATTCGATTGTTATATAACCGATTTCCAAAAGAATGAGGTGCTGTGATCGGATTTATTTGTTTTTCTTTTCTTTTGACGACCTCCATGTTGCAGTGGTATGCGCGATAGATTCATAAGACGGAGGTCCTGGGTTCGATTCCCGGCGGGGCAGATTGAGATTTTTCTTAATTTGTCTTGGTCTGGCTGGACAAAGACGTACCGCCAAGTGACTTAGAGTTCCAGTACGATGTCGTGTAGAAACCGAAAGGGCTGTGGATTTTCGTATTCCTAACAAGTTAGCCCGCTTCCATCGTAGATTGCATCATCACTTAACATCAGGTGTGATAGCAGTCAAGGGTCAACTTGTAATCGATAAAAAATTTTTTTTTAAATAAAAATAGAACCGACTCAAAACGCACTAAAAAGTAAAAAATAACTGTGTCATTTAGTTGCTTTAATTTACTTAAGCATATCTATGAAGTTGGTGCCAGCCAAGTTTAAGGAACATTTATTTTACGTACTAAAGCAGTTTGTGGGTTCTAGGTAACATCCTTAAAGTAGATACCTTGGCTGGCACCGAGTCCTAGATATGCTTAAGTAAATTAAAGCAACTAAATGACACAGTTATTTTTTACTTTTTAGTGCGTTTTGAGTCGGTTCTATTTTTATTTAAAAATTTTTATTTGTTACTTTTTAGCGATTTATCGCCACGTAACGTACTCGTAATATACTGTCTTAGTATTTTATACGGCACTAGTAGCCAAAAAGCTACCGATACCGAGACAAAAACCGAAATCGCGGTAAGCGTGCCTCCAAAATTTGAAGAGTTCCTTCAATTCCCCCAGGATATCATCAGCAAATCCTAACAAGCGGACAATGGGACCACCTTGGATGTATGCCCTTTCTAATAAAAAAAGAATTATGAAAATCGGACAACACTGTAAAAAGTTATGCGTGGTCAAACATAAAAAAAAAAATATATACGTGTCGAATTGAGAACCTCCTCCGTTTTTTTCGTCGGTTAAAAATAACACAATATTTTACTTAGCAATCTCCAAATGGTTCAACAACCACTGTGATAGAGTGAAATATAATTATAAAATAGATTTTATTAACAAATACATATTTATTCTTATTTTATTTAATCATTCAAATTATATTAAACTGGCAGTTCAATACTATATTACACAATCACTGCATACTTACGACATACATGATTTGTCTTAAAGTATCATAAATAAGAAAATAATTTAGATTTATTCGATCTTTGTTAACTGCAATTATTGATGATTACAAGTAGAGATTAAAGATTTTGGCTTTTAACACTATGAAATACATGCATAATACATAAATTATACAAAAAAAACAAACACTAAGCAAGATCGGTTATCGAGGATATGACTGTTGTAGTTGAACAATAAAGTATAATTTTTACATGTCCTTAAAAATACTAGGTACATAATAATTATTTATTTTCACACGTAACTTTCATTTTATCGCATTATCTCCATAAAGTTGTGATGTTATAGGGCACTATGAACGTATCTATCATAGGTTCAACGTACACATCTTGTCTTTGATCAAATGGTATATTGATAGTTAAAATCTCGTTCTCCATTATGTAGGTAGCTGCACTTGTTTGAAGATTGTCTGGTAATATTTTAACATCATCTAACACCTTTTCTTCAACACCGGCTTTTGAAATAGCTAACACTCGCATCACTCTATGTTTTATTTGTATGATCACTGTTGATGCATCGTAATTTTGAACGGAATATGTGCATGTATATTCTTCAGTACTATATATTTCTATGGCTCTCTCGTTTTTGTCGTAGTAATTCCTTAAAATTTTATCAGCCTCAATAAGGCTTTTTGCCAAATCGTTAAACACTTTCTCAGTGTTATGACCTCTTTTGTTTATATTAATAATACTATTGTCTGTATTATTTGTGGAAGGTGTAATATTATTAGTTTTAGTAGGGTTGAATACAATTTTAGTATTTTCATTGTCATCGGAATAATCTGCATCTTCCAAATTGGGAACAAATTTATTATTTGTATTAAAAATGTTCTTAGTATTTTCATTTTTTTGACTGTCGTTATCAATATTTCGAGTAACATTCAAATTTTTTGTATCGTTAAAATACGGAAAAAACTGTTTATTGATATTATGTTGATTCTTATTATTTTTATTGTTGTCAAAGTTACCTGTATCATCCAAATGAGGAACAAACTTATTATTTGTGTGAAATACATTCTTAGTGTTGTAATTTCTTAGATTATTATTATTAAATTTATCTGTATCATCCAAATGAGGAACAAACTTATTATTTGTGTTAAATACATTTTTAGTGTTGTCATTTCTTTGATTATTATTTTTAAATTTATCTGTATTATCCAAATGGGGTACAAACTTATTATTTGTGTTAAATACATTCTTAGTGTTGTCATTTTTTTGATTATTGTGGCCAAAACTATTAGTTTCATATAAATGTGGGACGAACTTATCATGCGTATTAAAAACGTTCATATTATCTTTTGGAGTTTGTTTGTTGTGGTCAAAAACTTTTGTATCACCAAAAAGCGGATTAACCATCGTATTTAGCAATAGCTTATCTCTATTTAGAGTGCTTTGATGATGATCTTCAAAATCATTATTTTCATGTAAATAGGGATTATATAACTTATTATATATTATTTTATTGATATGAAACACATTTTCCATTTGTGGATCTCTTCGGTTTATGTTTTCAAAACTACCTGTATCAGTCAAATAAGGATTATAGAATTTATTGTTTATAATCTTATTTATATCAAACGTATTCTCTATATTTTGTCCTTGATTTATGTTTTCAAAACTATTCATTGTATTATGCATATAAGGATTGTATAAATTATTATTTGTAATCTTATTTACGTCAAACATGTTTTCCATATTTTGATCTCCTTGGTTCGTAATTCCAATACTGGCTGTATTTTCCAAATAAGGATTGTAAAACTCGTTATTTATGTAGTCCATGTTAAAACCAGCTGTGTGAAAAGATTCACAACTGCTGCACTGTGGTTTTGCTTTACTAATTTCACAAAACAATACAACGAGGTAAATTAAACGCAACATCGTGATAGATGCTCGTCACAGACTGGTGTGTTATCGGTGGAGTTTGTATTTATAACATTAATACAAATAAGTTATTAAGTGACCTTTGATAATAATTAAGATAAATTAATCTGTACTCGCATATTTCTAATAGATTGTCTGTGTGTAGTGTCTGTATCACAAATTTAGCCAATCTGGATAATATATAAGATTTTAGTCGTAAAAATGTATTTAATGTTTAGAAATAAATGATTGTTATCTAACTAATCTTACGGATCATGAGGTTCTGGATTTGAGTTTTGAATTGGGTTTGGTTTCAATGAGTCTTAAAGTGTTGGGTTAAGAAAGCAGTTGAAGCTGAGAGCTCCAAGTACCTCTGTAATAAATAAATACCAAGATATCAAATTGCTAGGATTTTATAAAAGCGAAAAAAGCAAAACATTTCAAACTATACCAGAGTTTTCTTCAAAATGTTTAAAAAAAAATCCATGTGATGTTAAGTGGGAAATAACACTTCACAGGAAATACTAGAAACTGGGTTTTACCCTGGGTCAGTCAGCTTAGGTCATGGGTTTGATGTCCACAAATTGGGCTACAAGGCTCACTCTTATCACAGTCCTTAGAACTAATCGAAGGGGGTACGAATATTATGAATAATTGGAGGAAAAGAATATTGGTCAATAAAAAGAAATGGCAATTATTTTTTACAAAAAGCCATCCGTATAACATCCTCTTTTCAGAATCGTTTGGAAAAATAAAATGTTGCTTAGCGGACCAAAGTATCTAGGTGGCAGTGTGAGCTCCGGATGACCTCTGATTCAAAGAGCTCATCTACTCTAATCTTCAAATACCTATAATATTTATCAAGTGCGAAAGAAGGCTTACTTGCTATTCAGAAATAGCGCCAGTGTGTGGGAAACTTATCTTTGCGTGAACAATTCTTTTATTTTAATTAATTTTTATTTATTCTGCTCGAAATTTTGACGTAAATAAACTTTAAAATATTTATATATGTAAATATCCAATAAGGAATTAATTTTGTTAGCTCCCGGCTACAGAAGCTCTTAATTGAAATTCGCGAAAATTATCGAACAAATTACTGATGGAACTGGCGAACACTTTAACTACTTCGCAGCTTTGATGTTTTGGGTGATGCCATTTCTTTGACATATTTATACTGTGTAGGTATAATTAGGTGTCTAGTACGGCCTCATAAATAGCTATTTACCGTCAACCTTCCAAGAATCTCTAATTATATTTAGTTAAATACAACAAGCCATTCAAGTCTCCTTAAAATATTATTGCTAATTAATTTGTTAAGATCCGATTTTATCTTCGTCTTTGAATGTACATAATAATCGATTAAAATATTTTAATATTGAATATTTGTAATTGATCTAGAAATTAAAGTAATTAGTGAAAGTTTAAAATCTGTTAGACCTTCACGAAAACTTGCTTAGTAATGTATAGGAAGCGTAATTAATAATTTTTTTTTAATTCGTGTTTTGATATTTTATCATAATTTTATTGTCTTTTCTCAATTTTTAGATTTAGATATTTGTTTCACATTGTGAATTATATTATGTATTTCTTTATTGATATTTGGAAGCATCGGTCCAGTAGTTTTGCTCGGTATAAATTTTCTACGTAATGTAAGTATTCAAATTAGTTTTAAGATAATATTTTCTTCCCTGTGTTTTCAACCGCAGTTTGCAGGAAAAAATAATATTATCCTTATTTTAAATTGCACTGAAATCAAGGTGTGGAAAAATAACAGACACACACCTACACCATGTATGTGTGTATTTTTTCATTCAGTAATTATTTGGGACTTGACTCCAATTTCACTTTATGTTAAGTGCAGTCTAAGATGGTAGCAGACAAACTTGGAAGATATCCGTATTTCGAACCATACCTCAAATAATTGGTTTATATGTGACATCATACCATAACTTCGCTTTGTGATTCGTCTCGTAGGAAAATGAAATGAAAACTATCCGCTGCCCACCCAAGCCTACCACTAGATCTAACCTTTATATTCTATCTATCTGGTTGGTTTAATGGTTCACAAGGTTGACGCTTCGGATTAGAAGATCTGAGTGTTGGGAACATAGAGCTTTTCTTCCTCCAAAGAAATTGTCAGCGACATTGTCAGCCAAAAGTTCGCGTTTTTACACGTCCATGTCTCGAAGCCCTGCATGCCTGCGATTCCTGTCAATTATCCGTAAACTACTTGTAAAAAGAGTATTAACTGACACCCCCTACCTACAATGGAGGGTGATGGATTTAAGCTACACATCCTCTATCGCTACTCCGTATTTTGTATTTATAATAGCAAACAAGCTACGGGTTTTTTAGTTAAAAACTTTAAATTTATACAAACATAAAAACATTAAATCTATAATAAAATTTAATTTATTGTAAAAATGTGGCGAGGTCCCAATAGTTTGTAGTCTAACTGGTATTGTATAATTTTTTTTGAGGGTAATTTTGTAAAATTGTTTAGTACTGAGTCGAGTCGCAGACTTTGTTCTTCCTGTTGCTGTCAATCTAATGGAAATGGGTTTTGTTGAAATAGTCACGTAATATAGAGAGAAAGAACATCTGAAGAGACTAGCGCCTAAGAGACAGGCTCGGCCTAGTTTAGTCGCTAGTGTTCATACTTAGTTATAGTTCATAGTTTTAAGTACCTATTGTTTGTCTGGTGTCAATAAATGCATTTTTTTTTGACGATAAATAGAGCCGTATGTCCAAAAGTCAAGACATTTGATTTTCTTTCTTATCATATATGATCTTAACGGTGGAGTTTAAGTTCATAGTTGGCTCTAATGTCTCTTAGTGATAAGAGCGCAGATAAAATGATTGAGTAAGATTAGAGGAGCGCTTACGGTCGTTGGCTGCTCGCCAGTGCATTGTTCCGAACAGCACTAACTACCCTCAGATTACTTTATAGCGCACGGATTTTAGGCTCATTAGTTTTTAAAACTTTGATGCTAAAACGATTTACGTTACCGCTGGTGGGTGTAAAAAGCCTGTATGGAAATAGTGAATTTTTGCAAGTTATCTTCTTCTTTGCAACTGCTTTGTTGTTGCTACCTTGTTGGTAAGGCTGTGTGGTTTCTGAGTATGAGGTTTTGGTTTCGAGTTCCATGTCTGCCTATGAAATGGTTCATATCGTTTAGGGACTTTTATATCTTCGAAAGAATTTTGCCAAGCCATCGATCCCGTCCATTGCACTAATCTGGTAAAATATCTGGTAGTGTACTAAAGAATGCTTTTTTTGCACTTAGAGCGCCTTACCGCTAGGCCACGGTCTCGATGACGTCGGTAGGTAAACATAGGTTGATAAAAAATGCTATGCAATAGCTTTACCGCGGCAGTCTCCTAGTGCCACAAGTCTTTTCGTAAACTTGTTTAATCAATCAGTATTGTTCTAACTATTCAAAGTTAGAAAATATTTTTGTGCGACAAACAAACTAGATTTAAGGAAAAAGAGAGTATAAAACATTGTAGGTACAAACAAACTTGTTTAATCAATCATTATTGTTATAACTATTCGAAGTTAGAAAATATTTTTGTGAGACAAACAAACTAGATTTAAGGAAAAAGAGAGTATAAAACATTGTAGGTACATGGACTGACAAAGTTTCAAACTTAAAAAATGATGAAGGCCTGGCCTGGCTCTTAGACCGTTAAAATAGAGTATTAAATGAGCGAGCAGTTAATAGGCAAGGAGTCCACGTCCTTCAAGATAAGCTGTTGTTACGGCGGTAATGTGTGTTCTACGGAGTAAGGGCTAATAGGCGCTCGTTAAACTTTAAAACAAATGCTTACACTGTGTATGCTACAAACGTAATTAAGCCTTACGTTACGCAGATTGTAAGCGAAGCGACGCGTCCAACTCGTCAACTACGAATTATAATATTTAAATCTTTAAGTATAGAATAGAGCGACGCGCGCCGCCGCTTGATTTGATTTTTGTGGCCTGTGTACATACCTTTTTTTTATCGACTACAAGTTAGCCCTTGATTGCTATCACACCTGATGTTAAGTGATGATGCAGTCTAAGATGGAAGCGGGCTAACTCGTTAGGAGTAGGATGAAATCCACACCCCTTTCGGTTTCTACACGACATCGTACCGGAACGCTAAATCGCTTGGCGGTAGATCTTTGTCGGTAGGGTGGTAACTAACCACGGCGAAAGCCTCCCACCAGCCAGACCAAGACAAATTAAGAAAAATCTCAACCTGTCCCGCCGGGAATCGAACCCAGGACCTCCGTCTTATAAATCCACCGCGCATACCACTGCGCCACGGAGGTCGTCAAACCTAATCGACCTACTTTAGTAATGGGAATATAGATATAGTTTTTGCCTCAAGCAAATTCATCTTTGTTTTCTTCGCGTTTTAGACGTGACGCGTTGCTTCTCCTCTGCGCCAGCCTGAATCAAGTCTTGGGAACAGTAGACCTATAGTAACCTTAGAATATCTATGTATAAAGGTTTTAACGTTCACAATCACCGGCAAATGGAAAAAAAAAGATTTGAAAGCTATTTTTCGCAATTAGGAATATGATAAAAGTTATTAGACAAAATTTTTTAAATAAAAAATGTAGAGCTTATTATTTTGCATAAGATAGGTCATTTAACATTTATTCTTCAATTAAAGATTAACTGAGAGAAATTTTAAGGTGTTGTTTTACCCTTTTCAAGTAATTGCAAGAAAATTTCATTTTTTTTGTAAACTTATCGGGGTTGCGAACACTTAAAATCTTTACATTTTGGTTTAATTTATTTAAGACAACATTATATCAAAGCAAAGGTGTATCTAAAATGTTGGCTGCAGACCTAATTTCACTGGCCTACAGATTCACCGCCTGTATGCTTTTCCCGTTAATCCGTGGAATTAAGTGTAAATAGCGAAGGAAGAAAAAATATTTGCGTAAACACGTTCGAGGGTGTACACATGGCTTAAGAGTAGAGAAGTTCATTTGTAAGCACAAAGGTTTGTACATACGCGACTGGGATGAGGTCTTTCATTTAGAGTTGTTTTGTTTTTAGAAAGCGGTTTATAATAGTAAAGTGTATAGACAGGGGAGTTTAAATGTCAAACATGCTTATTAAATTGAGCCAAACAATGAAATTAGAGACGTATGGAAACTTTAATATATATTTTTTTACTTTAACAACACTCTAAAATATTTTTTTTGTAACTTGTAAGTAGGTCTACTTTTATGATTTAAAACTTATTATCATTACATTTACTGCGTTTTTTGAGGCATTATATAAATATTGATCAACTTTAAATATATTTTGTGAGGACAAGGGTCATTTATATAGGATGGTGTATCATCGACTAAATAATATCAAGTGTTAAATTCATTAACTTTTGTTACCTCACAGCGAAATACTTAGGATAAGTAAAAAAAATACAATCGAGCCTTTTTTGCTAGTATGTCAATTGACTCTCTTTAAAATGTTATGACGTTTTCCTAGAACATTTAAACATTTTCAAAGTAATAAAAATATTTTGATATGAACGTTATTGCCTCGCAAACTTTCTACATGTGCACACAAACTTCATAAGCCGGCTGGCAATTTGCCACACATGACATACAAATTGTCTAATAAACTAAGAGCTTTACAAACACCCCTTTAAAAATGATCACTCTCTCTCGGACCAAAAGATGTTTTCTGACTTCATCTGTATAAAATAAAATTTCTCAAAACAATCTTTATATGAAAACCAGTAATTAAGTAATTTGTTCTAAGTAAAAAGACAATTCAAAATAATAACATCCCGTCGTTGTTCGACGGCGGTTAACAAACATAGTAATATGAGATTTTTTATTTTTTAGAAAATATATTTAATTCAACTGCAATAAATATTACTTGTGGGCAATCAAAATACTTGTAGAAGAGGATTAATATGAAAGCACAATAGTTTGCAGGGGGAATTCCATTTTGACAGAAGCAGAATGTCATTAAACAACCGAGTATGAGCGTATTTCCCTGATACCTATTGTGCCTAAGTCATTACAAACTTGAAACTATTCCTATAAGAGCGACCTCTCACAATGTAAGGGAGTGTTTACATCTGCCGTGAAATTAGCCACCTACTTTAAATATGATTTAAAAGCTTGTGATTTGTGATGCTTTTCGTCATTTTTGTAAAACACATCTTCTAGGCAAAGTACCTACCTACGGTAAGCCACTATGCAGCTCGGATCATAGTGAGTTTAGGAGATAGCAGGTAACAAGGGTCTAGAAATACTTTATTAAAAAAAATAACATAGGGACTCTTACATAATATAGTCGAACATAATCTAATATATAAAATTTCCCTGTCACAATATTAGTTATCGTACTCCTCCGAAACGGCTTTAACGATTTTTACCAAATTTCGTATGCGTATTCAGCAGGTCTGAGAATCGGCTACTATCTAATTTTCATCTAAATTTTTTTTAATTTTTAATACAAAACAACGTTTGTCGGGTCAGCTAGTAATATATAAATATTATAGGAGAATTACACACATCGCTACATATTCGCAAAGTAAGCTTAGGTAGCGTGTGTTTTGAGTACTATAATAACTGATGAATATTTTTATATACATATTATATTACATAAATAACATAGAACCTCCTCTTAGAGTTGACGCTAACATTTTAATGTATTAATTTTAATGTGTAATCTGGAAGTACAATCACTATGAAAAATCAAGACCACGAATTAGCTTATTCTAGCGCAAAGGCAAACCGAAGCTTATTAGTGTCTTATTAGTGTCTTCTATGTCGGTCGATTTATAAACTTAAACCACGCGAGTCCCTTCGAGTCAAATTTAAAGAAATAGAAATTCTTACAGTAGCCTGTCAATACATATTCAATAACCTAGTTTATGTTAAACAAAATATAAATATGTATAAACAGAAAAAGGATTTAAACGACCGTCTTCCTAGAAATGGACATAAGTTAGTCATATCAGCTTATCGCCTCCGAAAAGTACAAAAATCTTTCGTAGGATTGGGTGTACTCTTCTACAACAAGATGCCCAAATCAGTTTTAGATCTGCCATTGCATAAGTTTAAACAATGTATTAAAACTCACTTACTGAGTCAGGGTTATTATACTATCGATGAATTTTTAAATGACAAAGATGTTCAAAGGCAATTGGATAGGCTTTCAACTTCACACAGGAAGTAAAATAAATAACTTTATGTAACAACACACTTAATATTGTAAAATTGATAATATTATAAAAAGAGCAACTGTTGAGTTTCTTGCCGGCTCTTCTCAACAGGGCCTGCCTTCCGAGCCGGTGGTAGAGTCACTACAAATAGTCCAATTTGACGTTTCAAAAGTGCTTGTAATAAGCCTACTTGAAATAAACGATTTTGAATTTGAATTTGAACTTGATATTTGAAATGTCAGTCTTGATAATTTTCAAATTCATCCCTATTCTCATTAGACAACACAAAAATGAAATGAAACGTGTCACCATTTTTGTTAACTTTCTATTTTCAATTACCAGAAATAAATCTATAGTTCTAAGTAATGTTATTATTTCACGCATCGTTTCGTACGCGTTGTTCATACATTAGTAATTATAAAAATCTCGAGAGCAAAAGGCGGCTTTGCTTCTTACCACGCCGTATGCAGACGTATTTAAATATCAGACTTTCTTGCCTCTTTTGTGAATATAAATTACGTAATTCCTTTCTACTCTCTTGATTTTCCTTGCCAGTATTTTCTTAAGACGCTCTGATTAAAAACTAGTGCCATTTACATTTTAACCTAAACGTATAGTGACTTTAGTAGAATGCGAGCTACGTCTTTAAGTTTAGCTGGAATTTTAATTTTCTTCTACTTATTTTTAAATCTCGACATGAGTGAGAGAAGTATTCACTATAGTCGACGCATATTAAACAGAGTCGTCGCGCAATAAATGTCATTGGCAGTTAGTTGAACGCTCTATGCAGGTTTGGATATTTTATTTAAAGCAATGAACACGCCTGGCAGTGACTTTTAGATATGGTTTACTCTAAATCTTCGATGCTAGTTGTTAAGCTCTCTCGACTCAGTTAAAAATGCGTCGACTATACAAGTTATCGGCATATATATCGGCATATATCATTCCTGCTGGCAAGTAATGATATAATCTAAGATAAAAGTGGGCTAAGTTGTCAGGATTGGTATGAAATCCACACACCTTTCGGTTTCTTTACATACAGTACCGGAACGTTACATCGCTTGGCGGTACGGCTTTGCTGGCAGGATGTAATAGCCACGACCGAAGAACTTACCTTTCTGACCCGGTCAAATTAAGAAAATCTCACCCAGCCTAGCTGAGGATCAAACTACCACTCCACTAATTGTAAAGGCACAATTAAAATTAACCCAAGGTATAGGTCTTAAGCCTCATCATTCTCATGTCAGTCGATGGACGTCCACTGCTGCCTTTTTAACCGACGAAAAAAAACGGAGGAGGTTCTCAATTCGACACGTGTATTTTTTTTTCTTTTTTATGTATGACCACGCATAACTTTTTACAGAGTTGTCCGATTTTGATAATTCTTTTTTTTATTAGAAAGGGCATACTTCCAAGGTGGTCTCATTGTTATGATGTTAGGATCGGATTATGATATCCTGGGGAAAATGAAGGAACTCTTCAAATTTTGGAGGCACGCTTACAGCGATTTCTGATGATTTAGGTAGCTTTTTGGCTACTAGTGCCGTATAAAATACTATGACAGTATAGTACGAGTACGTTACGTGTCGATAAATCACTAAAAAGTGAGAAATAAAATTTTTTAACAAAAAATAGAACCGACTCAAAACGCATTAAAAAGTAAAAAATAACTGTGTCATTTAGTTGCTTTAATTTACTTAAGCATATCTAGGAGTCGGTGCCAGTCAAGATTTCTACTTTAAGGACATTACCAAGAACCCACAATCTGCTTTACTGCTAAATAAATGTTCCTTAAACTTGCTGGCACCGACTTCATATGCTGATATCATATGATATGCTTACGTAAATTAAAGCAACTAAATGACACAGTTATTTTTTACTTTTTAGTGCGTTTTGAGTCGGTTTTATTTTCTGTTAAAATTTTTTTGTATTAGGGACTTCCAAATACTATGACCCTGAACCGCCTATGGCCAGCAACTCCTTTACAATACGTTTAATCTCGACGGTTCATCTAGTGGGTGTCGAATATAACGCGCAGGTAATACGCTGCGCGGGATAGCCATTCAAGCACTTTAGGATCCCAAGGTCCATAGCTATGTTAAACCTAATGTACCTGGATACCTTTTACCCTTAATCAGTAATACTGCTCAGGCATAAATAACCATGTTGTTAGTACTCCCGTAATAATATCATGTTTTGACTTAAACATTTTGATGAGAGTTAACTGCCTCGTTAAACCAGTGATTAGCCAATAGCCTAGGCATCGGATCCCAAGGTCCTGGTTTCGATTCTATAGTATCGATTTCATAGTCAATATTTATTTTTCTTCGTCATCCAGATGGAGTAACAAATACACAAAGAATTAATTTTAATTCATATTTTTATTAAATAATCTTAATTTGTAATCTCATTATCTTTGGTTCTCTCAATTAATATATACTTACAACCCATAATGCACCGAACTTATACGTATCATCACGAAGAACTTTTATAATTTATTATATAATATTAACATTTATTCACATTGCCTATTTATATATTAAGGTTGTTACACACGAATAAGATAACTTCAAATAATATTCTACAAATAGTATTGGATTATAATTATATATAATGAAAATCCACATTGGAGTATCGTGATGAGTATTATCTTCTTCTTATTTTTAAGTTCTTATTGCTTCTTCAATCAATAAATATTATAGAAAAAATGAATATTGAGAATCTATTGGATGCTCGCGATATCGCGCTCGTAATAGCGTAGATTTGGATTTTGTTAATTGGTACAAAATTAAAAATTAAATATTATGGAGTACTGATTTTTACTCCAAATTAAATAACTCGGTAAAGATAGAAATCAGCAATCTAAGTTTTTGATAAAGTACAAGATGTCATCCTTCCATTCATTAAGAGCAAAAGTCAAAAATAAAAATCGGTCATTATTTTTCATAATTTGTACAATAATTTCTTTTTTCATCGACTACAAGTTGGCCTTTAACTGCTATCACACCTGATGTTAAGTAATGATGCAATCTAAGATGGAAGCGGGCTAACTTGTTAGGAGTAGGATGAAATTCACACACCTTTCGGTTTCTACACAACACCGTACCAGAACGCTAAATTGCTTGGCGGTACGTCTTTGTCGGTAGGGTGGTGACTAGCCACGGCGAAAGCCTTCCACCAGCCAGACCAAGACAAATTAAGAAAAGTCTCAATCTGCCCCGCCGGGAAACGAACCCAGGACTTCCGTCTTATAAATCCACCGCGCGTACCATTACGCCACGGAGGTCGTCAATAATAAACTTAGTATTTTAATATTATTTATATAATATCAAAGACCTAGGGTTCAGATTATCTCGCGCTATATTGGACAATAAAGGATGAATTGGGAAATATAAAAATATAATACAATGCGTTTGTTAAGCGGTTGTAAGCCGATATTATACCGGTTTTAACTGCTTCACAATTGGAAAATTAAATTTTAATGTTATTCCAATTCATTTGGCTTATACTTAAACGGTGCAATAAAGTATATATTGGATATGTGGAGCGCAAAATAAATATTGGAACTGATTTTTTATAAGCTTTTTTTAGTTTTAAAACGACACCAATCCATCGAGTTTGAGCTCGTTTGATTCGTATTTATGAGTACTTTTTTTTATCGACTACAAGTTAGCCCTTAACTGCTATTACACCTGATGTGAAGTGAAGATGCAGTCTAAGATGGAAGCGGGCTAACTTGTTAGGAGTAGGATGAAATCCACACCCCTTTCGGTTTCTACACGACATTGTACCGGAACGCTAAATCGCTTGGCGGTACGTCTTTGTCGGTAGGGTTGTAACTAGCCACGGCGAAAGCCTCCCACTAGCAAGACAAATTAAGAAAAATCTCAATCTGCCCCGCCGGGAATCGAACCCAGGACCTCCGTCTTATAAATCCACCGCGCATACCACTGCGCCACGGAGGTCGTCAAAACTTACTTACAATAAAAGATTAACGTAAGTCTCCTTTCATCCATTCTCACATGACCAAACCATCTTAGCATAGTTTTCTCGATTTTAGTCACTACATCTTCTTTTATACCACACTCTTCTTATCACACTATTCTCAATTCTGTCACTCAGTTTAACTCTACTCACACTTCTCAATGCTCTCATTTCAACTGCATTTGTTTTACTTTTACGCCTCTTTACTTATAATTCGCCATTGATACTCCTCTATGTACAGCCAGTCTAGCCTTCTGTGATACTTTCTGGCTATTTATAAAGGTATGATCTGTACTATTTACCACTTCCATTAATTCTCCTTTTAATATGAGTAAATTAAGGATATTACAATTTGTCATACATAATTATATTATAATCTTGTTACAAAGGAAAGATTATTTTTGTATGTTACCGCTATCTTATTCGTGTGTGTCAATTCCAAAAAGCTTCATTGAATATATTAAACGACTATTTACAAAATCGATTGTCACTAATTGTCTTTCATTATGTAATAATTAGTTTTTATAGAATCTGCAAACGGAGAGAAAAAATAGCTTAAAATCTTTGAATGAACTTTAAAATATATTAGACAGTCTATAGCACCCAAAACGATCATAAATAGTCAACTTTAAAAATAGTTTTGTCCTTTTAGATTAAATGGACCTTCTGAGTTTGTTTTTGTATGGTATTGATATAATATTGAAAATCGTGATATTGCTTTTAATATTTTATAATAATTCTGAAGTCATTACATAACATGTTAAGACAGTTTGAGCTTTGGTCTAGTACCATGTAGTTGTATATTATATTATGGATACAAAGTTTGATATAAGATCATTCAAATACATGTATGTAATTCTAAAAATTTGCTTTATTATTAAAATTGTTCGGAAAATTTACCAACTTCAGGCTATGGAAGTTTATAACTATTACTAATACCTAATACTTAAACTGATTAACATAAAATTTCAATGTAACATACTTCATCACATAAGCATTGGCATAGTTTTAAATATATATACAATAATATACAATCACTAAAATTATAACATATAACAAAATTTATATTATAATATCATAATTTTATCTTTGCAAAACAACAACATTATACTCGTAATAATGGACAACACACTTAATTTTTTTAAATTAAGACTTAAATAGTTTTGGAAGAACAGCATAAACCGTTAGCTATAAAGACTTAAGACGAAAGTATTTATCTGAGTTAATCCTTAAATTTGTTTCGAAGTTGTCAGCGAAAACTCCCTTGAACCAGTTTTAAACTGGGATGTAAAATTAGTATCCCAATAACCCGGGTTAAAACTGTTACCCGGCGGAGCAGGTACCCGGCAAACTAGGCAATCACAACTCAAGCACAACTTCCCAGCGAAATTCTCAAGTCACTTATTTACATTTCGAGCAGATAATATTCTTATTTACAGTTAAAATATTCGAAGGAAGTAACTCTTGATATGCATTTTTATAACTATAAGACTTTTTTAACGTTAAAATGTCCGTAACTAACTTTAATAACTATAAATCACAGTACAGACTAGCATTTACAAAATAATACGTAACAAATTAAACGAAACAGCTTTTAGATGATTTTACCTAATATTAAATTAAAATATATCAATTTCAGTCATGTCCTGGCAAACAAAAGCGGCTAATATTAAAAGTTTTTATTCCTAAGCGCATCCATGGATTAAAATCTTTCATTTTACTAACAAACACATTTAGTCATCTGAGAGTTCACAGGAAAACTTTCGCAGTAAACCTGTCTCAATCCACATTTATTTTCTTTAAACTACCCAAGTTTTCTGCTATAGGTATAAAATGGAAATAGTTCTTTTTGAAAAACTTGCGAAATAGGTTTTAAAAATGCACCTGTAATTAAAAGTTTTGGCTTAACAAACCTGTTCTTGTTATGAAACAAATTTATCGATTTTTAAGTTTTTAAGATCAATTACCTACTTTGCTAATAGATAATCATTATCAGCCTATTAATGGCCCACTACAGGGCCAGGCCTCCCTTCGTAAATAGATAATGGATTATTGCAAATCATCTAAAAATTGTTTTAAATTGTAATGGAATGTAAGTACAGTCTTCATTTACAGTGTACTAAACAGTCACTTCCTCAGTAAAGCGACTTTTGTCGTCTAGATTAATAACGATCGCATGAGTCCTCGCATGACCAGACCTCACACCTCTGACAGTCTCTGTACTACTAGGACTGGATCTCACTTCACTTCTATCACTCTTCCCGATGCCATTTTTAATGGCTACATCAGGCGGACGTATATCACTGCAGCCAGCTTCACCTGATATTTTGAACACACCATTTTGTTTTTCTTCTTTTGTTTCTACTTCCTCATTCAAATCTGTTCTTTTCTTTGGAGAGTCTGTGGTAACGTCTGTTTGGCTTTGTTCTGCATTGCTGTTTTCTGCACTTTTTGCAAGAATGAAGTTTCTTTGTTTGTATGCTGGTGGAGCATCGAAAGGAAGGTCCCTTCCACTACTACTAGATTCTTCTCCCGGCGTCACTGTACACATAAGTTTTCCAGCCACTGCACTGAACACAGTGTTTAGTTTGAGTGGGGCTGAGTCTGTAGCTCCTTGATTTCGTTCATGCAACGTTGCCGCGTCTTGCATGGCGGCTATTATTTTGGACAGATGAGCACCAGAACCGCACCGTTCTCTGAGTTTCTCCAGCTGGTTGCAAATTTTTTTGAACTCCTCCTTTAAAATCATTAACAACTGTCAATTTGTATACAATAATAATAAATTGCTCGTAAACACTTAAAGATTTACTATGAAAGGAACAGTTTTAATTACATCTATGCGACACCTTACGACAACAATTCAACTAGTATGACATTTTTCTTAAAATTACAAAATTTAAAAATATACAAATACACTTTTCAACTTCCCTTCAACTACTAAGGTTTAGAATAGGCTGGTGATAACTTTAATTCTATTTTTTGACTAACAATAGTAAAAGAAGCTAACCTCTAAATCTCTTTCAGTCATATTGTCACAGAAGTGTGCGCTACGATTAGTAGTCATGGTGTAAGTAGAGTCAGCCGGTCGGGATCTGAACTTGGTTTTCTCTCTTTCGTCCTTCCCTTGACCTTTGAACACCATGTAAGCCTGAGGATAAACAAAATATATATACTAATGTTACAGATTATACATAACAAAGATACATGCATTAATAAAATCTAATTAAGATGAGATACATTGGATAAGATTAGATACATTGGATTTAACGAGGGTCGATGTTAAACCAATCATGAAGTTGTAGCTAGTTAACTATTTATTTATTTTGCTAAAGTAACTTCACAATTGAACATTGAATAGTCAACATTTGAGGATGCTTCAGTTTCGGTTGAAACGTGCGTAGAAGGTTTTTGTCGAATCGGGTGACTTCGGCGCTTGGATTCGTCAGTTTTTCGCAGTAGAAATGCCTGCAAGCGTTGTCACAAAGTCTAAAATTAAATAATCTGGCCCCATCTCGCGGAATAGTGATCCTGATATTTATTTAGTTTTTCCGCACCTCGTTTGATAATTGCGAGCCTGTAGATTGACAGTATTTGTTTGGACAGTTCTATAACTACAATCAGATAGATATACTTACCCGACTACCAAAAATGAAACACAGGAGTAATGTAACAGTAAGTTGCGTGTGACAGAAGAATATTATGTACAGAAGATCTGGATTTGCGGGTGATTGTAGAAATAACCTGCAAAAGAAAAACACCCTTTATTAAAAGTGAATAATAACAGTAACGGAGGACATCAAGCAAATCTCTATAAAAGGCCTTTATCCAACAGTGAATTTCGGCTGAGTTGTTAAGTAATAAGTTTTCTCGTTCTCTTGAAGTTTTTACTACTGCCACACACCTACGCTTCTGGTTGACAGACATAGGGCGCCACTTTTTAGACGTGTTCCTTGCATGTCATGCGAAGTTTTGCTCTGTTTATAGGCGGTTTCAATTAATTACTTGAAATAAAACTATTTTCCGCTAAGTTACACTTAATCAGACCTTAAGACCATTTTAAACTTTATGGCGGCAGGTTATGCTCATCAGTTATGTTCCAGACAAAGCCCAGCTGCGAAACAATCTCTACTTAAGCCAAGTTATAAAGCTGGAAGGTAACATCTGTTGCTTGCGACTGTGTTGCGGGATCTTAAGTTAATCATAAAGTTATACTGTTTGGATTTATATGGTAACTTCCGAGACGTATCCCGTATGTTGTGGCTTATACAGGATTTATTGAAGCGAAGATATATATGGAGGAAAGATAACTAAATCTAATTGAAGTCTTAGATTAATGAAGTCTCGCTGTGGTTAGTGCGACGAAACCAAGGTTTAAACTTAGATTACAGTTTACTTAATAATCGATTTTGCGCGTTACACAAATTAAATAGAGAGTTAAATCAAGAGTTAGCTTAGATTAGTGTTTATTCGAAAATATGTTTTTAAATTTATTTCTAGATAAAAAGGTGTCCTAATTCTTGTAAAAAGATTTTAAGAAAAGATAATTTTTTCAAGGAAAACCGAAGCATGTGCAAAACTTTCCCTGAAAAAAAAATGTTAGTTACAAATTAATATCCCATCAAAATTAGACTTACATTTCAGGACGAAATCCACGGGCTTACGATGAGAAATACTCCTGTTTTATATCTGATATTTATTTTGACCTTTTAAAGTTAAAAAACAGATAAAAATACATTGATAGTTTCAACTAGCACTCTACGAGGATATCCTTATCATCAGATATCTACGACGCATTTCTACGAGAAGTAATAATATTGACACATGAAATACGATTTTACACTTTTCACTCTGACTCTACCACCGGTTTGAAAGTAGATTCGCAGACTTTGGCAAATGGGAAGTAATTCGGTATTATAATAAAAAAAAAGAAGAAAAGATAGGTGTAATTAACTGTTCACTATACTAGACGAAACCGAGCCGCTAAATACAAAAGCAAAAATTGCTATAAAATATAAGCAAACTAGCAAAATTTTACAATATAAAGTATTCAAAGGCTTCATTACTAAACCACTCTCCGAAAATAGAGATCGGAGACCTTCGCCCAATTATTGTGAGTGCGGGCTAGTTTAGATTAGATTAGTTTTGCATTCTAGAGGAATTGCAAACACCTAACCGCCCTTGGGAATCGCGACACAAACTAATAACTATAACTAATTTGCGTCAACTCAAAGGTCGTGTTTAAATTCTTGTTATTCAATAAGATGAGAAGATAGTGTGCGTGTTCTGACATGCTTTTTGACAGGAATGTTTATTTCTTAAACAAGTTGTTAATTTCTAATTTCTAAAACATAAACTTTTTTTATAATATGAGATCTGATTGCATAGAATCATGTACTATAGAAGTTTGGAGAAAATCCTAGTTTGTAAATAATAGGCTGTAAGTCTCGTAATATTTAAAAATAATAACAGTTGTTTTTTCAACGCGCTGCTATCTGTTGTAACCATTTAAAATAGGAATATATATAGCTTAAGTTATATTATACTTAAAAAACTAATTTACAAATTTTTTTTCTTGTTCAATTTATAAGTTGACGATAATTAATTTACAAAATATTTAATTAGAAGTTATGACGTTGCATTTTTGCCTTTCCAATTTTTTTATCACTTGTGCTCGGTGACTTTTTAAATATATTTATTAAGTAATTTTTTAAAGAGTTTTCACTTTTATTGCAGCATAATATGCAAACTGCATATAGAGCATTTTTTTTCACATAATGTTTCATAATTTAATTACAGAGTAATAAAACACAAAATAGTACGAGCGTTATGGCACTTTAAAAATAATATATGAAAGCATGTTGCCACTCACTATTAATTAAGTCAGCTTTAATTACCAATTTGCTTTTGAGGCTCAATTTACGGCCTGATGTTTTCGTTTAATTTAATTTTATATGGGTACAATTTGAAATACGCAATTAATTGGTGAAAACAACATGCAACTCATTCCGACAAATATAACTGAAACATTTGTAGAAACAGTTTGAAAACAGATTACTGTAGATTTAATTTGGCACATCTAATGTGGAGTCAACACTTGCATCATTCGTCCGATTCGATCAGTGTGTGTATATTGTCGCCGTTTATCATGATAGCATATATGCAGACGATAATAATACGATAGGCACGATAGGTATATAGTTTCGATACGCGATAGCGTTCGTTTTTATGTGAAGTTGATTTTCATGTGTTCATCAAAAGGACTGGCTTAGAAATTAATTTTATACAATCATGATGCGAGAGTATATCAGACATTAAATAAAATAAATTAACTTTCTTACAAGCTTATATTTATTAATATTATCTAGGATCAAAGTACTCGAGAAGAATCAAACGAGTTCAAACTTGATTGTGTCGTTTTTTTACAAAGTTCCCCTCTCCTATAAGGAGGGTTAATAGGCTGATAATGATGATGATGATGATGACGATGATGATGATGATGATGATTATGATGATGATGAGTTTCTACGCCCTACCATCCTGTTCCAGCACCAGATCACCTTCGCGTCATTATAATACTGCGTTTACACGAAATATGCAAAATTTCTGCTCAATCGGAAAACGGAATGTGGGTAAATTTCGGGGAAGGGAAATTACGCTAGCAAGATTTAATTAAAACTACTGGTATAGGTCAAACAAAGTGAAGGCTTGTAAAAAGGTGTCTACAATTAGAAAAAAGACATAGGTTGATTCGGTACCACGAATGATACGAGTACGATTATTGATATGGCAATCCGATCGCGCTTATGATACAAATGTGTTGTTTGGATTTGTCCTAGAGCTTACATCACATATGTTCGCAAAACAGCTGATATTTGTTTTTTACGCACAAAGTAGCGCTAAAACAAAGCATCTAAGTGGCCAAAATTACTACCAGTTTGAACGCATTTAAAGTCATGAATCTCTCAATAGCTGCTCCGTTAAGATCCAACTGTTAACGTCGGACTGTTGTTAAATTTGTGCTAATACTTCCTCGTATACTAATTTAAAAATGCTAAATGATTAAATGAATTTTAACAGTATATTTTAACTTTGAAGCAGTACTTTTCAAGCACTGAAATAGATAAACTTCACGACTCTCGTTAAAAACTTTGGTCTACTTTTGAACCTTCTCCGTTTTTAGTGATAACCTTGTTCATACAACGCGGCGTAAACTAAACTCTGTTTTTAAACTTCCGTATTAAGAAAAGCTCACCATACTGAAACTCTGAAATATGTTTTCAAAATATTTAAGCACAAACATTATGTATATAGTGATGATTTTACGTGGACAAATTTTATAAAACGAAGGTTTAAAATTAGTTATGCTTATTATAGTGGTGTGTTTACGTGCAAAACATTTTCACAAATACAGTTTTAAATTAGTAGCTTTATTTTTAACCGACGAAAAAAAACGGAGGAGGTTCTCAATTCGACACGTATTTTTTATGTATGACCACGCATAACTTTTTACAGAGTTGTCCGATTTTGATAATTCTTTTTTTATTAGACCTTTCTAATAAAAAAAGAATTATCAAAATCGGACAACTCTGTAAAAAGTTCACTTCACACTTCTAATATGGTCCAATAGTCATCATGTTAGGATCTGATGATGATATCCTGGGAAAATTGAAGGAACTCTTCAAATTTTATGGGCACACTAGCAGCGATTTCTGTTTTTGTGTAAGTATCGGTAGCTTTTTGCCTACAAGTGCTGTATAATATACTATGACAGTATAGGACGAATACGTTACGTGGCGATAAATCACTAAAAAGTAAGAAATAAAATTTTTTAACAAAAAATAGAACCGACTAAAAACGCACTAAAAAGCAAAAAAATAACTGTGTCATTTAGTTGCTTTAATTTACTTAAGCATATCTAGGAGTCGGTGCCAGCCAAGGTTTCTACTTTAAGGACATTACCTAGAACCCACAAACTGCTTTACTACGTTCAATAAATGTTCCTTAAACTTGCTGGCACCGACTTCATAGATATGCTTAAGTAAATTAAAGCAACTAAATGACACAGTTATTATTTACTTTTTAGTGCGTTTTGAGTCGTTCTATTTTTTGTTAAAACATTTTATTTTGCTATGCACCCACTCGCGATAGTATTTGCAATAAACAAAAGCAAGATTGCTTGAACTCGAACCAGGGAGTAAGTCATAATTCGGCAATATTACAGATATAAAATATCATGTGATACGATTTAGGTAACCTTACAGCACTTTATTAGCAGGTTTGCCTCGCCCGTGAGGATTCTGTTGCCATGGAAATAGCAGAATAAAAAATAGTAAGTTATGTACTAATCCAGGTTCAGTACTTTTGACGTAGCAACAAATATCAACAAATTACACACACAAACTTTCAGTCGTGTGAATTATTACTCTATATAATTGTGTGTATAATTGGAGAATCTTGGTAATTAGAAGTCAAGCGTTGTTTGAAAGAGGATAAAATTAGCGAAAATTCACTGCTACGTGATATCGAAAAGACAAGCACGGGAATTTTACATTATAAAGCAAATTAGAATTCGCAAGGGCCGTTAAGCTGTCACTTCCTTTTCAATTTCAGCCGAAATTCAGCATAAATTATACGGCTGCAGTCTTTTGTGGGAGTGCCCGTGGTTGGAATTTGCACGAATTTGCAAAAATTAATAATTCAACATACTGGATTTAGAAAATATCTATATAATTTTGCTGGATAATAGAAAATACCTTTGTAACCTAGTTACAATTTGGTCAAAATCTATACTAGTATTAGATTAAACAGATTTTGGTGTAGATTACGTAAACGAAGTTTTGAGCATAATTTAAAAAAAATACCTATGAAATTGCTTTTACCTCAGTTTAATCATTGTTAAATTGATATTAAAGCAATAATAACTGTTTCTCGTTAAAAAAAATGTGCTTCAAATGATTTTCACAGAGGCGTAGCCGCGGGCACAGCTTGTTTATTATAAATACAATTTTGTTATTTCAATGGGAAGTTATAAATGCCTTTGTTATCAGAATTCATAAATTATAATACATTTGAATGAAAAAGAACTAAAACGCAAATCACAAATATTTGAACAGAGTAAAGGTTATATAGAAAATATTTTATTTCAATGAGCTTTTATGTTTATCATCATTATCGGTCTGTTGACGGCCCACAACACAGTCAGGCCTCTCTCATTGTAGAAGGCGGGATATGGAGCTAAATAGTAAAAATATTTTAAAGATTGACATACGGCCATGGCATTAAATGAAGGTTTATACATAAAAGTTTCCGAATACATTTTACCGCAACTGGTGACAAAGGGATGGCTCATTTTTAACCGACGAAAAAAAACGGAGGAGGTTCTCATTTCGACACGTATATATATATTTTTTATTATTTTTTTTTATGTATGACCACGCATAACTTTTTACAGAGTTGTCTGATTTTGATAATTCTTTTTTTATTACAAAGGGCATACTTCCAAGATGGTTCCATTGTCATGTTAGGATCTGGTGATTATATCCTGGGAAAACTGAAGGAACTCTTCAAATTTTGGAGTCACACTTACAGCGATTTCGGTTTTTGTCGCAGTATCGGTAGCTTTCTAGCTACTAGTGCCATATAATTTACTATGACAGTATAATACGAGTACGTTACGTGGATATAAATTACGAAAAAGTAAGAAATAAAAATTTTTAACAAAAAATAGAACCAACTCAAACGCACTAAAAAGTAAAAAATAACTAAATGACACAGTTATTTTTTACTTTTAGTGCGTTTTGAGTCGGTTCTATTTTTTGTTAAAAAATTTTTAGTACAAACATTTAGCCTAGCTGTCTAACGTAGAGGTAGTATTATTACCACCATTCCACGTGGCCATGTCGTTATTAGAGTTTATATACAAATAAATATTTTATAGTGTACTTACATAGATATATTAAGGAAGACAGACAGTAGGAACTCGTTGTAAATGGCCATAGAGATGAACCGACTCTCGTTGAACTCTGAAGGTGCTTTCCGCACCATGATGCAGAGCCGGATGCCCCACATCAGAAAGATGACTTCCACTGAAACAAAACCACTGTTAAAGGCATCATCGATCGAGTAATGACTGTTTAGATGCCTTATCTACCTGTCATATCGGACGGCCGATTGGTTTAGTGTGTAGTGATCCTTGAAGTTAAGCCGAATGCCACACGTCAGGAACAGAAATCCAGTTCTATGATGAAATACATCATAAAATAACTAATAATTAGATATAACATATTATTTGACATTCGTTTAGTGCAGTGGGTAGGGGACCATTAATGCAGAGCCGAATGCCTTACATCAGGAATATTACTTGTACTGGAACAGAAACACAGTTCAATATATCATCTACTAACTCATGACTAGGCCTTACTTTGACGACCGTTTAATGCAGTGCTACTAGACAGTGAACTATTCCATACCGTCGTTTGATTTTTGCATAAGGAATGTTAGATGTCATTGATATTACACGGTCACTTACAATATTCTTAAATTATCTGTGTTAGTTCCTTTTATTAATTATCTGTGTTAGTTCCTTTTATTAATTATCTGTGTTAGTTTCTTTATTAACTGTGTTAGTTTCTTTTATTAATTATCTGTGTTAGTTCCTTTTATTAATTATCTGTGTTAGTTTCTTTATTAAATATCTGTGTTAGTTTCTTTTATTAATTATCTGTGTAAGTATAGTAGTATGAATGAATGAAATTAAAGATGTGAATGTATGTGAACGAACGTATTGTGTTCGTTCACCTCAGTGCACTGCGACCATGGATTCATTCTTATTCCTACCGCCAAAGTGGCAACATATTTTAAAAATATATAAATTAAGTCACCTCTGTTGGTTTTACTTATATCAGAAGTGGTAAAATACCCATTAAAATTGATAAAATGGGTCGCCGAAAGCGATCGAAACACTCACATCGCAATTCCGACAAACGAAGAAGACGACGTGACGATTCGACGAGTGAATCAACCGACGGTTCTGCCACGAGAGAGAGAAGCCCAAGAAGAAAAAGACGAGATCGTTCGATTTCTTACCGATCTCGTAATCAGCGCAGCTCAAGCAGGCGTTCTGCTGTTACACCGGAGTTATGCGGCGATATATTTGCGACCGGACGAGCTTGTACTGACGGCGAAAGAAGAGAAATAGTACGATCAAGAACTTCTGCGACCGGACGAGATGTACCCCAACTACCACCGGAGCAGGCGAGCGACGATGCGGCGCCTGCGTGTCATATCAGTGGCAATGCGGGTAGTCGGCTGCCAGACTGCCGAACCGGAACGACTACAGATGAGGCGCCTTTCTCTGCCACTGGTACTGCTGCTGCGGAAGCAGGACATCAAGCGCAGGAGCTACACAGTCGTACATCAGGTCAGTGTAATGTTAGTACTACACCAAACTTTTTGTTAAACTATACAGACTTTGCTCAGTTCTTACAATCTTTTATAAAGCCTGGTTTTTCATCATCAATTAATACGCACGTAAACAATATGATTCCTGAATTCGATCCTTCTGTTAAAAATCATCGAATCGATTTATGGTTAGCTAAGGTAAACGAATGCGCAAAGATATATCAGTGGGACGAATCTCATATAATGCACTATGCATTACCAAAACTTGTAGGTAACGCAAAAAAATGGTACCAAGGTCAAACGTCGATTATGCGTGACTGGCAAGAATGGCAGGTACTTTTACGTAAAGCTTTCCCAACTGAGACTAACTACGGTGTAATTTTGTCAGAAATGCTCGAACGCCGATTAAAATTTGGCGAAAATTTGGATGAATACTATTACGAAAAAATTATGTTATTAAATGCGTGTGAAATCTCTGGAAAGAGGGCCGTAGATTGTATCATACATGGCATAGATGATCGAATGATTCGCGCTGGTGCGTCGTCTGGGCGGTTTACACAACCAGAAGATTTGTTAAAATTTTTAAAAGATGTTTGCAAAGAGCAAAAAGATATTTTAAAATATTCTAACTTAAATAAAACTCGCCCAGTTGTTACCTGTAACAGATGTAATGAACCTGGTCATCGTGCAGCGATGTGTCGAGCTATTAATCCCCAAAATAGTCAATTTACATTTATGACGTGTTTTAATTGTAACGATAAAGGTCATAAAGTACAACAATGTCCTAAACCAATTATCAAATGCGAAAAATGTACCCGGTTTGGTCACAAAAGTACCGACTGTCACTTGAAAAACAACACAATAAATAATGAAAAACGTGTTATGTTTGTTGATGGTAAAAATTCAACGAATATAAAATATTATAAACGAGCTGTAGTCAATAACTGTAATTTGATTCAGTGTTTTGTTGATTTGGGGAGCGATTGCACGCTTATTACTAAAGAAACTTTAGAAAAATTCGGTTTAGAGTTGTCAAAACAAAATATACCCTCAATACGGGGCGTAGCTGACGTGTTAATTCCAGTAGTGGGAAAAACTAACTTTTTATTGCGTATTGATTCTGTCGAAGCAAATATAACTGCTTACGTAGTTGAAAACCAACATTTGCATGTGCCATTACTAATTGGTCAAAACTTTACTGAATTACCCAATATTGTCATTACAAAAACTGAGAAATCATTAAATATTTTTTCGCATAATTTATTAACTGAGCTCCCGAATATTGACGAAGATTGTTTTAATAGCAAAAAAATCAAATTGATTGTTCTCTCAGATAAAAAAATAAATACGGTAGGCTTATTAAACTGTTATAGTTTAGACTTGAAAAATGCCGACATATATGTCCCAAGTAGTTACAGAAATATAAACAGACAGGAGTATTGTGTTCAGGAAGGTGTATATCAAATTCGTAATGGTGAATGCGAGTTGTTAATCATAAATATGACTAGTATTAAAGATCCGCAACCGCTTTATTTTGTTAAAGATTTCATTATTGCTCGTGCTTTTCCAATTGAATGTGATATTTCCTTATTAAATTATTCTGAAGAACAGTTGCGATGTCTTAACACACACACCTTAAAACCACTTGATCGGAATGAAATATTTATTAATCCAGATATATCTGCTGATAAAAAAGAAATAGTTTACAGTTTAATAAATAAATATCGTGAATGTTTTGCCCAAAATTTGTCCGAGTTAGGATGTACCAATATTTCAGAATTAGATATTAAATTGACAGACGATACTCCCGTTACTTACCGCCCTTACAGATTAAGTCATTCCGAAAAGGAAATAGTTCGTAGCATGGTGAAAGAGCTAGAAGAAAATAAAATAATTGAAGAGTCTGATTCTTCTTATGCTAGTCCTATACTTTTGGTTTCCAAAAAGACAGGCGGTTATCGACTATGCGTTGATTATAGGGCTCTTAATCGTAAGACCGTCAGGGATCTTTACCCGTTACCCCGGGATAGATGACCAGATAGATCTCCTCAGCGGAAATTCATATTTCGTCAGTCTTGACATGTCTAGCGGCTATTATCAAATACCTATCAAAGAAAATTGCAAACATTTGACAGCTTTTGTGACTCCCGACGGCCTTTATCAGTTTAGACGTGCTCCATTTGGCTTGGCTAACTGTCCAGCTGTTTTTCAAAGGACTGTCAACCGAATGCTTGGGAAATCACGTGAAAAGTGTGCCATAGCATATATGGATGACCTACTTATTTCTGGTAAAGATTTTGATAAGTGCTTAATAAAACTCGAACAAACTTTTACCTTATTAAAAGAAGCTGGTCTCACATTAAATATTAAGAAATGTCGTTTCTTTGATACAATAATTAATTATTTAGGATTTGAAATTTCCGCTGAAGGGGTCAGACCTGGTAAAATGAAAATTGATGCAGTTATCAGTTATCCTGAACCAAAAAATGTACATGAGGTACGCCAATTTATGGGGCTTACAAGCTACTTCAGAAAATTTATTGAGCATTTTGCTACCATAGCTAGGCCGCTGACTGACCTTACTAAACAGAATAACCCTTGGAGATGGGAACAACAACAGCGTGAGGCATTTATAAAATTAAAAGTAAAATTAACTGAACGACCTATTCTTGCTATTTATAATCCTGAATATATTACGCAACTACATTGCGATGCCTCCAAAGGTGGACTAGGTGGTATCCTGTTTCAAAAAGATTCTCCTAATTCATGTTTGAAGCCTGTAGCATATTTTAGTAGAAAAACTACTATAGATGAAGAAAAACTACATGCATATGAATTAGAAACTCTCGCTGTTGTTGCCTCATTAAGTCGATTTAGAGTCTATTTATTAGGAAGGCCTTTTACCATCATCACTGATTGCAATGCCCGACGATCTACTTTTATAAAAAGGGATATAATACCGCGCGTAGCTCGCTGGTGGATAGCACTACAGGAATACGATTGCACGATTGAATATAAGCCAGGGAATCTTATGCAACATGTGGATGCGCTCAGTAGAAACCCGCTTCCACATGCCAGTGACGATGATAAAAATGAACATTTTACTCGCATACTTCACATTTCCCAAGACGATTGGTTACTCAGTTTACAACTAGCCGATCCCAAAATATGTCACATCCGTTCTGTGCTAGAAGATGATCACTATAAAGAAATAGTAGACATAAAACAGAATTTTGTTCTAAAAAATAACCGCTTATATCGAAAAGTAGGAGATAGTCTTAAATTAGTAATTCCCAAAAACGCTAGATGGCAGATTTGTCAACGCAATCACGACGACATTGGTCATTTTTCGGTAGACAAAAGATTTGAAAAAATTAAAAAAGACTTCTGGTTTTCTAAAATGAAAAAATTCGTGACCAAATACGTTAAATCATGCTTACATTGTGCGTTTGGCAAAGAGCCTGCTGGTCCTAAAGAAGGTTTCTTACATAGTATACCCAAAATGGATATTCCATTTCATACAATCCACATTGACCATTTAGGGCCTTTTGTTAAAAGTTCCCATGGTAATCAATACATTTTGTTGATAGTAGACGCTTACACTAAATTTTGTCTAATAAAACCTCTTCGTAATACAAAGTCTGGTCCCGCGATTAGAGTTCTCAAAGAAATTTGTAATACGTTTGGAAATCCTTGTAGATTGATTTCCGATCGTGGAACTTGTTTTACGTCACAAGAATTCAAATGTTTCTGCGTAGAGTTTGAAATTCAACATATTCTTAATGCAGTTTCTGCTCCCCGTGCCAATGGCCAGGTTGAGAGATATAATCGAACTGTTTTAGATAGTCTTAGAGTTTATACTGATAACATGGGTGAGAACAAATGGGATCAAAATGTAGGAAAAATTCAGTGGGGTCTTAATAACACCCTAAATAAAGGTATAGGTAAAACACCTGCTGAAGCGCTTTTCTGTAAACGACCGCTTAGTAAAGGTGAAGGCATATTAGGCAACACATTGACTGAAACTAGACAGAATGATAAAAATATTGATAAAATAAGACAGGAAATCAATGAACACATAGATAAAGATCAAAGTCAACAAAAACAAAGATTTGATCAAAAAAGAAAAGAAGCTAAATTATACAAAATAGGAGATCTTGTTAAAATTTTAAAGAATACACCGTCTAATGAGGGTAAGAGTCGTAAACTTTTGCCAAAATACACAGGTCCTTTTAGAATTACCAATATTTTAGAAAATGACAGGTACGAAATTTCTAATATTCCCGGTTCAAATATTACTAGGGGAAAATATTCAAATATTTGGTCTGCTGATCGTATACAACCGTGGATCACAATCCATAGCGATCAAAGTGATACTTCAGATGATGAGACAGGTTCGATAAAAGAGTAATAGTAATTGTACACTGATTTGATAATTGTTGTAATGGTTTTGTATTCATTTGGTATGTAGATGTTGTTAGGATGTAATTATTTTATTTAGATATTTTTTTAAATTAATGATTTAATAATATTTAATTTATGATTCGACGATTTATAATTGTGAAGCTTTATTGTTTTTGTATTTGTGATGATTTTGTCAAGTAATATAAAATTGATTGATATTAATAGGCAATGTGAGATCCGCTACAGATTAGTGTAGTAACATCTGGAAGTCGTACACGGTCACAGGGTCCTGTAGCTGGATAAGCTCTTGACCTTGTGGTGAGGGGTCCGGTGCAGATGAGTTTATTGGTAACATCTGGAAGTCGTACACGGTCACAGGGTCCTGTAGCTGGATAAGCTCTTGACCTTGTGGTGAGGGGTCCGGTGCAGATGAGTTTATTGGTAACATCTGGAAGTCGTACACGGTCACAGGGTCCTGTAGCTGGATAAGCTCTTGACCTTGTGGTGAGGGGTCCGGTGCAGATGATTTTATTGGTAACATCTGGAAGTCGTACACGGTCACAGGGTCCTGTAGCTGGATAAGCTCTTGACCTTGTGGTGAGGGGTCCGGTGCAGATGAGTTGATTGGTAACATCTGGAAGTCGTACACGGTCACAGGGTCCTGTAGCTGGATAAGCTCTTGACCTTGTGGTGAGGGGTCCGGTGCAGATGCGATGAATGGGATTGGAAGGCGAGGGTGGCCCAGATTGGGTGAAGTTCTCGATGCAATCCAGTATGTTGGGAAGGTTTACACGATTTCAATATGTAAAATAGTGTGGTAAATTAAGAGGTAAAATGTCAACAAGTAAAATTAAAACAAAAATATATATAATTATATTAATAGATATATAAGTATCTATATGTATGATGTAATATTATTAGAAATGAGAATAAACTTATACTGTGATTTAATGTACAAATTAGAGTGGGTACTTTGACTTTGAGAATTTCATGATGTAAAAATAAATATTATGTTATATTTATTTGTAATACGTTTGAGGACAAACTTAATGTAGTCAGGATGGCCGAATGTTAGATGTCATTGATATTACACGGTCACTTACAATATTCTTAAATTATCTGTGTTAGTTCCTTTTATTAATTATCTGTGTTAGTTCCTTTTATTAATTATCTGTGTTAGTTTCTTTATTAACTGTGTTAGTTTCTTTTATTAATTATCTGTGTTAGTTCCTTTTATTAATTATCTGTGTTAGTTTCTTTATTAAATATCTGTGTTAGTTTCTTTTATTAATTATCTGTGTAAGTATAGTAGTATGAATGAATGAAATTGAAGATGTGAATGTATGTGAACGAACGTATTGTGTTCGTTCACCTCAGTGCACTGCGACCATGGATTCATTCTTATTCCTACCGCCAAAGTGGCAACATATTTTAAAAATATATAAATTAAGTCACCTCTGTTGGTTTTACTTATAGGAAAATAAAAAAAATTGAACAAAAATATTTGTGTGAAATCTTCACTAATGATTTTCGTTTTTAATATTTCTTTTTTTTATCACACACAGACAAACACAAGAAATCTTTTTTATAAGAATAAAAAATAACTGCAGCTTAATCAAGCATCAATTTAATCAGAATTTATTATATTTTTTTACACTCGCATCCGATCCCGACGGCTCCATTTATTTTTATTACAATACCGTAATTACGGTAATAAATCCATATTTAAGTATATTTTTGGCAAGCGCCCGTTTTTACTTATCAAGATATAATTGTCATAACAATTCGCATTCATGATTTAAACATTGGCCTCGATGTGGAGTATATTTTGTTACATTAACAAATTAAAATTATACCTATATATACAATATTATCAGCCCATGTTGAACATTGAGCTCATTACAAGACTAGGTTTCCCTTCTTTTAGAAAAGGGGATGTGTAGTTTATACACAGGATGCTCGAGTTGGTTTGGTTTCATAATAATATGATGTTTTTACTCTTGAATCGACCATCATGAGAAGTTAATGATATACTGACAGCCACCGATGACAAGCCGTGTTTCCCGTCAATTTGAACTAGGGCAGAGTATTCTTCGGTGTTAGATTTAAATCTCCTTATCTTGTAGGATAGACTATGTGCCAGTTCTGGTTGTACAAAACAGAGCGGTGATACAGGGGTATACTTACATGTAGTGAAGGAGTGGTCCCACCAGTCGGTGTTGCACAGGTACGCCTTGAGGTCGTCCGTGGTGCGGCCGACGATGACTGCGGGCGGCGCCACCAGCGTGCGGATGGACAGCAGCACGCACGCCACACCCACGATGACGCCGATGCGCCTCAACAGGCACATGTCAGAGATCTTAACCGCCTTCGCCGAGCGCACTTGGAAGATTACTGATATCCTGACAACAATGACGACAATAATTGAATAAATATAAAAATTGGCCGCATAAAGAGAAAATTCGGTAAAAAATATAGGCATCTTTATTTATCGAGGCAGAAATTCCCCCGGACCCCTTGGCACTCTAACTACTCATTTGAATTCATTTGGTCACCAACCACACATAATTGATGATAGCTCCAGGAAGAAACTTTTAGATTGCCAATGCCTCTCACTCTAGCAGACCCGTTTCTCATTCTACCCACACCCTCCTCTACGGAAAGAAAAGCAACTGAAGCACATGTGCTGCTTACGACCCCAAGGCTCTTTAGCAACGGCTAGAGTGATATAGATCGTCGCGACTATAACTACCGCCCTGTTCTCTGCCTTTCTATTTAAGCAGTTTACTCAAACTCTTAATCGTTTCATAGGAGCTTAGAATGCCAAAAACAAATAATCAGACATAGTTTCGGATCTTTAATAAATAGTTCCTCCCATCCGTTAGCGTCAGGCAAAAGGAGAAGCTGTTTCTTTATTTTTGGACTTTTTGCGAAAACTTTTATAAAGAAAATGAAAAATGACATCCTCAAGTGTCTAGACGCCTTTATGGAATACAACGTTACAGACTATTAATGCATAGCACTTTGTCAAAATCGGTAGTATTTGTTCCAAATTTGTAGCTCTAAAACAATCAGCAAACAAATTAAAGCCCAGCAGAGGCCGGATTAAGCCGTACTAAGCTCTTCGGAAGCCTATTAAAGCTGATGCCAATCTCGTCAGTATCTGCTTGCTACTGATTTCAATTTTTAACGTGAGATTCGCGAGTGCAGCGAATGTTTCGCTTCGTTTAATATGGTAATATTAAACCTTTATAATTTATCTTTCAGGATATTCAAAAGACACTAGTTAATCTAATTTTGGAATTTGAACCTTATATGTACAGGGTAACTGGAAATACGTAGCGATCCTTTTAAGGGGTAATAGAAGAGACCGAAGAGACCATTAGCTATCAAATTTCTCTCGGGACATAGGTCAAAAGCTATTACAGCTATACTAAAGCCGAACTCGATTGAGAATGCTTGTCAATAAACAAATTAAAAATGAAGGTAGAAATCACTAGTCATTTTACACATATTTTTTTAAATTTACTAATTAATCATAAATTCATGACAATAAATGAGATTAGTAAGCTTAAAACTAATTAAAATATTCAATATCTTATAAATAAGATTTTTTAAAATAACAAAACATAATTTTAAATTTATTAGGCATAAAATGTGGTGCATTTCTACCTTCATTTTTAATTTGTTTGTTGACAAGCATTCTCAATCGAGTTTGGCTTTAGTATAGTTATGGTGTCTCGCCTGCGCCAAACATTGAAAATTTAAAGATTCGTTTAATTAACGTCGCGAATGAAATATTATTGTCCAGGAATGTTGTAAAAACTCTATTAAGGAGTAGAATGCGTGCTCTCAATTGGAATAGGGGTCTGTAATTTTAACTTACCGAAGTAAAATAAATTTATTCAAAACATGATGATTATTCACTTACTGACTTTGAAGTCCATTTAACTCGTCATTTAGAAAACATTTACTTGTTAAACAAATAATTTAATATTGTTACGACCTACGGATCGGGAATTGGAAGGACAACCACACAACAGGGAGAACTAAACGTTTATTAACCAATAAATAGTTTGGTGTACAAGATTTGATGCAGCACGCTGCGACGCCGTCGTTTCACGCTTCTAATCCTGAAGGAACCCATCACGGCGGCGACGATGATCTGCCTCGGCCCCTCACGGCCACACACCCCAACCACACTGGGGGATCATAGATCCATCGTCCTTACACGCACACTCTCAGGGAACATCTCCCTACATACCTTTAACCGTCTTGACTCAACGACAGCTCGCTTTGAACTCACTGAATCTAGTCTTTGTTCTGCATACGAAATAAATTTGAATTGTTCCATTCTTTTAACTTATTCCTTTTTTAACTTTCATTTACTTTTAACCCAAATGAGGTTTCCAACTGTAAACTCTTTTACTTCGTAATTCCTCCGAGGGGTTATCCGTAACAATATTTAACGATTACTCTTTAATTCCAATACTTGAAATCATTATAAGTTAAGCGTATTTTTTCTTTTTTGTAAGTTCCAAGCTATTATATAAGAGCATCACAATCACGATCTCTTAGCCATTAACAACAAAAAAAAAACAAAAATGCCAGCAAACTTGATAGAAAACGTCGCCTTTAGCTCTTTATAAAAAGTGATGTTATCTGATTTTTAAACGACTTCAAAAAAAAAAGGCGTTTCTCAATTCGACCGTATATATTTTTTTTTTTTTTTTTTTTTTTTTTATGTGTGTTCGCGCATAACTTCGTCGTTTATGAACCGATTTTGATAATTCTTTTTTTGTTGGAAAGAAGATAGTCCGGTGGTGGTACCATGACAAGGAAACCAGGATCTAATGATGGGATCCTGGAGAAAACGAGGGGAACTTTCAAAAATTGTAGGGACAACAAGTACGTTTGTTAATTTTTCCGGTAAGTATTTAAAAGCACTACAATTTGATGAAAGTCTGGAGTCGATCTGATGATAGAGCCAATCTATATATAAGAGAACTCCGTAACGTTTTACAGTAGCTACCTTGTGTTTGGGCTCGATTAATTTGTTTCAATGAGAACTTTACATTTAGATGGGCTGTGACTGTCATTAAGGGTCTGGCGATGAAGACGAGGGACAGCTGAGGGAGCTCTTTAACGGTTTACAGTAGCTACCTTGTGTTTGGGCTCGATTAATTTGTCTCAATGAGAACTTTACATTTAGATGGGCTGTGACTGTCACTAAGGGTCTGGCGATGAAGACGAGGGACAGCTGAGGGAGCTCTTTAACGGTTTACAGTAGCTACCTTGTGTTTGGGCTCGATTAATTTGTGTCAATGAGAACTTTATATTTAGATGGGCTGTGACTGTCATTGAGGGTCTGGCGATGAAGAAGAAGGACAGTTGAGGGAGCTATTTAACGGTTTACAGTAGCTACTTTGTGATTGGGCTCAATAAGAAGTTTGAAAGGTTATAGTTTCCAGTTAGTTTAATGTTTACTATGTCATGATCCAATGATGAGATCTACGAAAACTCGAGGAAACTCTTCAAACTTTATATTTACTTTTGCAGGGACGTCGGAATGTTATAAGTAGGTAGTGAATATTGGTACTTATGGTTTAGTTCGAGTAGGTTTATTAGTATGTTCGTTGTTGATAGAGCACTAAAAAGTATGAAATAAAAAAATTTTAACAAAAAATAAAAACGCCTTCAAAACGCACTAAAAAGTAAAAAATAACTACGTCATTTACTTACTTTAATTTACTTAATCGCGTCTATGAAGTCGGTGCCACCCGAGCTTTCTACTTTAAAGTCTTTACCTACACTTGGATGGCACCGACTTCATAGATGTGGTTAAGTAAATTAAAGTAAGTAAATGACGTAGTTATTTTTTACTTTTTAGTGCGTTTTGAAGGCGTTTTTATTTTTTGTTAAAATTTTTTTATATCGTATTAAATCGAGTGAAAGTAAGCGGTCACCGCGGCCGCAACCCTCGCATTTACCTGAATGGGGTGGCGCGGATAAATTGCGAAAGGTTTTGATTGCCTACCACTTTATAGGGCCCATTGTCCCACGAAAAATGGCTGCCTTGTTAGACCAGCTCCATTATCGTCTGGGGAATGTTCGCATCCATAGGAGTTGAGTTTATAGGACTCCGGCATTACATTTGTCTGTAAACTTTATTTGCTCGTTTTAATTGACTTTCTTACAAGTTCCTTCATTTTTTTACATGATAGATTTCTCTGTCATTACTAGAGACCTATGGATTTTTAGTGGATATCTAATTTTATTTGTTATGATTATCAGCCCAATAACAGCCCACTACAGTGCATCATCAAGGACAGGCCACCCTCATTTTAAGAAGAGAGATAAATAATATTTTACGGTCTAGGCTCCATAAAGAAGGAGGCCTGGCCATCTAGTGGATCAATAATGACACCATTTTGACGACCTCCGTGGCGCAGTAGTATGCGCGGTGGATTTATAAGAGGTCTTGGGTTTGATTCCCGGCGGGGCAGATTGAGATTTTTCTTAATTTATGTTGGTCTGGCTGGTGGGAGGGTTTCGCCATGGCTAGTTACCACCCTACCGACAAAGACGTATCGCCAAGCGATTTAGCGTTCCGGTACGATGACGTGTAGAAACCGAAAGGGGTGTGGATTTTCGTCCCACTCCTAACAAGTTAGCCCCCTTCCATCTTAGACTGCATCATCACTTAACATCAGGTGTGATAGCAGACAAGGGCCAACTTGTAGTCGATAAAAAAACCATGCGGTTCAGTGCACTAGATAATGCTGCTAATACAAGTTTAATGGTAAAAATTAGGTTGTGTAGGAAGAGACCGAGCTTAGTAGATTGGAGGAAAGAAGAGAAGACTTAGGATTATCGTAAATGCCAAAGAAAAGTATAATAAAGAAAACTCCGGTTTATTGGTGGAACGAGGAAATAAAAGAAAAAAGAAACTTTTGTACAAAATGTCGCAGAAAATATACCAGGCAAAGACGAAAAAAGGGTAAAGATAGCAGACAGGAAGAAGGCGAAAAGAAAGAGAAAATATTAAGAGAGCAATACAGATCGGCCAAATTAACCTTGCAGCTGGCCATTATAAAATCAAAAGAAGACCACTGGAAAGAGCTCTGTGAGGAGGTAGATAAAGATACCTGGGGGCTTGGCTATAAGATAGTTACTAAAAAACTGCGAAGAAGTCCTCCAAGACTTGACATGGCTTTGATCAGATCGGTGACGGAAGTGCTGTTTCCAGTCCATGACGATTTTTGCCGGATAGTAGTGAAAGCTCATATAAAGATGGAAATAACACTAGATGAAATAAATGTAGCAGCAGAGAGTCTCAAGACAAAAAAGGCACCTGGACCTGACCAAATCTATCCAGAGATTGTCAAAATAGCAGTCGAAGTAATACCAGAAACTATCAAAAATATCCTAGACGCGGCCTTTACATCTGGCAACTTTCCTCCAGCTTGGAAAGTAGCCAGCTTAGTGCTGCTTAAAAAGGCAAACAAAGCACTGAATGATCCAACGGGATATAGACCCGTTTGCCTTTTAGATTCTTACGGAAAGCTAATGGAAAAAGTTCTTTTGAACCGAATTGAGAAGCTACTTCCCGAACACGGTGGTCTGTCAAATCACCAATTCGGTTTTAGGAAGGGCTGCTCTACTTTGATGGCAGTGAAAAGGGTTGTGGAAATTGCAATGCAAGCTAAGCAAGGTACTTTCAGAAATCGAAAACTATGTGCCTTGATATGCTTGGATGTAAGAAATGCATTCAACTCTGCACCCTGGAAAGAAATAGTGCTAGAATTGAGAAAAAGACGGTTTCCAGGATACATAGTAAATCTAGTTAGTAGCTACCTAAAGGAGAGGTATGTTAAGGTAAAAGACATAAAAGGAAGGGAAGACATGATAACAGTCAGTAGTGGGGTACCTCAGGGTTCAATTTTGGGGCCAACTTTATGGAACATCCTGTATGACGGGGTCTTCCACATAAACCATACAGAGGGCGTCCAGTTGGTGGGTTTTGCCGACGATCTGGCTTTAGTGGTCGTCGCCAAAACAGAAAGAGCGCTCATGGTAAAGGCTAACACGGCGCTTAAATTAATAAGCCGGTGGATGGTCGGAAAACGGTTGTCTTTAGCCCCAGAAAAGACGGAGGCAGTAGTGTTCAGCGGCAGACGGAAACTGGACCCAATAAGATTTATTGTTAAGGATGCCACAATCACTCCAAAGGATCACATAAAATACCTGGGATTGTGGCTAGACAAAAACCTGAACTTTAAAAAACATATAGAAGAGGTAGCAAACAAGGCGCAGAACATGACGGCGGCGCTGTATCGCTTAATGCCGACAAAAGGTGGGCCCAGAGCAAGCAAAAGAAGGGTGTTGGCATCGGTGGCCCACTCTGTTGTCCTTTACGGGGCGCCAATTTTCAACAGCGCCATGAGGGTTGGGCTATATAGAAAAAAATTGGAAACAGTACAGCGACGCTTAGCTATTGGTATCTGTGGAGCATACCGTACAATATCCACGGATGCTGTGCTCGTAATAGCAGGACTTATCCCTATAGACAAAATGGTAAAAGAACGTGCCCAATTGTTCGCAAACAAGGAATTAAAGTTACTCACGTTGCGGCAGGAATCACTCGTGGAATGGGAAAGGGAATGGTTGGAAGGAGGAAAAGGAGCTTGGACCAGGGAACTGATAAAGGACCTCAAACTATGGATCAATAGAAAACACGGAGAGGTGGATCGGTGGCTTACACAGGCGTTGAGCGGTCACGGGGTGTTCAATACTTACCTCTTTGCAATCGGGAAAGCTCCGACTGATAAATGCTACTCCTGCGGAGAAGAGGACACCCCGAGACATGCTATATTCGAGTGTCCGGCTTGCGCGGATCTAAGACTCGTGGCACAAGGAGCGAACAGCGACGTAAAGGCCCACAATCTGATAACGCGTATGCTTAGCAGCGAAGAAGATTGGCTAACATATGCCCAAATGTTAAGGGGCATAATGAAAAGAAGAGAAGAATTGGAGAAATGCGAGAAAAGAAAGAGAGAAAATACGTAAGCGGGTGGGCATGAAGTAATCAATTGCGGTCCCGTGCCAACCCCGGAGTCCAGAGGGGGTCGTTTTAGTCCGTGCAAGTCGGACATACCCTGCCAATAGGCAGAAATCCGAAGGGATTTTTTCCTCCTCCTTATTAAAAAAAAAAAAAAAAAAAGGATTATCGTATTATTATCTTTTCGTTTCGTAAAGCGAGCCACTGGGTCAGCGAGACAGCATTAATTTATCATTTATCTAGGTATTATATTCTAGGTTCGTTTAGGATCCATTAGTGTCGATTGCAGAGCCGGAGGCGTTGAATCTCTAAGTGCACAGAAATGGCCCGGAGACCAAGAGATAATTAATTCATGACCAATCTCTTATCCTAATTACATTGGAATGGATTGCTAAATATTTCAGTACCCAATTGTAATATTAGCTAGCGTAATTAGATGCTGGAGATATTAGAATACAGGTATTTTTCTTTTATTTATTGACAAATAATCTCACCTCGTGTTAAGTTGAACATTGAGAAACCTTCTAAATTCGTTGTGCGCAACTAAAAATGCTGCATGTTAGTTTTGCTATGACTTAAAATCGGCCATTTAAAGAGTTGTCCGATTTTGATAATTCTTTTTTTATTAGAAAGGGCATACTTCCAAGGTGGTCTTATTGTCATCATGTTAGGATCTGATGATGATATCCTGGAAAAATTTAAAGAACTCTTCAAATTTTGGAGGCACGCTTAACGCGATTTCGGTTTTTGTCTCGGTATCGGTAGCTTTTTGGCTACTAGTGCCGTAAATTATACTAAGACAGTATATTACGAGTACGTTACGTGGCGATAAATTACTAAAAAGTAAAAAATAACTGTGCCATTTAGTTGCTTTAATTTACTTAACCATATCTAGGAGTCGGTGCTAGTCAAGGTTTCTACGTTACCTAGAACCCACAAACTGCTTTAGTACGTAAAATAAATGTTCCTTAAACTTGGCTGGCACCAACTTCATAGATATGCTTAAGTAAATTAAAGCAACTAAATGACATAGTTATTTTTTACTTTTTAGTGCGTTTTGTGTCGGTTCTATTTTTTTTTGTTTTATTTCCTTTACTGTTACTTTAGTCCATTGAAAAGTTATATTTGGTGATGCATTTGCCACATTATGCAATTTTATTTTTTAGACATTTCGTTTTTATCAAAAAACATCGAGATTGGAAACGCTTAAGCTGAAGCTACCGGAAATCACTGTGGAATAGCGAATGACTTTGCAATGGAATCCCGATGACCCAATGTGGCGGCCGGAAATTGCAGTAAAACGGCCGGAAGTTGTAAGTTGCTAGACGAATGGCATACATTAACACAAGATGGACCATTTGCATATTCATTTCAAATTATTATGTATAAATTATTCCTTAGGCTGGGAAAACCAGTGCGTTTTGTATGTTTTATGGATTTAAATATATCTCGTTTTTGCAGGATCGAAAAAACGCAGTGTACGTCTATCGGTTCATAAAGAGGGTGACATACTTGTGACTCGGAGAGTTCGCCACTCTCACCATAATATAAAATTCGCAACGGACACTACGTCCGCATTTACGGTGGCTACTGTGAAGGACGAAAGCTTATTCCAGTTCCAGATTTAGTCCAGCCCCTAACCTGTCAAACGTGCGGTATAGAACATAGATCCAAATAATAATAAAGGTCAAAGGTCAATCACCTCCACATTATAACCTACCTCCACGTCTTCAGCATGAGTGCGCCGTACGTCAAGCAAAAGCCGACCTCGCGCAGCCACACGCGCGCCGTGCACGTGAACACGGTGGGCCGCCCGTACATGACGAGCGTCGTGGAGTAGATGAGCAGCGCGCCCAGCACGATCACCCGCAGCAACGCCGGGCTTGCTGCTCGCACCACCTGCGGTATCATCATCATTATCAGCCCATTAACGGCCCACTACAAGGCCAGGCCTACCTCCACGATGTCCGAATCACATCCAATCCACAGAGGCATCAATAGACAAACAAGGCAGCCAACCTGCAATTTAGTATCTGTATAACAGTAGTCACTAGCGGCCGCCAACCGCTCGTAAAACAGGTGAAAGTTTTGACATTTACAATAAGTACGTACAGATAACCACACCACTCACAAAATGTGTATACCTAGAAAAATTATAACTAAATGAATAATTAATAAAACTTATTGCAAGCACAGTACGCAGAATATCTTGAAGTCGTCGACATCTTACAGAGAGCAGGAACGGTAAATCATTTGGCAAGGAGAAACAATACAAATTGATGATACTTTATCCTTGTTCCTTGTGTCGATATCGATATTGCTTCTCGACAGCTCTTGGCTATACATCACACATAAAATATACGATATAAACAATACAATAACAAAGTAAAAGTATGAATAAGGAACAGAAACGCTTTGCCTAAAAATCAGAAGAGTAATTAGTTCAGTGAAAATTAAAACAAGAACAACTTTTATTTTAACCTAATCAAAATCTCAACTAAATACTGATTTCTAATTAATAGGCACATAAGATTTAAAACCCACGCCTTATGTATACGAGTTTAGGTCTTCGCATTGTAGGTCATGTCTGGTACGAAAAAGTGTCTCTCTATTAATGTATATTTAACATGATGTATCAATTCTACTGTAAAAGTAAAACTTACGCGAACATGTCCATATTTGATGGTGAAGTATACGATGAACGGTAGGCAGGATATCACAAAGCAGGCGAGCGCGAAGATGGTCGTCCTCACAACCCAGTTCAGAGCGGCAACGCAAGGGGACCCGTCCACGCAGGCCTCGCAGCCTTCTGCGCACGGCAAGCATTCGAATGCCGTGGCTTTGGAGTACAGGCTCAGTTGGTTCTGGGTTAAATATACAGAAAATATAGTAGCGATCGAATAAAATATAAGACTAGAGACCCCCGCGGTTTCACCGGCGTAGTTCTTGTTTCTTTAGGAATTGCGGGATAAATTGTGGCCTATGTGTTATTCTGATATGTAAGTTATATTAGTTTAAAGTTTCATCAAAATGCGTTCCGTAGTCTTTTGCGTGAAAGACTGACAAACATCCATCCATATAATATATACACACTTTCACATTTACAATATTAGTAAGGATTTCTCATAACAGGGTGATTTGGAGATCTGGAGGGAAATATGGATTCTTTCTTTCTCTCAAAATTAAAAAGTAAAGGTCCGTTTATATAGGATATCTGGAAGAGATAATTTCTAGTGATAAGGTCGCCTTTTGCGTTTAGTTTTATATTGCACCATTGTTTCTTTTATTATTTACAATAAAGATGTTTAAATAAAAATAAATAAATAAAATGGATGTAGATTTAATGTCATTTTAGTGTGAGGATCTACTATTTTAGAAGGCTTAGGAATTCTAGGCGTAGAAGTGTTCTGTAAAATATGAAACTCTGTTTAAAGGAATTTAAAATCAATTAGTTTTGAGGGGTGTAACAGTCTTGCCGCGCGATTGAAATCGTCTAGAAATAAGGAGACCATATTTAGTACAAGCACATAATTTTCAGAAGGGAGTAACGGAGATATGCTGTTGAGGTGACCAAAAGCGTTAGTACTTAAGCAGAGACATTTAGCATAGGAGTCTTGCCGGAATACTAGCCCAGAAGAAGAAGGAGGTAGTTACCGACAGATGCTTCTCGTACTCCTCCTCGATGTCGCTGCCGTTGTAGAAGCGGCTGTCGGCGGTGGTGTTGGGGAAATAGAAACCACGGCGACACACGCAGCGGTAGGAGCCTCGCCGGAACCCAAGCCCGGGGACTGGTACACACTGTCAATGAACATAACACGGATTACAAGCTTTGATTAAACTTGGCTTGTTACCTTAAAATCTCGGTCTGACATTCTAATGGATTACTTTCTTTGGGAACACTAGATGTCACTTATTTCTGTCGTGGCGGATACATGTTCAAAATCATAAATAAACAGTACCTAATAGGAAATAATTATCTATTAAATAAAGGCAATTTTATTACAAATTATGATACTTTTTGTGCTTTATTTCAATTAAATATTGTATACCTGTAAGAAATATTTCCCATTATAATAGAATACAAGCGGTATTCATATTATGGTAAGGTAGTAGAAACTCCGAAACTAAGCGTCATAATAATTATGGGCTCATTTATCTGGGCAATGGTGTTAGAACATTCGTATAAAAGCTAGCTGTAGTAACTGTAGACCTCCAGACCAGTTAAAAAATCCTAAAAAAAAGAATCCAAGTTGGGAATCGAACTCAAAAGTTATTTCTAAGGCAACGCATCATACTGAGGTCGTGAAGCTAAAAATAAGCTTTCAAGGCAAAAATTTCGTCAAAATATTTACTCATAATCACGGCGCAAAGACGTTGGAGCTATTTTCTCTTCGGATTATGATGTTAATAAAACTTTTGTATTATGGTTCCGCGGCTAAAACGGTAAAAAGCCTGCCATTGCCACATGAGGCAGAAAAACTACGAGCACCGTTTATTTTTATCACCAGGCAGCGCGGGTAGTACGATTTTCTTTATTGTGGTAAGCTCTAGGCTTAGGGGTCAGACAAGACGTTTCTCAAATCAAAATATAACAAGCACCCCAATCACAAACGAGTTGGAAACTTTACTGATATTTAATTTACGTTACTTATAAAATGTACTACTGATTAATTTTAGATTAGATTTCGATTCTTATAATATTTTAGTATGGATCAATACTAAAAACAGAGAAGGACACATTTTCAAAATAGGAATAAAACTGGTCTCAATAAGCATTAAACTTGAATGATTGAGGGTCTGGACCTTTGTTATCTGTTTTATAGAATGAGGAAGGTTTAGGCATTAGAGACTCTCGCTGTTCTGGGTTTATTTTATAAAAACCGAATACATACATACATACATATGAATAATATAAATAAAAATAGAACCGACTCAAAACGCACTAAAAAGTAAAAAATAACTGTGTCATTTAGTTGCTTTAATTTACTTAATCATATCTATGAAGTCGGTGCCAGCCAAGTTTAAGGAACATTTATTTTACGTAGTAAAGCAGTTTGTGGGTTCTAGATAACGTCCTTAAAGTAGAAATCTTGGGTGGCACCGACTCCTAGATATGCTTAAGTAAATTAAAGCAACTAAATGACACAGTTATTTTTTACTTTTTAGTGCGTTTTGAGTCGGTTTTATTTTTATTTAAAAAATTTTATTTCTTACTTTTTAGTGATTTATTGCCACGTATCGTACTCGTACTATACTGTTATAGTATATTATATGGCACTAGTAGCCAAAAAGCTACGGATACTGAAAACCGAAATCGCTGTAAGCGTCGCTCCAAAATTTGAAGAGTTCCTTCAATTTCCTCAGGATATAATCATCAAATCCTAACATGACAATGACAATGGATGTATGCCCTTTCTAATAAAAAAAGAATTATCAAAATCGGACAACTCTGTAAAAAGTTATGCGTGGTCATACATAAAAAAACGTGTCGAATTGAGAACCTCCTCCGTTTTTTTTCGTCGGTTAAAAACGCAGATACAATACATCAATAAAATAATATTACATAATAATATCGCTTTGATTATCGTTCAGAGGAATTCTTGGAAGGTTTTATGTTAAATACATTATAGACAGACGCGTAACGCGAGGCGTAGGCTTTTAAATTATTTACGAATATTCGCAGAGGACAGACAGGGTCGCAGTCGCATGTAATATTACAAACACAATACAGATAACTCAAATATACTGCTTTCTATCGCTATACTTGGCATACATTTATAAATTATTTTGTTTAGATTGTTATTATTTAATCTTTTTTGTACACCACATTAAATAACACTAAAACATCATCATCATCATTATCAGCCTATTAACGGCCCACTACAGGGCCAGACCTCCCTCCTTATAGGAGAGGGGATATGGAGCGTACACCCACCATGCTGCTCCAATGCGTGTTGGCGGGCTTAGGGTGATAATGTTTCATTTGTTAACGATCACTATCAGATGTTGATGATAGTGACCGGGACCGACGGCTTAACGTGCTCTCCGAGGCACGGCGGTGTAAAACCACCAACTTCCAGACTCCGAGTTTGGAATGTACTGAACATTTCATAGAAGAATGAAAGAGTAAAAACATTAAAATATACAGAAATAATATTATGACGGAAGTAAAGGTACAAAAGGCGACCCTTTCGCTTAGTAGTAAATAAGAATAAGCAGAAATTAAAACGTAAAATATTAACTTAGCAACTAAGCTTTGAATAATTAATCAAGCATTTTATTTATTTAATTAGTACTATAAAAGCTCAAATTCTCTAAAAACAGAGTTCCTCTTTCTGTAAATTAAAAAAATAGTTCTTTTTAATTGCAAGTAAATAGTGGTGTTTTGATAATAATGATTTGCTTCAAAAATAGGTACCTAAAGATTTTTGTAACAAATTGCAATTATTTAGATTTTTAATAAGTGAAATAACTTAATAGATATTTAAAATAAATCGCAAAAGACGTCGCGATCAACAATTCCTGTCTTCATATAGGGGAATTATTGTTTAAAATCGTTGGGTTTAGTAAAATAGCCTTAAAAGTAACAGTTGCTGTCAGCGCCGCCCGCCCAAACAATTTCCTGTGTATTTCTTCAGGAACACGTACTTTGCGCACGTTTCTTCTACCGGATCATTCCCAAGAGATAGACGCACACAAGCGCAAAGGAAAAAATGAAATAAAATTTAACATTTTCTCAAGAACGGTCCCGTCAGACGCACTGGCTCAGACGAATTATTTTTATTTTTACTTGAAATATGAACTCCATAAATAAACTCCCCGTCGGGACTCAATTATTGTTGGCTTACTCCGAGCGAGCGGAAAAAACGTAATTAATAAAACAATCTACTTTCTGCTTGCAAAAGTCTGCTCATACCATGTATGTATTCTGTTAAGTTAAAAGCACGGAAAACGGTGGCAGTGTTACGAGTTGGATATCGCGGTAACTAACACCACTAAACGTTTGTTGAAATGTTTTTTTATTCTTTACAAATTTTTAACAAAAAATAGAACCGACTCAAAACGCACTAAAAAGTATAAAATAACTGTGTCATTTAGTTGCTTTAATTTACTTAAGCATATCTATGAAGTCGGTGCCAGCCAAGTTTAAGAAACATTTATTTTACGTAGTAAAGCAGTTTGTGGGTTATAGGTAACGTCCTTAAAGTAGAAGCTGGCACCGACTCCTAGACATTTTAGTATTTATCGCCACGTAACGTACTCGTACTATACTGTCATAGTATATTATACGGCACTAGTAGCCAAAAAGCTATCGATACCGAGACAAAAACCGAAATCGCTGTAAGCGTGTCTCCAAAATTTGAAGGGTTCCTCCAATTTCCCCAGGATATCATCATCAGATCCTAACATGATGACAAAGGGACCACCTTGGAAGTATGCCCTTTCTAATAAAAAAAGAATTATCAAAATCGGACAACTCTGTAAAAAGTTATGCGTGGTCATACATAAAAAAAAACAAAAAAAAAATACGTGTCGAATTGAGAACCTCCTCCGTTTTTTTCGTCGGTTAAAAATACCGTTGCATCGACAACAAAGTCCTTTACTGTCATTGCGCGATTGATGGTGCGTCCATTTTATAAATGGCCGCGCGTCCGCGATCGTTTATTTTATTTATCCCTGTATCTATTCTCTTCAGTGCGGACATAAAAATCCGAATTGCCAATGTGACGTTTTAGTGCGATATCTTAAGGACAAGTGCAATTTGTTGAATTAAAAGTTTTAAAAGTATTTCTAAAAGAAAGCCTTTAAATAAAAATAAAATTATTATGTTACTTTTATGTAACCATGATCCAAGTTTCTGAAAACACACAAATATACCACATATAGCTCAGCTGATAATACGAGTTATGAGCACCGCCATATTGGCCTTGTTTGCTCTGTCGAGCGCCTTCCTCTTTAGCTGTACTCTGCAGCCGGCTGCAATGTGAAATGCGATAGATGGAGGAAATAATTTGAGCCGATAGAAAAAAGTTTCACTTAATAAAATTATTATTATAAAAACAAAAACCCGACTGCTTAGAAGTTATGAACTGAAAAGAGAAAAACAAGGATCACTATATCTGTATAAAATTCTAAATACTTTATGGTGCTGCAAACAGGGACAAAATACTTTAACCTGCGAGGAAAGAAAGATCTACCAAAACTACGTTTGTCCCCGCCTGCAGCACCATAAAGTATTTAGAATTTTATACAGATATAGTGATCCTTGTTTTTCTCTTTTCAGTTAATAACTTCTAAGCAGTCGGGTTTTTGTTTTTATAATAATTTTATTTCAGACTTTTTAGTTTTAGTTTATGGTATAGAAATGAGACGGTGCACTTAGTACACTTTTTGCCATTTTTTGTTAAAAAAGTAATATGAACATGATATGATATTTATATTTTTGAAATGGTCTTTTTACGACCTTTCAATTGGTACCCATACTGCTAAGATAAGAGAAAAAAATACACACATCCCCCCTTTTTTCCCCCATTTACAGCCGCCATTTTGAAAATTTATATAGCCTATGTCACTACCACAATTTTGACAAATTCAATGACACCTCACATGTCAAAATCCGTTCAGCCGTTTAGGCTGTAGCGCGTGCCGAAGAAATGGACATACATACATACATACATACGCTCGAAAAACATAACCCTCCTTGTGACGCAGTCGGGTAAAAAGGCTTTCAAAATTATTGTTACGAATTCAAACTGTACTTTAGCTACATGAAGATACAAAGGAGAACTACTGAGTTTCATGCGGACTTGTCTCAGTAGGAATCTGTCCGAGTTTAGTCTCGACAAATAAACGTAATTGAAATAGGCTTAGTGAGTCATAAACTATGTTGAGAGTATTTATATTCATAAATTATTTCTAATTGTTCATTGGTTCCGTAAAACGTACTTTCAACTAAATGGTTTAGTAGATACAGAAAACAAAGCAACTACTGTATACCGTTAAGGAGCTCACATAACTGTCCTCCGTCTTTATCACCAGACCCTTAATGACTGTTACAGCTCATCTAAATGTAAAATTTTAATCGAAAACAATTAATGAAGCACAAACACAAGGTAACTGCAGTAAATCGTTGAGGAGTTCCCTAATCTGTAGATCGGCTACATCATCAGGTCGAGTCTGGATTATCATTAAATTGTAGCGCTTTAAAGGACCTAACGGAAAAATTAACAAACGTACTTTGTCCTTGCAATTTTCGGAAGTTCCTTTTGATTTCTCCAAGATCCCATTATGAGATCCTCACATGATAAATATGGGACCACCTCGGAAGTATAACACAAAAAGAATTTTAAAATCGGTCCAGCCGTCTTCGATTAATCGCGTAACATACATACAAAAAAAAACATACAGACAACTTGAGAACCACCTCCTTTTTTTGAAGTCGGTTAAAAAATTACTCTGACGATTGGACATTCCGACGTACGCAAACCCTAAAAAGGTTAAATATAAGAAACACTTGCTCAAAACAAAATTAGGTAAAATAACAGAACGCTATCGTGTAACGCAAAAAAACCTTCCCTTAAAACGTCGGTACACGTATCAATATTTCATTCGCCTCGATATTCGGTAAAACCGTGCAAGCATCGCTTGAATTTAAAATGCTTACAAAACGAGTTACTTCGGTGAGCGGCGGCGTTATTTAAATTCTGTCCTTTCATTTACATATTTAAGTCGGGTCGAGTGTACAGTAAAATTACGAGATGTATTGCTGTACGAGTACACTCGTGCCGTAGTAAACTAAGGTGTGTGCGGGTTGTAGCATTTTTGACCGTATTTTAAAACAAAAGTTCGTACACACACACTATTATATCTATGTTCTTAGATTTCTACGTAATTTTATTATTCGATTTCGCAAATTTCGCAAGGTTTATATATATGGCCTACTTACCCAAAATAGTAGGTACCCAAAAAAAACTTTTACGAAAATAGCACAAAAATATTGTCTTGTATATTATATTGAATATTCTGCCATGGCTTGCGATAGGCAGATTGTTCATCGATAAGACGCAAAAAAATATATGAATAAAGTCCTCAAAATGAGAAAGAAGTGCCTCCTAGACCAAGGGGGAAAGATTGGTGAAGCATTTCGATAGCCTTATTTAATCTTAAATTAGCTACATAAAATAAGTTATATTCTTACATGTAAATACATTACATAGACATTATATAACTTTGCACATTAATTTATAAAAATGGACTCGCCATCCTCACATAAACGTAAAAGTTTACGAGGGTGGGCAATATTGTTACTACATAGTTTATGTGGGCATGCTGTTTTTAACAATGAATTTAAAAAAATCACAAAATTAAGCTTCAGCTTTACTTTATATTTGAATGCCATTTTTAAACCTTTTTAAATTCAAAATTTTTAAATCAATTAGGTTTAGTTTAAAAGTTCTTTTGAAGTCATGTTAGATTATTTATAATTGTGACTCTATCACAGGCTCGTATGGCTTCCGCTGAAAAGTGCCTATTATAAGCAAATAAGTATTACTTGCATTGTCTGCTAATGAGTTACAAAAAATGGTAACTATTATGAATGTAGCTCTGAAAAGGAAAGGAATGAAAGTGAATGTTAGCAAAACAAAAGTAATGGTTTTTGAAAGAGATGAATATGTGACAGATTGTAATATTGTGATAGATGGAGAAAAAGTGGAAGAAGTAAAAGAGTTTGTATACCTGGGTAGTAAATTTACGAAAGATGGAACGTGTGAGAGTGATATTGAAAGAAGGGTAAATGCTGGGAACTTGGTGAATGGTGCTCTGTATGCATTTATGAACAGCCAGAAAGTGTCCCAGAAGGCAAGGCTGGCTGTGCATAGAGGTGTGTTGGTGCCCACACTTATGTATGGTAGTGAAAGTTGGGTATGGCAGAAGAAGCACAAAAGTAAAATAAACGCAGTAGAGATGAGAGCATTGAGGAGTATGTGCGGGTTAATATTGTGTGACAGAGTTAAAAATAGTGTGATAAGAGAAAAGTGTGGTGTAAAAGAGGATGTAGTGACTAAAATTGAGAAAGGGATGCTTAGATGGTTTGGACATGTAGAGAGAATGGATGAAAGAAGATTAACAAAAGAAATTTACAAGGCGAGGGTGAATGGAAATGTTGGAAGGGGAAGGCCTAGGCGAATGTTCCTGGATCAAATTCAGGACATTTTAAATAATGGCCAGGTCAAGAGTACCCTAAACCGACGAACTTGTATGAAAGGATTAATGAGAGTGGAAGAAGCTAAGGAAGTATGCAAGGACCGTGGCAAATGGAGGGATGTGGTCTCTGCCTACCCCTATGGGAACAAGGCGTGATGTTTATGTATGTATGTATAAGCAAATAATGTTGTGAGAATCAATCAATGCGTAAACATATTTATTTACACGCACACATTCAAAGTAAACTACGGATATTGCAAGCATGTCCATCGGATGTTTCGATCAATTTGGATGTGACTTGACACTCAATCCTAGCTCGTATAACGACGCGCAGGTAGCAGGTGGAGATTACGATGGGTATTAATGGGACTCATGGCCAGAGCACGTGCAGTGGATTGATCAATTGGCGGGTTCACCCTAACCGAGTTATAAATACGAGATTGGATCTACATTTTCAGTAGTATTGACTTTAGCACTTTATTATCATGATACCCTTCAACCGTTGATTATGAAGAACGGTTAGCTTGTCGTTTATATATTTTAGCGTAACTGTGACAATCAATTCATAAAAGGATATACGGAAGGATATATTGATACGGTTAATGATAAGGATGTATGCAAGCTAAGTTGAAAAAACATGGTTCTGAGCATTTTGCATCAATATGAAGAGCATTTTGTCATAAGTACAAGATCATTTTTAATTATAATTGTATCATATATACATATTATAATTGATCTCTTCTCTGTTTGTATATCATATATTTCTATCTGTGTTATTGTAATTCCAAACGGATTGGACGATATGGAGGTTGGTTTGGTTTGGTAAGTTAAGTTGATTTTCGGATGAAAATTCAAAACAATTTTTTAAAGTAAGATATATCCAAACAACTAAGCTAAGTTGTTTGGATCTAAAATAAAATCTAACCTCAAGCAAAAACTCTTACACGATTGCGTTGGGTGCATCCCAGTAGTACCCCCTAATTTTAGTTGTATAGAACTGTTGATACACCATATTAGTGGTTAGTGTAGACAAAAATTAAAGAAATGCCGATATCAACATCTTGTTTGTACGTTACATATAAAATATCTATAGTTTTAATAAGTTTAAAATGGAATCTCTTTTTGCAATAATAAATGTCCACTTAAATTTGAGAGTATCTATAAACATACTATATCGAATACAGCTTTGCTTAAATTGCACAAAACGTCTTTAAAATGGTATTGAGGTTTTTAATATAATTTTTTTGTAAACTGAATAGTTTGCGCAAAAGATACTTCCAACAACTGTAACTTCTAAAATATGAGAATATTTTTTTAGACACAACTACTACTTGGTTTTAATAACTTAGCTTTTGTCGCAATGGGGAAATTTTTTTGTTAAAAACAAAATGAAATATCAATCAAAATAATATAAAGTTTAGAACTTATGTGGTATATATATAAAGTCAAGAACAAAAACTATACTACAGTACTATATTGAACTATTGGGATATAATTTGACAGCACGGAAGATATCCCAACAGTTCAATAGAACTACGGTATGGGGTACTACTGGGATGCACCCATAGCGTTCAGTTAAATTAAAAATACAAATCACAGCGATAGAAATCAACGAGTATAGTTGCTATGGTGCTGCATGCTATCCACCTAAAGTGATTAATCCGTACCTATAGCATCAATTCCATTTAAAAACCTACTCATGTCAATCTTAGTGGGAAAGCCCGGGTATTTGCCGCAGAATACGGAATTCCCGCCGACAATAGACACGACGCTGGAGTTGAGAGTCATCTTGATAAATGATCCGACTCGGTGTCGACGAGCAGACGCCTCGTATTGAGATTAATTGAACTTCGTATGAGTAGCATTGTACTCTTTAATATTTTGAAGTAGAAACCTACATCTTTCCACCGAATTTAAATTTGAGAAAATATTTCAAATTCAGAAAGCTCGAATGGAATCTGAGTCGAGACGAGCAACGGTGGCAATACCTACCTTTTGTCGATGCGTGGTGCCGTATTTTTTCACTTCATTAAATTTGGTCTGCACGCTGCTACAAACTAAACATTTTCAGGATATAATGTAGCTAGTGTAGTTATTAAACGTGCCAGGTTTCAAGTGTACAGTGGAAAACTGTTCTGCTGATAAAAAAGGTACCGCAAAAAAAAAGAGTAAGAACACAATAATTTAAATAATTCTCTGACGACCTCCGTGGCGCAGTGGTATGCGCGGTGGATTTATAAGACGGAGGTCCTGGGTTCTATTCCCGGCGGGGCAGATTGAGATCTTTCTTAATTTGTCTAGGTCTGGCTGGTGGGAGGCTTTCGCCCTGGCTAGTTACCACCCTACCGACAAAGACGTATCGCCAAGCGATTTGTGCGCCAAGCGAGGGGTGTGGTTTTTCGTCCCACTCCTAAAAAGTTAGCCCGCTTCGATCTTAGACTGCATCATCACTTAACATCAGGTATGATACCAGTCAGTCGATTAAAAAAAAATACTTAATAAATATCGTATATCCATCAGCTTACACTATAAAAATGTTATTAGATGCTTTGGACAACAAGGAAAATAGTATTCTACATGAAGGCGCCTGTGAATCGAGAACTTCTCAGAATATGGCGTAGTGGTTTCGTTACCTGGCAAAATATAAAAGATAGATATATGCTATCGCGGACAATTTTTTGTAGAACTTTTTAAGATGCATAAAGTTTTCATACAATGCTTTCAATTATATCCAATAGCTAAGGCAGCGTACGCGCATAAAGCCGATTTAATAAATTTCATGGTCCGACTCGTGCGACAAAAAGTGTGATAACTCGGTAACATATACAATACAAATATAAAATATAGCCTATGACACTCACCGATAACGTAGCATTCTACTGGTGAATTTTTTAAATCGGATCAGTAGTTTTGAAATTAACCCCGACAGATCTTTATTTACAAACTTAGAAACTTTACCTCTTTTTAGTATTAGTAAACATAATAAAACATCCCTTTTTATAATAATAGCAGTCTTAAATAATTGTTATACTTAAATATCATTTTAAATCCTTCTGCCATAATAACTTTAACTTCAATAACATTGGACTTTCGTACAAAATACCATTCCCTCTAAGAGGGGGTTGATTTCTAAAGATACATTATTAGTAGGTACACCTCTAGTAATAGTAGTTCTAATGCACCATATATAGAGCACACACGGTTCGAAGCAAACTTTGTACTAGTATACCTAATGGACTTTGTTAAGATTTAATTGCACTGGCTTCGATTATTAGTTTAAATAAATTAATGGAACTGCTGGCCATTGTTTTTAATTTTTAGTGCATTTGGATGTCAGTTCTATTTTTCATCATTTTTTTATTTATTATTGGTACATTATCATCATTATTATCAGATTATTAACGACCCGCTACAAGGCCAGGCTTCCCTCTTTGTACGAAAGGCGATACATTTATTTTTGTCAATTTATCTCAAACGTGAGACGTGCCATTTCTGGGGATGTTTTCTTAGCTAACAAGCATAACTAATAGTGAAAAGGGGACTTAAGCGTAAGTGTCGAGTACGAGATGAAATTAGTGTAATTATGAGTGAGGATTTGCTTTAGAGAGAAGTGTAGTTGGATGAGTTACACTAAACACATGCCCCGAAGCGCCCTCGAGGAGCTTGGAGCCTAAGTTGGATTGCTGACCTGTTTAACAAAAGTCTTAGCAAATCTTAACTATACGTACGTGCCTATTACCATTTTGGTCTATTGTGTCTTGCCGCATGGGTTTAATTGTTAGCCTATATGGCTTACGGTTATGAGGTCATGAATTCGAATCCTGGGTGGGAATGTGAATTAATAATTACTAGCAGTTGCCCGCGACTTTGTCCGCGTGAATACCTCTTAGGTACCCCTTCTAATTTTTAAGACTGACTCACATATAAAAAGTGCTCATTCCCCGCTCCCCCTCTCAATTAAATTTTTTTATAGTTTCCCGTGAAGTAATATCCTCCGTCCCGTCCCGTGTACTGAAGATCTACATTTTTCTTCAACATTGTACGACATTACAGTACAATAACATTAACAATATATATTTATGGCAAGCTGATAAGTATAGCTTAATATTAAATAGTCTATTACACTCTCGAGTCTAGCTTTCAAAATAAACAAAAATAATTTTACAATCCGACACGCTGATCTAGAGATTAGCCCGTTTAAACAAACGAACAAACTCTTCCGCTCTATACTAATAGTATAGATATGGTCTTTTTTGGCAAATAAATTGAACAAAGATCAAATTCTCATCCCCGTTACCTTATCATTGTTTCTATGAAACAGCATACTTAACAAAATGCTGACACCTATTCACATACTCCTGCGTACGTAGAGTTCAACTTGATTTGGACTAAATAGCGGCAGTCGCACTTTTTAGAAATTTTGTATTATCTCCTAAACTATGTAACTAATTAACATACTGTAAAAGGCAAATTTTATCTCTATAATGTCCTTGTGATTATTAAATGATTTATTTTGATAAGGATTTAAGTTTAGTTGTATAAATAATGACGTAAACGTAAGCATATGAATTAAATGATTTTTTAAAACACAAAAAGTTCTATATCTGCCAAAATATAAAAGATAGATATATGCTATTGCAGACTTTTTTTATAGAACTTTTAAAGATACATAAAGTTTTCATACAACGTTTTCAATTATATTGTATAGCTAAGGCAGCGCACGCGCATAAAGCCGATTTAACAAATTTCACGGTCCGACTCGCGTGACAAAACTGTGATAACTCGGCTCATAAATATAATACAAATACAAAATATAGCCTTGTTGATGTCATCAACATCTGATCGTTAACGAATCGAACTTTATCACCCTAGCCCACCAACTCGCATTGGAGCAGCGTGGTGGCTATATGCGCCATATTAGACGGGCCAGGTTCCACATTAGGTCGTTTATAAAAAGTATTAACTGTCGTCCTTCAAATGTGTCTTTTTGACGTATGCCCACTATATAGAGGGAGAGAAAAGATAATATCCAAATAAAGTGACATTGGCCGATGGAAGAAATACTTTGTTTGATGTCGAGTTGTGTTTAAAGAGATCATTATGTTTTTTAAATCGTTTTTGTTTCGTTTTTATGCTGCGGCCATAAATTCCGCAACAATTTCACTTTAATTAAGGAAGGCTCAACTCCTGAGGGACACTTCACAATAACGAGCCCGTAGACCCGAAGCAGCTTTATCGATTGCCCTCTTAAAGTAAGTAGAGATCTGTCTCGGCTAACATCTGTTACGAGAAGCCAATTTCTCGCCTCCCAAATAAAATTCCCTATGGGCGACGTTTTTAGGCAGTTTTCGGGCATTTTCACATTGAATGTGGATAGACGCACTTCATAGTTTAAAACAAAGTCGGAACATTCATACCATTTACAACTTCAGACAGATTTCATCGGTTGAAACTGAATATATACGACATGAGATTTTGTAATCGATATTTCCACAGGACGTATCTACGGGGTAAAATTGCGGAGCATACTAGTATATTAATCCATATATCAGTGAAATAATAAAATAATACTGGCTGTTCCATATTGACTCATCACGTCATCTTTAAAGATGTGCACTCGATTGACCTGAAATTCAGCTTAATAAGTTCACATATAAATCACCAGCAATGGATTTCTTTAGACCCCTAGGGAAACAACTATGATTTATAAATTAAAAATATTCTTGTACATCTACAGTTGTATCACCCGCGAGGAGTTTGGATTACTTATTTATATAACGAAACAATGTATGGAAGAATTATTGTTTTTCTTTATAAGGACTACAAAAAGTCCGCGATGGATATATCTATCTTTTGAGGATAACTTGCATTGCCCAGTTTTCTTTAAAAAGTTTTACATAATTCTTTTTTATTTTTGCTGTTTTTGGAAGATTGCAACACACTATTTACCACGCGGATGAACAAATTAATACGTTAACATAATAACCACAATTATAACAAAAGTAGGGTAGGATTAAAAGATATCATAAATTCAGTCTCATATTACAAAATATTCCTGGAACATCGGATTATTAGGTTTTGAGCTGGAATCACTGAGGAATATCAATAGGGCGGTTGGAGCTTGTTATACGCGCAACCTCGTTCGACGTGAAGCTGTGGCCTAGATTTTATTTTGGGCTGGATTTTCTTCGAAGTTTTCAACGTATCTCGGCAAGCGGAAGTCGCTTACTTGAAATTTATTATTTATACACTGATAGTTCGGTTCGGTATCTTCAATATTCTAGGTGCTTTTAAACTGAAAACCGCACTTAAAATAAAGTACCCTATTTACGGTAGTATTCAGTGTTTAATCTTTACTAAAATAGAATTCACTTCGCCGTGCTGTAAGATGCAATTTTTACAATACACTGCCTAGGTGTGTAACGCCAACGCCTTCTTAACTCCAGGCTGCAAATATTCAAAGAAAAAAATTGGTTGTCTGTAAAGTCGGTTTACTGACGATAGTTGAACGTGACAACGTCTGAAGAAAATACTGATGGAATGGTAGCATTTAATTGGTTATTAAAATTTTTAATTTAAGTATATTTTTATAAATATTAATTTAAATTATTAAAATAATTGATTTTGATTTTATAAATTTATATTTTAAATTTATAATAAATATATTAATTTTTAATTTAAAATTAATATATTTTATAATTATATTTAATAGACGGATGTCGAACGCTGCCGAACCCAAAGGCCGATTGTGCTTCTTTGTCGCTCGTTCCGCGCTCTCGCTTGCAATTCAAGCCTTACATGGAACGCCTCAAAGCGAGGTAACGCCGCATGAGTCATGTTTTTTCGTGCGTGCAGCCGGCTCTATCGAATTATAAGACGTTGTCACGTCAAAAATTCCAGCTTTATTAAAAGGCTGACTCAGGACTCAAACCCAGGATAGTGATCTGAAATCACATAGGCTAACCACTGGACCGACGAGACTACGTTGCTCTACCTCTTACCTCTGTGGTCTTCTTCTTACACTTGTCGGTGCCTGCGAAGATGTTGAGCTGAGTCGAACCGGGCTTTATTGGACACTGGTCGATGTCCACTCTGCGCAGGTCGATGTCTATTCCACTCGTTCCTCTGTTGAATAAGCAAAATAACTAATGAAAATTGTTCACAGATGTCACTACGAGAATTGTCTCTACCATGTTCTAAATCTTTACAATTGAATTTTAATTATATTTGTAATGAAATTTTAATTATTGAATTTGAATTATTATTATTATTACTCTTTATTTGTAACCCACACACAAAATAAGAAAAATACAGTACAGAAAAAAGAAAATTCCGGTGTCTAAACGGGTGGTTATTAGTCAGATATGCAAGTGGTATGGGCTGTGGATTTATAAGACGGAGGTCCCAGGTTCCCGGCAGGGCCGATTGAGATTTTATTTATTGGCCCTAGTTTGGCTGGTCACCACCCCACGCCAAGCGATCAAGCGTTCCCGTATGATGTAATGAAGAAACCGAAAGGCGTCTGGATCTTCGTGCTCCTCTTAACAAGTGAGCCCGTTTCCATCTTAGTTTGTATTATCACTTACCGTCAGGTGTGATTTCAATCAAGGTAATTAATAATGAATAAAAAAGACTTGTGGCACTCGGAGACTGCCGCGGTAAAGCTATTGCATAGCATTTTTCAACTTATGTTTACCTACCGACGTCATCGGGGCCGTGGCCGAGCGGTAAGGCGCTCTAAGTTCCTGGATTGCCAGAGAGACGCGGGTTCGAATCCCGTCGGATCCGCAATTTTTTTTTCAAAAACTAAAAAGTAACCGTTTAGTTTTTCCATCTATCGATAAATACCAGAACTTTTAATGACTTGTAAAAAAAAATGACTGAAAAATCACGCTTGAAAAAAAAATTGCGGAACCGACGGGATTCGAACCGACATAATGTTTTTGATATTCAGAGGGTGTTAGGTTTTTTCGTTACGGAATTTCTGGATTCGGTCTCCACGCTCAAGGGCCGCGGTAGAGGCTATGCAATAGCTTAAAAAAAGTTATCACATACGTTTGAGTAACTTTAGGCTGCAAAGAGCAGAATTTAATATTTTGTTGTTTGTTTCGCTAGTGTAATCTACACATCACATATTACATCGCGCGGGCTAATCGTGTAAACGAGCACAAGCGCTGAGCGATACAGCTATCAGATTATCACTGCATCTGTCGCTCGCTCGTCGCTACAACAATCATATAATTTGTTGTTTCTGTTGTACAGTAAATGCTAGCGTCTGTGACATAAGCGCTAGCGTATCCGCATGTCGATTCTTGAAACAAAACGTCAGTATTTAAGCTGCTGTACAACGGTTGCAAAGCGGATGTTACAGATATCGGAATTCTCCAATGACATTTTGTCGTACTGGGCTGACTGTTGAACTGAAAATGAAATGATCGACGAGATGTTTGTACGATGAATTTTTTTTTTTCAAAAAACGTCGTCCTGTTTATGTTTTTTTGCGCTTATTACTGCATCTGCCATTAACATAACAAATAATTGCGACGATAAATTCATTCAACTTTACCTCGGCCGAGGAGTTTTAATTTAAGTTTTATTTGTCACGCTGGGCCATCTATTCCTGCTCGATATGTTTTATGTATAATTAAAATATAGGTTATTAGATAAAATAGAATAAAAAATAAAGCTGACTTCAAAACGCACGAAAAAAGTAAAAAAATAATTCCGTCATTTATTTACATTAATTTATTTAACCATATTATCTATGAAGTCGTAATCGCGTAAGATATATACAATAAAAACATACAGTAGAATTGAGAAACTTCTCTTTTTTTGAAGTCAGTTAAAAATGGCGATTGATGAGTTTTGCGAATACGGCCGGCAAGCATTTGTATGGGATTATATTATGCGTTAACTCTAAGCAATTCTTGCTTGCAGTTCTGTTATATAGATACCACATTAAGATTATGCTAAGATTGTTACAAAATTAAATAGTGGAACTTGTGTTATACGTGTGGTGACTCGATTATTTTCCACTATTTTAGGAGTATCTCGTAAAATGTTCTTGTATAGTTTAGCAGGTACGATCGCTGTACTTTTATAACTTGTAACACAAGTCAATTAGCCTAAATCTACGCGAGCGGTCTGTATTTCACTCAGATTATGCAAATTCCTCCCGCAGCCGAGATCGAGCTGCGCTGTAGACCATCGAGAGAATTATTAGCTTTTCATTGGGAAATATCATTTCCACTCGGACAGCTAATGACGTGCGCTGTCTAGCGCAGCGTGAGGGGATTGGAGGATTCAATTTATTGGAATTTAATTTTAGAACGTTTAGTTTGTGCAAATACAAATTTTAGAATTCAAATTATATTAAATCTCCAACGTAACAAATAGGGGTGACAAACGTTTGACGTATCTGTGTCTGTGTGTTTGCCTCTGGTATCGTAACTTCTAAACAAATGTATCGATTATGATACAGTTTTTTTGTTTTAAAGTTTCACAGCCCCGAGGGGTCCCCTGGCAACCGTCAGGCAAATAATGACAGCTGTCATTATAGCTCCGTCGCTACCCGGGTAGCCGCGGGCCTCAAAGAAGGTTTGAATGTCAGGCCCACAGGGGTTAAAATGGATAAGATTGAGATGGCTCTTAGCTATATTTGCTGAAGAAAAAAAAGCTGTTCAATACATTTGCAAGTTACATTGGTGTTGTGTCTGTAAGTGAACTCAAAGCTCTGGCAGATATTATTATCAGCCCACATATCACCTGTACACATATATTTTTTGATGTGATAATGTGCTATAAATCCATGAACGCCGGCTGCACGCACGATGTAGTATGACTCATTGTCACGTTCCACCGTGTAAGCGATAGAGGCGCGGTCGGTCATGCGGTCGGGTTGTGTACATCAAGGTTTTCTGATAACATTATCACGTAAAATTATCGCCCGTAAATCGAATTTATAGACAAACAACTCCAGGTTTTTCTTTTTTTTTATCCTTCTTTTTGCTTTATATTTCTTCAAGAAATTGAAAACGGTTGCAATCGTGAAGTGCTGCTTATTTAAGTATTACGGTATTTTCAAAAGAAATGAAACAAAGTGCGTGTTTGTGTAACCTTTAGATTTATATCTTTAATATTATTTTGTTTACATTTGGTACGATTTGCTGATACGCTGGATTTTTACTGATTACACTAAGTATTTTGGAGACTGACGGAGATGGATCGGTATTATATAAAAATATATACGAAATTCAAATTCGTCTTAGTTCGCAGTCTTGACATTTTTCCCAATTACCTACCATTTATTAAGCATTGTAATGAAATATAAATGATGTAAATGATGGTAGTAATTACGACAAATCAAAAATTTTTTAATCAACTTACTAATTGAGAAAGTTCTATATTTCATTATATTTGCGTGTTTTTGAAAAATGATCTAGATAATGATAAATAATAATTTGTCATAGATCGAAAAAGGATTTTTCCTTTAAGACGAATATACATATTTAACATAATGACATAGAAGTGTGTTCGACGTTGTTTTCTTCAAAGGTTGTAGCTTTAATTCAATCACATTTGGGCGAATGTTATCAAGCCCCCAAAATAATCCATTTCCTCGGACACTATCTATGACCGAATCTTTATTTTTATTGGTCGCCAATGTCAAATAGTCACAGATTGTGGACAGCGCAGACCTAATATATTCATTTCTTTTATTATTTTGCATACCATTAATTGATTAAAACACGTAGTTCATTGTACATTATAAGATAAGAAATACTGTTTCTATCAACATAAACCAGCACACTTAACTGACACATTTCGTACTGTAAATCAGGCATTTTTTCAGTCAAATTTGGCATCTGTTTCTTTTAGGAAGGAGTGAACACGAGGCCATCTTCTGGGTTTAATTGTATTTCATTTAAGTTCATCTAGCAGTAACGTGACAAATACTTGTAAAGAACAGAATATGTTAAGAAGATTGACAAAATTGTACCCCAAACCAACTACATATTGCGCAACGAATACGAGTTCCATCTGCGTATATATTTGAACAAAACCTGCACCACTCGATAGGTAAAGTATAAAGTGTCATGTTGAGTTAGGAACGTGATGAACCAGGCGTTATTTAACATTTTAACTTGAAAATCTATGTCATTTATAGAAATAAAATGTTCTAGCGTCGTCGAAATCCGACACTTTGTCGTTCGTTTGCCGTGCGCCGTTCAGTATTTTCGCTAAGTTGTGGACATTTTTTCGTCGAATAACATTAATTTTACTACAAAAGAGTTATTTATCTTTGGAATGAACTCCGACGTTCTCTAGTTGATTATATTTCTATACAGACGATTCAGCGAACCGATGCTTTGTTCACAAGCCAAAAAGAAATAATGGTTTCGTAGATATTGTAGTAAACTGAGATATCATTTATAAGATGAAGTAACGACGAAAAATTATTAGCGTTTGTAATATGACGTGAGAACGCGTGTCCTTGAATGTATATTCCTACCTAATTGGAAATTGGTTTGTTTTTCTAGAATTATGTTCGTTAACAATAAATATTAGGTTTAGAGTTTAACTCTAAACTCCATTTTTGAAGAGCGAGACAAAAACGGAAGTGAAAGCGTCGCGTCATCATTTTGCCTATAGCAAATTAATAATCTCTATTCGTCGACGCACATTGAATTTTGACGCAATGCTTCGCATCGCCTCTGCCTTCCGTGTTAAGCCATAGATTAATAATTCCGTAAGACAAAGTGGAGTGAGATTAATCATCATTAATCAAAATTAAAAATATCTCTATTATGACAAATGACGGATTCACTTATCCTAACAAAATTTCATCCTTTTAATCATTTGTTATATTTTTATTAGAAAAAGTGGTTTCTTACTTCTGTAGTAGTAGTGGGTATTGTTTATCAAAATGGGTCAAGCCGAGTATCAACAATTTGTTACAAAACAAGGCCTTTTATAAATATACCTTATAAACAAATTAATATTAAACACAATTACAATACCTTGTAGGTGCCTACTATATATATTACATGGCGTCAAGGTACTACATTGCAGGCTTAACTTAAGCTTGAGCTGCACGTACGACAGATTAGCACGTAATGTACGTTGTACTACGTTGAGTGCTATTCTGAGGTACGTGTGACTACTTGAATTTTTTTAATCGAAGAAATAAACGTCTTGATTAATGTAATATTAATTATAAACATAATATACTTAGACAACAACAACGATGTCTAACAATCAACTAATTCATTCATGTTTTTTTCCTATAGCATATTCGTCTTTATTTTCTTATATACAAAGTTGTGTTAACAAATATGCAATCGAGCTTCGAATGTCTCTCGGTGGGTGAGCTAGTGAGAGATGGAGATTTCGTTGAACTCTCACCAGTCTCACTTCGAACATTTCCCGTCCTTGACTAACGAGACTGAGAGAATCTCGTCGAAGTCTTTCCGAGCAGTTTACGAGTATTTGGAACTACAATACTGTAATTCCATTGTATCTAGTATTAGTGATAGAGCTCGCTTGTAGAAGCAAGTCTATTTATCCAGACAATTGCTGTTTTCTGGTCTGAAGGGCATGGTTGCCGGCGCTCAAATAGAGTTCGACGAGATTTGCTCCGTCTCGTACGAGGACGGAAAGTGGTCGAAGTGAGAATAGTGAGAGTTCGACGAAATTTTAATTTTCTCCATCTGGCACTAGCGCTCACCTACCACAATTTTACTGATACTTACTTGAAGAAATACGTGCCGTTGCTGTAACCAAAGAACGGCACGGTGTAGGTCAGCATCCATATGTTGCCGCCCCCGCAGTCGTAGTACGGCTTCGACCACTTGCCGTCCTCATACGACACGGAGAGAATCTCGTCGAACTCTCTCTCCGTGTGCGCCGTGTCGTTATAAGTGTATGTGTTGTAACCTGCACAATCATCATCATTATCAATATCATTATCATTATCAGTCTATAGAAATGATGAATTCTTTAAGCGTGCTGTGCATTTAAAATATTGATCCATCGCTCTATATAGGTGAAGCGATATAAAGCTTAGACTGACCTCACTGTTCCAAGGTAGGCGAGCATAAGGTTGAGCTAAACGATTGTTAGTTGTGAAATCATACGTGACCGGGAACGAAGAATTATTCTTATTCGTTCATTGGTAAGACATATTAGTAAAAGACATCACGGCCCATACAAAAAATACCAAAATGTTAAACGAAAGTAAAGGTTTCACAGTATTGCTGTCACAGTAAAAAATGTTTATGATAACTACGCCTATCTGTTTAAGAGCAAAATTTTCGGAAAAATTCTGCACTTTTCACCTTCAATATCCCCGAAAGTAAAGGTTTCACAGCATCGCTGCGTTAGTGAAAATTGTTCAAAATAATACCCTCAATCGAAATAACTACGTTTTTTCTTTGGCTGGCACTTTTAAATTTTGGTATGTTTTGAATGATCTTCTTTTTGCAATTGATTAGTTCTACATTTCAATCGTCGGTTTGTTATCGAAAATATATAAATAATAATAAATAAATAAATCATAAAATTGAATCTTTAATATTTTGTATCGGTGTACATTTTTAAGCTTGTCAATTCTCAATAGAACAGCGTGATAAGTCTAAACTCCGAAATTGATATTGATGAATAGTGTTTTACCGTATCCACGCCTACTACCTACACGATGTGATAAGGGGGGTTTCCAATATACCCTCAGCAATGAAATATAGGATGTCGCAATTAGGCCACAGCTCCCCAAATGTTAAGCGACTTGCAAAATTGAACCCCTTCTCCCCCGTCTATCAATCACGAGCATTCGGAAATAGAATATAATTTGGTTATTCCATTAAAGTCTCAGGCACAATGGATTACTTGTTAGAAATCAAACCGGCAATCCAATTAACTGTTGATGTATTTCAAGTACGAGTCGTAACTACGTATAATGGTCCAAGAGCCTATAGTGGGTAGACTTACGTCATTGCATAAGTTAAGAAAAGTTTTTTCATAGCAAGTAGGCAACTATTCTTAGTTCATGGTTGTTTTGAAAGGTTTCCTAAGGTTACGCCTTTGATTGCTAAAGAAGATAGCGTATTTTCACATTCTTCAAAATCATGTTTTCCTCCGTCAGCTTTGTGGATTAAGAGTTTGTACCTTTGTTAACACCTATCTCCCAAAGCTAGGACATTCCATAGTTGCGTAACATAATGAATATGGTAGTTGCATAGGCTGACAAGGCTTTTCTTTTTCAATAAATTCTTAATTACCGTACCTCGGAGAGTATATTAAGTGCTCGGTCTTAGCTTTCTTCCCCCTCTCTTAAAAGTGGGAAGCCAGGCTCAGTGTCTGGCTTTCATAAATTGACGAAACTCCGACCACCGTAGGCTTTTGCTCTACTACTTGGAAGCTTAAATGGCAAATAGGCGAAAGCCTCTATTGGATGGATTGAGTTGTAATATACGTCTATACATGCGCTGAAAATAAGAAACTAGTACATTTAATTATATTATAGGCGCTTATCCACTTTTGGCAAATTTCCAAGGTGTGGATCATCGGCAGACGGTTACCAGTTCGATCTTTCACTACATATTGTTTATTACCTTTTTTTTATTGACTACAAGTTGGCCCTTGACTGCTATCACACCTGATTTTAAGTGATGATGCAGTGTAAGATGAAAGCGGGCTAACTTGTTAGGGACGAAAATCGACACCTCTTTCGGTTTCTACACGACATCGTACCGGAACGCTAAATCGCTTGGCGATACCTATCAAATATAGTCCTCCGCCCCGTCTGTATGTGTGTCTGTCCGCGATAAAGTCAAAGACTACAGAACGGATTTTCATGCGGTTTTCACCAATAGATGATGTAATTTCTTACTTCGCTTTCTAATAGATAAAGGAAAAAGGTTTTAGTATATTTTGTGGAAATTGGCTCAAAAATGACGATTATTGTAGGAAATGTTGCACTGCCTGGATGGTTTCATTGAAAACACTGCTTAATCTATTAGAGATAGGTATAGCAAAACAGTGAATGGAAGGATTATTCATTTTTATTAGAACTACAAAATAGTCTACGACGGCATATAATAAGTATTTTAAAGACAGTCTGCTATATCTACTATATGTGTATCCTTGAAAAAGAATCACCGGATTTTATTGGTTGGAATAAACTATTTTGTTCGCGGGCGTCTGCTAGAAGCATGCATTTCTTAAAACGCTCTGGAGTTATTCGTACTGGAAGACACGAAGTTTTATTCGTCAGTGGATCCCTATGTTATTAATTATTTATTAACAGTAATTATCTCACTTACTCAACTAATACTGATGAAACAAAAAACATAAACTTATTCGACATATATAATTAAAAGATAAAATCGCTTTCGCTTATAGTTCAAACTCACCTCTCCTGAACTGATTGTGGTTGCGGATCACGCGCTCAGCGTTCTTACGGGCGATGTAGAACCACTCCGACGTGTTGCTCAAATATTTGTACTCGACCGCCAGATCCTTCGCCAGTATCGGCCCCTCGGGTAACCGATACGCGAACGGACAGAACAACTGATAATCCTTATACTGGTATTGGTCGTAGCAATTCCCCGCTGCGAACACGTCGTCATCGAATTCTACCATCGAAAAAACGCTAGCGTGCAACAAATATTCGTTGTGCATAACAGATGGCCCGGCGTATTTCCACAGTCTCGTAAGCATGTTCGCTCTATTAACAGCTACGTCTGCCTCCACCCTAAACCTCTCTTGAGCGTACCTATCTACTACACCCTCCCCTAAATTCAAATGCGTCCCAGCTGTGCAGTTCTCGCCTAGTAGATGCTGAGTTTCGATCAATCTTAGAAACTTAGTAACAACGTCTTCGAGAACATTCGGTCTGACAACCGTTGTGTTATCTCTATCTACGAGGATATTCGTGTCGTTAACGTCTTTAATATCTTCAACGAGAATTTTCGTGTCGTTGTCGTAACTATGCTCTAGATTAATAAAGTGTTCTAGTAGGGACACGTCATCGGTCGTGTCTTTTTGAATGTTCCCGGAATAATTCCCGAAGTATTTCTGGAACATGTCAGGCGTTGTTTTGTATCCGTCTTCGTCAGGAGCGCCGTAGGGTCTGAGGGCCGACGCGACGGGATCTTCCCCGGATTTGTCGATACTCTCTGCAACAAAGATAAACGTTTTATTACAAACTATGTAGATACCGCGCGATTTTATTTCTTTTGCGCTTTCTGCGAGATTGTTATGGTGACAGACGACGAGTTTATCTGTGATCTCGGGAAATTGGGAGCTTTGGAGATTACGATTTTTCTGTGTCATGTGTATATGTAATATGAATGTTTTATTACAATGTGACACATAAACTAGCGCCGACTGAAATCTTATTTCTTAAATCAAAGAGTAAAACATAGAAAAATTTAATTTACATTTCCTCCGACTAAAAGAAAGGAACTCTGGCGTACAAGGTTAAAATTGTCTGATAATGATAAATATAGCTCTTATATTTTTGTTAACATATTGTATTTTGAAAATTCGTTATTGTCGTACAAAAAGTGGCGGTTCAATTAGCAAAGTGACCGATTGCGATAACCATACAGATGCGGTTTGGAAGCTCGCCGACTAGGCAACTTTACATTTAAATAATTTATTAATTAATAAATTACTGCTATTACATAATAATTATTTAAATATATCCCTGACAAATTACAAGAATATTAATGAATTAAAATATAATCGTGTTATGTATTTACTTTGCGTTTTTATAGACCTTAAATGCCATCGCTTATAAGTAGAGCAACATTTCGAAGGCTATGCAAGGAACACACTCTAAAATGGTAACGTATCCATGTACCTGAGGCGTATGTGGTCCTTACGTAATTACATACAGTTTACAAATAAAAAAGGTAACCTATAAAATACTATAAACAAACAAGCTATTGATACGGCATAGGCAAACACCGTTAGCGAAATAATATTATTTTTTTAATAAAACAGGCAAGCGATAGCGCTGATGTAGATACATGTAAAGACGTTTCGCTCCATAAAGGGGATTTGGCGGGAGCGACGAGCTTGTAAAACCCCCCATCTTGCCTTGTAAAGGGGGATTTTGTTTATGAGAATAACAAATCGCGACTTTCATTACGGCACAGCAATTGATGGGCCGGCATTATTTATTGGGGGCAATTTCAGGATCTTCTACGTCGGCTCTAACGTAATTTTGGGTACGTGGAAATTTTGAACTGTAAGGTTTATGTGTTTGCTATACCTGCTATGTGTGAGATATTATATACTTTTAAATAACGTAATGGTAATAGCGTCAGTAGCGCCCTGGTAAAGAAGCTTAACTTAACTATTATGGACTATTTTAATACTAACAGTCTTTACGACTAAATGGAGGGAATAAGGAATAGTGGTATAAAAAATAATATAATCTGGCGGTTTTTTAATCTCCTGCTTCAGTTATTAGCCTCAATGAACCGTCATAAATGTATCAGATCCAAACATATTCACTTTAAACCCGCCAACCCACATAGGGTCAGCGTGTTGGGTTTAACTATCATATGCCCACCTTTGTAAGTAGCTCAGCTTGATTCTGGCTATTAAAAATAGGCTTAAAATGACGAATTACTTTACAGGCTACTACGTAAATTGTTTTAACTTTTGCGTCTCTAGGGGTGGAATTAAAAGGGCTCACTTCCGAGGCGTGAAATTAGTTCAGCCGCACTAACGGTATTAAAACAAATACTTTCGAAATATTTAGCGTTACTCTCCTCGTTTAATTTGTAGTGGGATCCACCGTCTGTAAATCCCTTAGAGCTTGACAACATGATTAGTTTGCAGCGAATTTAAAGCGATGCGAAAACATAGTATAGCTTATAACGTTTTCTCATCTCAATAAGTTTGACAGTAAATCTAAGGCATAAATAGGCAGGCAGTTTCACTGGTTCTTTTATATTTTTTAGACTAGAATATGTATATTTTTTTTACCAACTACAAGTTGGCCCTTGACTGCTATCACACCTGGTGTTAAGTGATGAAGCAATCTAAGATGGAAGCGGGCTAACTTGTTAGGAGTAGGATGAAATCCACACCCTTTTCGGTTTCTACACGACATCGTACCGGAACGTATCGTTTGGCGGTACGTCTTTGTCGGTAACTAGCCACGGCGAAAGCCTCTCATCAGCCCGACCTAGACAAATTAAGAAAAATCTCAATCTGCCCCGCCGGGAATCGAACCCAGAACCTCCGTCTTACTATGTGTTTTGCCTTCGAATTAACTATGCTATGCTTAGCTGTAGGAATAAACACGGTTTTGTATTACTACTACTATTAAAACGTGTCTAAACGTGACATTATAAATATTATGATACATCATTTTATTTCTGACTGAAGGATATTTTAATAAGCTCGCTTCTGTATCACCGGTGTAATAATGCCCTTAAGCTTTTTCAGTGAAAGTACGTGTTTCTTTGTTAAAAATACTCTTTCTTTTGTTCTTAGAATGCTGAAACAAATAAAATTTTCTTTTAAGAATCGTGCGCGAGTAAAAGTGATTATTATTTATTTTACTTCATTGTAAATTAGGCATACTTTGGTGTTTTTTGGATTTGGTGTTTTTTGGTCGTGTGAATTATGAAATCGGCTTATCTGATATTCATTACAAGTTTTCATTTAGTGAAAATAAATTAAAACTTGTAATTTAGATCTGATAAGCTTGAAAATATTGGTCAAATCTACATTTGAACCAATTCCCCCATAATTCTTTTAAATAATATTTCTTAGAAATATTAATTAGAAATTTGGCATATCCATTTAGTTTTGTTACTAATTTTTTTTTTCCTTTTCACAAAGTCTTGAACGTTTTACAAGTCCCACACAAATGAAAGAAACTCCAAATGAAAAAAATTAAATAAAATCTTAAAACCTTCGCAAAAAATAATAAAAACCAATCCATATAAATGGGATCAGTAGTATTTGAGTAAGTAAATCGCAAACATACAGACTACGAAAACAGATTCTTTTTTAAAGTCGGTTCAAAACAAGCCTTACATGTGGCCACATGAATAAAAAAATAAAATGCCCAATAAACCTCCCGCGTCAGGTAAAGAAGCCCATTAAAGTGAAAAATGAACATGTTCTACTAGGGTTCCGGAAACAATGACTTTTTGATGGAAATTTATGAGAAATTACGGAACACAAAACCAGTTTGCCGTAACAAACATTGTACCCTTTTCAAATGTAATGGTTGAATAATTTATTTGTCTTCTTTTGTTAGTCGTTTCACGATTTCAGTTATCTAGACATTGTTGGGACCGAAATTGCAAAGAAATCCTCTTGTAAAAAATTATTATTATAAAAACAAAAAACCCCACTGCTTAGAAGTTATGAACTGAAAAGAGAAAAACAAGGATCACTATATCTGTACAAAATTCTAAATACCTTTCAATTGGTACCCTTATTGCTAAAAATACACACATCCCCCCTTTTCCTCCCATTTACAGCCGCCATTTTGAATATTTATATAGCCTATGTCACTACCACAATTTTGACAAATTCAATGACACCTCACATGTCAAAATACGTTCAGCCGTTTAGGCTGTAGCGCGTGCCGAAGAAATGGACATACATACATACATACATACATACATACATACATATGCTCGAAAAACATAACCCTCCTTCTGACGCAGTCGGATAAAAAAGCGCTCAGACAATCTATAAATGAATTTAGTAACAATCACTATTACAAACTATAAACAAAGCTTGTGGAACGGACTAATGGACGATAACCTTTATATGTTTGCGGTAGCCTTTCCGGCTGTGTAGATGTTTGTTGTCGTGTTTGTGTGTGTGATCGATCTAGTCGCTACAACAGCTGATTGTCCAGGGTAAATCTAACTGGAGTGTAGCCGAGCGCCGCCTGTACCTATACTGGTCACACGATTGATTTGGATGTTTGCAATACATGCAATGTTTGGGCCAGTATATTAAGCTATATTAAAATAGAAATTGTCCAGGCTAAGTACATCTAGCAGGAGTGCACACGGGCAAACACCTCACCTGAGGATTTGATGGCATTCGTGACGCACGGTGGATTTAACACAACTTTTAATAAGTCCTGGGTTTGATTCCTGATTCAGGATCGATTAAGATTTTGTAATTGATCCAGGTCTGGCAGGTGGGAGGTGTCGGTTTTGTCTAGTTACCACTATGGAGACAAAAGGTACCACCAAGAGATTTGGCTTTTCGGAAAAATGTCGTGTACAGAATCAAAAGAGGTGTGGATTTCTTACTCCTAACAAATAAGTCTGTTTCCACCATAAATTGCACCATCATTTACCATCAGATGTGAATGCAGTCAAGTGCTAAGGTTAAAATCATACGATTTATTTGGACTTTTGAAATACATGCATTGTTTCGGCCAGTACCTATTTTAAACGATATTAAAATTAGAGACGAGTTTCAAACATTCCATGGATTCACCGCGCAGGTACCGGGTCCATCGTAGGACAGAGATAAATCTCTGAATAGAACCCGAGACTTGTGGCACGGATGTAGGTTGCATCAAAACTCACCTTACCTACTCGTGCTGTTCTCCCTGTTAAGACAAAAATAGTAAGATTCTATTAAAGTAGCCTTGTTAAATGCCATTCTAATTACTAGCAGAGAGTAGTTTTTGATAAATCTCTCGCACCACTCCCATAGCATATATTATATCAAAGGCTTTTAGGTCTGTGGCAGATAATTTAAGCAGCATCCTACGGGTAAGACCTGTATTGATTGCTATCAAGACTAATTCGGAAACGATACCTCTTGCGCAGTTCTCACATAAAAGAGAAAAGCTGGTAGAGCTGTAACCTTCCTTTCTATTCCGTCTCGGTCATGTATATATAACCAAACGTAGTCCTTGCTACATTTTATACATTTTATTTTATATACAACATTATTAGTTTACATAGTTACAATATTATATATTATGGTTAGCATATTACAGTATGTTGTTTCAGGTTCTCGCACTACAGATTAACATGTTATGAGTATGTTAAGCCAGTAATCTCGTATCTAGACGACCTATATGAATAACGTTTAGTAGGTACGTATGGTCTTGGAATTATATAAATAGTATACTACTAGAATATATTATATTTCTAAGTGTACAGTCTTGCTTCCCTTTTTCCTTTTAAAACGCATTAAGCTTCTCTCGACGTAATGATGGTGCAACAATTTCCGTTCATCTGGTTGTCCTCAGATTATTTTGACTAGACACATCTTGATCTATTATGTTGCGTGAGGGCTTGTACACAAAATTGCGACGCGACGTCGCATCACAAAAACGTGCGAGCTCGCACGTCGCATTGCAAGAACTTGCGAATTGATTCGCATCGCACGTTCTTGCGATGTTAAGTCATACTTGGTAACAACCCTTTTAGTCGGCTCTGAGATGTTTAGGCTAGACGTTTACTTTAATGTAAAAGAATGACAGAGTACGACATAATTTTTTTTATTTCACTGATTGAGGAGTGTCACGTTCTTTGGGACACTAGTAACGAAGTTATAAAAACAAATTTATTAAACAAGAAGCTTGGAAAAACGTATGTAAAAGTTTATTTTCAAATTTCGAGGAAAAAGAAAACAATAAAAAAGCTCAACTTGGTAAATACATTTATTACAGCTTCAACACTTTTCAAAGCTTTATATTTTCGATGAAAATTGTTCCCTTAGGCGTTCACAATAGTTGTAAACCCAAAATCTTCTTTGTTTATTTTGTCTATATCTCTTAGGCAATAACAAAAGTGCACCTTCTTTTTACAAACCATACGACCTAGCTTTCAAAATACGTCCAGTACAGTTGACGGTTGTCAAAGAAATGGGTACCCTTGTCGTGGAAGGGAAACGACTTGTCGCACGAAATCGCATCGCAGCAATTCGTATCGCAACTTTCTGCGTTGCGAATTCAAACCGCATCGCATCGCAGTTATGTGTACAGACCCTAAGGTGATGAGGGCTTGGCTTCTATTGCATTCACTATGCTGCGTAGTGAGTCAGACCTGATACCTGATGATTGGATGGTTTATTTGGTTCTATGCCGATTACAATCAGATGTTATTCACAATAACCGGGACCAACGACTCAAAGTGTTCTTCAAGGCAAGGGATAGTATACAACTATAATTTCCAAAATTATGGACTGCAATAGAATACAATAAGGAACTTAAGCTAACTTATCCTAATAACTATACAAATCATGCACACGTGGAATGGTGGCAAGAATACTGGCTGCATTTCCGCGTAGGATAGCCAGGCTAATCCTTTGCGCAAAAAATGAGCCAGCCCTTCGGTCACCAGAATTGAGAATTTCTTGTAAAAGAAAAGCCCGTTTAAAAGTTCAACCCGAGCCTTTTCTTTTAGTCTTAATATACCAGGGGGTAGTATTCATTCATCATAACCTAGGCTCATTAAAAAAGTCTAGAAGTCGACCATAAATTGGAGTTATTTTATGAAAATAATATCATGAAGTTACAACTGGCAAACTGATGCAACACTTACCGATGTATGAGTATTACTATTTTCCAACACGAAGCTAACTTTGTCCCTCAATCCAGTCCTATTTGCAGACCAGCGGGGTAATAAATGTACCATTTTATGTAAAATGAATAAAAGCACTGCACGTAATATTCCGGCATTCGGCAGCCTTCACCCGTGTATTTAGTATTTAGTATAAAATACCCGACACAGCTTGTTTGAACGCTAAATTCTTGTTACTGAGTTACAAAGTGAAAATGTCAAGCTACCCGCCCGCGTGTAATATCACCGCGCTATTTTATTTCGCTGATATTTTATTATTGCACCCGCGACCTCTAACGTTGACGTAAGAAATAAAAGCCGTAACACCGTTGATTTCTGAACTCTAGATGTCGGAAAAAAAATATTGGTTTACTTTAACTTAAGTTTCGTTACTTGAGGAACAAAAACAACTTATAAAGAATTTGGAGTAAACTGCTGAACTTTATAATGCATTAATTATTATACTATTGTTACTTCGGCATATCGCCATCACCATCATCATAAGTCAAAAATATTCTAGTAATTTTGAAGCATCATTTTAAAATAATGGATTATTACCATTACTTTAAAATGATTAAATTGGAAACTTAAAATAAAAGCTACGCGCGTTCTTGCACCACACCTTTCACGCACCACAAACTCATCCAGGGTATTAATTATCACCACTAAACTTATTTGTTGAGTTACTCTTTCAGAGTCTTTTATTATACTAATAAATAATATTTAATAAAATATAGAAGTTGCTTTAAATATTGATTTTATATATTCTTTGCGATACTTTTCTTTAATATTTTTTAACCCTGTAATGTGCCACGGAGAAATCGAGAAGCATTGACTAGATTCAGCTAGTGTAAAATAATTTAGGTTAACCAAATACTTTCAACTTAATTAAGCATAAAATGCAAAGTAATACTCTCTCGACGCTTGCAAAGACGAAACTAAAACATCTGAACATAATAAAACGCGCGACTTTGCTCAAAGCTCTTTGAAACGGCGGCGGCCGGGTTAAGAGCTCATTGAAATTTAATTTCAAACACTGAGTTTTCTTATATTTAAATGAAAATGTTGGCTTTTATATAACTGTTTTATGTTAATGTTATGTTTGACCTCAACTCTTAATCTCGACCAGTGGGTCCACTGAAGTATGGACTAGCTTTTGCCTAGGATCGGACTCGAGTGAATTTCTACTCTTTTAAATATATTATTTGTTCCTCTTTCTATCTCTTATCTTTCTGTCTGGCTTAACCAGTCAGTCGGTTTTTAGTATTGGCTTTTATCTCAAACAGTTCATGCGGAATGTTCTTTCGTTGTTACTGTATTCAAGGTAAGAGTAAATAAACATCTTTTGGGCAAACGAGCTCCTGCTATGACCTGGCCATCGTAACGCAAAAGGCATGGTAGCATTAGCATCGCAAATGAAAGATCCAAGAATGAAGTCTATAGTCTTATAGTTATTGTTATAATAGTTTTTGTTAAGACTCAAATCATATTGATTCATCATCATCATCATCATCTTCATCTTTAAACAGTCGATTGTCACGGTTGGTCTGAGGATGGTACAGGCTTCTTACTTCTTGTGGATTATAATTATTATAAAAAACAGTACTACGAGTAGTGTTTTATGCATATATCGTAGCCACATCGTAGATTTGCTCATTTCATGAAATGCTCGAGAATTTCATGAAATGGCCGCGTTTTTTGATGTGGCCAACTCTTTTTGACCAGACCGTTAAATCGTCTACGTTTCACGATTTTGTCGAACGTTTGGCCGAATCAATAGGGGCTAGGCCCAAAGATTATATGCAATTTATAAATGCCATAATAATAATTAAACATATAATCCACATGACGATAATTTGGTGAAAGCTGAAAAGGTAAAAGTATCAAAATACTTGGACCTTGCTCATGAGATTACCGCCATGTGGAATGTTGATTCAACAATGATTGTTCCTATAGTCGTTTCAGTCAATGGTCTTATAGCGAAAAGCTTTGACGAACATCTTAAAAAGCTTTCGCTTAGTTGTTGGATCAAGGGTCGGATACAGAAGGCAGTAATTCTTGAAACGGCGCGTATTGTGAGGAGGTTCCCCAGGTGGACCCCCGGGCCCCGCAGCAGTCGGAATGATTTTTTTATAAATTTTTAATAGTGTTCTTATAATTGTTTTATAAGCATTGTTGAAAATTTAAAAAGAAATATAAATAAATAAATGATAGAAAAATTAAATTAAACATAATATTTTAACGCCCCACCCCAGCCTATTTATGCTTCTATTGATGGATGGTTTACAAAAAACCTTCTAACCTAACCTATCCGAGTCGGGGTAGATACTCTGAGTCGGGGTGTAACTAGTTTACGATATGATAAAAATTTTAACAAAAAATAAAAACGCCTTCAAAACGCACTAAAAAGTAAAAAATAACTACGTCATTTACTTACTTTAATTTACTTAACCACATCTATGAAGTTATTTTTTACTTTTTAGTGCGTTTTTAAGGCGTTTTTATTTTTTGTTAAAATTTTGTTATTTCATACTTTTTAGTGCTTTATCAACAACGAACATACTAATAAACCTACTCGAACTAAACCATAAGTACCAATATTCACTACCTACTTATAACATTCCGACGTCCCTGCAAAAGTGAATATAAAGTTTGAAGAGTTTCCTTGAGTTTTCGTAGATCTCATCATTGGATCATGACATAGTAAACATTAAACTAACTGGAAACTATAACCTTTCAAACTTCTTATTGAGACATAAATTAATCGAGCCCAATCACAAAGTAGCTACTGTAAACCGTTAAATAGCTCCCTCAACTGTCCTTCTTCTTCATCGCCAGACCCTCAATGACAGTCACAGCCCATCTAAATATAAAGTTCTCATTGAGACAAATTAATCGAGCCCAAACACAAGGTAGCTACTGTAAAACGTTACGGAGTTCTCTTATATATAGATCGGCTCCATCATCAGATCGACTCCAGACCTTCATCAAATTATAGTGCTTTTAAATACTTACCGGAAAAATTAACAAACGTACTTGTTGTCCCTACAATTTTTGAAAGTTCCCCTCGTTTTCTCCAAGATCCCATCATCAGATCCTGGTTTCCTTGTCATGGTACCACCGCCGGACTATCTTCTTTCCAACAAAAAAAGAATTATCAAAATCGGTTCATAAACGACGAAGTTATGCGCGAACACACATAAAAAAAAAAAATATATATACGGTCGAATTGAGAAACGCCTTTTTTTTGAAGTCGTTTAAAAATAATTTTGACCACTTCATGAAGTAATAAAGTAGTCACGCGTTAAGTTGGCCACATTGAGAAATGATTTTGTGTCATTGATCTGCCCAAACCATTATCATGATCTGGCCAATAGACAGGCAAACATTTCATGAAACGCGACCATTTCATGATCTACTCAAACATTTCATGAAATCAGCAAATCTACGATGTGGTTACGACACGTACATGAAGCGCACGCAGTACGATAATACGACGAAAGTTTAACCAAAACCATTATTTCTTTGTGGGAATCAAGCAGTGCGACCACGTATCCTATACTCACAATGGCCCCCTCGAGGCCTAGATCTCTCTACTGACTCTATTGTACACAGAAAATAAGTGAAAAATAACAAATTCCGAATTCTCGGAACACGCTTGACCCCACGTCCAAAGGCCGACAGCTTGACAGTTGCTATCTCTTTGCTCGATTGAGATAAAAATATTGTTATTATTTTCCTTTTTAGCTCCAACCAGGACTATTCGATTTACAGATGTTAGAGTCGAGAAATTGCTGCGAAATGTCCAATTACATTCGACATTTGATGATAAATAGGGTACTATTGTGCACAAATTTAGAAGGACTGGAGTAAATAGAATAATTTTGGTACCATCACAAATTTTACCGTCATACCGTTGTCAGTAGTAGTAGTGTTCTTTATGCCTAGAGCTCATTCGTGTAAACACTACATGCCTACGTAACACGAACCTTGACTACGTACACTATTCATTTTACATACAAAAAAGGTCTGCATGGCATATATCTTTTATTTAATGACTAGCGGCCCACTCCAGCTTCGCTCGGGTATATTGCTGGTACTAACGGCGGAGATAGACATATTCTTGACATATATCCTAGGGTTTAGCCAGCGTTTAGCGCAAAAAATGCGGTAATTTACGACATCACATCAGATACCTCTAAAATTATTAGTTTTTCTCTACTAAATTGTACACATTAACCTTCCTGTTGAGCCATTCTATCTGATAAAAAACCGCATGAAAATCGGTTGCGTAGTTTTAAAAATTAAAGCATACATCCGGATAAACATAAATAAAAAAATTTTAACAAAAAATAAAAACGCCTTCAAAACGCACTAAAAAGTAAAAAATAACTACGTCATTTACTTACTTTAATTTACTTAACCACATCTATGAAGTCGGTACCATCCAAGTTTAGGTAAAGACTTTAAAGTAGAAAGCTCGGGTGGCACCGACTTCATAGACGTGATTAAGTAAATTAAAGTAAGTAAATGACGTAGTTATTTTTTACTTTTTAGTGCGTTTTGAAGGCGTTTTTATTTTTTGTTAAAATTTTTTTATTTCATACTTTTTAGTGCTTTATCAACAACGAACATACTAATAAACCTACTCGAACTAAACCATAAGTACCAATATTCACTATCTACTTATAACATTCCGACGTCCCTGCAAAAGTGAATATAAAGTTTGAAGAGTTTCCTCGAGTTTTCGTAGATCTCATCGTTGGATCATGACATAGTAAACATTAAACTAACTGGAAACTATAACCTTTCAAACTTCTTATTGAGACATAAATTAAGCGAGCCCAATCACAAAGTAGCTACTGTAAACCGTTAAAGAGCTCCCTCAGCTGTCCCTCGTCTTCATCGCCAGACCCTTAATGACAGTCACAGCCCATCTAAATGTAAAGTTCTCATTGAGACAAATTAATCGAGCCCAAACACAAGGTAGCTACTGTAAAACATTAAAGAGCTCCCTCAGCTGTCCCTCGTCTTCATCGCCAGACCCTTAATGACAGTCACAGCCCATCTAAATATAAAGTTCTCATTGACACAAATTAATCGAGCCCAAACACAAGGTAGCTACTGTAAAACGTTACGGAGCTCCATTAACTGTACTTCGTCTTTATCACCAGACCCTCAATGACAGTCACAGCCCATCTAAATGTAAAGTTCTCATTGAGACAAATTAATCGAGCCCAAACACAAGGTAGCTACTGTAAAACGTTACGGAGCTCCCTTAACTGTACTTCGTCTTCATCACCAGACCCTCAATGACAGTCACAGCCCATCTAAATATAAAGTTCTCATTGAGACAAATTAATCGAGCCCAAACACAAGGTAGCTACTGTAAACCGTTAAAGAGCTCCCTCAGCTGTCCCTCGTCTTCATCGCCAGACCCTTAATGACAGTCACAGCCCATCTAAATGTAAAGTTCTCATTGAGACAAATTAATCGAGCCCAAACTCAAGTTAGCTACTGTAAAACGTTAAGGAGCTCCCTTAACTGTACGTCGTCTTCATCACCAGACCCTCAATGACAGTCACAGCCCATCTAAATGTAAAGTTCTCATTGAGACAAATTAATCGAGCCCAAACACAAGGTAGCTACTGTAAAACGTTACGGAGTTCTCTTATATATAGATCGGCTCCATCATCAGATCGACTCCAGACCTTCATCAAATTGTAGTGCTTTTAAATACTTACCGGAAAAATTAACAAACGTACTTCTTGTCCCTACAATTTTTGAAAGTTCCCCTCGTTTTCTCTAGGATCCCATCATCAGATCCTGGTTTCCTTGTCATGGTACCACCACCGGACTATCTACTTTCCAACAAAAAAAGAATTATCAAAATCGGTTCATAAACGACGAAGTTATGCGCGAACACACATAAAAAAAAAAAAAAAAAAAAAAAAAATATATACGGTCGAATTGAGAAACGCCTTTTTTTTTGAAGTCGTTTAAAAAGTGACTTTGTTTTATACTATGTAATGATAACCATTTTTCTTAAAAAAAGGGTTATGTACATTTTTTCGTGTTTTGGAAAGTTGCAACACCACCACGCGGGCAAAGTCGCGGACGTGTGCTAGTAGGCCATCGTAGGGGGCCATCGCAAAATAAAGTTTTATAGTAAAAAGTCAAAAACATTATGCCTTATACTCCTAGAACTAGTGAGGTGGCATGAAGTCAGTGTCATGACAATACTAAAATCTTATTATATCATGCCTACTTATGCATTGTCTTATAAAGACAAGCTCTATATTTTGCACAACAGAAAGATATTGCACCTCTGGCTACAGGTGCTCTCGCTCCATGTTGTCTGCCGAGGTTAATCTTGAGCAGGAATTGGGTTAATTTACAAAGAAAATGAGTTTTCTTCGCAAAGTAATTGTACACGTGTTCTCTACATAATTTTATTAGGTATGCTTCTAAATTATAATTATATTTCTCCGAAGATTTCTACATTTCAATTTAGCAATTCTCGGTTGCATAATTTTTTTTAAAGAATTGTAATTGTAAGTGTAAGAAAATGTTATGTTAGTAAAAATTAATAAATTAGAACATTATAATTGGAAAATTTGTCATCTATACTAATATTATTGTTGGGGAGGGAAATAACAATAAAGGATCAATTGAAAGCCCTCCGTGTGGTTCAGTGGACTGTATATTTGGGTCGCTATTTCCAGGGGTTCGGGGGTTCACTATTCTAGGGGGATCGTGGTTCTTGAGGGTTCGGGCTCACAATAATTACAGGGCTTCGGGGTTCTTGATGGATCTTGCTGGTTCGGGTTCATAAAGGTTCTTGCTTGGTTCTTGTCACTTCGCACTACTTCAGGGGTTCCGGTGTTCTTGATGCTTCGACTGTCGTAGCGGAAGTGATTTGTGACAGCGCGGGAGCCGGTATTTATGCGATTCCCCCGCCCGGCACCGTCGACATGGGTGCCGACCGGGAGAAGAGTGATCGCGGGGGCTGAGGGGCGTGCGGGGAGTGGGGGGCGTCAGCGGGCGACCAATCAGCGTTAGTCACCACTGACGCCGCGTGGGGCATGTAGCTCCTGTCCGTAACATCGCTCCCGTCAGCGAAGCTACCGCGCAGCTTCCTTTTCCTTGGGTAGGACAGCGAGCTCCTTGGTTTGATGATATATTTATTCGGGATCTGCTTCTTTGGGATGACGAACCGTACTTCGTCCTTACGAACGGGACTCGCTTGTTTACGCCGCAAGTCCTTGCGGTGGCGGTGGATCGTGGTTCGTTGGGGTACGAGTATCACCATATACTCACATACCATCCAGTGACGCCAAGTTTGTTGAGCGTACAACTCAACTTTATTGCGTTGTCGATCGTTGCGTTGCTGGAGCGATCCTTGGCTTTTAAAAAGGAGCCATTTGCAAGGCATTCTTTTCTTCTTCGCTTGCGGGTTCATCGACCGAATGATTACTTTGAAGAGCTTCTTTCGAAAGCTCACTCTCTTTTCATTCAAATTTCGATCACGAATGAGCAACTTCATTGTACAGATGTTCGTTAATGCTACGCCGCCGCAAAGGCTCTTGCGTAGATTAAATCTCCCACCTTGGTTCCAACAGGTACGCCGCGGTTCAATTACTAAATGTTCCAAGAGTTTCTCTAAAGGCGCTCCCCTCGTGTTGTAGTATGGTCGCTGCATAGTACCTGGTTCTTCTTTTTTTTTAAATGTTAATTCAAAACACAACACATGAAGTTCTCGGCGGTGGTTCGTCTTACCGTCGTGTATCTTCGGTTTAGATCGGCGAAGGCGATAAACAAGGCAATCACATCCCACTTTCTGTTTACATGCCCACAAAGGTATCTCCATGGATCGCGCTCCCCTCGTTTTGTAAAGACGAGGAAGCGTAAGACTTGGTATAAGCAAGGTTCGAGTGTCGGGATCTTGCTTCTTGGTCGAAGCTTGGTAGTCGACGTCCATTTGTTCTAGGACTGGATCAGTCGAAGTAATTGCTGCGGTAGGAATGCACAGGAGTTCTGCCGTTTTCATTGGCCTATGCGGTTCAGTTCCCACAAGCGCTGGATTACCTTGTTCTTGTTTGACGTCGGGAATCTTCGACAAAACTCGTGAGATGCTCGACTTCTGACCCGACGAATCGAAGTCAGCTTGCTCGTATCGTGGTTCACTTTGATTATGGGATCGAAGACCGACTCTAACCGTATAAGACGGTTCAACGTCGCACGCTGGAGAGACTTGGGTGGATCGTTGCTCAACTGCAGGATCTGTATGACGTAAATAAGCCGCTCCGCGTAAACTTGTATTGCGCAGCGCTGTAGATCTTCGTGTGTTTCTTGTGTTGCGCAGCTCTGCAGAGCGCACATCTTCTAGTTCCATTTTCTTTTGCAGCAGATCTACTGCCAACTGGATCTGCTGCTTCCTGATAGCGGCAATGCGTACTGCCGCCTCGTATTTGACTCTCTCGATTCGCGCCGCTTTGCTCATACCGGAGCATTGCGAGTGCGTAGGTGTTTGTGCACGAAGTGTTTGAACGTTCTCTTCAGTGTATCGTGCTCTGAAAACCGGTTCTTGCCGAGATGATATGCAACTTGTCGAGCCCAATGATTCCATAAATCGGAGCTGCACGGGACGAGGCAGGTTCAGCGCGCGGAGGTTCGGTTCATGCAACGCAAAGGCCTCGTCGTTTAGGTCTCTGATTTGTGTGTCATGAGTCTTAGTCTGCACCATCTTGACGTTTAGGGATCTTGAAGTGTTCGTGTTTGTGTGTTCGGTTCTTGAATGTTCGGGTCTTGAGTGTTCGGGTCTTGAGTGTTCGGGTCTTGGGTCTTCGGTTCTTGGGTCTTCGGTTCTTCAGCGTGCAGTGATCTTCAGTGTAACTTTCTTCCGTGTAAGGCTCAGAGATCTGGCTCGAGGGTCCAAAGATGTTGGGGAGGGAAATAACAATAAAGGATCAATTGAAAGCCCTCCGTGTGGTTCAGTGGACTGTATATTTGGGTCGCTATTTCCAGGGGTTCGGGGGTTCACTATTCTAGGGGGATCGTGGTTCTTGAGGGTTCGGGCTCACAATAATTACAGGGCTTCGGGGTTCTTGATGGATCTTGCTGGTTCGGGTTCATAAAGGTTCTTGCTTGGTTCTTGTCACTTCGCACTACTTCAGGGGTTCCGGTGTTCTTGATGCTTCGACTGTCGTAGCGGAAGTGATTTGTGACAGCGCGGGCCGGTATTTATGCGATTCCCCCGCCCGGCACCGTCGACATGGGTGCCGACCGGGAGAAGAGTGATCGCGGGGGCTGAGGGGCGTGCGGGGAGTGGGGGGCGTCAGCGGGCGACCAATCAGCGTTAGTCATCACTGACGCGGCGTGGGGCATGTAGCTCCTGTCCGTAACAATTATAAAGAGGTAAAGTTTGTAAGTTTGTAAATAAAGCTCCGTCGGGGCTAATCTTCGGAACTACTGATACGATTTTAAAAACTCTTTCACCAGTAGAATGCTACGTTATCGGTGAGTGTTATAGGCTATATTTAGCGCTAAGAAACGTTTTTTCTAATGCTCACCTCCTTAAGGAGTCAAACGCGAGTTCAAGTCTATACCAAGTTTCACGCGGACGAAGTCGCGGGCGACTGCTATATAGCTATAATGACGTAGGCGAGCGCTAAGAAACGTTTTTTCTAATGCTCACGAGTCAAACGGGAGTTCAAGTCTACACCAAGTTTCACGCGGATGAAGTCGCGGGCGTCCGCTAGTATACTATATATTGAGGTCAGATATTAACGGCCTCCATGGCGTAGTGGTATGTATAACAGTGGATGTATTGGAAGAAGATTTATAAAAATATTCAACGGGAATTAAACCATATTTCGATATTAGAATTTAACATCAGGGTTCGCTATGGCCCATATTATAAAATTTCAAATACAAAACATTCATGAATACAAAACAGAAAAAATCGTCATATATCATATTCATGCGTAATTTTTTGCCGAACAAAAAGCCTTTATTGCCGACGCGTTTTTTAAATGCCCGTTTTTTGAAGGGAAATTGGAACATTCCTTTTAATAGCTATCTAGTTAGAATATATAAATCGACAGCCGTTAGATATTTGAATAATACTCTGAACGTGAAATATCAAAAGACTCGATAAATCTACACGCTCTCGTTCTAAAACAAACAGCTACGTACTAACATTTGAATTATACGACTACTCGATATGTTTCCGCAATTTAAAACCATTTAATCATCGTCAGATTATTATGATACACCTACTGATAGATAACAGACTTGGAGCTTAAGCCTTGTACTATTATGCATTCTGTAGTTAAAACCCACCACGCTGCTCTAGTCTTGCACGTTTCAAATATTTAGTAAAGTATTATTTAATTACTACATAGCCAAAATTTTGATATTGATCATTGTATTGGTTCTTTTATACACATTTCCATATGAGTTAGGCAATAAATTTATTCCAGCAAAACCGAAATAAGCAAAATTATCATTATAATATATTTCATTTAATAAATTAAAAGTCACTTTATCACATAATCATATTATACTTTCAGATAAGTACTCGTACGTACAATGAGGTTTTTTATGCCCTTATAGAATTTTTATGACGACTGTTTTACTGAAAAACCAATGAAAACGCTTAGGGTGGCTTTTATTAATTAATTTTTCTATTAGATTTTATTAAAAAAAAACTATTTAAATTAAAGTGTTTGCTAAGTTTTGCAAAATACAATCTACTAACTAAGCACTTTCAGTCGCCGACACATTTCTTACAAGCTTAACTTTGAGTCCATTCAAAGCGTCGTTCGGCAAGTAATTAACAATTGCACCTACTATCTGCAGTGTGGCATTGGTCCACGATGGTGAAGGACCGAAACCGTCAACATTGATTGCCAATTGAGCAAACCCTTGCATAACCTCACGATTGCAGTTCTTTAGCTTTCCAATAACAGCTGCAGCTTCTTTATACGCTTTGGGATGGATTCTCTCTATTTCATTCCTCTTAAAAGCGCACAGTATTTGCCTTAAAGCCACCAAATCGTAGAATGTGTAATCTTCTGGCTGTTTATCTGCGAAGTCTTCTCGAACTCGTGCTGCTATTGCTTCTAACTGAGCATCAGACAGATCGTAGGGTAAACCGAAGTTGCTTATAACATCAATATTACCCATTGTGATATTATCATAGTCTTCTGGTGGTATTGCTACAGACACGTAATGCAGTTCAGAAAGAACATTATCTGGGACGTTAACAACTCCTTCGTATAACTCTACAACGGTATGCCAGATGTATTCGGCTTCATCTAACGTCATTCCTTTTCTTCCCAAATGAGGTAGACAATCAACAACTTCTTTAGGTGGTATAGACTGAAGTTCATTTACACTAAGGTTTCTATCGTCAGGCAGTTCCACTATTTCCTGACAGATAAGACTAAAAACTATTTTTACCATTAATACTATTAACATGATTTTGAGTAATTGAAACATTTCTTATATCTTGAACACTGTTCGCTGGTGCCGACGTCTGGAGTGTAACTGATATTGCCTACAAAGCTAAGCCTAATTTTAGACTGATCAATATTGGTTTCATTTCTCATTAATGACTCTATTCAAGGCCTCGGAAGGTTGCACGTCAGTTCGCATTAAAGATAAAGATAAAGAACTAATTGAATATCAAAGTGGAATATGACGTGGATCAGTAACAAATTAAGACATAAATTACTTATTACTTCGTTTATTATTCGTAGTGTAGTAGTAGTAATTTTGTTTCTACGTGTTAAGATTATGTTAAATTTATATAATTATGTAAAAGTAAGTGCAATACTAAATAAAATTATTATTATAAAAACAAAAACCCGACTGCTTCGAAGTTATGAACTGAAAAGAGAAAAACAAGGATCACTATATCTGTATAAAATTCTAAATACTTTATGGTGCTGCAAACAGGGACAAAATATTTTAACCTGCGGGGAAAGAAAGATCTACCAAAACTACGTTTGTCCCCGCCTGCAGCACCATAAAGTATTTAGAATTTTATACAGATATAGTGATTCTTGTTTTTCTCTTTTCAGTTCATAACTTCGAAGCAGTCGGGTTTTTGTTTTTATAATAATAATTTTATTTGAGACTTTTTAGTTTTAGTTTATGGTATAGAAATGAGACGGTACACTTAGTACACTTTTTGCCATTTTTTGTTAAAAAAGTAATATGAACATGATATGATATTTATATTTTTGAAATGGTCTTTTTACGACCTTTTAATTGGTATCTATATTGCTAAGATAAGAGAAAAAAATACACACATCCCCCCTTTTTCCCCCATTTACAGCCGCCATTTTGAAAATTTATATAACCTATGTCACTACCACAATTTTGACAAATTCAACGACACCTCACATGTCAAAATCCGTTCAGTTGTTTAGGCTGTAGCGCGTGTCGAAGAAATGGACATACATACATACAAACATACATACATACATACATACATACGCTCGAAAAACATAACCCTCCTTCTGACGCAGTCGGGTAAAAAACATTAAATGTGGTTAATGTTTTTTTAGTATTGCACTTACTTTTTGGTCCAGTAGCTACGATATCCTGTTTTCAAGTAATGGATCGTTCTAAGTAAATAACATTACGTTTATTACGTTTGGTACTACCAAGATAGTTGAAGCTCGGAGTTGAAAAGTCAGTAGTTTTTGCGCCGGGTTAACTCAATCTCCGTAAGAAGCGTAAACTGTGCTTGCATCGAATTTGTAAGAAAGTATCTCCAGCATTTTACAGAAAATTCTCCCAAACTCTCGCTTTTTTATCACTTCGCAGAATAATTTCAACGTTTCAATTTATTCTGGGAACGTTCACTTATTTACCGTTAGGCTTCGACCACACTGTGGACGACTTTACTGCAACCAATAGAACAGATAATTATGATGACCACTATCAGAATTATTTCAGCTCCTTAATCACCTAGTTACCTTTAATCCCAAAGTTTAATTTGGGTGTTAAGTGCGTGTCTCAAAGTTTTATTGGTGAAAAAGTTCCCAAATTAAACGTAAAAACATTTAATTTGGGAACTTTTACAAGTAAAAACGTTCACTGTCTCCGCACACTACGGACGACTACTTAACGACGATTAATGTTCAGTTCGTCATTCAGTCATTACTATCAATAGTCGCCTATAATAGCCCACTACAGGGCCAGCCTTAGTCCTCGAAGAAGGATATAGAAAAACGGGAAAATTAAAGCATAATATCTATAATACCTACTTAATTAAAATATTAGAGAACGATTGTGTGTTTTAATCTCATTCCAACGGAAGCGTTGGACTTGTCTTTTAAACGAGCAACTGCTGAGTTTCTTGTCGGTTGTTCTCGGTACGATCTTCCTTCCGAACCGGTATTAGAGTCACTGACAGACTTGACGTTTCAAAAGTACTTGTAAAACAGCCTACTTGAAATAAATCATTTTGAATTTTATTTTTTGAAAGAACTCCTCACGTCATTGATAATAATAATTTATATGTCATGTGAACTAAAATAAATCTCTTTATCTGTTAGTATATAATAGAAATTTGACGACCTCCGTGGTGCAGTGGTATGCGCGGTGGATTTATAAGACGGAGGTCCTGGATTCGATTCCCGGCTGGTGGGAGGCTTTCGCCGTGGCTACCCTACGGATAAAGACGTATCGCCAAGCGATTCAGCATTCCGGTACGATGTCGTGTAGAAACCGAAACGGGTGTGGATTTTCGTCCCACTCCTAACAAGTTAGCCCGCTTCCATCTTAGATTGCATCATCACTTAACATCAGGTGTGATAGCAGTCAAGGGCCAACTTGTAGTCGATAAAACAAAACCGAAATATAAAGTTTCAGGCAGCAGCAAGTGTCATACTTATATTTTCTTCACAGTGGCAACCGAGCCTAAGGCGTAAGATGTTTATTGAAAGGAATCTTGATTACTTTACTGTTTCAGTGAGTTTTAAAACCCTGTTTGTACAATTATTGTAAAGGGTATATAAAATTTCTTAATTTAATTACGCTCTGCTTCATTACTTGGAAATATTTTAAGGATTTTTAATTACAACGTGACTTGTAGCTTCGTAGCAGTGACCTCTTAGTTGGTACCTCAAATAAATGAATTTTCAGCTAATGAGCCGAAATTTACGCGAGCTATAAACAAAACCTAATTAAATTATTTTAATGAACATTAAGTCTGTAATGTCTTTAATGGAAAAGACGTAACCCTTCATGGATGATTTTGTTTTCCGTCTGACTATTTGTCTTGTGTCAAGACCCATTTTCCCAAGAACACGTGGAATAAATTCTCAGGTCTACTGTCCTTTGGAACTGTGAATGAATCAAACTTCTAAGCAAACGCAATCAAAAGATACAGCAGTTTATGCTGTCTAATTTTTGTCAGTCGCAAGGGGCTCAAAACCTACAGGTTACTTCCCGTGCACTAAGAATCTTAGAATTTGGTACTAAGCAACGTCTAATAGAACATACAAAAGAACAATTTTAGAAAACTTACATTTTTAGTTACATCACATATTTATTTTATGAACGCGTAGAGATATCAAGTTGAATCTTATATCAAATACTGAGGTTCAATTGCCTTTAAGTTGCTCGGAAAGTTAAGTTGTAAGTGTAGGTGCGCGAGTCCGGCTGGCACTTGGCCGCTTCTTTTTTAAAGTAAGAGCTCTGACACGAAAAGCCCTGCTACTACTAAGTAATGCTAACTTTATGCGTAAACTCAATCTCAGTCTCACTCAAAATCATATATTTCAAATAGCTTTAGTTTACTAGTGCTTTTGAATGTTATTATTGTAATGTAATGGTGATTATGTAAAGTAGAAAACTTTAAATTAAAACTACGAGTTGCAAACACGCCTTGATCCGAGTAGTGCACACAATAATCCATGCCAGTGTTTTATTGTTTTAACATCACTATTTCACAATTGCTTGCGCTTGATGACGATCAAGCACGATTGAAACTAATTATGAGGTAAATGAACCTACTAAGTCTTAGATACTTCTACTTTCTGAAAGTACTTTAAGCTTTGTATGAGATTATAAGGAGTACAACTACAAAACGTTTGACAAGCGGTTTGGTGTGAGCAAACTATTACGACATTGCACCCGTAAACGTACGAAATGGCTTAATACAATTTGTCTCGAGCTATGTCTCCAGTGTACGCGCGCGCTAAAAGTAGACAATTTCCAAATCGTTTTAATTTTTCATTTCCTTTGTATTGTGATGCGGTGTATTTTTCCACTGTTGCGACGCGGAAGGCACAAAGAATAGCTTGGCACCCAGCGTGGTTATTCTGCGGGGAGAAATTAAAACTTTTAACACTGATTACGTCGAACGTAACAATGGAGGCCCCGCTGTCCCACTTGTAATCTATTTGGGGATTAATTTTGGAATTGAAAACGTAATATTTTAATACAATTTCGGAAAGAAAAGAAATATTTTCATGTCAACGTAACAAAGATGGAGGAAGTAATAAAAAGGAAAGGGTATAGAAAATTCATTTCTTTCAACTTCGTCGCTTTGAGTTTTGTTGTCGTCGTTTAAGTTCCTCAAGAACTGTTCAATAAATTTGAAATCCGGCGATGAATGAGGAAGGTGGTAGGTTTACCCTAGTGTCTCGGAAAGCACGGTAAGTTGTCAGTTCCACTCACTATAATCAACATCTGATAGAGATTTTTTTTTGACTCTCATTATTCCTGCAATCTGTCTTGAGACATTCAGCTGGGTTTTATGTATTTATTTTAAGGCGTGTTTGGAGCAAGATCCATTGACTTGATCAATTAATAATTTATACTGTCTATAACAAGACATCTTGTGGTGCTCTTCTCTTGAGCCTCCTAAAAGTTGTACCAGGTTTTTTATACATTAAGTTCCTTGCAAGTTTATTTGGGTGATTTTTAATACGTATTTGGTACGATTTCACTGAGTAAGCAACTTCTGTCTTTATAGTTTTAACTTTTAGTTCACGATGCAGACGATCGTTTTTGATGTACCATGGAGCATTGGTAATCATTCTAAGCATTTTAGATTGGAACCGTTGCAGAATTTCAAGGTTCGAGTTTGAAGCCGTACCCCACAGCTGTACCCCATACATCCATATCGGTTTGAGTATATACTTGTATAACAGAAGCTTATTTTGTAAGGATAGTTGGGACTTTCGATTTAAGAGCAAGGAAAGCACGGTAAGTTGTCAGTTCCACTCACTATGATCAACATCTGATAGTGATAATTAAAGAAAATTACCTTATCGTCCTAAAGCTGCCAACACGTATTTGATGAGCGTGGTCGGTCTAAGCTACAGATTCCATCTCCTATAAGGGCGGAGGCCAACGTCGCAGTCCTTTCCCAACTGCTGTGTAGCGAAAACCTAGATCAGTAATTTTGCTTATACCCGAATAAAATTAGAATAAAATAGAAGCGGTCAACGACCTCGTTACGCGATACCGTTGAGATGTGAAACCTTTTTACATTCATCCCTTCATTTGCAGGCTGTACTTAGTGGGGCCTCCCTTTACATAACAACAAAGAGACAAAAAAGAGGAAAACATTTTTACGATACGACAAAGGCTTTAGTAACTTGTACAAATTGACAATACTTTTCTTAGAATTCTCTCCGATATTTTTACGAACTAAGTATTATACCTGGATAGTGTATCTAAAATTGAATAAATTATATTCATACAGGACAAAGCAGGATCCAAAAAAAAGGATATACCTACATATAATGATCGTTATCACTAATACTTACTATTTTAGTGGCCAACTCCAGGGCCAAGTGTTCTGATAAAATATGGAGATCAGATATTAATAATATTAATGAGGAGTTAATCCTTCACTCTTAATTAATCTCTACCAGATGGTAATGATATTGATAACCGGAGACAACTTCAAGGAACGGTCATAAGCTAGTTTATGCAACGCCAGCAAATTGCTGGGACGTATTTCGAACTAAGAAAATCACCAAAACTACCTACCCAGAACTCGAATTTAGACCAAACATAAAATAAAAGCAAAGTTTATCGTGACAAAACATTTTATGTTAAACAAAATACTACTACTGTATATAGTCATTATTAAAAACGAAATGTAACTCAATAAGGTGTAGAACTCCTGTATACCGAAAGCAGGAGTTCTCTCCTATATCCAAATATAATTCCTCTGGCAGGTACTCCAAAACCGGCCAGAATGAAAAAAAAACACAGACAAGGACCAAACGTGACAGTTAATTCGAATTTGGTCCCCAGTGATATTTCAAACATCAAGGTCGTCCTTAGAAATATCGAGATATTGCAAAGACATTTAATATCAAAGAACCTTTGCGGACAAAACGAACACAGACTGAATTCCAGCGAATGTTCGCAAGGGATGACGTTCAATAAATCATTCGATGAAAGTCGCGCTCCAGATATTTATATTGGTTTGTATATAAAGAGCGATGTGTTTTTTGTCCTATAAGAAAACAGGGGTGGTTCAGACAAAATAGGGTAATCCGCTGCGCATTGGTACATATTACCGAGTGCTAAGTAGGGTACTTAGGGCGCGTAAAACAACTATCGTAATCTCCCCGTAGAAGTAAATAATTATATTCTTTTCCTGCAGGTCTTAGGACGGAGTGTTTATTAAAACCGATCAAAATGCCGTAATAGGAAAAATCTCAAAATAGATAGAAAACGGCCTATATAGATAAAAAAATTTGACGGCCTCTGTCGCGCAGTGGTATGCGCGGTGGATTTATAAGACGGAGGTCCTGGGTTCGATTCCCGGAAGGGCAGATTGAGATTTTTCTTACTTTGTCTTGGTCTGGCTTGTGGGAGGCTTTCGCTGTGGCTAGTTACCATCCTACTGACAAAGACGTACGCCAAGCGATTTAGCGTTCCGGTACGATGTCGTGTAGAGACCGAAAGGGGTGTAGATTTCATCCTACTCCTAAGAAGTTAGCCCGCTTTCATCTTATATTGCACTGTCACTAACAGGTGACAGTGCAAGCTAAGATCATGTGTTAGTATCAGGTGTGATAGCAGCCAAGTTGTAGTCGCTAAAAAAAAACATAAATAAAATAATATTTCATACTTCTACCTAGGACTCGAGCCATGGACGCAATCCGTAGACAAACATGCTAACCATGGGATTAACAAGACCATACGAATAATTATTATAGCAAGTTACTAACACACAGGGTCCTCAGCCGCACACATAAATTTTTACTTGTTTAACTAGTTGGCGGTTGGCAGTCAAATAGTTGTTTCCTCACAAGCGGCCACCTCAAACGAATTTGTGAGCCCTCTGTCTTAACTTTTGACCGCAGATTCGGACTAAGGTCCAAAACTTTGACTAAAAGGGTTGGGTTTCATATTTCAACACGAAAATTGTTTTCTAAAAATAAAGACGCTGGCTGGATAATTAAATAAAAATGGATAAAATATTCGGTGTAAACGCCTCGCTGGTCAAGTGGATAGCGTCTGTGGCTATGGTCTATAAGTGCTGGCTTCAATTTCTTTTAAGAGATTATAAGCAACACATTCTTACCCCAGAGTTAGCTTTTAAACAAAAAAATAATCGGATTTATTGTTCCTTTAAGTTGAAAGCTACGACGCTGTAGACAGACACACATACTAATAAAGCGACTTATTATAAGTATGACCACCTAAGCGTATCGTAATATATCGCAATCTGGTAAGACTGACCCCCAAGTCACGGGATATCTAGTTTGGGGGTCCAGGGTTATTTTAAGTAATGTAAATGATTTTTGAGTAAATAAATAAATAATTAAAATTATTATTATTATTTTACGCCCACATTTTCGTACTTAGGCCTACTACTTTAGCAATAGCCAAAAAAAAACAATTACAAAAATAATAAATTAAATTGAATTCTTTACACATTAGAAGCCGGTATAAGATTTAAGAGGGGTGAAAACTTGATAAATTTCAACGTCCAGACATCGTATCAGCTTGCACAAGTCTCTCGGACTTGCTCTCTTCATTCAAGGCCGTAAGTGAGCTTACATTACTTAAGCTTCTTCGGGGCAACTTGAGTATAACGTGTTAATGTTAACTTCCTAAGTTAAAGGGTAAACTATTAAGTTTTGGATTATAATAATAGTGGTTATAAAGCGAGACTGACAATGTGTTTATCTAACCTTCACATACATGGATGTTTTAATTATACTATCGGATGCCCAAGTCTTCGTCCACGTGGATAGGCATAATTCTATTCAATGGTCAAGCAGGAACTCTTTGATAGCTGGCACAGATTAGACAAATGCTAAGTTAAAGTCTCCGTAGATTTCAGTTCTATTTTAATGGGATACAGGGCCAGTAATTTGAAGCTCCGACGACCACGTTGCGGGTTGGCGGACATGTTTTTATTCTTTTAACGATAACTATTAGATGACTGAGTTTAACATGTTCGCCTAGATACGACGATATACGACGTCAAGACAGCCTACTTCTCTGGAATGAGAATATTCACTCAGATCTTTTTGGAAAAAAGATAGGTTTTATATTTCATAGCCCGATCCAGGACTTGAATTCAAGACGTTGTAATTGAAAACTACTACAGCTAACCACAGTAACGATGAGGTTGGTCTAGTGCTTCATTCATTTGATTTTGGTAAATATTGCTTAAATATTTCCAACATGAACGTTGCGCGAGTTTTAAATGCACTTTGCTAACTTTTCCAATTGCAAACTTCTGAATGGTATATCGAATCGACCATTTATTATTTATCAACAACATAATACATAAAGGCATGTACAATTGGATGTTTACTGAACTGTGGAACTGTAGTAAACTGTGTTGTTGACAGTTCTAGTTTTGTGTATATTAGTGGATATCTTTGAAGATTGTACAGTCTTGATACTAGGAAGCAGATCCAAATGAATTGGTTCACTTCATTGAACACCTTTGAGGGAAGCAGTGGTGTGTGAGATCTGAAATATCTTATTCTAATCGCTTTTAATTTTGAACCAGTGATGCCCGTATCTACGGGCATCACTGCCGCCGCCGCGCCGTAGGTAGGTATCTACCTACCTACGGCGCGGCGGCAAAGTCTTTTCAACACGAGCAGTGTACCGCGGGTTAAGTCAAGCAAAATATACATAGTCCAGTCATTATGTACATTCAAAAAAGAAAATGAATTTGCGCTTCTAATTTTTTAATATGTTGTAGGGGATACCTAGAAAAGCTTAACTTGAGATTGTCGACCAAGCTTTCCTAGGAGCTTTCGCCGCCATCTTGGAAAAAGGGGTAAACTTTGTTTCTCGGCAATAACTCGGCTATCCGATGAGATTTCGAAAATTTTTGTAGGACACTTTTTTTAGCTTTCTTTGTGCTCTACAATAACACCTGAATCATTTTTAGCGTATCATGCATCGTTATCGAGATATCGATCGATAAAGTCAAAAATTTAGGACACAATTTTTGTTTTTTTCTTTTTTTTTTCTTTGGGTCTTAATAAATATGAAAAATTCTAGAATTCAAACTTGTAGAGCAAATTCAGACCTACAATTTCCTTCTTGGATTTTTTTATGTTGGACAAAAATTACGATCTCCAGCGCGCCGCAAAGTCGGTGAATCCACACTCAGCGTCGAGCGAGCTGCTCGCTCAGTTGTGTCTGGATGTCGAATCGAATGGGAAATTGTTCACGAAATGACTGGACTAACACGCTGATTCGTTCTTTCACTCATCGCTCATCTCGCTGTTTCCACGGCGCTTATTGAGAGCACTTCGTGGCAATAACCGTCGTGGAAACAGCAAGCACAAGTGACCGTTGCGACAGCTTGACGCCTAGCAGACGCCCGCGGGACTTCGCTCGAAAGCAACATAGTATTTTACCATCTTCCAAGCGCACCAAAAAAATATCATGTCCAGTTTTTCAACGAAAGAACGAGACTAGCAAGTTATCCGAGAAATAAATAATAGATAGATAAATGCCATCGCTTTTTTGTAGTTCTAATAAAGAGATTTACATTGTTTTGCCTATGCATTCCATACATTAATCAATTAACATAAAACTATAGACAATAGAGTGGCCATATTTGCTGTCTTGTGGTACCCCATGGCAAGCATAAACTAGAGACTGTAGTCGTCGAACAAAAATGGCGCGGTGTAGGCTGTAAGAGATGCCCATGTGGAAAATTGTTGTTATTCATGTTGGTGTCCGAGTCATTTTCAGTCATGCTGTTAACTATTGTAAGAATCTGTGCGCGTAATGTTTAATTAAGTAATTACTGTAAGAATGTTTCATTTTGATCATATTTAATGTCTTTGTAAATAAATTATTCCGATTAAGTTTGTCTTTTGGTGTTTTAAGTTTAATTCCCTTCTGGCTCTTTGTTAACACATGTCACGTACTATCGCGCTGGGAATAACTTTTTGTCTGACTTTTTAACTCTACATAATATAATATGACGTAGTAATAATAGATACTGTACAACGCTCAAGGTCAAGTTCCCATCCTGCCCCGTTCGCTATGTGGCGAAACCATCTCATAAGATATTTTTTTATTTCATATTATATAACCAAGTCATTGAAGAATAGCTTAATTTATAATGAATGATACCAATTTGATTTCAAGGTGAAAACAAATTCACTCCAAAGTATTCTATTTCATTATCACTTTTAAGAATCCAATTATTTATTTTGGAAAGTATGCAAAAAATATCTCCCGCGAAAACTAACTTCTTTTTGGAAAATATGGTAATTAATTTCCAAGAGTCGGGCCATGAGCCTCAACGTCCGAGCGAAATCACTACAACTAGCAAGCGCAGGTGATTAAGTCTGTCTTAAGGCATTGCGAGTCTTATTATGTTCACTTAAAAAGGCAAAAAAATAACGTTGAAAAATGTCAAAAACTTCACAAAAAAATTGTACCGTACCTACATACAAAATAAAAAAAACATTTAGTGCAAAACTTTTAGTAAAAGCAAAACTAAACAACATTAATAGTTTCGTCATACTGACAGAGGTATACATTATCATATGCATTTAGTTTTAATCTACTTGAGTAGTTCTATCTATCTTTTACAAAAAGACAATCCAAGAGACGAATATCTTAGCATTCCATGGATTCACCGTGCGGGTGCCGGGTCCATCGCGTGGCTGAGAGAAAAACTCTTAACAGAGCCCGAGGCTTGTGACACGGGTGTAGGTTTAAAAGAGATCTCTTAGTGACGGTCGTCAACACTTACCTCCTCTGTTCAAGTTATTCTCCCTGCCCAGCCAAATTCGGACGGACCCTACTAGAGCAGCTTTGGATACTCGTTCCAAAATGGACTTCTACTAAGGCCAAGGTCTTTTAACAGGTTATAAAGAGACTTCGCTGGTATACCTCTCGCACCAGTTTCTAACCGTATATATAAACTAACCACATAGCCATTTTTAGTTACTTCATTAGTAAGGTCATAATATTTATTCACTTTGAAAATACTTTATATATTTGTATGTAGTACCTACGAAATTATGTATGTATCAGATAAGATAAAATATTTTCATAAACTTTTATTTAACTGCAAAAAAACAACTCCAACAAAATTTAAAGTAGAACAACAGTACTGTGACCCAAGCCTGGGGTTAACATAGCGTTGAAGAGTACCCGCAGATTGTGAATTAGGTTCAAAGTTTGGGAGACTTCAAAAAGACGATTTTCGTGTTCCTTCGCGCGGAAACCTGATGGTAATTTACATAAGATTTCGATCTATTTTCGGTCTAATAATCATACTGAAGTGAGGGTACGTGAAGTGTTAGATTTTTTTTATTTATTTTAACAATACTATGAATAGTCTACCAGCTAATACTCGGCGTGTGCTTTTTACTAAAATTAAGTAAAATCGTCCTTATTATCTAAACTGCAATGGTTTCGTTTGGTTTGATAGAATAAAACATTTTTTGTTAGAAGGCAACAAATTTTGCGGCCTTTTATAACCGACGAAAAAACGGAGGAGGTTCTCAATTCGACACGTATATATATATATTTTTTTTATATGTATGACCACGCATAACTTTTTACAGAGTTGTATGATTTTGATAATTCTTTTTTTATTAGAAAGGGCATACATACGAAGTGGTCCCATTGTCATCATGTTAGGATCTGATGATGAAATCTTGAGGAAATTGCAAGAACTCTTCAAATTTTGGAGGCACGCTTAGAGCGATTTCGATTTTTGTCTCGGTATCGGTAGCTTTTTGGCTACTAGTGCCGTATAATATACTACGACAGTATAGTACAAGTACGTTACGTGGCGATAAATCACTAAAAAGTAAAAAATAAATTTTTTTAACAAAAAATAGAACCGACTCAAAACGCACTAAAAAGTAAAAAATAACTGAGTCATTTAGTTGCTTTCATTTACTTAAGCATATCTAGGAGTCGGTGCCAGCTAAGGTTACTTTACCTGAACCCACAAACTGCTTTCTACGTAAAATAAATGTTCCTTAAACTTGGCTGGCATCGACTTCATAAGTATGCTTAAATAAATTAAAGCAACTAAATAACACAGTTATTTTTTACTTTTTAGTGCGTTTTGAGTCGGTTCTATTTTTTGTTAAAAAATTTTTTAAATCTTAAATTTACATAAAACATCAATTTCACTCCGTTGAATAGCTAGACTACATACATTAATCAAAGAAGCTAAAATTCGAAATCTTTAGAAAGATCAGTATATAAATCTTTTTGGGGTGACTTATCATTCCACTTATATATCAAATATCTTATGTGGCTTATAGCAACATCGTTATATTTAATTTAGATATTGATTTGAGCTGATAAATTGATAATAAATAATAGTTTAAAAAAACTAAAAACACGCTTTTTATAGAAACCCAAACTAAAAAATAGAAAATAATTTTAATAAATTTAAATTAAGAATAGTGTTAAAATTTTCATTAACTATAAATTAATAATAGTGTAAATAAAAAGAAATTATTTTATTTTAAAAAAGCGTGGGGTGCATGGTGTCAATATAGTTATAAATATTTTATTGACAGATATGAGTAGAGTGATTATCATTTTGATAATATCTTAAAAAGCACCCCACGCTTTTTTTAAAATAAAATAATTTTTTTTATTTACACTATTATTAATTTATAGTTAATGAAAATTTTAACACTATTCTTAATTTAAATTTATTAAAATTATTTTCTATTTTTTAGTTTGGGTTTCTATAAAAAGCGTGTTTTTAGTTTTTTTAAACTATTATTTATTTTTTACTTTTTAGTTTGGTTTATTTATAAAAGCGTGATTTTTTAGTTTTTTTAAACTATTATTTGTTGATTATCAAAAATATTCATACTATGTTTAATAGTAAGCGTCGACATCGAATTCACATTCGATGTTTACAATTCTTATTTTTACTTACAATTTAGCACAGTGACCAAGGAAACCACAGAAACCTGGCCAGAGTACAGTCGGCACGGGAGCGAGCCTTGGAAGTCGCAGAAAAACTGCGACTGCTTTAGCACTTAAACCGCTCGGCCACACAGTCGCTAGTAATTTATTTATTAGTGAGAATAAAATAATTATTTAATAAATATTATAAATACGGGGAATAACAGAACCAAGGAAGGCTGCAGGCGCGCAGAATACCCACGGAGAGTTACATACTGACATACTGACATACTGACAAACTGACATACAAGTGAAGCTAATAAAAAGCGTGTAAAAATAAAGTTTGAAGAGTTTCCTCGAGTTTTCGTAGATCTCATCATCAGATCATGACTTAGTTAACATTAAACCAACTGGAATCTTTAAACCGTTAAAGAGCTCCCTCAGCTGTCCTTCTTCTTCATCGCCAGACCCTCAATGACAGTCACAGCCCATCTAGATGTAAAGTTCTCATTGAGACAAATTAATCGAGTAAACACAAGGTAGCTACTGTAAACCGTTAAAGAGCAATGACAGTCACAGCCCATCTAAATGTAAAGTATGAGACAAATTAATCGAGCCCAAACACAAGGTAGCTACTGTAAACCGTTAAAGAGCTCCTCAGCTGTCCCTGAAACAAATTAATCAAGCCCAAACACAAGGTAGCTACTGTAAAACGTTACGGAGCTCCCTTAACTGTACGTCGTCTTCATCACCAGACCCTCAATGACAGTCACAGTCCATCTAAATGTAAATTTCTCATCGAGACAAATTAATCAAGCCCAAACACAAGGTAGCTACTGTAAGCTGTTACGGAGCTCCCTTAACTGTACTTTGTCTTCATCACCAGACCCTCAATGACAGTCACAGCCCATCTAAATGTAAAGTTCTTATCAAAACAAATTAATCGAGCCCAAACACAAGGTAAATACAGTAAATCGTCAAGGAATTCTCTTATATGTAGATCGGCTCCATCATCAGATCGACTCCAGACCTTCATCGAATTGTAGTGCTTTTAAATACTTATCGGAAAAACTAACAAACGTGCTTGTTGTCCCTACAATTTTTGAAAGTTCCCCTCGGTTTCTCCAGGATCCCATCATCAGATCCTGGTTTCCTTGTCATGGTACCACCACCGGACTATCTACTTTCCAACAAAAAAAGAATTGTCAAAATCGGTTCATAAACGACGAAGTTATGCGCGAACACACATACAAGTTACATACTGACATACAAGTGAAGCTAATATAAAGCGTGTAAAAATAAAACTAACTCAATTTAAAAATACTCCCCCGGATTAAACAAATTTGGAATTTTAGCGAACCTATACATTTTAGAGGTATATTAAAATCCCATCTGCTGTCGGTGCAGCAGTGGAGTTGAGTTGGGCTTCATTTCCTGTTACGCGAAATATTGCAGCTGTTTCTTACTATCCGAGACAATGCAGTCATGTATGAAAATTTTCTTTTTCTTTTCTATTTCAGTTTTCGGAAATTTGGATCTGCCCATACATAAGTTTAAATAATGGGTTAATACCTTTGTTAAGTGAGGTTTATTAAACGATTAATGAATTCCTTGATTAAAAAGATACCTGGAGATAATTGGTTAATCTTCTACCGTAAGTGTAGAAATATAATGATTTACTTAAATAAATAGTCAATTTTCAACAAAAAAATATTTTATAAGAACAACTGCACAGTGTCTGGCCAGCTCTCGATAGAAGCCTTCCTTTGTAATACTGTTTTTAAAAGCGCCTTCTACCTGCCTACAAAACATACCACCTACTGCCTAGTTACTGTTCTCACTTCTATTTTATTTTAAACGCGTTTAACATGACAAAAATCATGTCTAATGAAAAATAAACAGCGACAAAGGCAGATATTTCCAACACGGAATAAAAATTGCATGTTTTGGTTGGTGTTCTGTTTCCCTATTACGAAATTTTTACTAGATACTTAACTTGTTTTGGATTCGTATATAAAAACAAAACAGCTGGTGGAAAAATACCGAGCTAGGTAGTTTTTTTGGAAATTATGTTCAAAATAAATATTACATAACAACGCCATCTATTGTTAAGTAGTTTTAGTATAGTTAAAATGTGAAAATTATGACGTCAGAAACGTGCTGCGTCAAATTTTGACGTCACAAAATATTGCGCAATCTCGTACTAAAGGCACTTTTACCAATCGACACGTAGACTCAGTGAAGTGTAAAACTCAAACCCCTACCCCACCCTACGGTTCAAACAAAGGGGGGAGAGCACCCAAGACGTTACGTTCAAGGTAGATAGCTCACTGACCTGAAAACGATATATTCATTTCGAATATATAACATGTGCACAGACTAAAGATACGAGTAGACTTTTAGTCAAATAAAAGATGGTAGTTAAAAAAAACTAAACTGGGGTCGATTCTCTTAGGTTCTGTTATTTTTAATTGGAAATTATTCTGCTGCTATGGGAAACACTGTTAAAAAAATTTAATAAAATAATGAAGAAACTGTCGTCAATGCTTCGAAGATTTAAAAGGTACGATTTATTTTACAACTTTAAACTGTTCGTATACCTGTGCTCGCATCTAAAATTAGAGCAGTTTTATTTCAATATTTGTCTCGCTGCACATCTTTATACACAGGAAAGTTTAAAATATTTTTGACGATTCAATAACCAAGGTTGACCGAAGAAACATTTGCACCTTTCGTAATAATTATATTTCTGCCGCTAATCGGTATTGTTGTATTCTGGTTTGCTTGCCGCCGAAGTTCAGCGCTTGATTAATCTATCTCGTATACATTATTTATGAAGATTGATATCTTATTCATGTATTATTATTTATGTGTATATTTTAATACTAACAGAAGCCTGAAAATTTATCCGCGTAAAAATCCTAAACCGTTTTAACACTGAATTCTTTTTAAACTTTACTTTTAAACCCCCGTGAGTCACTCTATCCTTTAGAGAAAATCGTATTTAAATAATTTGCATAGTTTAAAAGATTAAGGCGTAAAGGCAAGAATAAATGGACACATTTATAATTTATACACAAATATTCTTTCTAAGGTTTTCATTAAGTCTGTGTCTATAGAAAGGTTACAACATAAATCATATCGAGAATGACCACATCTACTTTTTTGAAACTTTCCATATACATTTGATTAAGCAGAGCATTGCTGACTTGCCAGGTTCTATAGGGTTTAGAGGAATAGGCTTATGAATGCATCAAACACGGAAACCTTACATAATATTCGTACAATCATCCTTCGTAGATATTATAAAAAATAATCCCCCCAGAAAAACTTTCCGAATATTACTTGGCATAATGAATAAGGATTTTTCTCTCATAGTAAATAATTAAAAACGGAAAGGATTTTCCCCTTACCTGACTGACGATTTTTTGAAAATAGTGAAAAATATTGCCCATATTCTAGCGTGGTTAAAATAAAATGGTTTTAATTTTTGACATAACCTGACTATAGTGCGGAGCATAGATTAAAGACTACTAGATGGAGTCATAACGCGGCTGTAGGTTCAAGAGCGTGACAGACTTATTTCATTCGGCCTTTATTAGAAAGTGACACATGATTATTTTTTGTCCCTTTCAGCGTGTTCGTTTTTATGGTTTGTCAAGAGTGGAGTTTGTGACAAGCAAGGGACATATCTGAGCAATTATTAGCTTTTTATTAAATTTGCTGATAAATAATATAACTTTGCGGTTACGATATTAATTTAAACGTATCGTGATGGTGGGTTGTAATATTTTCCGGTGCAACAGTGAGAACAAAATTACGTTTCATACGTAAGTAGGCATAAACTTCATTGATTGATGATTTGAAGCTAGATATTTTATTTTTTAGCAAATTTCCTGGCATTTTCTTCTATAAGGTTTTGAAATCAAAAACAACATGTTGTATACTTTAAATGTTGACATGTCATGTCAATAAGGCTGATTTGCTGTCTCACGAGTGGACACACTATGGGCTCTATCTAGTAGTCTTTAATCTATGGTGCGGAGCCTGCCATTTACAAGCCGCCATAGTTTGCGTTCACTGTCAGTATTAAGTTGTCCAACTTACGGTCGTCCATTTCGCTAAATCTTTATTGTATATGTATGTTGTTTAACTAATATTCTAAAGCTGAATACCTACTTGTCAAACATTATAATTTCAAATGAACAATATGCTTTTCACTTGTAAATGCATATAAAATATATAGAATTAGAAATTCAAATAAAAAATCAGAAAATTTTTAAATTTATTTTTTTTGTTTATAGAGATTAGCTCAAACAATCTGTCTGTTTATTCCAGTTAATCTCTGAAACTACCAGTAACAGAGTGATATAGGCTTATTTGTGTCCTGATATTACACGGGAACTACGTGGGTGAATCCATGGGCATACGGTAGTTCACAAATAAAACCAGTAAACCAGTTTATCTATTACGGCATACGATGCACAATTATTTCGAACTTATTAAAATTTACGAATGTCTTTATAGAAATAATCATTATTTTCGACACAAAAGTTAACTGAAATATAAAATGTATTGTAAATTAAGGGAATTGAAGTTTCAACTTTCTAAATGGATTTATTTATTAGATTCAAAAGCATAACATAAGGAGATACTCGTACTTGTATAAACATACAGTTGGAAGACGGGTTAAGGCGTAGACTTATCCATACCTTAAAATACGGGTTCACTTAGTTTAGGGACCAGGAAATCATTGATAATCAACTGAATATTTCTTATTCTTATCGCGTTTGAGACACGAAAATAAAGCATGTTCATATAGTCAAGAGGGCGAATCCCTGTCAATTTGCTACTTACCGTTAACGATAGCGTGGCAGATATAGGGCAGCCGGCTATGAACATCGTGACTTATCTCAATTCGCCGGAAAGTCCCCGAGGAGTTATGGCTAGTTCACATTGTTCGAGTTGTAAGTGTATTCCATGTTTTTTATTTGTTTAGCCCGATGTCTGATTTCTCTTCGGTTTTATCCGGTTTTATCAGTATTTCTTCTCATCGGATTACAAATAAATCAAAAATATGAAACGAGTTTTTGCTAACAAGGTAGTGACCTTATGGAAGTTTTTATAGAAGTTTTAATAGGTTTAGCAGTGGACATATGTCGGCTGACGTGAAGACAAATAATGATTGACCAATTGGTTCAACCCGTATTTAATAGCGTAGTTGGTGTATATATTTCATATTTCTCCTTCTACAAGTCCTGTAGAGGACTGTTAATAGGCTAATTATGACGAATAAGTTCAAAACTAGTCGGGCATCGTCGGAAAATACGCACATTGTTCTTTTTTCCTATACTTAATGTGATTGATTTTTTTGTACAATGCTTAAACCTTCAGCCAAATTATATAACAGCAAGACTAATGAGATAATTGACGCTATTACGATTATCGAATTAATATGCAGAATTTAAACGTCTCTAGAATAATGTAAGTCAGCCGTTATTTTAATACCCGGGAAATCCCCATGGAATTAGCGCACTCCAGTAAATCCCTTTGATAGTGGACCTCGATTTATATTTGTTTAGGTTGTTTTTGCAACTGTTATCAGACTGTTTTGACTACAGTGTATTGTTTGTCTCACTTTGTTCGATGGATGTGCCTCTACAGAGTTGAGATGTTATTTTAAGAGATTATTAGGGCTCTATAGGTACTCTATTATAACGTTAATGATCACCAATGTTTTATGGTCTTCTGCATGACTACGCTTTTAATTTGATTTAGCAACGATGACTAAAAATATTATGACCAGAACTATCAATTTGACGCACAAGGGTGTTGTAACAACACCTAACTCCGGACTGCTATTTATAAGCAAATTTCTTACTCCAGGGGAGAGCATTAATTACCACAATGGGCCTTAGAAATCAATATTTTGTTTCTATTTACCAGATATTTTTAGAAGTACTTGAATAAAAAACTTAAAAGTTTCCAAAACTGTTAAATCAAAGTCGCTTAATAAATTCAGTAAATCAACCTTTGAGCGTCCCTTTTTGCGATTTTTATAAAAAAGACCAAATTATTTTGAAGTATAATTTCAGAGGAAGCTTTCCCTTTGAAGTGATAATCGGACTAAAAAATCGTAATGCCACTTCAAAGTTGAAGAGCTCAGGGCGCGACCGCTTTGTGATACAAATTTAATAATTGTTTTCATTTTCAAACGGTTAGCGTTTTCACCGTAACCGGAGAGGCGAAACCGCTAAAGTTCCGCCGTGAGTTGGAATAATGTTTCTCTTCAGAGTTGGCCGATGTTAGATAAGTTTGTATCAAATAAAAAAGTGTTATTCAATACAGGGTTTTTGCTAAATGTTTTCTCCTAATATAATATGTGTAGAGGATATAGTTTCATGTAATTTGGCTACGCATATAATGATATCAAAGTTTACTTGTATTTTAGAAGAATAAGTAGGCCTGGGCTTGACTAAAACTGCCGTAAGTTCTATTCTAGAATTAGTGTCCAAAGCAGGATGGGGATTTGGTTGGAGAGAGAGAATAATTTGAGCATCCAGCGTTGACATGTCACAATGAGTACTTAAGCCTACATGGTTATATGGTGAATTCGTGGAATGCTAAAATATTTAAATATTTAAAAAATAACTCTAAAGGGTTTACCTGAGCGATATCTGGTCCACAAAGAAGAAATGTAAATTAGTTTTTACCCGTCTGATTTTGACAGGTGAGGTGTCGTTGAATTTGTTAAAATTGTGGTAGTGACATAGACTATATAAATTTTCAAAATGGTGGCTGTAATTCTTATCTTAACAATATGGGTATCAAATGAAAGGTCGTAAAAAGACCATTTCAAAAATATAAATATCATATCATGTTTATATTGCCGTTTTAACAAAAAATGGCAAAAAGTGTACCGTATCATTTATCTATACTAATATTATAAAGAGGAAAACTTTGTTTGTTTGGTTGTAATGAATAGGCTCAAAAACTACTGGACCTTTTTTAAAAATTCTTTCACCATTCGAAAGCTACATTATCCACGAGTAACATAGGCTAAATTTTATTTTGGAAAAAAATAGGGTTCCGTAAAATATTTGGGTTTTTCGGACACAAGGTGTAAAAAATCAACCAGAAAAGTTATTTATTTTGCGTACGCTGCCTAAACTATAAAAGATAGAACCATAAAATGTTCTAATTAATTGGAGATCTTATAAATATCTACAAAAAAGTCCGCGACACACTATACCTATCTATGTCGAGTGAGGCACAACAACCATTTTTTTATTCAAAAATCTTAAATTTTTTTTGGACTACATTTAAACGCATTTATTTTACTCATGCTATTAATCCTTATCAAAATAAATTATTTCATCACTAAGTACAGTTTATGTAGATAATATTTGGCATTTAAAAGATTAAAATTGGACTTTTGGTTTTGAAGTTATGGCGAAATTAAAATATTACTATTTCTGCGTTGCGAAGTGAGCGTCACCAAGGCGGGGGCGTGCGTGCGTTGCGTGCATGAATTAAGAATTCGATCTTTGTTCAAATATCTATTTAGTACATGGAAGAGTTTGTTCGTTTGTTTAAACGGGCTAATCTCTATCTGCGTGTCGGATTGTAAAATTATTTTTGTTTATTCTGAAGGCTAGACTCAAGAGTGAAATATACTATTTAATATCAATTTATACCCATCAGCTTGCCATAAATATATATTTTTAATGTTAATGTACTGAAATGTCATACAATGTTTAACAAAAATGTAGACCTTTAGTGCACGGGACGGGACGGAGAATACTGCTTCACGGGAAACTATAAAAAAATTAAATTGAGAGGGGGAGCGGGGAATGAGCACTCTATATGTGCCTTTACACATTTTGTATGAAAGTCTGTCTTTAAAATTAAAAGGGTACCTAAGAGGTTTTCACGCGGACGAAGTCGCGGGCGACTGCTAGTATACCATAAACTAAAACAAAAAAGTCTCAAATAAACTTTTATTATTATAAAAACAAAAAACCCGACTGCATAGAAGATGTTCCATTTTTAATAACGATGACTAGTGCTATACCGATTTTATACAATGACAACAGACAGCCTACAAGCTGTCATGCAGTGTACCTCAAAATTTGGAGCTACTGCTGTCAAGTGAAGGTGACATCGGTGTCAGATTCAAAATTCGAACAAAACGATCAGTCGAAAACAGCTGTTGCGCGCAAAATTCATATCATCGAGACAGTAGCAGACCAAGGTACGTATGTGCATTATTTTGCATTTGTATTATTCGTATAAACACCGTGATCGTCAGACAAAATATCTGAATTCCAATGTAGCAGGGTTAACCTGCGAGTTGTTACAGAGATATGAACTGATCACTATATATCTATATAAAATTTTATACGAAATGTAAATTAGTTTAATTTAAAGAATTGTCTATTAACACCCGGAAGTTGATAAGCCAGCGTTGATTCACCTTCAAATCTTAAGAGCTACATAAAGTTATTGATTCTACGTCAAAGCATTTTTGATTCCTTTCATATATTTATGATACATCGTCTTAATTGTATCATACGTTCGGACCATGATATACTAAGTTTTTCTTTTTTCGAAGAAAATCTTTTCTGGGAAGTTTGAAGATATTCTTGGAACTTGGCCTCGACTTTTTAATCTCTTAAGTTATCAAGACTTCAATCAAACACCAAATTGTTTTAAACGCTATATATACGTAACCGGAACATACTATATTCATTGTTCATTTTCATGATTGTGGTTACATTTCTCCTGTGTTTTCAGTGTAAACCTCCTGGGAGGCACCATTTATTAACAAGATGAATTTATCTTAGTTCCGCCCACGCGCTCTGAACCCGAATGCTGGGCGTTATGAAGAGACTATTGACAGCTGTTCAATCACTCTGTTGTAATGCTCTATTGTTCACGGCGAAAATTTATTACGTTCACCGCCGCCCATCGCGGTGACGGCAAAAAAGGGCCAATAAATTGAAGATTGGTGTATACCTCTTTAATTCAACGGCTAGGTTTATTTAGCCGACGTTTATAAGTTCCTGGTTTTGGAAGGATGTGGCTAAAATTACATGAAATTTTAATTATTAAATATCAAATATCAAATTCGTACTGTTTTTATTTTGGTTACATAATTAATAATTGTTTTGTTTATCAATTGATTAGCATAATTATGGGATTTGGGCTCATGAAGGTTCTATGATTAAGCTTTATGTCTGGCTATGAAATATTGAACTTTTGTTATTTCAAAGAAATTTTTAATAGCAGCTAGTGGAGAAGCTTGTGGTGAGCTTGTGGTGGAACTCTTTATAACCTGTCAGTCGTTATTACTTTATTATTATTAATCTATTAAGCGCTAAAAGTAATAATACTTCAAGCCCGCAAGCCCGCATTAGAAAAAGTAAGATAGGCTTAACCTCTAAACTCTCTCTGGTCTTAGGAGGGAGGCATGGCGCCGTAATGGGCCATTCAAATAAAGTAATAATGATAATAATCCGAGTACTTTATACATTTCCAATGAAATATCTGAATTAATTTGTCGTTCCGACGTTCATACCTGAACAAAAGCTTACAAAAGTGTATTTCCAAACACTTACAAACTGGTTATTTCCGTAATTTCAACCCTTTCATTTCCCGCCGTCTGTTTATTTTATACGATAAGTTTTCCCAATTTCCCCCGCGTTTGAGGGTATTTGCAACGGTTCAATTTCATATTATGAAAAATAATAACAGAAATAGTATATCAATAGTTTATTATAAACTATCCATCGCTCGTGACTCCATCTGCGTTGAATTCTTTTTTCACAGCGCTGTCCCGGTCGGAACGAAATTATATCTTGTGTTGACGAACACAGAGTTTTACGCACATAAACAGTAAGATTTCTTGACAGCTCTTCTCAGTATATTTTGACTTCAGAGTAACTTCAAGGCCATAATTAAAAAGGGTATGGAAGTCTCCCCAGAGATGTCAAGAAATGATATACTCGTAGAATCATAGATTAAAGACAACTGGATGGAGTCATAACGCGGCTGTAGGTTTAAGAGCGAGACAGACTTATTTCATTCGGCCTTTATTAGAAAGTGACACATGATTATTTTTTGTCCCTTTCAGCGTGTCCGTTTTTATTGTTTGTCAAGAGTGGAGTTTGTGACAAACAAAGGACATAATATCTGAGCAATTATTAGCTTTTCATTAAATTTGCTGATTAATAATATAACTTTGCGGTTACGATATTAATTTAAACGTTATAGTGCTATGGTGGGTTGTAGTATTTTTGGCTGCAAAAGTAGCAGCGAACGGAAAATCGAAAGAATTACATTTCATACGTAAGTAGGCATAAACTTCATTGATTGATGATTTAAAGCTTAGATATGTTGTTTTTTAGCAAATTTCATGTTTTATGCGTTTACTAAACTATCTTATATAAAGTAATATTTCGTATTTTACGATATTTGAAAACGTAACGTTTCATGATGTACTTTAAATGTTGACATGTCATGTCAATAAGGCGGTCTTGCTGTCTCACGAGCGGCCACGCTATGGGCTCCATCTAGTTGTCTTTAATCTATACGTAGAATAGTACAGTACAGATCTTTTTACTTAATAACATTTTGTTTTTTAAATTTGACATAAATTCGACATCGGTCACACATGATTAAGAACTCGATTGATTTTGAATTTGATTCTTATTTCTTTGTTTTCAGTAAATGCTATAAAACAAGTAGTTGTTTAAAATTAGTAGTGTATTTAAATAAAATAATTAAATATGTTCATCCGTTTGGACAGCCTGGAGCAAATATTGGTAATGTCCTTTAACGTGTCGAAACTGCTTGCAAACCAAGGCTACTCGGATAAAACAAATTTCACACTATTTTAAGTGAATTCAAATATATTCAAAGTCTATTGAAAATATTTAAAAAAATGTTCAAAAGTTTGTAAGCCGTTCGCGTTTCAGATCGATCCAAATGTCGGCAGAACGTTAAAAGTTAGCCGAACTAACGGCTCTGGAGGGCCCTCGAGCGGCTCTCTAGTCAAGAGCTGCGGGCCCAAGGCTGATGATTGACGGATAAATACTTTGTGATGCGGAACTCTTTACAATATATTTTTTAGGCTTTTATGATAAGATTTAATAGCCTGACGTGTATAGGTCAGCAGTGTAAGCAAAAATGATTTACTAGATTACTACTTTATTGGTCTAGTGGTTAGATTGCTTAACTTCAGATCATGTTGAAATATTGCTTATGAATAGTTTTCTTTCTTCTTAAAATTTTCAACTAAATTTTAAGCATGGGACTGGGAAGTTGATACATCTCAAGTTCTCTTTCAACATCTGATAATGATTCTTAAACAATCAAACATTATCACCCCAAGCCCGCCAGCCCACACTGGAGAAGCGTGACAGTTACAAGCTCCATATTTCCTCTTCTATGAGAATGGAGGTCTTGCTGATAATGAAAAAAAAATGCAATTCGACATAGGCTTCATTTTTACCTTTTTAAAATAGAAGGGGTGAAATTGGTGTTGAAAGTTTGAATCTACCATCATTGGTTTTGAAAGTACTTTATTCGGAAAACTATTGCATAAGTGTAAAACATATTCTTTTATTTTACACGTTATGTTTATACAAAATTGTTAAAATGTAATGGGGTTAATACTTGACAAAAAATGGCACATTGGTCTAGTGTTAGCCTGTGTTCCTTCGATAAAACACAAGGTCCAATAAAATTATGAGTATAAAAACAAATCCCGACTGGGTTAGGTCATGAATAAATGAGAAAACTTTTTCATATCTTTATAAAAGTTAAATTTTAAGCCGCGGAGTCTGGAAGTTGGCGGTCTTTCTCCCCCGCAGCTCAAAGTATTTGCCATGTTAAGCCTCGTCCCGGTTGCTGGCATCAACATCTGATAGTGATCGTTAATAAATGAAACGTTATCACCCTAAGCCCGCCAACCCGCATTGGAGCAGCGTGGTGGGTGTACGCTCCATATCCCCTCTCCTGTAGGGAGGGAGGCCTGACCCTGTAGTGGGCTGTTAATAGGCTGATAATGATGATGATTAATGGGGTTAAATAGAGGATCAATGAAAGATGATCACTGATTTTATCCTGTATGAAGTCGTCGGTGTCAATTAGTTTAATATAAAATCAATTGAGCTATAGAAAGCAGACGTATAGTTCATGAATTAATATTAGTCATTAGAAGCAAGGTTCGATGGAAGACAATTGTTCAATTTTGATTTGTTAGCAGATCAATTATCAGGTGATTGTAACATGGGTCTATAAAGCATTTTAGAACATACGACTACGATCGTAACTCACCATCTGAATGGCTGGTTATCTATAACCTCCAGATTTTCCAGATCGTTTCTGCCGCGCACATGTATACTATTGTTAGCATTTTAAAATATTACAATTTGTTACCATAGACAATACTGTACGATATTGTCTATGGTAACGTAAGCTTGTGTCTGTCGACCGTGAGATGATTTAAAAGGATTATATTCCAGGCCGTAAAATAAAATGTAAAATGGATATGTTACAATAGTCGAGTAGTGTATTTTACTGTTCTTTTGATTGTTACACAATATGCATATTTTTAGTGTGATATTATTTATTATAATTGAGTGGTTTTGTTATTCATTTAAAAAGAGCAAGTGTCGAGTTTTTCTGGCCGCGTCTTTTCTCGTCACGGACTGCATTTTCCGACGCGGCAGCAGTTTACAAAAGAATAAACAATTTTGAAGACATCGGAATATTATTTCTACACCCAAAGTTAATACTAAGGTATCAAATACCTGCAGCAGTATTTCCTCCCAATTTTTACGTGGTGGTATTTAAGGGGCAAAAAATCCTATTCCTCACAGGCCGGCAACGCATTAGCAATGCCTCTAATGTTAAAAATGTACATGGGCGGCAGTAATCACTTAACATCAGGTGACCTGTATGCTCGTTTGTCCGCTTAAACAGCGATTTGATAAGTATTAGGAATAGTAATGTTGATTTTTATTTGTTAACTCCTGAAGTAAAACTGATGTGTTTTTCGACGATATCATTGTTTTTCTATTATAAAAATCGACTAAATTTTGTTTTGTTTTTGGTTTTACCATTAAAAACATTGCAGATTTTACTTAAATATTTAGCAAATGAGGATAGGTATACCAGCCTATTTTTTTTTTCAAAATATGTAATTTATCATTAGTACATAAGTTTCCTATACTCTCACAATGGGATTCAATTTTTTGAATCGTTTTTATCGTTAGTTGTAAAAATGGTGAACCCCTAACACTTTAGAACAGGCTGCCAATTTTGATTAGAAACAAATAATAAACGTTGATTAACTGAGGTTGCTGATGAAAGGCAAAGTAATTCATTTCAATCATAATATATTACTATCTCAAATTCCAATTCTGAAAATGATTTTTATTAGACAAAAACAAATCTTAAGTTATTAACTTTTATACATGAAAAATGCATTTTTTATTATAGTAAGGTAGTGCTTATAATTATGTAGATAATCACACTAAATATAAGTATTCTCCCGGGAACGTGAATTACATAAATGAAACCCCGGGAAAAGGCTATTTATAATAAAATTCCTAATCTAATCTAAATTTATATTCTAAGGTATCACGAAAAACATTATTACGATCGTTTTATCGTACCAAGCGCGCGGTGCAGCTATAGCGGAAACCAGGATCTGATGATGGGATCCTGGAGAAAACGAGGGGAACTTTCAAAAATTGTAGGGACAACAAGTACGTTGTTAATTTTTCCGGTAAGTATTTAAAAGCACTACAATTTGAGAGGCCGGCGCCGGTACCGCGAGCGCTCCACTACAGGATGGCAACGTCGCACGCACCACGTGTTCATTTTGGTGTTGTATTTTGCGTTGTAACTTGTATATCACTAATATAAAAACGCACGGCAGTGAAATACGCTTTCAATTTAGGCGTTTGGCGTCGGATTGCAACCGTACTGCAGCAGGCCGGCAGCGGGATATAACTAGTGGCACGGTAAACCTGCGGCAGCGGTCCGATACGAAACGCATAAATTGAAAGCGCCCTAAGTCGAAACTACGACCTGCAACGCACCGAGATTTTGTTTTTGTAAAAACAACTTTCTTCATTAGTGGTGCGAAAATAGAGATTAATTTTCTATTAGCAAAATTGATGACCTTCGCTTCAATCCAAGTTAAGTCATACTTTAACCGAGCGGAAACTCATAAAGGGAAGAAGAGGTAATTATATACACGGGCGTCACCACACAACACGCGAAAAAATTAAATTTTACAACTCGATGCTGTCTCTGAGCCACGTGGTAGGTGATTAAAGGTTTATGTAGGGGCTAAGGGGCGGATAAACAAATCCATCACAGTCGGGCAACGCATTAGCTACAAATGAACATGACCTGCGCTAATCACTTAATATCAGGTGACACGCATGCTTGTTTGCACGTTATATTTTAAACAGTGAAAATACATATTTTAACGATGGCTTAAGTATAATAATGGAATTCAGTTTTTTACATTGAATATTTTTTGAAAAAAGGAACTGGTATGTATTACTTACCAGATACATTACACAAAACAACGTTTTACTCGTATAAAAGTTTTGTGTGTTTGTCTGTATTTATGTATGTCCGTTCGCTCATCACGTTAGAACTATTGAACCGTTTTTCATACGGTTTTCACAGATTTGTTTTTTTTTTATTGAGTACAAGTTAGACCTTGACTGCTATCACACCTGATGTTAAGTGATGCTGCAGTCTAAGATGGAAGCGGGCTAACTTGTTAGGAGTGGGACGAAAATTTACACCCCTTTCGGTTTCTACACGACATCGTACCGGAACGCCAAATCGCTTAGCGATACGTCTTTGTCGGTAGGGTGGTAACTAGCCACGGCGAAAGCGTCCCACCAGCCAGACCAAGACAAATTAAGAAAAATCTCAATCTGCCCCGCCGGGAATCGAACCCAGGACCTCCGTCTTATAAATCTACCGCGCATACCACTGCGCCACGGAGGTCGTCAAAAGCTCTATGCAGGCTTTAGGTTTTGGCACTAGAAGCGCCGCCATTCCATTTTTGACCCACCCGCAAGTTTCATTGTCGATAATTTTTTTTTACTACTCACGACCATGAATTTTTTTGGCTTTTCATAATTTATCGTCTTTATTAAATTCAATATGTTTTCTATTTAATAAAAACAAAATTAAATAAATTAATTTGCGATTTACCTAGAATTACCGCCGAATTAGTTCTGTCCCGCCAATATTGTAAGCAATAATTTGACGTGAGGCCATCTTTTTTATTTTTGTTTAATTACAAGATAACTCGTGACTCCAATCTTATTTTTAGTCATCTATGAAGTGACACATGTGTAAAAAAATTGTTTGTAAAAATTCACTGGTAAAGAATATTATTTGTATAATATTTTGCTAAATAGTTCTTGCTAAGCATTGAAAAACAATAATGTCACACGAATTTGTTATAAAATTATTAAAATATGTTTTTTAGAAAATAAATAAACAGGATTTCAAGTAACTTACATATGGTTTTAATTATAATTTCATACTTTTAAGCTAATGACTGTTGCAAAAAATATAAGGCACAAAATTGTCACAGCGTCGGTTTCAGGGGCGGGTCATGAGTTTCGGCACTTCTAGTGTTAATGGAGATCAAACTTAAGAAAAAAAGTTATTTCAAAAAAAACTGAATTTCACTATTGACGACGAAAGTACTGAATGAAATCAAATGAAACTTGGCACAATTTGTGTTGATACTACGAGAAAGGATGATAGAACACTGTGTATGCCGTAAATTAGTACCGTTCCCTTAAGAAAAGACTGAAAGTCCACGCGGACGAAGTCGTGGGTATCTACTAGTATATAATAAAATAAAGTAAACATCGGCAATAGAGTCAAGTCATAATAAAATTTAACTACCTAATAGATGAACCGCCTGATGTTACGTAAAAATCTATCACAGAGTATAAACAGAGTAATACGTCGCAGAACACGCAAAAACAGGTTTTGTGAAAACCTGAGGCAGAGATGGTAATTACAACGAGTATAGAATATGCTTATTTATTGTTGTAGAAATCACACACACGGCCTTGGATGCTGTAGGGCAAAGTCAGTACTGTACTAATTGGACGTCATTTGTAAACACAGTTAAAAAAGTTTACCGCGAAGCTATTGAATGCTCTTATAACGAAATCCTTTAAAGTACAAGAACTTCTAAAATAAAATACAAAACGATGTTCGATCACAAATTCGTCCCAGATTTAGTGACAGAAGTACACGTAAATAGAAGTCGAACTTTCTCGAATAAATCGCGTCAGTGCCCAATAAATACGTTAACATCCGAATTTATTCACACCCTCCGCCGGTGGACTCGTTTTGGACAATTTGTCCGACGAATTACTAAAACACGGTGTCTAAATCGATTCGTTTTTTATAACTGCCGATAGATGGCGCTGTGGTAGTTTTAACTCACGCTATTGTTGTTTTTAATCATAAGGCGTATAAGCCTAACCAGAGCAATGTTTTATCACTATTAAATTATTAATTACGTTCATATACCTATTATTAGTTTCTATATATATTGTGCAGTGAGTAAATAAAGTGTTTCAGTCAGTGTGTGACTTTAAATTGTGAACCCCCTGCCCTCATCAGTAAGTGATCGAACATTATGGTGCCGAAACCCGGGAAGACAAACTGTGAGTAATAAAACTTAGTTAAAATCAGTGAAAAAAGACTTAGTGCAACCGTGATTAAAATTAACTTTGAAAAAGTGTAGTGTAAAGACTTAAAAAATTTCGCTTCAAAAAGACTTTGAAAAATTACAAGTGTAGTGTAAAGACTTAGAAAAATTTCGATCAAAAAAGACTTTGAAAAATTTATACGTGTACGGACTTAGAAAAATTTCGATCCAAAAAGACTTTGAAAAATTTCTACTTGTTTGGACTTAGAATAATTTTGCTTCAAAAGGACTTTAAAATTTTATACTTCAATCAACTTAGAAAATTATCGTTTTAAAAAACTTTGATATTTTATATGTGTATAGACTTAGAAAAATTTCCTTACAAAGGACTTTGAAAATTTATATGTGCACAGACTTTAATAATTTTCGCTTGTAACATTGAATGTATTGGACTTAGTCCCTGTATGTGATTTTTTCTTTTTTTGTTGTAAACATTTGAGATAAAGATGCAGTCATTAATTCATGTTCAAGAGGATCGTTTTGAAAACTTAATAAAATCAGAAAGAAATTTCAAGAAATCACCTAAAGAAAGATTAACTAAGGCTTACACTGAAGCGAGATTGGAGTCCGCAGACACATTATGGTCCGAATTTAAATCAGATCATCGAGAAATTGTGGCACAAGCCACCAGAGACCTAAAAAAGGAATTGCCGTATTTTACGGAGGACTTGTACGAGCAGTTTGAGGAATTCTATACTGCCTACAAATCTACCTTAAAAACTAAGCTCGAGCAATTTAAGTTTACAATAGAAAATGAAAGTGTTACGGCTGCTATATCTAATATTGGATCAACACATAACGAAGTACATTTGCCTTTAATCAAACTACCCTCTTTTAATGGAAAATATAGTGAATGGCAATCTTTTCACGATTTATTCGAAAGTTTAATTCACACTAACAAAAGGTTACAAAATGTTCAGAAACTACATTACTTGAAGAGTTGTCTTAGTGGAGAACCTGAGGTCTTATTACGCAATTTAACTATAACTGAGGCAAACTATGAGGAAGCCTGGATACTATTAAAACGGCGATACGACTGTTATGAATATAATCTGTAATTCCTTCCTGTCACACTGACAAGTCTTACATAATACACGTTATGGTCATGGGAACGTCTTTAATTATTTATATTATAAAAGCCCTTAAACACCTCCTAAATCATACATGGTGTCAGAAGTGAACTTAAAAAAGTGCCAACGAAAGTCAAAAGTTAAAATATAAGTCAAAAAATATACGTAAAATAACACGTGTCCGATGGCGTCCGAGACAAAGAAAACGCGTAGTAATGGCGCGACTGGTGAAGAAAATTTTGCATCATCTAAAAGGTTGAACCTTACAGGTAATATAAAGCCTATGTGTCTAGAAGGAAATTTATGTACAAATTGGAAAAAATGGTTCCAATCTTTCAACATATTTTTAAAAGCAAGTGGAATTTTCGAAGAATCCGACACAAGGAAAGTCGCCATGTTGTTACACTTTATTGGGAGTGACGCGTTAGAAATTTTCAATACATTTGGCTTGGATTTGGAAAATGTCACATTCGAAGAATTAATTACAAAATTTGAATCGTACTTCGTACCTAAAGCAAATATTACTTATGAATGCTACAAGTTTTTTACAACCAAACAAAGAGGTGATGAAACTCTAGAGGATTTTTTAACAAATTTAATAAACAAAAGCAAGTCGTGTGAGTTCGGAAACTTGGAAGAAAGGATGATAAAAGATATTTTCATTACAAACATGCATGAAAATTTTCAACATGTACGAGAAAAATTACTGCTAGAAGAAGAGTTAACGCTAGAAAAGGCTAGGAACTTGTCCAAAAGTATTGTGTCAGCTAGATCTCATGCAGTGGAGTTTAAAGAATCTACAAATGTCTTTTATCAACGTCAGTCATTCAATCAGTCAAAGTCGAGGGCGAGGTCTCAGTCAAGAACTAGATCGCAGTCAGGGTCAAGGTCAAAGTCACAGGAAAGAAAAAACTGTACACGGTGTGGTCAAATTCATCGCTATAAATGTCCAGCATATAATGCTAAGTGCAGGAGGTGTAACTTAAGAGGACATTATCAAGCCTTTTGTAAGTCAGTGAAGTTCATACAAGCTAATATGGATCAAGAAGGTAATGAGTCAAAGTATTTATTTGTTGGACACTTAAATACATGTCAAAATTCAATTTCAGAGTGGAGTGTTAACTTAAATATTAATAATATAAATGTTCAATGTATTTTAGATACTGGAAGTGATGCTAATGTTATGTCATATAAGTTATTTCAATCATTGAATGTCAGTAAAAATTTTTTACCATGTCATTATAAAGTAACCTCTTACTGTGGAAGTACCATACCCATATTAGGTCAACAAAAGCTAGAATGTAGTTATTATATCAATAGTCAACATGTGTCAAAGATAATTAATTTCATTATAGCTGATGTGTCATCACCAACTGTCATTGGAAAATATACATGTTCACAATTAGGTCTTATAAAAAGAGTCTTTAATATTGAAAATACAGTCAATAAAAGTCGAAATTTTGATTCTACATTAGTCAATAGTCAACATCATATGTCTGAGTTAAGTAATAATTGTCATGTTAACAATAAATATCAGTCACAGTCAAATGTACAGTCTTGTATTAGTAAAAGTCTTTATAAGTCTAATGTTTACAGTAATTGTCATAAAAAGTCACAAAAGTCATATTATATCAATAAAAATAATTCATTACAGAGTCTACTGTCAAAATATAAATCTGTATTTGAAGGATTGGGCTGTCTACCCGGTGAGTGTCATATCACTATCAACACTGATATACGTCCTAAAATAGATCCACCACGGAAAATTCCATTCTCATTACACGATAAACTGAAGAAGGAATTGGACAGTATGGAAAGTCTAGATGTCATCACCAAGGTTACTGAGCCAATGTCATGGGTGAGTTCACTTTTATTAGTTGAGAAGAAAAATGGTCAACTTAGAGTCTGTCTTGATCCCAGAAACTTAAATGAAGCTATATACAGATCACATTATCCAATACCTACCATTGATATGGTGCGATCTAAGCTACAAGGTGCATCATATTTTTCTACTCTTGATGCGAGCAGTGGATTTTGGGTTATTCGTCTGGATAAGGAAAGCTCAATGTTATGCACATTCAATACGCCGTACGGGAGATATAGGTTCAAACGTCTTCCTTTCGGAGTTAACTGTGCCCCTGAAATCTTTCATAGAATTATGACTGAAACATTTGGTGTACTACCAGGAGTCATGGTGTATGCAGATGATATTTTAGTCTATGGAAAAAGTCGCCAAGAACATGAAGAAAATTTAGAAAGAGTGTTTAAAAAAGCTCAAGAAGTCAATTTGAAATTTAATAAAAGTAAGTGTACATTTTGTCAACCACAGGTTAAATACCTTGGTCATATATTTTCTCAAAAAGGTGTGTCACCAGATCCAGATAAAGTCAGGGCTATCAAAAATATGCCGTCTCCAGTCTGTCTCAAGGATTTACAGAGATTTCTAGGTATTTTAAATTATCTGGGAGGATTTATTAAGAATTTGGCTGAAGAAACTGAACCTCTACGTCAATTATTAAAAAAATCAAGTGAATGGTCATGGAATGATAGTTATGAAGCTACTTTCAAACATTTAAAAAATATTATTTGTCAGTCACCAGTCTTGTCACATTACAATGTCAAAAAACCAGTTGTCTTGTCAGTTGATTCCAGTCAGTCAGCAGTCGGTGCAGTCTTGCTTCAGGATAATCATCCAATTTCTTATGCATCTAAAACATTAACATCAAGTCAGAAACGCATGGCGCAGATTGAAAAAGAGCTGTATGCCATTGTCTTTGGTTGTATTCGTTTTCATCAATATATTTATGGAAAAATAGTCACTGTAGAAACTGATCACCGTCCACTAATAACTCTTTTCAAAAAGCCTTTAGCTGAAGTCCCAACACGTTTACAAAGATTAATGCTTAGGATTCAAGCTTATGATTTAAAAGTTGAATATAAGCCTGGTACTAAAATGTACATAGCAGATACACTATCACGAGCAGCTTTACCGGAGTCTAGTGAGGATGAGTTGGATGAAGATGTCATGATACATGTCAACATGCTTGTTAAAAACTTGCCTATTTCAGCTGAGCGTCTAGAATGGCTTACTGAGGCTACAGAAAATGATGAATGCCTACAACTACTGAAGAAATATTATGAGGAAGGATGGCCTGAGAAAAGGTCAGAAGTCAACAAATTAGTCTTACCTTATTGGAACTGTCGTCATGAAATTCATTCAGTCAGAAATTTATTGTTAAAAGGTAATAGTCTCATTATACCTACTAAATTAAGGCCAGAAATATTGAAAATAATACATAGTGGTCATCAAGGCATAGAAAAGTCAAAAAACTTTGCAAGAGGAGTTGTGTATTGGCCTTTAATGTCACACGATATAAAAGTGTGTGTGGAAAATTGTGAAATATGTCTGTCACACAGGAATGCCAATTCACCAGAACCATTAATGTCACACAAAATTAGTTCATTTCCTTGGGAAAAGGTTGGAATAGATTTTTTAAAATTTAAAAATCAAACCATTCTGGTTGTCGAAGACTACTATTCAAATTATATAGAAATCGCTAATGTGAGTTCAACGGGTGCAAAAGCACTTATTAATGCATTAAAATCTATATTTAGCCGTCATGGAATTCCTTTAATCATAATATCAGACAATGGACCACCACATAATTCACAAGAATTTAAACAATTTTTGAAATCTTGGAATATCAATCATACTACTTCGAGTCCATATCTGTCACGTTCTAATGGTCTAGTTGAGTCAGGAGTGAAAATAGTAAAACGTATACTCACTAAATGTGCAGATTCTGGAGATGATCCATATCTTGCATTATTACAGTATAGAACAACACCTAGAAACAATTTACCGTCACCTGCAGAATTGTTAATGTCCCGTCGTCTTAGAACACTTATACCTACTGTTGTAAAACATCTTCAACCTAAAGTCATGAGTCATAATATGTATAAAAAAACAAAACAACAAAATAATAGTAAACAAAAGTTTTATTATGATAAAAAGTCAAAAAATTTATCTAAAGTAAAGAAAGGAGATAAAATTATGTTCAAAAAGTCACCAGAGTTGAAGTGGCAACCTGCAAAAGTCATTAAGGAATGTGAAGAGCCGAGATCATACATTGTCGAAGCACCTGATGGTTCTACATATAGAAGAAATCGTCAACATCTGTTACCTTGTCATTATTCGAGTCCCATAAAAGAAAGTGTACAATGTAAGAAAGAATTTAGTCCAAATGTCAGTCCAAAAGTCAGTCCAAAGTTTAGTCCAAAGAAGGAAATGAGAATGGAAGAAAATATTCCTCATGATGGAATAAAAAGAACAATTAGTGGTAGACAGGTCAAGCCTCCAGTCAGATTTCAAGATTGTATGTAAAACTAAACTTAGTTATAAATAGATTTAAAGTTTTAGATTATAAGTCTGTCTATGTTTTTTAAAATATGTAAACCAAGTTATAAATAGATTTAAAGTTTTCTATTGTAAGCCTGTCTGTTAAATTGTACACATGTCTTTAAAATATCAACTTGTCATTTATCAGTCGGTATGTTTAAACCAGTCTAAAGTTTCAATATTGTCAGTCCGTATATCTTTGTAAAATTATTATTTGTCTTGTCAAACAGTCTGTCGTTTTAAAAAAAAATGAAAAGGGAGATGTTATGAATATAATCTGTAATTCCTTCCTGTCACACTGACAAGTCTTACATAATACACGTTATGGTCATGGGAACGTCTTTAATTATTTATATTATAAAAGCCCTTAAACACCTCCTAAATCATACAACGACAATAAGAGATTCAACTGTAACGCTATTCTGAAGACATTATTTTCCATTAAACAAATGAGTCATGAATCGGCTAATGCACTTAAATTTATTCTTGACACAACATTGAGCTGTCTCAATCAGCTGAAGAATTTAGGCATTGATACAAATTCATGGGATGCAATATTAATTTACCTAGTAGTTTCCAAGTTAGATGTTGAATCTCATAAGCAATGGGAAATTCAAGTAAGCAATTATCCTTCTAACGAGCTACCTCAGTGGAGTCAACTCACGGGATTCCTTGAAACTAGATTCCGAGCGTTAGAAATGATAGACAACAAACACAAAGGTCAACAATCTATGCAAAGCAATCAAGCATCCAAGTCTAAATCCTTTCATACTTCGCTTCTTGAGCAAACTAAAGCAGTTACAGATCCAATGTGTCCGTTTTGTAAAGAGCAACATTTTCTTTACGCATGTAAGAAATTCGGAACTCAACAACCAAGAGAGAGACAAGAATTTGTACAATCTAAAGGCTTATGTTTCAACTGCTTAGCGCCGACTCATGCTGTAAAAAACTGTAGACTATCAAAATCCTGTCAAAAATGTGGAAGACGTCATCACACACTGTTGCACAACAAAGAGGCTGCTATGTCTCTTAATACTACTGAGAACTCACATCAAGAAACTAATAAAATCCAAAACCAAACGCAAACTTCAACTTCGTTGGGAACCAAAGAGAGAATCATATCAAACTTCTCAACTGAGAAGTATCACCCTAGCGAAGTCCTGCTTGCAACTGCGCGTTTGAAGACGAGAGATCGAAATGGCTGTGAGCACCACATCAGAGCATTGTTAGATCAAGGCTCACAGGCCTCATTTATCACGGAAGCTACTACACAACTGCTTGGACTTAAGCGCTCACCGGTTAATGGTTGGGTGTCAGGTTTGGGTCCTGGCGAAACAAGAATTAAATACATGGTTTCGTTACATGTAGAATCACGTCAGAATCCAGAAAATTCAATCCAAGTAGATGCATATGTGCTTAAATCATTTACATGGTCACTTCCATCAACCAATCTTAAATCATCTGATCATCTAGAAATCGGTGATCTATTTCTTGCTGATCCAGACTACGCAGCCACCAATAAGATTGATATTTTACTTGGTGCTGAAGCATATAGCGAGGTTTTAATTGAGGGCATGATCAAACATCCAAAAGGTAATTTAATTGCACAAAACACTATCTTTGGATGGATTTTATCAGGAAGAATTTCAAAAAATATTAACACAAAAAATAAAAGAGTAATAAACATGCACCTTAAAATTAGAGAAGACAATCTATTAAAACAATTTTGGGAACTTGAGACAGAACCAAATAACATTTTCCAAAAGAAGCTTACAAAGGAAGAAATCAAATGCGAGAATTTATACGAATCAACGACTATGAGAGATGACGATGGGCGGTACGTCGTAAGACTGCCTTTCAAGAAAGATCATCCGGAATGTAAAGAAGGACAGTTTCGAGACTTAGCTTTGAAAAGATTTTATTCTACTGAAAGAAGGTTACTAAAAAATCCTAAATACTATGAAGAATATCAGAAAGTTATGGAAGAATATCTTACACTAAATCACATGAAGTTAATCGAAAGTAATGAGGAAATAGTAGATCCAACAGCAGTTTACTTATCGCATCACGCAGTAGTTAGGGAAAATAAGGACACAACAAAGCTAAGAATCGTCTTTGATGGTTCTCAAAAGGGAGTAAACAATGTCTCATTAAATGACAGTCTATTAGTAGGTCCAAAATTGCAACAAGATTTGAGACATTTGTTAATGAGATGGCGATGTGGAAAAATAGCCATAGTGGCTGATATAGTAAAAATGTACCGACAGGTTAGAGTATACGACAAGGATACAAAATATCAACGTATATTCTGGAGGCCCGATCCTAATCAGCCCGTACAACACTATAAACTACTTACCCTGACTTTTGGCACAGCTTGTGCACCCTATCTTGCGACAAAGTGTTTACAACAGATAGCAAAAGATGAAGGAAACAAATATCCGATGGCTGCTGACAGAGTTTTAAAAGATTTTTACGTAGACGATCTAATGACGACATGTGAATCTGAAGAACAAGCTAAATTAATTTATAATGAAATGAACGATCTACTAGGGAAAGCAGGATTCCAACTTCAGAAATGGAGTAGTAATAGTGAAGGTTTTTTGAAACATGCAAGTGAAGAAATTACTAATTCTGATCAAACAATTAAATTCAAGACTAACGATACGCTAAAGGTTTTAGGCATTAGCTGGAACCGGATAGCAGACAATTTTGAATTTGAAATAAATTTAGAAAGTACAAAGGATGAGATTACTAAGAGAAGAGTCCTTTCAGAGATAGCAAGGTTGTACGATCCAATGGGATGGATTGCACCTGTTATAGTCAAGGCCAAAATTTTAATACAAAGATTGTGGCAAGCAAATTTAGATTGGGACGATATATTACCTGAAATTCTTTTAACAGAATGGTTAAATTTTAGGACAGATTTAGTGAGCATCAAAAATGTAAAGATTCCTAGATGGATGAAATTAACAAATAATTCACATCAAGAGTTGCATGCGTTTGCTGACGCATCTAAGTCAGCTTATGCAGCAGTTATTTACCTTAGAACAGTAGACTCCGCAGGCAATGTTTACGTAAGTTTAGTTACAGCAAAGACGAAGGTTGCACCAATCGAGAAAGAAGTGAGTATTCCGAGGTTAGAACTTTGCGGCGCAGTTCTAGCTGCAAGGTTGTTATACGAAGTATCCCAAGTCTTAAACATAAGTATGAATAACACTTTTGCTTGGACTGACTCAACAGTGGTGTTGGCTTGGCTACGAGGTTTGCCCAATCGCTGGACAACATTCGTTAGCAATCGAGTCTCTGAAATCACTAACATTATTGATTATGAACGATGGAGTCATGTAACAACTAACTTCAATCCAGCTGACTGTGCTTCAAGAGGTTTGCAGCCGTCAGAATTGTTAAGTCATGAGCTTTGGTGGAGAGGTCCGCAATGGCTGCACAGTCAAGAGATCGAATATAACAAAATGGAATATGGTAGTATGAGATTTTAAACTTTGAGCTATTTTTTATATGGACAACAAATATGTATTTTAGTATTTTAATAACATACATACTCACTATTGACGACGAAAGTACTGAATGAAATCAAATGAAACTTGGCACAATTTGTGTTGATACTACGAGAAAGGATGATAGAACACTGTGTATGCCGTAAATTAGTACCGTTCCCTTAAGAAAAGACTGAAAGTCCACGCGGACGAAGTCGTGGGTATCTACTAGTATATAATAAAATAAAGTAAACATCGGCAATAGAGTCAAGTCATAATAAAATTTAACTACCTAATAGATGAACCGCCTGATGTTACGTAAAAATCTATCACAGAGTATAAACAGAGTAATACGTCGCAGAACACGCAAAAACAGGTTTTGTGAAAACCTGAGGCAGAGATGGTAATTACAACGAGTATAGAATATGCTTATTTATTGTTGTAGAAATCACACACACGGCCTTGGATGCTGTAGGGCAAAGTCAGTACTGTACTAATTGGACGTCATTTGTAAACACAGTTAAAAAAGTTTACCGCGAAGCTATTGAATGCTCTTATAACGAAATCCTTTAAAGTACAAGAACTTCTAAAATAAAATACAAAACGATGTTCGATCACAAATTCGTCCCAGATTTAGTGACAGAAGTACACGTAAATAGAAGTCGAACTTTCTCGAATAAATCGCGTCAGTGCCCAATAAATACGTTAACATCCGAATTTATTCACACCCTCCGCCGGTGGACTCGTTTTGGACAATTTGTCCGACGAATTACTAAAACACGGTGTCTAAATCGATTCGTTTTTTATAACTGCCGATAGATGGCGCTGTGGTAGTTTTAACTCACGCTATTGTTGTTTTTAATCATAAGGCGTATAAGCCTAACCAGAGCAATGTTTTATCACTATTAAATTATTAATTACGTTCATATACCTATTATTAGTTTCTATATATATTGTGCAGTGAGTAAATAAAGTGTTTCAGTCAGTGTGTGACTTTAAATTGTGAACCCCCTGCCCTCATCAGTAAGTGATCGAACATTATGGTGCCGAAACCCGGGAAGACAAACTGTGAGTAATAAAACTTAGTTAAAATCAGTGAAAAAAGACTTAGTGCAACCGTGATTAAAATTAACTTTGAAAAAGTGTAGTGTAAAGACTTAAAAAATTTCGCTTCAAAAAGACTTTGAAAAATTACAAGTGTAGTGTAAAGACTTAGAAAAATTTCGATCAAAAAAGACTTTGAAAAATTTATACGTGTACGGACTTAGAAAAATTTCGATCCAAAAAGACTTTGAAAAATTTCTACTTGTTTGGACTTAGAATAATTTTGCTTCAAAAGGACTTTAAAATTTTATACTTCAATCAACTTAGAAAATTATCGTTTTAAAAAACTTTGATATTTTATATGTGTATAGACTTAGAAAAATTTCCTTACAAAGGACTTTGAAAATTTATATGTGCACAGACTTTAATAATTTTCGCTTGTAACATTGAATGTATTGGACTTAGTCCCTGTATGTGATTTTTTCTTTTTTTGTTGTAAACATTTGAGATAAAGATGCAGTCATTAATTCATGTTCAAGAGGATCGTTTTGAAAACTTAATAAAATCAGAAAGAAATTTCAAGAAATCACCTAAAGAAAGATTAACTAAGGCTTACACTGAAGCGAGATTGGAGTCCGCAGACACATTATGGTCCGAATTTAAATCAGATCATCGAGAAATTGTGGCACAAGCCACCAGAGACCTAAAAAAGGAATTGCCGTATTTTACGGAGGACTTGTACGAGCAGTTTGAGGAATTCTATACTGCCTACAAATCTACCTTAAAAACTAAGCTCGAGCAATTTAAGTTTACAATAGAAAATGAAAGTGTTACGGCTGCTATATCTAATATTGGATCAACACATAACGAAGTACATTTGCCTTTAATCAAACTACCCTCTTTTAATGGAAAATATAGTGAATGGCAATCTTTTCACGATTTATTCGAAAGTTTAATTCACACTAACAAAAGGTTACAAAATGTTCAGAAACTACATTACTTGAAGAGTTGTCTTAGTGGAGAACCTGAGGTCTTATTACGCAATTTAACTATAACTGAGGCAAACTATGAGGAAGCCTGGATACTATTAAAACGGCGATACGACTGTTATGAATATAATCTGTAATTCCTTCCTGTCACACTGACAAGTCTTACATAATACACGTTATGGTCATGGGAACGTCTTTAATTATTTATATTATAAAAGCCCTTAAACACCTCCTAAATCATACATGGTGTCAGAAGTGAACTTAAAAAAGTGCCAACGAAAGTCAAAAGTTAAAATATAAGTCAAAAAATATACGTAAAATAACACGTGTCCGATGGCGTCCGAGACAAAGAAAACGCGTAGTAATGGCGCGACTGGTGAAGAAAATTTTGCATCATCTAAAAGGTTGAACCTTACAGGTAATATAAAGCCTATGTGTCTAGAAGGAAATTTATGTACAAATTGGAAAAAATGGTTCCAATCTTTCAACATATTTTTAAAAGCAAGTGGAATTTTCGAAGAATCCGACACAAGGAAAGTCGCCATGTTGTTACACTTTATTGGGAGTGACGCGTTAGAAATTTTCAATACATTTGGCTTGGATTTGGAAAATGTCACATTCGAAGAATTAATTACAAAATTTGAATCGTACTTCGTACCTAAAGCAAATATTACTTATGAATGCTACAAGTTTTTTACAACCAAACAAAGAGGTGATGAAACTCTAGAGGATTTTTTAACAAATTTAATAAACAAAAGCAAGTCGTGTGAGTTCGGAAACTTGGAAGAAAGGATGATAAAAGATATTTTCATTACAAACATGCATGAAAATTTTCAACATGTACGAGAAAAATTACTGCTAGAAGAAGAGTTAACGCTAGAAAAGGCTAGGAACTTGTCCAAAAGTATTGTGTCAGCTAGATCTCATGCAGTGGAGTTTAAAGAATCTACAAATGTCTTTTATCAACGTCAGTCATTCAATCAGTCAAAGTCGAGGGCGAGGTCTCAGTCAAGAACTAGATCGCAGTCAGGGTCAAGGTCAAAGTCACAGGAAAGAAAAAACTGTACACGGTGTGGTCAAATTCATCGCTATAAATGTCCAGCATATAATGCTAAGTGCAGGAGGTGTAACTTAAGAGGACATTATCAAGCCTTTTGTAAGTCAGTGAAGTTCATACAAGCTAATATGGATCAAGAAGGTAATGAGTCAAAGTATTTATTTGTTGGACACTTAAATACATGTCAAAATTCAATTTCAGAGTGGAGTGTTAACTTAAATATTAATAATATAAATGTTCAATGTATTTTAGATACTGGAAGTGATGCTAATGTTATGTCATATAAGTTATTTCAATCATTGAATGTCAGTAAAAATTTTTTACCATGTCATTATAAAGTAACCTCTTACTGTGGAAGTACCATACCCATATTAGGTCAACAAAAGCTAGAATGTAGTTATTATATCAATAGTCAACATGTGTCAAAGATAATTAATTTCATTATAGCTGATGTGTCATCACCAACTGTCATTGGAAAATATACATGTTCACAATTAGGTCTTATAAAAAGAGTCTTTAATATTGAAAATACAGTCAATAAAAGTCGAAATTTTGATTCTACATTAGTCAATAGTCAACATCATATGTCTGAGTTAAGTAATAATTGTCATGTTAACAATAAATATCAGTCACAGTCAAATGTACAGTCTTGTATTAGTAAAAGTCTTTATAAGTCTAATGTTTACAGTAATTGTCATAAAAAGTCACAAAAGTCATATTATATCAATAAAAATAATTCATTACAGAGTCTACTGTCAAAATATAAATCTGTATTTGAAGGATTGGGCTGTCTACCCGGTGAGTGTCATATCACTATCAACACTGATATACGTCCTAAAATAGATCCACCACGGAAAATTCCATTCTCATTACACGATAAACTGAAGAAGGAATTGGACAGTATGGAAAGTCTAGATGTCATCACCAAGGTTACTGAGCCAATGTCATGGGTGAGTTCACTTTTATTAGTTGAGAAGAAAAATGGTCAACTTAGAGTCTGTCTTGATCCCAGAAACTTAAATGAAGCTATATACAGATCACATTATCCAATACCTACCATTGATATGGTGCGATCTAAGCTACAAGGTGCATCATATTTTTCTACTCTTGATGCGAGCAGTGGATTTTGGGTTATTCGTCTGGATAAGGAAAGCTCAATGTTATGCACATTCAATACGCCGTACGGGAGATATAGGTTCAAACGTCTTCCTTTCGGAGTTAACTGTGCCCCTGAAATCTTTCATAGAATTATGACTGAAACATTTGGTGTACTACCAGGAGTCATGGTGTATGCAGATGATATTTTAGTCTATGGAAAAAGTCGCCAAGAACATGAAGAAAATTTAGAAAGAGTGTTTAAAAAAGCTCAAGAAGTCAATTTGAAATTTAATAAAAGTAAGTGTACATTTTGTCAACCACAGGTTAAATACCTTGGTCATATATTTTCTCAAAAAGGTGTGTCACCAGATCCAGATAAAGTCAGGGCTATCAAAAATATGCCGTCTCCAGTCTGTCTCAAGGATTTACAGAGATTTCTAGGTATTTTAAATTATCTGGGAGGATTTATTAAGAATTTGGCTGAAGAAACTGAACCTCTACGTCAATTATTAAAAAAATCAAGTGAATGGTCATGGAATGATAGTTATGAAGCTACTTTCAAACATTTAAAAAATATTATTTGTCAGTCACCAGTCTTGTCACATTACAATGTCAAAAAACCAGTTGTCTTGTCAGTTGATTCCAGTCAGTCAGCAGTCGGTGCAGTCTTGCTTCAGGATAATCATCCAATTTCTTATGCATCTAAAACATTAACATCAAGTCAGAAACGCATGGCGCAGATTGAAAAAGAGCTGTATGCCATTGTCTTTGGTTGTATTCGTTTTCATCAATATATTTATGGAAAAATAGTCACTGTAGAAACTGATCACCGTCCACTAATAACTCTTTTCAAAAAGCCTTTAGCTGAAGTCCCAACACGTTTACAAAGATTAATGCTTAGGATTCAAGCTTATGATTTAAAAGTTGAATATAAGCCTGGTACTAAAATGTACATAGCAGATACACTATCACGAGCAGCTTTACCGGAGTCTAGTGAGGATGAGTTGGATGAAGATGTCATGATACATGTCAACATGCTTGTTAAAAACTTGCCTATTTCAGCTGAGCGTCTAGAATGGCTTACTGAGGCTACAGAAAATGATGAATGCCTACAACTACTGAAGAAATATTATGAGGAAGGATGGCCTGAGAAAAGGTCAGAAGTCAACAAATTAGTCTTACCTTATTGGAACTGTCGTCATGAAATTCATTCAGTCAGAAATTTATTGTTAAAAGGTAATAGTCTCATTATACCTACTAAATTAAGGCCAGAAATATTGAAAATAATACATAGTGGTCATCAAGGCATAGAAAAGTCAAAAAACTTTGCAAGAGGAGTTGTGTATTGGCCTTTAATGTCACACGATATAAAAGTGTGTGTGGAAAATTGTGAAATATGTCTGTCACACAGGAATGCCAATTCACCAGAACCATTAATGTCACACAAAATTAGTTCATTTCCTTGGGAAAAGGTTGGAATAGATTTTTTAAAATTTAAAAATCAAACCATTCTGGTTGTCGAAGACTACTATTCAAATTATATAGAAATCGCTAATGTGAGTTCAACGGGTGCAAAAGCACTTATTAATGCATTAAAATCTATATTTAGCCGTCATGGAATTCCTTTAATCATAATATCAGACAATGGACCACCACATAATTCACAAGAATTTAAACAATTTTTGAAATCTTGGAATATCAATCATACTACTTCGAGTCCATATCTGTCACGTTCTAATGGTCTAGTTGAGTCAGGAGTGAAAATAGTAAAACGTATACTCACTAAATGTGCAGATTCTGGAGATGATCCATATCTTGCATTATTACAGTATAGAACAACACCTAGAAACAATTTACCGTCACCTGCAGAATTGTTAATGTCCCGTCGTCTTAGAACACTTATACCTACTGTTGTAAAACATCTTCAACCTAAAGTCATGAGTCATAATATGTATAAAAAAACAAAACAACAAAATAATAGTAAACAAAAGTTTTATTATGATAAAAAGTCAAAAAATTTATCTAAAGTAAAGAAAGGAGATAAAATTATGTTCAAAAAGTCACCAGAGTTGAAGTGGCAACCTGCAAAAGTCATTAAGGAATGTGAAGAGCCGAGATCATACATTGTCGAAGCACCTGATGGTTCTACATATAGAAGAAATCGTCAACATCTGTTACCTTGTCATTATTCGAGTCCCATAAAAGAAAGTGTACAATGTAAGAAAGAATTTAGTCCAAATGTCAGTCCAAAAGTCAGTCCAAAGTTTAGTCCAAAGAAGGAAATGAGAATGGAAGAAAATATTCCTCATGATGGAATAAAAAGAACAATTAGTGGTAGACAGGTCAAGCCTCCAGTCAGATTTCAAGATTGTATGTAAAACTAAACTTAGTTATAAATAGATTTAAAGTTTTAGATTATAAGTCTGTCTATGTTTTTTAAAATATGTAAACCAAGTTATAAATAGATTTAAAGTTTTCTATTGTAAGCCTGTCTGTTAAATTGTACACATGTCTTTAAAATATCAACTTGTCATTTATCAGTCGGTATGTTTAAACCAGTCTAAAGTTTCAATATTGTCAGTCCGTATATCTTTGTAAAATTATTATTTGTCTTGTCAAACAGTCTGTCGTTTTAAAAAAAAATGAAAAGGGAGATGTTATGAATATAATCTGTAATTCCTTCCTGTCACACTGACAAGTCTTACATAATACACGTTATGGTCATGGGAACGTCTTTAATTATTTATATTATAAAAGCCCTTAAACACCTCCTAAATCATACAACGACAATAAGAGATTCAACTGTAACGCTATTCTGAAGACATTATTTTCCATTAAACAAATGAGTCATGAATCGGCTAATGCACTTAAATTTATTCTTGACACAACATTGAGCTGTCTCAATCAGCTGAAGAATTTAGGCATTGATACAAATTCATGGGATGCAATATTAATTTACCTAGTAGTTTCCAAGTTAGATGTTGAATCTCATAAGCAATGGGAAATTCAAGTAAGCAATTATCCTTCTAACGAGCTACCTCAGTGGAGTCAACTCACGGGATTCCTTGAAACTAGATTCCGAGCGTTAGAAATGATAGACAACAAACACAAAGGTCAACAATCTATGCAAAGCAATCAAGCATCCAAGTCTAAATCCTTTCATACTTCGCTTCTTGAGCAAACTAAAGCAGTTACAGATCCAATGTGTCCGTTTTGTAAAGAGCAACATTTTCTTTACGCATGTAAGAAATTCGGAACTCAACAACCAAGAGAGAGACAAGAATTTGTACAATCTAAAGGCTTATGTTTCAACTGCTTAGCGCCGACTCATGCTGTAAAAAACTGTAGACTATCAAAATCCTGTCAAAAATGTGGAAGACGTCATCACACACTGTTGCACAACAAAGAGGCTGCTATGTCTCTTAATACTACTGAGAACTCACATCAAGAAACTAATAAAATCCAAAACCAAACGCAAACTTCAACTTCGTTGGGAACCAAAGAGAGAATCATATCAAACTTCTCAACTGAGAAGTATCACCCTAGCGAAGTCCTGCTTGCAACTGCGCGTTTGAAGACGAGAGATCGAAATGGCTGTGAGCACCACATCAGAGCATTGTTAGATCAAGGCTCACAGGCCTCATTTATCACGGAAGCTACTACACAACTGCTTGGACTTAAGCGCTCACCGGTTAATGGTTGGGTGTCAGGTTTGGGTCCTGGCGAAACAAGAATTAAATACATGGTTTCGTTACATGTAGAATCACGTCAGAATCCAGAAAATTCAATCCAAGTAGATGCATATGTGCTTAAATCATTTACATGGTCACTTCCATCAACCAATCTTAAATCATCTGATCATCTAGAAATCGGTGATCTATTTCTTGCTGATCCAGACTACGCAGCCACCAATAAGATTGATATTTTACTTGGTGCTGAAGCATATAGCGAGGTTTTAATTGAGGGCATGATCAAACATCCAAAAGGTAATTTAATTGCACAAAACACTATCTTTGGATGGATTTTATCAGGAAGAATTTCAAAAAATATTAACACAAAAAATAAAAGAGTAATAAACATGCACCTTAAAATTAGAGAAGACAATCTATTAAAACAATTTTGGGAACTTGAGACAGAACCAAATAACATTTTCCAAAAGAAGCTTACAAAGGAAGAAATCAAATGCGAGAATTTATACGAATCAACGACTATGAGAGATGACGATGGGCGGTACGTCGTAAGACTGCCTTTCAAGAAAGATCATCCGGAATGTAAAGAAGGACAGTTTCGAGACTTAGCTTTGAAAAGATTTTATTCTACTGAAAGAAGGTTACTAAAAAATCCTAAATACTATGAAGAATATCAGAAAGTTATGGAAGAATATCTTACACTAAATCACATGAAGTTAATCGAAAGTAATGAGGAAATAGTAGATCCAACAGCAGTTTACTTATCGCATCACGCAGTAGTTAGGGAAAATAAGGACACAACAAAGCTAAGAATCGTCTTTGATGGTTCTCAAAAGGGAGTAAACAATGTCTCATTAAATGACAGTCTATTAGTAGGTCCAAAATTGCAACAAGATTTGAGACATTTGTTAATGAGATGGCGATGTGGAAAAATAGCCATAGTGGCTGATATAGTAAAAATGTACCGACAGGTTAGAGTATACGACAAGGATACAAAATATCAACGTATATTCTGGAGGCCCGATCCTAATCAGCCCGTACAACACTATAAACTACTTACCCTGACTTTTGGCACAGCTTGTGCACCCTATCTTGCGACAAAGTGTTTACAACAGATAGCAAAAGATGAAGGAAACAAATATCCGATGGCTGCTGACAGAGTTTTAAAAGATTTTTACGTAGACGATCTAATGACGACATGTGAATCTGAAGAACAAGCTAAATTAATTTATAATGAAATGAACGATCTACTAGGGAAAGCAGGATTCCAACTTCAGAAATGGAGTAGTAATAGTGAAGGTTTTTTGAAACATGCAAGTGAAGAAATTACTAATTCTGATCAAACAATTAAATTCAAGACTAACGATACGCTAAAGGTTTTAGGCATTAGCTGGAACCGGATAGCAGACAATTTTGAATTTGAAATAAATTTAGAAAGTACAAAGGATGAGATTACTAAGAGAAGAGTCCTTTCAGAGATAGCAAGGTTGTACGATCCAATGGGATGGATTGCACCTGTTATAGTCAAGGCCAAAATTTTAATACAAAGATTGTGGCAAGCAAATTTAGATTGGGACGATATATTACCTGAAATTCTTTTAACAGAATGGTTAAATTTTAGGACAGATTTAGTGAGCATCAAAAATGTAAAGATTCCTAGATGGATGAAATTAACAAATAATTCACATCAAGAGTTGCATGCGTTTGCTGACGCATCTAAGTCAGCTTATGCAGCAGTTATTTACCTTAGAACAGTAGACTCCGCAGGCAATGTTTACGTAAGTTTAGTTACAGCAAAGACGAAGGTTGCACCAATCGAGAAAGAAGTGAGTATTCCGAGGTTAGAACTTTGCGGCGCAGTTCTAGCTGCAAGGTTGTTATACGAAGTATCCCAAGTCTTAAACATAAGTATGAATAACACTTTTGCTTGGACTGACTCAACAGTGGTGTTGGCTTGGCTACGAGGTTTGCCCAATCGCTGGACAACATTCGTTAGCAATCGAGTCTCTGAAATCACTAACATTATTGATTATGAACGATGGAGTCATGTAACAACTAACTTCAATCCAGCTGACTGTGCTTCAAGAGGTTTGCAGCCGTCAGAATTGTTAAGTCATGAGCTTTGGTGGAGAGGTCCGCAATGGCTGCACAGTCAAGAGATCGAATATAACAAAATGGAATATTGCACACACGAAGAAGAAAAGACTATTAAAACTTGTGTAGCAATAAAAGAAACAGAAGACAAATTTTTGTGGACTAAATTTTCATCATTATCAAGGGCACTTAGAATTCTATCACGTTGTAAGAGATTTTTAACTTTAAGTAAATCGTCGAAAGAAGATAGAAGCAAAATTAATTTTGGTATTACCGCAGATGAAATGGATAGCATGCTACTGAATTGTATCAAACAGGCACAAGAAATTGAATTTGGTGAAGAACTAAAGGAGATCAAACAGCGCGGCATGGTACGAAAGAAAAGCGTACTGCACACTCTTCTTCCATACATTGATGATAAAGGGCTTTTAAGAGTGGGCGGACGAATAAAACATGCCAATGCAGACTATGATACCAGGCACCCATTTATTTTGCCTACTAAAAGCCATCTCACAAAACTCATAATTAAAGATGTGCATCAGAAAACCTTGCATGGGGGTCCTCAAATAATGCTAAATATGATACGAGAGAAGTACTGGATCATAAGAGGCCGAGAACAAGTAAAGAAACATTATAGAGAATGTATAGTATGTCTAAGATACTCAAATATTAATAAAGTACCGTTAATGGGACAGTTACCAGAAGTTAGATTAAAGCCAAGTAAAGCCTTCAAATCTTCAGGAATCGATTACGCTGGTCCAATTAACGTCAGATTCTCACCTGGCAGAGGGATGAGATCTTATAAAGGTTATATTGCACTGTTCATTTGCATGGTGACTCGTGCAATTCATCTTGAAGTTGTATCCGAGTTGTCAGCTAAAGGATTTATATCCTGTTACAGAAGATTTGTTTCGAGACGCGGATTTTGTCAAAATTTATATAGCGATAATGGCACAAATTTTGTAGGTGCTGATAAAATTTTGAGGGAAATGTTTGACTCAGCAAAATCTGACATGCCTAATGAAATAGCCCAAATACTCAGTATAGAAGGAACAAAGTGGCATTTTATTCCACCACACTCGCCTAACTTCGGTGGTATCTGGGAAGCGGGTGTGCGTTCTGCAAAAACTCATTTAAGAAAGGTTATTGGTGACAGCACCCTCACTTTTGAGGAACTTTCCACATTGTTGGCACAAATTGAAGCCTGTTTAAATTCGCGCCCAATCACTCCACTTAGCGATAACCCTGATGACCCTCTACCATTAACTCCGGGCCACTTCCTAGTGGGTGAGCCATTAATCACGATACCGGATAGATGCAGTTCTGATGATAAAATTTCTGGAATAGAGAGATGGAGGTTAATACAGAAGATGGTAAATGACTTTTGGAAGAGATGGTCTAAAGAATATTTAGTCACATTAAGTCAACGATACAAATGGAATACTGAAACGAATGAACCTGAAATCAATGATGTTGTAATTATTAAAGAAGATAATATCCCTCCGGCTAAATGGATTCTTGGAAAGATCGTAGAGAAACACACTGGCAAGGACAACATAACTAGAGTTGTAACTATTAAATGTAAAAATAATTTTCTTAAAAGACCTGTCAGTAAATTATGTTTTTTACCTAAAATTTGATAGAAAGTTATGTAAAAAAATAGTATATGTCACGGTGGGCGGCAGTTAACTTATTTTATTATTGTTCATTTAAGTTCATAGCTATTAAGATTATATATAAGATCAAGATTGTTACCACTCAATATTATTCATTGTTACCAATGTGTCTCATTAAGGCATAACATTGTTCATATCACTCGTTTTGTATCACCTAAGCTTAATTTGTAACAGAATAGATTTGTTGTAAGGTCGAGATTTTTTGAGTTGTCTTGTTTCGTTTGCGTAATTGTTAACTAATTTTGATTGGCAAACTTATTCATTTCACTTTCTTTTAATAGTTGAACTTTAATTTGTTTCACCTTATATATGTTTATTTAAAGGACAAGTCCTTGATGGGCGGAATGTCCAAATCGATTAGTTTTTATAACTGCCGATAGATGGCGCTGTGGTAGTTTTAACTCACGCTATCGTTGTTTTTAATCATAAGGCGTATAAGCCTAACCAGAGCAATGTTTTATCACTATTAAATTATTAATTACGTTCATATACCTATTATTAGTTTCTATATATATTGTGCAGTGAGTAAATAAAGTGTTTCAGTCAGTGTGTGACTTTAAATTGTGAACCCCCTGCCCTCATCAGTAAGTGATCGAACACACGGTAACACTTTGCGGGCCTTTTTTGGCTTTTATTGGTTTTAGAATCTCTTTTTTTTTACCGAACGCTGTTTGTTTTTGTGTATTTTCTTAGCGTGCTTTAGAGAGTAAACGTACTTTAGCTTTCTTGGAGTATGATAATGGAAAATTATGGTAGATTAGGTGTGTGACATCGCTTTTCATATCAGGCAGACATCCTGGGCGAAGCAAAAGTAATTTGCGCATTTTTTTTTTCCTGTTCATTTTCTATTTTACTAACCGACTACGAAAGAAGAAGGTTATCAATTCGACCGGAATGGATGTAATATTTCCAGAACTGCCCAGTTTTTGCATATGTTAGTCTATATCAGCATCTGAAAAAATGTGCCAAATTGTATGTATGTATTTATGTTTGTGGAGTCATATCTCCGGAACTACAAGTCCGCTTTAAGTATTGTTCAACTTAGGGTACACTGCAAATTTCATTAAAATCGGTTTAGTAGTTTTTGAGATAGGTAATTTTTATGTTTTTATTGGTGAAACATTTCACGCAGTCAGGGAATAGAATACAATAGAAAGTAATAAGAAATACTTAGTTGCTCCAACATTCTGGCTCTAAACTAGGTAAGCCCATATCATAAGGGCCAGTGGCTTTACATACGTAGATTTCGATTGTGTAAAATAACTATCTATTTATCATCTCTACATAGTACATTTTATAAATTAGCGACCCGCTCCGGATTCGCACGGCTGCAATGTTGGTACTATATTGAAAAAGCACGCCCTTTGAATCTTATATATCTTGAAAAATATTTTTACTTAAATTATATGCTGTGAACGGCAATAGTGATCTATATTAAATGCATAAATTATTTAAGATACCTAAACGAGATACACATATGCCATCGCGGACTTTTTTGTTGAACTTTTTTTTGAAGTGTACAATACCTACTACATAGTAGTGCATTAGTACATTATTTTGATATATGTCGTAGGGTTTAGCCAGCGTTTGCAATGTAAGCGCAAAAAATGCATGTATTATACAAATAAACCTTCCCGTTGAATCACTCTATCAGATAAAAAAATCGCATGAAAATCGGTTGCGTAGTTTTAAAGAGTAAACCATACATCCGGACAAACGTAAAAAAGCGACTTTGTTTTATCCAATGTAATAAATGTCTGTCTGCTTGTTCAACATAAACTCAAATACAACTGAATGGAATGGCATGCGATTTAACCAGTAAATAGACTAGTTCCTGAAAAAGGATTTAGCTTATAATTTGTCAAGGTTTTACTTAAATTGGATAAAATTTGACAATAATTGTTGAAAATGTCGAAGTTTAAACTATCTGGAAGCATCGGAAACGTTGCTTTATCTATTTGAGATCTAACGAAACAATGTAAGAAAAAATTTTGTTATCTTTATGAAGACTACAAAGAAGTCCTTTTTACCTTTTTAGGATAATTTTCTATACCCATTTTTCTTAAAAAAGGGTTACGTAAATTTTTTATTATTGGTGTTTGTGGAAGGTTATTTACCACGCGGGCGAAGCACCGAGCGTCTGCTAACGTTGTCATAATAAAGTATTAACTTGACTGTAATGTCAAACTGCCAAAGATTTTAGAACGAAGTTCCTTATCGCGCGTTGTGTAAGGGGGCTAGACGGAAAAAATTCGTACGAAAAGTTGTCACGACACTTTTTGATCAAAGGATCTTGCCGCCGCCTTTGATGTGTGTACGCGTGAGCGGCGGGGGGCGCCCGCGCTGTATGCTGTCTCGCGCTCTTGTGGCGCCCTCTGGTGTTTCGGTGTAATTAATAATATTTGTTGTTGTACACCGAAACAACAACTACATGTACTAATGTACAACAACAAATATTAATAATATTTGTTGTTGTTGTTGTTTACTTAAAAAAAAAAAATTTATTACAATTCCTTCACTAATTAATCGAAAGGAACTTCATTCAATCCGGGTGTCCCTTGACACCTCTCAACTTTTTTATAATAGGATGATTTTATAACGCGCTAATTTAGGAGTAAATTCAATAAGCTACGATGCCATCTGACGGTAATAGTAAATTTGGCCTAAGAAAGATTACGATTTGATAGAATATTTGTATTCACAGTTTTAAAGATACAAAACATACTGGGTAATCCTATTTTTATAATAATTACATTAAGTTTTGCTTTATTTTGAGGTATGAAGTCAAAAACTATTACTTACCAATAAGTCTTAAGAAAATGTATGGAACAATGGAACAGAGCCTCTAGAACAATTGCATTGAAACATCAGATATAATTTAGGGCCTAAGGCCTGTGTGCACCAAGATTTCGGTTATCATAACCAACGGTTAACATAACTTTACAATAAATTTATTAGTTATAATAAACCCGTACGCCAGTTAAGGATGTAAAGCGGGCGGTTATCTTAGGCTTGTGTGCACCAAGATTTCGGTTATAATAACCAACGGTTAACATAAATTTACTACTTATAATAAACCCGTACGCTGGTTAAGGATGTAAAACGGGCGGTTATCTTAGGCTTGTGTGCACCAAGATTTCGGTTATCATAACCAACAGTTAACATAAGCTGATCGTAAAATTTACTGTTCACGACAACCCGTACACCGGTTAAGGACGTAAGCTCGGTTAAGATAACCGCCCGGTTTACGTCCTTAACCGGCATACGCGTTTATTATAAATAGTAAATTTATAGTAAAGTTATGTTAACCGTTGGTTATGATAACCGAAATCTTGGTGCACCCAGGCCTTAGAGAGGCACATACCGGCTCGTATATCCACACCGATATGAGAGAATAGCTAGGAGGATTATATTTGGTTATGTTAGTTTATGGAAGTGGCGATTTCTAGTTCCATTTCGAATGTATTTTGCTAGATCAAATACAAATACAAGTACAAGAGGTAGCGTAAGTAATGTACAGGTAGTTAGCGCATTTCTAGTTTTGTATTTAAACTTATATTTTTTAACATTACATGAAATAAGAAATATTTATCAAAAAAATAAATCAAAATAGATAGTCCTTATTAAAGCAAACAATTATTTATGATCATCAGCATAATCCTCATCATCATCATCATCATCAGGGCCAACTTGTAAGGAATAGAAAGAAATCCACACCCTTTTCAGATTCTCCACGACATCGCACCGGAACGCTAAATCTCTCGGCGTCAGGTCTTCGTGTAACTAGCTACGGCTGAAACCTCCTAGCCAGACATGGACCAATTCAGAAAACCCTAATCGACGCAGCTGGGAATCGAACCCTAGGATTTCTGTCTTATAATATCATTTATATTGTTGTGAACTGCCTCACTGTGGTCTTCTGCTTCTGAGAACATTTTAGTAGAAATAAAACGCTTATACTCGTGCCTATTTATAATCCGACTAGAAAGCTGTTATAAATGTGCATTTAAAAGAAAATGCCGAATCAACTTCATTAAAACGCTTAAGTTTTTAGTTCATTTTGTATTCGTAATATTTCAAAATAGCAAATTCGCTTATAATTAATGTATAAACCTGAATCCAATTGAACTTTAACTGGAATTCAGTGAAGTATTTATAAAATGGAAACTTTATTGCGCCACTATTTATGATTCAAACTAGAAAATATGAACAGCGCTTGCTTGCATACATTTGCGGGCTTTTAAAACCTACGTGCTTGATTAGGTCGTTTTGCTTCAAGTATTTAAGTAATTTTTAAAGTAAAAAGTCAAATGTAGATTGATTTGTCGTTATTTATAGTGTATCTTTAGGCTTTACTCAGATTAGAAGCGAAGCGACTACAAATTATAATGTTCATCCCGATTTTCAAATCGTTCGAAAATTATTTATTTTTGCGAAGTAATACCTAAATGCTCCTATTGATTAGGTCTAAAGCTATTGCTTTATAATTACAGAATAAAATCGGGAGGTTCTAGAGTCGATATTTGGCTGTTAATGTTGGTCTTTTATGAAAGAATATTAGACATGAATGTGGAATAGTGGCTTCAACATTTTTAACAAAAAATAGAACCGACTCAAAACGCTCTAAAAAGTAAAAAATAACTGTGTCATTTAGTTGCTTTAATTTACTTAAGCATATCTATGAAGTCGGTTCCAGCAAGTTAAGGGACATTTATTTAACAAAGTAAAGCAGTTTGTGGATTCTAGGTAACGTCCTCGGTAAAGTAGAAACCTTGCCTGACACCGACTAACCTAACCTAACATGATGACAATGGGATCACCTTGGAAGTATGCCCTTTCTAATAAAAAAAGAATTATCAAAATCGGACAACTCTGTAAAAAGTTATGCGTGGTCATACATAAAAAAAAAATATACGTGTCGAATTGAGAACCTCCTCCGTTTTTTTTCGTTGGTTAAAAAACTCGCAATCGTCGACCATCATCCTCCTACCATATATTCAACTAGATCAACGTACCGTATGAATTTTCACAGACAAACATACCATCTAGTTTGAAACTAAGTGGTGCAGCTTGAAAATCCGAATTGCACGAAAGAGAAATAATTTATTTTATCAGGAAATGGTTAAGTTGACCCAGTCCGACGGTGTCTCACAGGGGACTGGCTGCCAAAGGCCCGCAATCATCCTAATGGATTGATGGTACATCTCCCATTCGTAACTTAGATACTAATTGCCTACGTTCTTACTTACTTAACTTATTTTTGTTTATACAGGCAGTGTCGCTTTCAAACATGAAACTTGGTTAGATACTGATATAAAAATAAAAAAATAAAATGACTGCCTCGTTGGTCAAGTGGTTAGTCTATGTGGCTTCGATTACGAGGTCCTGGGTTCAAATCTCGGGTTACTTTATAATTCTGAGTTTTATGTTCTTCTATGAAATATTGAGTACCTACCAGATTGTATTCTAAGTCCAGTGTAGAGAAGTTGATGGTGTTACATTCCCGTACTAGATAACACGTGAAACCGTCGGTCCCAGTCACTATTACCAACATCTGATTGTGATCGTTAATTAATCATTATCACCCATGTCGCCAACCTGCATTGAAGTAGCGTAAAGGAATACGCTTCATATCTCCTCTCCTATAAAGAGCGAACCCTTGTAGGGGACCCGTCATATGCTGATTATGAAAAAAATAATTTCTAACAAAAAATAGAACCGACTCAAAACGCACTAAAAAGTAACAAATAACTGTGTCATTTAGTTGCTTTAATTTACTTTAGCACATCTAGGAGTCGGTGCCAGCCAAGGTTTCTACTTTAAGGACGTTACCTAGAACCCACAAATTGCTTTACTACGTAAAATATATGTTCCTTAAACTTGGCTGGCACCGACTTCATAGATATGCTAAAGTAAATTAAAGCAACTAAATGACACAGTTATTTTTTACTTTTTAATGCGTTTTGAGTCGGTTCTATTTTTTGTTAAAATTTTTTATTTCTTACTTTTTAGTGATTTATCCCCTCGTAACGTACTCGTACTATACTGTCACAGCATATGGCACTAGTAGCCAAAAAGCTACCGATACCGAGACAGAGACCGAAATCGCTGTAAGCGTGCCTCCAAAATTTGAAGAGTTCCTTCAATTTCCCCAGGATATCATCATCAGATCCTAACATGATGACAATGGGACCACCTTGGAAGTATGCCCTTTCTAATAAAAAAGAATTTTCAAAATCGGACAACTATGTAAAAAGTTATGCGTGGTCATACATAAAAAAAAAAACACAAATATACGTGTCGAATTGAGAACCTCCTCCGTTTTTTCGTCGGTTAAAAATACTTAGACGACAAAGGCTGAATAAGATTATTAATTACATAAAAGTTATGTTGGATGAAAATATGCCTTTTTCGCTTAATGTGAACCTTCGACAGTGAGCTTAGAAATGGAGAGCCTATCATAGCACAGAAGTCAAACAAGCAAACATGCCGGACTCATAACATAAGCACAACAGCATCTTGAAACCGTTAGTTAAGATTATTAATGGATCCACGTGCCAGCAGCGTCGGTGTGTACTTCAACCTCTTTACATGGGGGCCGCTCCCGACGTATAATGAAGTTACTCCGAGAATACACACCACGCATACCTGAAACAATACAACAATTACATTATTGTGAGCCTACACCGTAACACAACAAGCGACTGACATTGTTATGTAATTTACTCGCGAAGCTGGCCACCTTAGCATAACCTTTGACATTAAAATGTTTATTTTTATATGTGACATTTCGGTTAACATAATATAACAGTCGAAACAGAGGTTTAACGTTAAATTATTGTAAATCTAAACTAAATTAAGAGAGAGATTTTAAAGACCTCGTGTTTGGATCTTGTTACATTATTATTTAAAAAAAAGCATTTCGTAAAATAATTTTATAGCGTCTACAACAATATTGATTTGTTTAAATAAATCATTGGTTAACAATGATTAATATTAAAAAAAATTCAAAATCCATATCTACTTTCTTTTTTTTTCTTTTTTTACACAAGTTGTATTTTTTACACAAATTATAAAAAAACAAATTAATTCTCAATAAAGCCATACTGAATGAACACACATAATTAATATTTTGGTGAAAATTTATGAATTGAATGGTAAAATTATTCTTTATTTAAAATTACTAAATTCTGTTTTTTCTGGACAATCTTAACAATTTATACGACTTCAAAGATAAATTACAAACATCACACTATCAAGAATTCCACTCAAAACTGGGGCAAATTGTTGTTCAAGGTCCTTGTCATCAGTACAAACTGGTAGATGCTTTAATTATTGATATAAGATGTTAATTAACCTAAATCTATATACCATAAATATATAGAGTATTGGATACGGCAGCCAGTAGCTGTGATAATGTCATACGCATCAATACTCATCTATTCGTCGTAATCACAGGATTGTAGACAATTAATTTCCGCTGTATATAGATTAAACGGATATCGGTAACGGAGATACCGTTCTCGGTATACAGATAATATTTCGACAACTAAATTACTCATGTCAGAACATGTTTGGAGGTAAAGTTTCTTGCGGAAGACCTGCGATAACTTGCTGCTCTGTGCTTTACAAATTGGAAGTTTGAACAAGTTGCGTGGAACAGTTTATTGCGAAAAGTGACTCACTGAAATTTGAATTGGAAATTTTGGTGGATAGTGGAAAATATTTGAGATATCTACTCTGTAAAGTACGGAATTCTTAGTTTTGTTCAATAAAATATAGTTCCATAAAATAAAATGAAAAATTTTGAAAGATCGGTTAATAAAACTTATTGGCCAGCTTATGATGATAAACGTTTGACTTTTTGATGTTTACCTATTCGTACTATCAAAACTTTTATATGAACGACCGTCGGCTTGAAGTATTTTCTAAAGTAGTGGCGTAATACACAGCTTAGATCTCAGTTTTTCAGAAATATACTATACTATATTCATAGCCCATCCGAGTACCTCCCAGCCTTTTTAATTCTAAATCAGCAATGGGCAATCGTTTACCTCGTTGGTGATGCAATTCGAACTATAAGATTAGAAAATTAAAAGCTATTTCTTTATTTAATACTTGTTAGCTCTTAACTGCTATCACACCATATGGTGAATGACGATGCAGGCTAATTTTTTAGAAGTAGGATGAACTCTACACCTCTTTCGGCTTCTTGCAACATGGTACTAAAACACTAAATTGCTTGGCGTCTTTATCGCAGGGTGGCAACACTACGACCACAACCGAAGCCTCCCACCAACTAGACACGGGACAATTAGAGAATATTAATCAGTCTAGCCAGTAATTGAACCCGGGACCTCCGTCTTATAAATCCACAGCGCATACCACTTAACGTGAAAGCCGTCAAACTAAATAAATTTCAATATAGCGTATAAAACTCCAGGCTGCTTCCTGGGCAATCTCTATCAATTTAAATGACCATTATGTGGTCGTATATCGTATATCGTATAGCGTCGATTTATCTACCATCTTCGCCTTCGTTCCCCCAAGAGGTCGTAAAATGCCTAATATTTTAACAAACTCGCCCGTTACTAAGAATCTATCGCCTCCACAAGCACTATTGTTCTATCCCTTTACACTTATAACAAAACTAGTATAACTATAAATTACTAGGACAGAATAAAAAGTAATGAGTATTTATTTAGAGAGAAATTGCGGACACGTGTCAAAGCGGCGGCCAATGTGTGTTCGCTTAATTAAAATAAAATCCTTTATTTTCCATGTTATGCAAACATTTTTTACTAAATGCAATCGGTAGAGATAGTCTTTGCTTCTATAAATCAATAGTTACACTCAATTAAAAACACCAGACTGTATCATCCCCAGCTATGCGTCGTTTTGCTTTGCTCAATCATTAATTTAAGCAGCCGATTTTTAATTACTTTATTTTAATTGCCTCCTCGAAATAAATTTTAAAGACGTTATCACGTTAAAAACAAAATATTAGGTAAGCTTTCGTTCCGCCGTCTTACACAATCTGAACCCAATCGATACACCGATTTACCAGGAGCGCATAAAGCTAATGGAGATCTCGATGGAAGTGTTTTGAAGGACCTTCGGTGTAGAGATTACGGTCGATATCGCGTTCAAGGACCGGTTGCGGCTTACGGCGTAATTACGACGTTACTACTCGCTATTACAAAGAGTACATTGTACACGTTAAGGTTACTCCGTGGTTAGAAGCTTTTAACTTGTAAGAGGCTGCACTTACCTAGCGGATTCTTAGGAAATTTTCCTTACTTCAGACTTACTCGTATATACATAACTAGTTGACTCGGTAAACTTTGTTTTGACATGTATATTATTTCTACGAAACATTTTTTTAAACAATAGGGGTTGATCGTAGAGGGGTGAAAAATTTGTGTTGTATGTATTTTAATGCCACATTATAAAAAAATTAAAAAAAATTGTCCAAAAAAAATAAAAAAAAGGTTATGGGTGGACAACCCTTATCACTTAGGGATATGAAAAGTAGATAGAAACCGTTTCTCAGATCTACTGGATATGAATATACAATTTCATAAAAATCGGTCAAGCTGTTTTGAAAGAGTATAAATAAATAAAATAAAATAAATATATAAATATTTTTATATACATTATATGTATAATATATATAAAAATATTATGTCAGTTATCATAGTACCCATAACACAAGCTACCTAAGCTTACTTTGGGGCTATATAGCGATGTGTGTAATTGTCCTATAACATTTATTTATTTATTTATTTTTATTTATTTATACTCTTTAGAAACAGCTTGACCGATTTTTATGAAATTGTATATGCATATCCAGTAGATCTGAAAAACGGTTTCTATCTAAATACTTACAATATAATTATAGATAAACACCCAGACACTGGAAAACATCCATGCTCATCACACATTTATTTTTCAGATGTGGGAATCGAACCCACGGCCTAGGACGAAGAAACAGGGTCACTACCCACTGCGCCACTCGGCCGTATGGTAACTAACACTGTGATACGAATTGTATATATTATATAAAGCAAAATTAAACAGATAGATAGAAAATGAATACCTATCAAATACCAACCGGTATCTACATGTCCGGCCCCATCTCAAATTCTAACCCGTATCTTGTTTTCAAACAGGAACCAAAACCGTAACTTCCGGCTTCACAAACAATAACCCAAGATGAATAATGAAAGGCAAGATTAATGGATGCGCCAAGTCAAGCCTTCTGTAAACCACAGAAATGCGTCCAATCTTGCGTCCAAGGTAGGTTACTAATTTGATAACTGTGTCCGCCTGATCTTGCTCGAATAATTGTAGCTTTAATAGCTGTCTAGCGGTTTACAATAGTTTTGTCCAGGTACACAATAGTAATGGATGGTAGTACTTAACTGAGTACATCCAAGCATATATATAAATAAATAAATAAATAAATATTATAGGACAATTACACACATCGCTATATAGTCCCAAAGTAAACGTAGGTAGCCTGTGTTATGGGTACTATGATAACTGATGAATATTTTTATATATTTTATACATAAATACTTATAATATATAGATAAACACCCAGACACTGGAAAACATCCATGCTCATCACACAAACATTTTCCAGATGTGGGAATCGAACCCACAGCCTAGGACGCAGAAGCAGGGTTACTACCCACTGCGCCACTCGGCCGTCGTATATGAGATATACCTAAAAATTTTCCAGTCTTGGAGAATTGACTTTCAATGATTTTCAGGAGTTTCAAAATTGGTAATTTAGATCTTTCTGAATTTCTTTGCCCTTTCAAATATTTGTCGTTCGCGCCGCCATTATTGTCGTCAATTAAAGGTTTATGGGTGATATTATCTCTTTAAATCCTATAATTTATGTCTTATCACTTTTTTGTTAAATAAAAGGTTTTACCTTCTTGAAAACTTTGTAAGTGAAGCTCATGGACGCACGGGAAAATGGACGCAAGCAGGGTAATAGGGCGCATTTAGACGCTTGTGGGTTTTGTTTAAATGATAAATGGTTCCTACCTGTGGGACAGTAACTGTGATACAGGTTTAGTAAACGCAAACATTAAATTAATTTTCCAAATTGATTAATGAATATTGTCTATAACTTAAATTAGTATCAAGAACAAAAGAAAACAGTCTTAAGAGGTGAAAATCAAGGCTTTAAAGGCTATTTAAATAAATAAATCATTTACTTCGTAATACAAAGTAAAAGTTGTAGCATTAGTGAATGCTTTGTCATTATTTGGGAATGCAACAATAAAATTAAAATTAGCCTGCTTCCATCTTGGACGGTATCATCACTTAACATCAGGTGTGATAGCAGTCAAGGACCAACTTGTAGTAGATAAAAAAAAAAATATCAATACTGACTGCCTCATTGGTCTAGTGGTTAGCCTATGTGACTTCGATCACGAGTTCCTTGGTTCGATTCCTGGGTCGGGTCATCGAATAGTTCTGAGCTTTTTCATTCTTTTATGAAATGTTCAGTACATTTTAAGCCCGGAGTTTGGAAATTGGTGGTGTTACACCCCCGTGCCTCGGAGAGCACGTTAAGTCCCGGTCACTATCATCAACATCTGATAGTGATCGTTAATAAATGAAACATTATCACCCTAAGCCCGCCAACCCGCTTTGGAGCAGCGTGGTGGGTCTACGCTCCATATCCCCCCTCCTATAAGGAGCGAGGCCTGGTTCTGTAGTGGGCCGTTAATAGGCTGATAATGATGAATTATGAATAAGACGAGCTTTCAATTCATAACCAATCTTCGGAATGAGTTTTTAGTAACATTATAATTATTTAAAGCATATCACTTAGTTTAATATTAATTCAATAATAATTTATGGACCAAGCTGGACGTTAAACGACTGGTGGAAGCGGCTATCGGAATAATAATCGTCGACACAACATTCCATAAGGCTGTAATCTCGTGAGCAAGATTCAAGCATTTACTTTTATTATTATTAGCCAAAATACTTTAATACTCCGGAAAAGCAATCAGAAACAAGATTTATTATGACAGCTTAACACAAAGCTGAATCAAACGGCCCGCCGCGGTCGCAGTCGAACATCGACAAAGAGCCCACAAACACCACAACCGATTGATCCCAGGCTCACACACCACAGCTTGACCTAATCTGTGACCTAATCTTACGAGCAGTTGTAGGCATAGCTATAAACTGTACCCCGACCGAATTTAGGACGATTCTAGTAGAGATATTGTATGAGATATACGAATGCAGCGTACTTAAATATGGCTTCATGTGCTCTCCTAAGCATGAGGGTGCATCACCAACTTCTCGACTCCTGGTTAAGAACTTTTCTGAAAATTTCTTAGAAAAATGTCTAAATTTTTCCACAAACCTACCCAGGATTTGAACTTAAGACATCGCGAGCAAATCATATCACCCACTTAGGTCAATCTTTACTAATATTATAGAGCTAAAGAGTTTGTTTGTTTGTTTGAACGCGCTAATCTCAGGAACTACTGGTTCGCATTGAAAAATTATTTCTGTGTTGAATAGACCATTTATCGAGGATGGCTTGGCTATATAACATCACGCTGCAACTATTAGGAGTGAAGAAGTAATGGAAAATGTGAAAAAAACGGGGAAAATTATTCATTTTTGAGGGCTTCCGTTGCGTGTGCTGCGAAAACGGTTCAAGATAACAAAAATATATGTATGAAAGAATTATTCCACATGAAATGATCTAAAAAAATGTTCACGGCAGAATATGTTTATCTTTTAAGATAAAGTAAACTAGAAGGCTGTCTGAAACCTCTTAGGTTTTCACGCGGACGAAGTCGCAGGCGACTGTTACTATTTTATATTGACTGAAAGACCTAAATAGGACTTGAATTCTAGCGTAGAATTTGATATAAAAGCTGTATTTTTTTCTAGAAATCATTAAAACTTGATTTTTTTATTATTTATAAGTGTGGCTATTGTAAAATAAAATTAATGTAAAATAAATAAATAAACGAATATTTTCAATTTATAATATTTAACTTTACAACATAATAATAAATAATTCAAAATAAGCTACTTATAATGTTTCACAAGAGTGAAGCATTAAGTTTGTGTGTTTGTATACTATTACCGACTCAGAAAGCAATTTTTTTTTTCAAAATTCCATATTTTGGATATGGAATTTTCTATATATTAAACAATAATTTGTTTAATTTCCTACTTTCCCACTGTTTGCTCTTGAGATCCTCATAATTTGCCAAATTAACCACTAAACCCACAATATACCTATCATACATATAATTTAGTAATAAATCAGAAGGTGTATTGTTGCCATAAAAGAAAATGAATATTTTGTTTTATTTTCGGTCATTCGCCATTACCTTTTATTATCCTACCCGCTCCTACGGCACTAGATAACAACCTTTTTATGTTCTCCATCGCACCGTTGTTTTCATGGAAATAACGTTTTCATTTATTCTTAAAATGTACATGAACAAAGAGTGTAATAAACGTATGTAATGTTTATAAAGAGGCGAAATTAAAAAATATATAAATTGTCTTTTTGCGGCGTTGTTTAGCGAAACAAGAAGTTAAACCTCAACGGCTTTGTTGCGAAACTGCCTCGTTGATTAAGAGATTACCTTATTTGGTTATTTATACACTTATGATGACAAAACTGCATGTTGATTCTGTAACGAGATTCGACATAACAGTACTAGTAGTAGTTTAGTTTCGACATCTCTATTTCTCTATAGGTATAGGTATCTAACACGATGCTATAGAAAAAGGCATGAAAAGAAGAATTCGAGACTCACACTGCCGAGATTCGTTACAAAATCGACAGGCTAAGGCTATTCTAACGTTGATCGACAGTGTGACAGCTTCGCATTCGTATCTATCTTGCTGTATCCATAATAGTCAGGGAGAGGTAGAGACAAAGTTCAACTCTAATTGTTAAATATCGATACAGAAGACTGCTACTGGTCTAAAACCACATAACGGCCTATATACATATATTGTTTAACACTTTATATTCGTTTCTTATAGTAATATTTGACTGGCAACGTAATAAGTGAAATTCCGTCTCCTATAAACAGATCAACATTGAGAAGAGTATGCAACGAATACGTCCTACAAAGTATGACCCTATGTCCATCAACTAATACCCACACATTCACGATACCATACATATGTGTGGGTGTTAGCCTCAACTCTCTGTAATTAGTGTCTTACAGACTAAAACACAGCAATACTCTTCTTTTGCGATAGAAATAAGCATGGCGGCAAGACTACCCCCGGCAAGCTCTGTCACAAAAACTCTACTGCTGCTATAACAAAATTTAATAGGAAAATAAAAAACTTCCTAGTGCCCCAAAAATTATAAATAATTCCATTGTTTAGTTACTTTGATATATTTAAACATATCTATAAAGTCGGTGCCATCCGTGATTAAGGAATGTTGATTCGGTACTAGAACAAACCTTGGATGGAACCGACTTCACAGATATGTCTAAATAAATTAAAAGTTACTTAATAACACAATTATCATTTAATTTACAGTGCATTTGTAAATCAGTTTTATTTTTATTAAAAAATATATTTTGTACTTTTAAGTGATGTAACGATTACCAATGACGAAGTTGTAATCAGACTCTGAAAAACTAATATAAATAATAGAAAAACTCTGTCTATTTTTTACTGTCAATCGCGCCTAAACCACTGAACAATTTGGTACAGGTTTAGAGCCTGAGAAACGACATAGGCTACTTTTTTTGGACTATCATAAAACAGAATATCTCGTAGACGGAGGAAACCTCCATGCTGAGGAAAATAATATCTACATTACTTCATTATTACTTTAGAACGCCTTTGACCAAAATCTCGAAATTTTGTTTTAATAAAAAAATTTTAACAAAAAATAAAAACGCCTCCAAGTTTAGGTAAAGTCTTTAAAGTAGAAAGCTCGGGTGGCACCGACTTCATAGATGTTATTAAGTAAATTAAAGTAAGTAAATGACGTAGTTATTTTTTACTTTTTAGTGCGTTTTGAAGGCGTTTTTATTTTTTGTTAAAATTTTTTTATTTCATACTTTTTAGTGATTTATCAACGACGAAAATATTAAAGAACCTACTCGAACTAAATCATAAGTACTAATATTCACTAGCTAGTTATAACATTCCAACATCCCTACAAATGTGCCTATAAAGTTTGAAGAGTTTCCTCGAGTTTTCGTTGATCTCATGATCAGATCATGACTTAGTTAACATTAAACCAACTGGAATTTATAACATTACAAACTTCTCATTGATACATATTAATCGAGCCCAATCACAAGGTAGCTACTGTTAACCGTTAAAGAGCTCCCTCAGCTGTCCTTCGTCTTCATCGCCAGACCCTTGATGACAGTCACAGCCCATCTAAATGTAATGTTCTCATTGAGACAAATTAATCAAGCCCAAACACAAGGTACCTACTGTAAGCCGTTACGGAGCTCCCTTAACTGTACTTCGTCTTCATCACCAGACCCTCAATGACAGTCACAGTCCATCTAAATGTAAATTTCTCATCGAGACAAATTAATCAAGCCCAAACACAAGGTAGCTACTGTAAGCCGTTACGGAGCTCCCTTAACTGTACTTTGTCTTCATCACCAGACCCTCAATGACAGTCACAGCCCATCTAAATGTAAAGTTCTTATCAAGACAAATTAATCGAGCCCAAACACAAGGTAAATGCAGTAAATCGTCAAGGAGTTCTCTTATATGTAGATCGGCTCCATCATCAGATCGACTCCAGACCTTCATCGAATTGTAGTGCTTTTAAATTCTTATCAGAAAAATTAACAAACGTACTTGTTGTCCCTACAATTTTTGAAAGTTCCACTCGGTTTCTCCAGGATTCCATCATCAGATCCTGGTTTCCTTATCATGGTACCACCACCGGACTATCTACTTTCCAACAAAAAAAGAATTATCAAAATCGGTTCATAAACGACGAAGTTATGCGCGAACACACATAAAAAAAAAAAAATATATATATACGGTCGAATTGAGAAACGCCTTTTTTTTTGAAGTCGTTTAAAAAGAAAATGTTCTCCTGCAGCATACTTTAATTAAGTAAATGTTTTAAGTAACTTCATCACATAAAACGGGTTTCGCTGTAATGCTGGGACTTAAAAGTACGCGCGGCACTTTTGTCAGTAAGTGAAAACTTTCAAGAGATAAAATTAGTGCATAAAGTTAATTAGTGCAGACGACCGGAATTATTTTAATTAAAGATGTTATATATATCGTCCATATAACCGTCATTAATTCGGCTATTTTCGCTTCTGATTTTAATAAAACAAAGCCTGGAACTTGAGAATTAGGCTAAATTATTAACATTAAAGTCTCGTTGTCTTATGAGTAATACTTTTTGACAAGTGCAGATAGTTTTTGAAACCGTAAAAAATCGCAGTTGAATGAAACCGATCGGAAAAGGAGGATAATATTATAAAATTATTTAACAAAAAATAGAAGCGACTCAAAACGCACTAAAAAGTAAAAAATAACTGTGTCATTTAGTTGCTTTAATTTACTTACGCATATCTATGAAGTCGGTCCCAGCCAAGTTTAAGGAACATTTATTTTACGTAGTAAAGCAGTTTGTGAGTTCTAGCTAACGTCCTTAATGTAGAAACCTTGTCATAGTATATATATTAGTATACAAAAAGCTACCAATACCGAGACAAAAACCGAAATCGCCGTAAGCGTGCCTCCAAAATTTGAAAAGTTCCTTCAATTTCCCCAGGATATCATCTTCCGATCCTAACCTGATGACAATTGGACCACCTTGGAAGTATACCCTTTCTAATAAAAAAAAGAACTATCAAAATCGGACAACTCTGTAAAAAGTTATGCATGGTCATACATATCATACATATAAAAAATATATATGTATATATACGTGTCGAATTGAGAACCTCCTCCGTTTTTTTTCGTCGGTTAAAAATGAAAGATTGATGGTGAAAAAAAATATTTATGAATAGTAATAGTATAATATAATAAGTAAATCTTCTCAGAAAAGGCAAAAACTAAACTAACGGTTTTTACTGCTGCTACATAATAGCAGGTATGTAGTAAGGCCCAGTTGAGGCTTTATATTAATTTTATGAACATAAAATTTTATTTGTAAAAGATAAAAATAAAAAACGAAAAACTTGTTTTTTAATTTTTCACATAAATTTTGAGGTTAATTGAAAAAAGTGTAGGAACAAAAGTTTTAGATCATTTTATTACCTACAACTAACCTACAACTAAACTAAAAGTCATGAATTTTGTCATTCAACTCTTTTCCGTAGGACTTTTAGTTTTGCCGAAAATAGAAAAAATCCGTTTTCTACCCCTAAACCCTCAACCCCTACCACTTCCCGACCTCAGATCGCCCGTAATTTATTTTGCCTTTCATTTTTATAATATTATCCTCCTTTTCCGATGGGTTTCATCCTACTGCCATTTTCTTGTACTTATTGTTATTTTTAATTGCACTGGATTATTTAGCAATTTAAATGAAAAAAAATATCACGTCGTTATCGTCATAGAGGGAATATGGAGCTCAGACCCCCACGCTGATCCTTTGCGGGTTTGCGGGCTTAGGTAATAAATCTGAAATAAAAAAAATCGTTAAATATCACTATCAGATGTTGCTGATAGGAAACGGAGTGGACAGCTTAACATGCTCTCCGAGGCACGGAAGAAGAACCCTAACTTGAAATTTACTGAATGACAAACTCAGAATTATTACACTACCCGACCCAGAATTCGAGCTTGTTGTTATCGAAGCCACATTGCGTAACTGCTACACAATAACTCTTAAAAAAAAATAACTAGTATAAAAACGAAATTTACTTACATATTGAATCGGAAAATATTTAATTAAATTAATTTACATAATTAATTCAACACATCGTTGGATGTAGGGAATTCACCAAATACAGCGTTTGTTGAATTAACATTTAACATGTTGACCGCAGTTTTAAATGATTCATCTGTTTTGTGATAAATTTCCAGAAATAAATATACCTGTATATTGGTGGTTCTGTTTATTCGTTATGCTTTCACGCCTCTGGAAAACCAATCAACATAAAATGCCTTCAGATTGTCATTAGAATAAGGGCGCGTTCCCACGTTGTCGTGACGATTTATTATTGCACAATAGTCGTCTCTAGCTGTTGTCATCATTGTGTCGTAGTTGGAGTTCATCGTTTTACGAGCGACGTGCTCGCCGGAACAGAACGTTGTTACGTTAATCAGTCGTCAATACAACAAATAAGTCTAATAATATGCGCAATGGATTTATAAGACGGGGGTCCTGGGCTCGATTCCCAGCTGGGCTGATAAGCCTTTCTAAATTTAAGGGTATACTTCCAAGGTGGTCCAATTGTCATCAGGTTAGGATCGGAAGATGATATCCTGGGGAAATTGAAGGAACTTTTCAAATTTTGGAGGCACGCTTACGGCGATTTCGGTTTTTGTCTCGGTATTGGTAGCTTTTTGTATACTAATATATATACTATGACAAGGTTTCTACATTAAGGACGTTAGCTAGAACTCACAAACTGCTTTACTACGTAAAATAAATGTTCCTTAAACTTGGCTGGGACCGACTTCATAGATATGCGTAAGTAAATTAAAGCAACTAAATGACACAGTTATTTTTTACTTTTTAGTGCGTTTTGAGTCGCTTTAATAAAATCTTTTCTTAAACAAGATGAGGACGACAACTACAAAGTGCATGCCATGAACCTAGAAATGCAAAACGAGTGGTTAAACTTAGGCGAGTTCTGCATCCCTCTGGCTCTGAAGTGGCGCGCCTTGCTGTACGATTGGTCTCCTGCCTTATTGAAATTTTATCTTAATGCCTTTCAACTGACTCTCCCAGATCAGAGTAACCTAGTAAGATGGGGAAAAGCCTCGGAAAAATCTTGCTATACCTGTGGTGAGGCAGTGGGCACTGCAAGGCACTTATTGGTAGGATGCAAGGTGCTCCTGGACAGGGGTCTCTACTCACGCCGCCACGACAGAGTACTAGAAATCATACGTGAAGCTATAAGCCTTTCAGTAGCTAGGGCTCAAAAAGGGTTGACGACGAATAAAAGACAAACTAACTTCGTTAAAGCAGGCTCAAGTACAAATTCCACCAGCAAGCCTTATTCAATTCTGGGCTCTGCTCCTGATTGGACTATATTAATGGAAACGTATGAAAAGCACTATAAAATCCCGGAAGACTTAGCTATTACGACATCTAGACCGGACATATTTCTTTTTTCCAAACAAATCAAACGTATAGTACTTGTTGAGCTTACAGTGCCGTGGGAAACAAACATCCCTAAAGACCATGTATTCAAAGTGAATAAATACTATGACCTTACTAATGAACTAACCAAAAATGGCTATGTGGTTAGTTTATACGCGGTAGAAGTGGGTGCGAGGGGTAGATATACCAGCGAAGTCTCTCTACAACCTGCTAAAAGACCTTGGCCTTACTAGAAGTGCAGTAAGCTCCATATTGGAACGAGTGTCCAAAGCTGCACTAGTAGGGTCCTTCCGAATATGGTTGGGCAGGGAGAATAACTTGAACAGAGGAGGTGAGTGTTGACGCGCGTCACTAAGGGTACCCTTAAACCTACACCCGTGTCACAAGTCTCGGGCTCTGTTCGGAGTTTTTCTCTCAGCCACGCGATGGACCCGGCAACCGCACGGTGAATCCATGGAATGCTAAGATATTCGTCTCTCTCTTAAAACTAATAAATTTATTCTATATCTTTTAAATAACATTTTTTAAAATAGCAAAACATAATTTATAATTTATTAGGCATAAAATGTATTGCATTTCCTACCTCCATTTCAAATTTGATTGTTGACAAGCATTCTTAATCGAGTATCTTTAGTATAGAAAAGTACTCTTACAAAGAAACAAACACAATTATAATAAAATGAATTATTTATAAAGAAATCAATTATAGATTTTTCCAAAACCGTAATCAGTAAATTTCAACATTCAACAGTTTGAAAAATAATAGTCATTTTAAAGTTAATAAAATGATTGAAATTCTTATTCATAAATCAGCGGCTATTAATTAATTTTTAATTACATTTTTTTCACAAGAGAAAACATAAACTTAATAAAGATATAATGAGACGTCGGCAAATTGGTAGATGGGATCGTCTATCCGCTGGGGGCGCGACTACGGGAAGCAAATTTAATTATTTTAATTACTTGATTTTTATAATTTATGTATTGATTACATGATTTTCATAATTTTGAAAGTTCTAATTTTGTATTTAAATAGCATCCGATAGAAAATACGAGATTGATAGGGTTACAAACATCCGCGAAGCTTGTAATATCCTGTATAACTATCCTTAACCTACAAAATTAGGTATAAAAACAAAGTCTTCTGCCGCGTCTGTACATAGAGAGATTCCTGAGAAAGGTTTCAGTATATAATTGTATGTAAATTGGATGAAACATGGCGATAATTGTTGGAAACGTCGGAAGAATTGAAGCCGCCTGAGAGCTTGTTGTCGAAAACGTATATATTTGAGATATAACAAAACAGTGTATGAAAGAATTGTTTCTCTTTAATAGGATTACAAATATGCAAAGGCATATATCTAAAAAAAGATTGGATATAGCAAGCTATCCTTAAAAGATAGATATACGAGTATGTCGTCGCGCACTTTTTGCAGTCCTCATTAAAAGGATCAACAAATCAATCTATAAATTAAAGCATTGTATCCTCTGTTTGAAAAGACTATAGACAATAGAGTGGCCTTATTTGCTGTATTGTGGTACCACGTATAAACTATAGATAATAGACTAGGGGCGGTAGTCCTCGAACAAAAATCGCGAGCGGTAGGCTATAAAATATGCCCCTATGGAAAATTGTGGTAATTCACGTAATCATGCTGTTTGATTGTAAGAATCTGTGCGCGTAGTGTTTAATTAAGTGATTACTGTAAGAATGTTTCATTTTGATCATATTTGATGTCTTTGTAAATAAATTGTTCTGATTAAGTTTGTCTTTTGGTGTTTTAAGTTTTATTCCCTTTATAGGCTGTTTGATAACATTCGACACATGATATAATATATCAGACTCGATGGGGAACTTTATTTTATAAAATGTATGATGATTATTATAACATGCGATAAAAAGTTATCTAATTTGGTGATTCAGAGAGTATTTATGTTGGCAGAAACTATCCAATTAATATAACAGTCATTCAAATATTCGCCATAATGCTCTTAAAATTTGTATAATATAAGGTTTGGCGTTGTGTGGGTTAATACGAATTCAAAATCGATACCTGTACATAAATTATAATCTCTCCCCGATTGTTCTATTGTAAATCTAATATGAAATTAAATGAACAAGGTTACCTAGCAAGTCGGAGAGATCTAACATAACTATTAAATTCAAAATATAAAAACCCCCGACTAAAATCAAATTTACCACTTCTTTTCTTTCTTTATCTAGCTATAAAGATTAAACTTAGGTCATTCTTCAGCAAAAATATAAATCGGTCTATCCGTTTTATTTTGGCATTTCAGGGTTTCATATGCCACATCCCGTTTCCAGCATCAGGTCCTCGTCAATTAGAAACATGAAAAGAACCAGTCAAGACAAATTCAACGAGCCCAAACTCGATGGGTTTACTAAAAAGGTAGACCAGGGTTACGTCTCCTACCTTCGAGCCTTATCATCAGACCAGCTCAGTAAATTCAATAATCAATATAAATATATTATTTCAATATAGATTATTTTTACGATCACTATCAAATGTGAATGATAAAGACTAGAATCAATGGCATAACGTGCTCTCTGCGGTACGTGTGTGCAACACAAGCCTCGAACCCAAGAACTCGAAATCTGAAGCCACAAAAGCATAAAATAAACTTACAATTGTTACATATTATGTTAAAGATTTACATTTTCTCTAAAAAAAGTACTAGCTTAAAATACTTTTACAATTAGTAAATTAGATTTATATACCCTTGACCGCCAGACGGTAGAACGATCTCCCCTGATAAACTCTGACGCAATAAGTAACTGTCTCTGTAATTTACTACAATGTAATTAAATTAAAATTTTTAACAAGAAATGGAACCGACTCAAAACGCACTAATAAGTAAAAAATAACTGAGTCATTTAGTTGCTTTTATTTACTTAAGCATATCTATGAAATCGGTGCCAGCCAAGTTTAAGGAACATTTATTTAACGTAGTAAAGCAGTTTGTAGGTTCTAGATAACGTCTTTACAGTAGAAACCTTAAAAGCAACTAAATGACTTAGTTATTTTTTACTTTTTAGTGCGTTTTGAGTCAGTTCTATTTTTTGGTAAAAAATTTTCATTTCTTACTTTTTAGTGATTCAACGCCACGTAACGTACTTGTACTGAACTCTCATAGTATATTTATTATATGGCACTTGTAGCCAAAAAGCTACCGATACTTACACAAAAACCGAAATCGCTGCAAGCGTGCCAATAAAATTTGAAGAGTTCCTTCAATTTCCCCAGGAAATCATCATCTTACATTAGATTTGATGACAATGGGACCATTTTGAAAATGTGACCTTTCTAATAAAAAAAGAATTATCAAAATCAGACAACTCTGTAAAAAGTTATGCGTGGTCTTACATAAAAAAAAATTACATGTCGAATTGAGAACCTCCTCCATTTTTTTTTCGTCGGTTAAAAATTAAATGATCACAATTTCCATTTAAATCATTCAAATATGGTAAGTGCCTTCATTAAATTCCTTCACGTTACAATTGAACTTTGCAACGAATTCTAACGAATACGGGTTAATCGTATTTATGCCAGTCTCATGCGATTTTTGCATTCTTTCAATTCACGTAGACTGGGTTGTAATTTTTTACACCTAATGGCCTGCGAAAAATGCTTCGTCGCAATGCACCGTATGAAAGGAGTGATCATTAAAATGCCAGCACTGTATTACAGGAAGGAATGTCTCATTAAACTGTTGTAATTAAATCAGAAGACTGATAACCGCATTGCATTGTCGAGGATTTTAGAATTTTTAATAGGTATGCGTTTTGATAAATGTGTGCCGAATCGTTTTCAGAAATATGAGTATGTCACTAAGTATCCAGTTAAGCCAGTATGCGAATATGAATCATTCATTAAAATAACCCTGACGTAAAAAGTGGGTGATATCATTTTGACACATATGTCTGTCTGTTTATTTGTCACTTTCTTGTAAACCAATGAACCCATTACAATTTTTAACTGACAAAAACACGAATGAGGTTCTCAATTCGTAGTGTATCATTTTTTTTTCAGAGTAGTCCGATTTTAATAATTTTTTTTTTTAATAGAAAGAGTATACTTCCAAAATGGTCCCATTGTCATCATGTTAGGATCTAATGACGAGAACGTGGGAAAATCGACAGATCTCTTCAAATAGTATAGGCACACTTGCAGTGATTTCGGTATTTTTCAAGGATTGGTAGCTTTATGACTACAAGTGCCGTCCAGTGGTACAATTAGTATGTTTTCCTATGTTCACTGTCAATAAATAGTAAGAAGAAGAATAAATGAATACGAAATTGAACCGACTTCAAAACGCACGAAGTAAAAATTATTATTATGAAAACAAAAAAACCCGACTGCTTAGAAGTTATGAACTGAAAAGAGAACAGGGACAAAATACTTTAACCTGCGGGGAATGAAGGATCTACCAGAACGTTTGCCCCCGCCTGCAGCACCATAAAGTATTTAGAATTTTATTCTATAGTGATTTATATTATAGTGATCCTTGTTTTTCTCTTTTCAGTTCATAACTTCTAAGCAGTCGGGTTTTTTGTTTTCATAATAATAAATTTATTTGAGACTTTTTACTTTTAGTTTATGGTATAGAAATGAGACGGTGCACTTAGTACCCTTTTTGCCATTTTTTGTTAAAAAAGTAATATGAACATGATATGATATTTATATTTTGAAAATGGTCTTTTTACGACCTTTCAATTGGTACCCATATTGCTAAGATAAGATAAAAAAATACACACATCCCCCCTTTTTTCCCCCACTTAAAGCCGCCATTTTGAAAAATTGTATAACCTATGTCACTACCACAATTTTGAAAAATTCAACGACACCTCACATGTCAAAATCCGTTCAGCCGTTTAGGCTGTAGCGCGTGCCGAAGAAATGTACATACATACATATATACATACATACATACATACATACATACGCTCGAAAAACATAACCCTCCTTCTGACGCAGTCGGGTAAAAAATAATTGCGTAACTTAGTTAGGTGACTGTTACTTAAATATTAATTATGGTTTAAACATTTTTTCTTTTTATTCACGCAATATAAACTTGAAAAACTTATTGAGTATATATTTTCGTATATGTATATTGTTCGTTATTCTTATGACAAATTGCAGAATTGGTATCTCGATATTATTTTCACACAAACTGTTACCCCACAGAACAGTTAGCTTTAAATTGAAAATATTGGTCGTACGACTTTGAAAACTTCGAATGTTTAAAATTGAAAATCTGCGCGGTTTCGATATTTGATTTTGTTTATTTAAATATGACGAATTGGTTTCTATGTTTCTATCCTACATTATTTGGTTATACTTTGACCTACTGATTACTTGTAATCTTTAAAACCTCAATATTTCAAATATGCTTATTTCAAGTACACTTACAGTAACTTTTGAAAGGTCAAGCTGTATGTCCAATCTTGGAAAAAAACCTTCTTATTGAAGCCAATGTACCTATAACGATTGCAAAGCGGATATACTAGAAATCGTTATTCTCCGAAGACACTTTGCCATATTTAACTGACAGTCGAATCACGAGATGTAAGCGAGATGTTCGTACCTACAATGTATTTTTTCAAGAATCGACAAAAACATTTTATGCCTAATTTGAAAATAGTTGAATCGTTTGAATCATAATATTAATTTTGTCAAGTAAATTCGAGCATACAAATATCCTTTTTTGCCTAATAAAAAATGCCTTTTTTGCTGGGCAATTATTTTCAACCTGTGAACGATTAAAAACTTTATCGGTCAGGTTATTATATCGCCTATTTAACTGACGAAGAAAAACATTTTCCGCCAATTTTCCGCACTCACGTAAGCGACAAGTAATTTTTTACACCTAATGGACCGCAAGGAGCGCTCATTGCATTTGAAATTGCTTTTTTTCATTAAAGTGCCAACACGCCATTTTGCGAAGAGTTTGTCCCGGAGTTCCTTAATGAGATGGAAAAGGTAGGTCGAGATTTTCATTTAATTATAAAGATTGATATAAAATTTAGAGTCAAGCGCTCTTGCTCTTTCTTTTATTGACTACAAGTTAGCTGCTATTACTCCTGATGTTAAATGATGATGCAATTTACGACGGAAACGGGCTAACTTGTAAAGAAAAGGATGAAATCCACACTTTTTTCGGTTTCTACACGATATCGTACCGGAACGCTAAATCGCTTGGCGGCACGTCTTTGTCGGTAGGGTGGTAATTAGCCACGGCTTTAGACTTCCACCAGCCACACCAAGACCGGCCGGGAATCGAACTTCCGTCTTATAGTTCCACCACGCATATCACTGCGCCACGGCGGCCGTTTAATTTGGTATTGCTAGTTAACATTATAAATAATAGATCCATTCCTTTATAAACGATTTTTTGTTGCTAAAACCATTTATGAAAAATGTGTAATTAAAGAACGCCAAAGAAAGTGGTCTAACACTTTTTAAGAAATTCAGAGACTTAAGAACATGCCTGCATACTCGTCTCCACTTGTACATTAGGTATACATATTATAATATATACATTTTTCCCAACCTATTATAATTCAAAACACTACACTATTTTTAATTAACAAAAATACTTTTCTACTAGTCGACTTTAAAAACTCGACTGCAATAACATGATTTCAAACACCACTTTATTTTACTTTCGAGTAAGCCCAGAAATGTTCAATTATTTTTCTACCGCAGAGTCTCTTACTAATCCTCTTATAGCTACCTAATGATGGCTTCTCAGTAAAAGAGCCTCAGTAATGACATCAACTTTGGGAACAGCGGAACCTACTGATAGTTCAATTCACTAAGACGCGCCCCACTATTTCTCGCGAGGGGAAACCGAAGGGTGCGGGGAGCACAGTTCGAACATCAGTCTCGAGTCGACCACGGCTCGGTGTACACGGGCTATTGTAGGTTGTATCGCTGCGTGTCATGACCCAACGGAATGATGCTCTACTTAATTTTTTTACCAATATTATATTTATAATGTCAAAAAAACGTATCGTATGATGATAAACTACACATTTAAATGTGACTTAGCCAGAAGAATCGATCCGTTGCCCATTCCTTCAGGTTGACCGACTCGACTTTAATTTTTCTACAAAGGTTACTTGATTGGTTTGTTACTGCCAATGTAGATTTTCCAAATTAGCTTAGCAAAATAGCTTTGGTATTTGTACTATATATACATTGGTACTATCCTACTAAAACGACGTACCGTCAAGCGATTTAGCGTTCCGGTACGGTATCGTGTAGAAACTAAAGGAATGTAGATTTCATGCTACTCCTAACAAGTTAGCCCGCTTCCATCTTAGTTTACATAAACTAACTTGTAATGAATCAAAATAATAATAGATATCATGGGTTCACGCTTTACAAAAACGCTAGGGGTATGGTAGACAAGACAGCGTGGAGTTGAGCTCAATCATTAAACTGTTTAAACAAAAGAAAAATAGATATACTAGGTACCTATCTGAGATGATTGTGGGTATGTGTGTTTTTAAGATATTTTTAAATAGGTTAATATATATGTCGAAGGAATTAGACTAGAGACTTAGAATAGATTGTTGTAATATTGTAATAGACGTCATTGTTTATGGAAATGTTACTGTCTGTGGATGTAATTATTTTTGGTATGTCACGAGTTTTTGACGTGACAACGTCTTGTAATTCGATAGAGCCGGCTGCACGCACGAAAAACATGACGTTAGCGTCGTTACCTCGCTTTGAGGCGTTCCATGTAAGGCTTGAAGTGCAAGCGAGAGCGCGGAACTAGCGACAAAGAAGGACAATCGGCCTTTGCGTTCGGCAGCGTTCAACATCCGTCTATTAAATATAATTATTAAATATATTAATTTTAAATTAAAAATTAATATATTTATTATAAATTTATAAAATCAAAATCAATTATTTTATTAATTTAAATTAATATTTATAAAAATATAAAAATTTTAATAACCAATTAAATGCTACCATTCCATCAGTATTTTCTTAAGACATTGTCACGTTCAACTATCGTCAGTAAGCCAACTTTACAGACAACCAATTTTTTTTATGAAAGTAATCGAAATAGAACTAATTGTTAATCATTTAATGAGAGATATGAGATAGGTGCTTACTTAAAACTTTAACACAAAGTTAAATTCAATTTGATTTGATAAATGAATGAATGATTGATTTGTTTTAATACTCCTACCAATAAAAGAGTCGGGCGCCAAAGTCCTAGTAGAGTATTTACACCATCTTGAGGGGAATAAAGGAGTTAGGTAGTTAGTTTGTGTCTGGAGTGCGGAGAGGATATACTTTTACACTGGTCGAGTTGGACCAGTGTAAAAGTGTTCTTAAGAAGTAAATTAAATTAGGGAGTAAAGTAAGATGGGTGTAAATAAACTACAGTTCTGAATCTTTATAATACGTCAGGAATTATAAAAATCTATTTCATGTATCAAAACATAGTGAACTTGCAATATATCTGTTCGTGAAGACAAAGTCTTTGTAACCCTAGAAAACGCCCAAGAGATTAAGAACCACTAAAGATGATGCCAAGAAGAATGGTGATACTCCGATATATATATTAACCTATATCACAATATAATTTTGCTGTGCAGGACCAACACGACATATTCATTTTTAAAAAATAAGTTAAAATGAAGTAGAGCATACTGCTAGTCAAACATGACATTCTTGTTGACATAATTAACTTGACACTTTGTGTGAGTGTGCACACATTGCTACTCGTTACGTAGTAATAGAACTCACATTCTTGCAGTTTTTATTGCACACTTGCACTGTAAGCGTTTGAAAAACAAAACACTACGAGCCATCGTGGATTGACCAAGCTATACTTTGCTGAAGTCTCAGCATTATTAAATTCCCTAAAAATGTCCTACTGTTATGTGGCAGAGCAATAAAAAGTCTTTTTAAAAACTAATATTTAATAATTGAACTTAAACTTTAATTTATAACACTATTTAAAAGAATACTACAAGAAATTGTATATAAGACTAAGAATTAACAGAGTGACAGTAAACTAAGAGACAGAGTAACGAGGTAGTAAGGAGATTGGAAATAGAATGCGTTGTTAGGAGTTCGGGAAGCGTTTATATAGGGTAGAAGTGGTGGGGGTTGAGACGTGGAGCGCGTGAGGGGATAATGGTAGTTGGTTTATTACAATAGACCTTATGTACTAATGAGATTGTTTACAAGTCTAAAGGTTAGTTTCGTACATTATGCTTAGGTGTAAGTTAGTATTATATATAGGTAAGGTTATTATATAACACCTCCCCCCTTAGAAAAAAGATCGGGCCTGATTTGTTGTGCACGATCTTGAGGTTGTAGGCGTGTCCTTTTCTTCTTCGTCGGATGAGATTGTATTGTTGTCAATTGAGGTCATTGGAATGCTTTGATGTCGACGAGAGTTGTCGAAGCAGTTGTTGAATATTTGGATGCATCCTCGTGTTTGTAGTTCCTCATTTGAATGACGGTTTGAGCGGTTTTGCTGACGAGACCAAAAACGACGCCAAGGGCAACATTTGCATATTAAGAAAAACAACATTGATATGCCTAGTATTATGGCGGCGTAAGAAAATTTGGAATTGGGTGTATTGATTTTGAATGACTGTTTTTGTTCTTGTAGAAGTTTATTTTGTATTCTTATTTGATCTTTGATGATGTGAAGAGAATCTAATGGTACGTTCTTTATTGTAATGGGCTGCAGATCTGGGAGTTTTGATTCTTGAAGTGTCTCTGATGTGCAAGCATCTTCAATATTTACTGTTACAATTGGATGCGTTATGTTGGATGTTGTGTCTTCCTCTGCGTTCAACGTAACAAATGCAGTATAAAATTTGCAACCCGGATATAATGTTAGTATACCTGATCCAGAAATTTCTTTGTGTTCGATGGTTTCTGCAGCATTGCATTCTACAGCGTATGGAGTTGTATGTCGTAGAATAAAGATCCATTTGTTATTTCCCAAGGATTGAAATGTGTTGATATGGGCTGAGAATGTCATCAATTCGCAATTCGCTGGTAGTTTCTTGTTTGTAGACTGAAGAATTGCCATTTCGCATATAGGCCTGGAGTTGTAGTTGTAGACTGGAATATCTTTGCAGACTCTTCTTTGAGGGGCAAAGACTTTGCACTTTTCTAGGATGCTCGTTGTCATGTAGCGTTGCCGTGTTGTGGAAGTAGCAAGGTATGTTTGCTCAGGGAATAGGGTTGAGTAGAAAGAGGAGTTGGGATGTTTGATGGGTATTGAATATATATGATATAGATTAAATTTTTCATTTTTTACTAGGGGAAATTCTATTACATAGACTAATTTATTCAGGTATATATATGAAGTTAAAGTTGTGGATTCTAAGATGTCGTGAATGTTTTCTAAAGTAATTGGTGCGATTAAATTGTTATTAATTCTAATATGATTTGTGGCTAAAAGTTCCTTGTAGAGTCGGATGGTTGAAATAATAGATGGATGTATTGCACCCGATTTTATAAACAATATGCTCGTGGTTATATCATCTAGTTCTTTTTCAAGAGAAATTACGGATTCTAAGATTTGGATTGATACAGTCGAGATTCGTTCTGACGCTTGTAAATCGAAGATTATTTTATTACTGTTATTTAAATAAATGTTAATTTTTTCTAGATTATCGTTAATTGTATACTCATCGTAAGAAATTTTGGCAATGGTTTCATTAAAATTAGTAATAGTTGATGATATGATTTGTAACTGTTGGCTTAGTATATGATTTTGATTTGCTTGTTGATTTTCCAATAATTCGATGCATTGATCGTAGTACTTCGCATCTTTGGCATCAGGAGTGCCAATGAGCCATTTAAGTACTGTGCTTAGGCCATCTATTAATTCTCGTTTTGCACGATTATGATTGTTCGTATAGAGGCTAAGTTCACTTAATCTATTGTCAATTTTATCTAAGCTAACCTTGATAAATGAATTAGTAGTATAAATGCTAGGAGTAATAACTTTATTATTATTAACAAGATTTTGGTAGTTTGTTATTAATCGTTTGAGGGAGTCACGTGATATGAAAAGTGGTTCTAGATTTCTATACACGACTAATTTCCAGGAGCTTTCCGATACTAGGAGATCTCCAAGAGTTTGATAATAGTATCCAGATTTGGATGGTAGATTGTCCACTACTACAGTACTTCCATCAACATTTATTATTGTGGAGCACCTGTAATAGATAATAAAATGATTGAGTTAGATTATGTTTCTGTTTTAAATATATATATGTATTGAGCTTTAGTGTAAAATTAAAGTGTAATGATTTTTATAAAATATTAGGATTATTTTATAGTAAGAAAGAAAGTAGTGAAATAGATTATATGCTGATTTGGTACTAAAAATACCAATAACCTATTATTGATTTAGTACAACTAATCTTAATAAATGAATTGTTAATAAAATTGTAAATAAGGTATCGATAATTAATGCTAATTCTTAAATTTATTGATAAAGAATGATTTGGTAAAAATGTATAATTTATAAACTAAGATGTAAAATAATAATTTGATTAAGGAGCATATAATAAAACTAAAATAAGGATTATTCATTAAGGTGCTAAACTTATTTTCTAGATTGTTTGGTTCTTGAGTTGGTTGAACTATGGGGTTAGCCATCATCGATTGTGGTAACCTGAAAATTATAAATTAACTACTTAGTCCTGTAAAGGTCTTAGGCGATTCCCGTGAACTAAATGATTTTTGCCGGATTTACGTATGATGTAATTTTCGTTAAAACCTTTTCTGACGACTTCATATGGACCTTCCCATTTGCTATCTAAGTTATTGGGATTGGGAACTCGGAGCATAACTTTGTCACCTAATTGAAAATCCGCAATGTTTTTGATGTTATTATCATAACGCGTTTTGGCTTTCTCTTTCATAGCATCGAGATTTCGCTGAGCTATGTCGCGTGAGATCTTGAGTCTTTCGTTAAGATCATTGAGGTAATCATTAGTGGTGTATTCACGGGCTTCTTTCAATGAATATAGTAAGCGAGGTTTGTATCCGAATAGTAGTTCATGAGGAGTGAAACCAGTGGATTGGTTGAGCGACGTGTTGTGACACATTATCGCAAGAGGTACAATACGGTCCCAATTGTGATGATTCTTTGCAGAATACATTCTAATGTGATCTCTGAGTACTGCGTGGAATCGTTCTAATGCACCGTTAGTTTGTGGGTGATATGATGTACTGAATGTGTGTTGAGAACCTAGTAATTTAATGAGTTGTTTGAGAATGTTGTTAACGAATTCTCCGCCTTGGTCGGAGTGAAAACGTTTTGGGATACCATAGTGTTGGCAGAATATTAAAAGGGATTTAGCAATGGTAATAGCTTGTTTATCGGGAACAGGGTACGCTTGAACAAACCTAGTTAAATCATCTTGTAATGTCAGTATGTATTTGTTAGAGTCACCTGTAACATCGGAATAGGAAACGAGATCGATTGTTACTCGTTCGAAGGGTTCTGAAGAGGAGCTAGTTATCACCATAGGAGCTTTAAATGTCTTTCTTTGAATTTTACCTCGTTGACATGTGGTACAGTTATTTATATAATCTTTGATAGTGTCCGTCATGCCTTTCCAAAAATATTCAGATCTAATTTTACGCGTTGTCTCTACAATGCCTCGATGTCCTGACAAAGGTTCATCGTGAAAGGTTTTTAATATTTCAGGAATTTGTTCTGGACTAGGATACTTCATTTTATCTTCACAAATAGTTATTCTACAATCATAGGCATCAGCTAAATAAGCAGTTATGTGTAGTTGTTCGTTTCCTTGTAATTTGCATGTTGTGTCGTTTTTAAGGTTTGGTACGTAAAGGTTTTGAATGTTGTGAGATTGTAAAAGATTTAAAAGAGTTTTAAAATAGCTTTCAGAGTCCCATGCATTGAAGTGTGTTGGTCTTGTGCAACTAAAATATAAGTTTTGTTTCTTATCTGAAACTAATAAATCTATATCGTAAAGTGTTTTGGGTTTCTCTAAATATGCATCTACTTGAGAACAAATGGAGATTGCCCTATTGAAAAGGTCGTTCTTATCTGATAGTTCGCAAGAAATTGGGATGAGAATGTTTTTGTGCCGTTCGTCTAAAAGGTTATCTGGTGAAATATGAAGGTTTGGAGTGTCGAAGCTATAAGTGGAGTTATCTATGAAGTGTGAAAAATTTATTTGTAGATAATCTTCTGAGGAGTTTTGGGTGTTGCTTTGAGTTGGAATGTCGTCGCTAAGAGTGAGATCAATTATGTTGGTATTCATAACGGGAGGTCGAGAAAGTGCATCTGCATTCGTATTATTTTTTCCAGCTTTATAAATAACTTCGTAGTCGAACTCTTCTAATTTAAGTCTCCATCTAACGAGACGACTACCTGGGTCCTTTATAGAGAACAACCATGTTAATGGTTTGTGGTCTGTGATTATTTTAAACTTTCTACCAAAGAGGTATGGTCGGAAATGTTTCACAGCCCAGACAATGGCTAATAGTTCTCGTTCTATTGTAGAGTAATTTGATTCTGCTTTATTGAGCGTACGAGATGCGTAGGCAATTGGCAAATCTTTACCTATAGGACCTTGAGATAGAACTGCGCCGATGGCGTGAATTGAAGCATCGGTGGTTAAAATAAATTCTTTTGTGAAGTCTGGATATTGGAGGATCGGTGGACTAATAAGGAGTTGTTTGCATTCTTCGAATGCATTTTGTTGAGATTGACCCCATATAAAGGGTGTGTCTTTCTTAAGTAGGCTAGTGAGAGGTTTAGTAATTTTGCTGAAATTGGAAATGAAACGGCGGTAATAACCAGTAAGGCCTAGAAAAGCTTTGATATCCTTGCAACATTTGGGAGCTGGAAAGTTTTTGACGGCTTCGATTTTATCAGGGTTCGGTTTTACACCTTCATTAGAAATAATGTGGCCTAGGTAAGCTACTTCACGTCTTAAGAACTCGCATTTGTCCGGTTGTACTTTTAGATCGTATTTTTGGAGTCTAGAGAACACTTCTCGAAGTTTTTGTTCGTGTTCTTGTAGGCTAGATGCAAAAACGACGATGTCATCTAAATATACGAAACAGCGTTCACCTTGTAAACCGGAAAGTACAGAATCCATTACACGTTGGAAGGTAGCAGGGGCGTTCTTCAGCCCGAAAGGCATTCTTTTATATTCGTAATGACCATAAGGGGTATTGAAAGCGGTTTTAGGAATGTCAGTGGGTTCGACTTCGAGTTGATGGAACCCTGAAGCAAGATCTAGTGTTGTGAAATATTGAGAGTGTCCTAACTTATCTAAGATGTCAGTGATGTTTGGAAGAGGGTAGCTATCTCCTACAGTTACGTCGTTTAATTTGCGATAGTCGATGACTAAACGCCATTTCTGTTTTCCAGAAGCGTCGATTTTCTTGGGTACAACCCAGATGGGGCTACTCCAAGGCGATGAACTAGGTTGGATAATATCTTGATCTAACATTTTCTGAACTTGAGTTTTGACTTCGTTTTCATGAATCTGTGGGAACCTATATGTTTTTGTGTGGATTGGCGTGTTTGAAGTTGTTGGAATCTTGTGTTTGGTGTGATTGCTAAATGTGAGGGAGTCTCCTTCTATAAAGAATATGTCTGAGAACTCGGAAATAATTCTATCTAACGATTCAGACTCTTCGGAATTCAAGTGGTCTTTTCTAATCATCTGCATGACTTTGTTTTGTTTATCGAATGAGTTAACAGAATTAATTGCTATGGGTTGTTCTGATGTGCGACTGTTCGTATAATTATAACTATCGGTATCGAAAGGGTCTACGTTAATGATAGGGGTTGTTATTGACTTATCAGTCTTGGAATAGTTTACACAAGTTATCGAAAAAGAATTGTTTACTACATTAATTAGTGCGCTGGGAATAACAACATCGTTATCCAGTGTTTGTTTATCAATAATGGCTATTCCGGAACTAATGCTATTTGTTTTACATCTAATTACAGTTTCTGATCTGTTTTTGAGAAATTGTTTATCTGTAGTGTAATTATTAATGGGTTCGTTAAGATAATGAAGTTTGTAAGTTTTATCATGAATGCGCATTGTTTTTGATTTAACATAAATGTTTACATTGAATCGTGACATGAAATCGTTACCTAAAATACCGTCTGCTTTTATATTTAAATTAGCGACATGGAATTTAAATTTGGGGAAATTATCAAGGCATATGTTAGCGGAGCCAAAACTGGTAATTGACGATTGGTTATTAGATACACCTACGATAGATACTTTATCAGATTCGTTTATTTCGACTGAACCTATCTTGTTTTTATTTATTATCGAGATTCCTGCGCCTGTATCGACTAGGAGAGTGACGGATTGGTTTTCGACTTGAAATGTGCAGTGTAATAAGTTTTCAGGAGGAACGTCGTTTAGAGATGATATGGAATAGGACTCAATGTTAGTGGAAGATTCAGTGGGAGTAGTAGTTTGAGTTTTAGATCTAGGTTTAGGTTTGGACTTGTGTTTAGGACGATATTGTATCTTGTTTGATTTGGAAGATTTTGTAGGAGTGGTAGATTTGGTAGATTTGGTAGGTATGGTAGAGTTAGTAGGTTTAGTAGGATTAGTAAGGTTATTTGATATGGTAGATTTAGTAAGAGTAGTGGATATAGTAGAGTTAGTAGGGTTATTTGGTAGAGTAGGATTATTATTAGTAGATATAGTAGGTAGATTTGGAATAGTAAGTTTTGTAGGTAATGATGAAGAGTAAGTTTGTGTTGACGCGTCTCTGTAATGTCTCCGATAGACTGGTGACGCGTCGCTAGGGACAGTTTCGTTTTGTCCTCGATGGACTGGGTTTTTGGAACTGTGCTTAGTACTTTCTCTATATGTGGTAGGTCTTTCTACCATTGGATTTGGAGGCTGTCTACCTGGGATGCTGAGGTTGGCATTTGGGTCGTTGAGCAATAATCGGAAGCGATTTCCAGCGAGTTGCTCGTCTCGTTGGTCGCTTCGGAGTTTAAATTATTGACGTGTGCTGGGGGGCTTGGTAAAGCGCGTTGCGTTGGTAAATATGGTAAAGCGCGTTGCATTGGTGGGCGCGATTGTGTTGAAGGGAGTGGAAGTGTGCGTTGAGGTGGAGGAACAGATGTTTTTCGAATATTATTATTGTAAGCTCTTTTGCGGCATTCAAAAATTGAGTGTCCTAAATTTTTGCAATAACTGCATACTTTTGAATTTGGTATATTTCTAAAATCGTTTTGAGTGTAGGGAGTCTGTAACTGTTGTGAGTTTTGGAGAGGTGAATTCATACGCGGTTTCGAATGATTATTATTAGTCTTAAATAAAGCTTGCCTAGCGGAATTCATGGCTCTAATTTTTTCTTCTTCCATAGCAAAACGACCTGCTTTTGTTAAGTTTGTAAAGCCTCGTGTTCTCAGCATAGTTCCTATTTCTGTGTTAAGGCCGTTGATGAATACGCTTAACGCGGTTTCTTCTGTTGTCGTCATGCGACCAAGTAGTGTGGGGTCGTTTATTTCTGCGTTAATTTTTTCTTTTATTTTACTTCGGCATAAGTCGACTCTATGATAAAATTCTGTGACAGATTCGCCAGCTTTTTGGAACATCGACTGTAGTTCTAAATTAAGATGTGAAATAGTTTTTACATTGGAAAATTTATCAATAAGGTAGGACTTAAGGTCTTCCCACGTAGCATACTGTCTACAATGAACATCGGAAGCGCCTGTGCCTGTTATGTTATTTAAAATATATACTAATAAAATGGGTTCTTGTTTAGGATCGGAAAGTTGGAAGGCGGAATCGCAAGATCTAATAAATCTATATACTTGTTGTGGTTGTGTTGTGTCGAATGCTGGGATAAGTTTAAGCAAGGTGGCAATATCTAGAGACATTGTATCTGTTGTGTGTGGTTGTGTCGAAAGATAACTAAACAAATTTGGGTATATAGTGGATTCAGAGTATGGTTCGTTTTTGATAGGTATGGACATTTAAAAATCAGGGAAATGGAATAGAAATAGGATATAACATAGAATAAAAGGAATTGAGCAGACAAATTATGCCACTTACCACAGTAACACGATGATCTGGATCATTTTGCGGTTCGGCGAACACTTTTAAAAGCCTACGGCTACCGTGATATTTGCTTGAAATTCACGTTTGTATTCGTCTTTTTGCGAATAATCCTACCGACTGCGCCAAAATTGTTATGTGGCAGAGCAATAAAAAGTCTTTTTAAAAACTAATATTTAATAATTGAACTTAAACTTTAATTTATAACACTATTTAAAAGAATACTACAAGAAATTGTATATAAGACTAAGAATTAACAGAGTGACAGTAAACTAAGAGACAGAGTAACGAGGTAGTAAGGAGATTGGAAATAGAATGCGTTGTTAGGAGTTCGGGAAGCGTTTATATAGGGTAGAAGTGGTGGGGGTTGAGACGTGGAGCGCGTGAGGGGATAATGGTAGTTGGTTTATTACAATAGACCTTATGTACTAATGAGATTGTTTACAAGTCTAAAGGTTAGTTTCGTACATTATGCTTAGGTGTAAGTTAGTATTATATATAGGTAAGGTTATTATATAACACTACCAATATTCTTTTCGAAGTACTTTCAGGACGATATACGGGTATCTAATTGTTAAAGTGAAGTTATCTATACAAATAAATAAGATTGTGCAAAAGTGTCTGTATGTGATTTCAAAGTAAAAGCTTTTCACTTAATGAATATGAAAGTATATACGGTACATCAATTTAATATAATCTCTAAACAACTGCTTCCATTCGTAATTAACTATTATTATAAGGAGCAGTTTAGGCTACTATTTTAGTTTATTTAGTTCAACTCCTCTCGGACATTTTAACTAGCGGACACACAGTGGCGTGCATAAGGTTTATAACTAGGATAGGCACTATAGGTAACAGCACGAAATGGAAAATTCCTTCTCCAATACTGGTTCGCAATGTGTCCTCAGGGTTGGCAGTGCGTGTATGCATTTATGAAGTACACGCCACTGCGAACGCGAAGTCGCGAGCGTCCACTAGTTTTAAATATTTGACGACCTCCGTGGCGCAGTGGTATGCGCGGTGGATATATATGACGGAGGTCCCGGGTTCGATTCCCGGCGAGGCAGATTGAGATTTTTCTTAATTTGTCTTGGTCTGGCTGGTGGGAGGCTTTCGCCGTGGCTAGTTACCACCCTACCGACAAAGACGTATCGATTTAGCGTTCCGGTACGATGTCGTGTAGAAACCGAAAGGGGTGTGGATTTTCGTCCCACTCCTAACAAGTTAGCCCGCTTCCATCTTAGACTGCATCATCACTTAACATAAGGTGTGATAGCAGTCAAGGGCCAACTTGTAGTCGATAAAAAAAAATATAATTACTCGTCTCCTTAAAACATGACTAATATTTCCCCTTTGGCTCCAACTAAGCAAATACTTTATACCAGCTGGACATTCGTTCAATGAACGGGAATCCAATAATAGATATTTTGGACTTGACTCCAGCGATGCCCCCGTGGAGCTTTTAAAGCTGTCTTTATATTGTTTAACTTGAATTTACTAAAACTAAATATGTTTTTCTATTGAGAACACCAAACTTTAGCAAAAATCTTAATATAGCGAGCACGAAATCTTTAATCATTTTGTCAAGTGCAAACTTATCGAAATTTAATTATAAAACTATTAGTTAACTTCAGTCAACAAATTAAGAAAAACTGCTACCAGAACATAGCTCGACAAGTTGATAAATGCTAAAGTCCTGAAAATGGCGACTCCGTAATGGAAAGCGTTGCCTCGGGTGTTTAATAAGCTTTCCGCCAAAGACTGAGGTACTACCTACTACCAAGCGATCACACTTAATAGCTTGCTTGATACGTTCAATGCTGCAAAGAGAGTAGTTGCAGGTGTAGATATTATATTTTGGGTTGACGTAGGGTAAAAACAGAAGCCCAATTTGTGTTTGTTTCACACAGAAAAGCGCTTGTCTATACGCCTTACTGTTCCAACTAAAATAAAACCGTCTTTCCAAAATAAAATATCTATTCCCACGTTAAGTGTGCCATGATGGATGAAATTGCAATCAAGCAAACAATAAAAAAATATTATGAAATTGTTTTTTTACGACGGATGTGAACAAGAGTTCGAGTCCACTTTATTATTGATAATTTAAGTCACATTTATCTACAAAGTCTGTCGATAATAATTAACAAGATAATTAATAAAATTACCAATTTGCGTAAATTTGGTAGCAAGAATATTTTTGTACTATTTAATTTAGAAACTAAATATGAGAGTAATTAAAAGTTAATTAAGAATCTCATTAACTATTCAGTGTTTAATATTAGTTGCCAGATTCAATATTGCTTTCTAGAATATTGTATTTAATAGATGTTATATTATCGACAGGTGTTCTAGATTATAAAAATCACATTTTAATTAGTTTAGGTTGCTATTACCATTATTTATTGAAAATTAACTTGCAATTTTTGGGTGATTCTGAAAGGTTGTTATTCACTGTTTATCTCGCGGAAAAAATCTTGTACCTTTTCATTTTACCTTAGTAACGATATCCCGAAGGGTGAAACCATGAGCAAAGACAGCTTAAAATAATTGATAAGTATACACAATACAATATAATGTAATAATGGCAGCGACTTAAGTAATAGCGCATTGCGGTCGAGCGGACAAGAGGCAAGCGGCAAGCACTTCCTCTCAAGTCCATCCAATCAATGGCACACTGATCGATCACTGTCTATAGATAACATGCTTACAAAGACTCCACAATGATACCTAAACAATACAACTTGTCGGTGAATGAATGGTTGATTTAATCACAGATTAGGTAAGTAGCTGTTAAATGAATCGATTAGTTAACATAAATATCATTAAAATAGGAACGACTAAAAAATTATGTTACTTTTAACGCAGTATGCCCAACTAGCTTTAAACCTAGTCATGAGTTTGTTTTGACGGAGTATGCCCGACTAGCGTTAAACCTAGTCATGAGTTTGTTTTGACGGAGTATGCCCGACTAGCTTTAAACCTAGTCATGAGTTTGTTTTGAGGGAGTATGCCCGACTAGCTTTAAACCTAGTCATGAGTTTGTTTTGACGGAGTATGCCCGACTAGTTTCGAATCTATACTGGCCCTTAGTCATGAGCTTGCTCGCAACTCAGTTTACATATTAATATATTAATAATATGGAACAGTTTATATGTTAATAATATGGAAAATACTCGCAATAGTTTGAAATATCAATTTTAAAATATCTTCAATATGCTTCAAGTTTACGAATGCTGACTTTTGAATTGATATGAATTACAGTTAGTCAACCCAAAATAAATTGTGTATATGACATCCCAATTTAAAAAATGATTGACAATTAAGAAAAAAAGAGCTTCGCCTCTTAAATTGTCATGTCGCCATGTAGAGTTTTGTTTTATAAAAACATTTTCATTTCATTAAAAGAGTTTTTTGGGATAAAATGTCAATCATTTAAATTAATCTAGTTTTGTTGTTTTTTACACTAAATAAAATTAAAATAAAGCTGATTCAAAGCACAAATAAATAAAAAAAAACATAATTATAAAAAATCCGATATAAATCCAATTAGGTTTACTTAAGGTTGTTTTAATTCATCAACCTTTCACAAACCGGAGTTTAATCCCTTGTATAGAAATAACTAGAAAATACAAAGGTTTGCTCATTCTGTTTAGCGAGGCATTCTATTTCGGTCTGGAACCTTAATCTTTAATAGGATTTGAGAAATTGAAATAAAATGTTCAACAAAAACAGCCAACACTAAGATTTTGTTTACTATTTTGTCTCATCGTGAGCTTCTAACCGATTAATAAAAATCCCTATCAAATATTTACTGAGACAGTACAGCGTAGTCGTTAGCCTACTTGGCTTCTATTACGAGGTGCTAGGTTCATATCCTGGGTCGGACTGGTATGATTCTTTCTTCTAAGAAATTATCTGTAAATTCTAAGCCCGAAGTCAGGTATTTAGTACTGATATAACCCGTGCCTCTGAGAACACGTAGTTGGTCACAATCATTAAAATCCAAATAATGTTCGTTTATATATATTTGACGACCTCCGTGGCGCAGTGGTAGGTATGCGTGGTGGATTTATAAAATGGAATCGATTCCCGGCGGGGCAGATTGAGATTTTTCTTAATTTGTCTCGGTCTGGCTGGTGGGAGGCTTTCGCCGTGGCTAGTTAGCACCCTACCGACAAAGACGTACCGCCAAGCGATTTAGCGTTCCGGTACGATGTCGTGTAGAAACCGAAGGGGTGTGGATTTCATCCTACTCCTCACAAGTAAGCCTGCTTCCATTTTAGATTGCATCATCACTTAACATCAGGTGTGATAGCAGTCAAGGGCCAACTTATAGTCGATAAAAAAAAAAAATTTAACATCACTTCACCCCAAGGCCGCCATCCTGCATTAGAGCAGCGTGGCCATTCTACGCTTCATATCTCCTCTCCTACAACGAGGAGACCTATTATTACCAGGTATGGAAGTCAACATACAAGATATTTCAATATTAATTCCAGTTAAACATAAGGCAGCATCACCATGTCAAACGCAGGAAAGTCAAAATACTACTCAAGTAAGGCGAACAGCGTTCAAAAGCACTCATTTGCGTATATCAACGGCGTCACAGCGAAACTGTGTAAATGCACAACTGATCCTGCGCTAAGACCCACCAAATTACAGCAGCGTCGCAGCTAAGCCTGTAATTGTGCGCCGGAATGGTAATTTACTGCTGACCCTACATTTCACAGACTGGCAACACTGGCACTGTTTGCTAACGTAGTATGACGCTTTTTGGGATTAAAAATGTTATACTAAATGCAGTTTTTATTTATAATTGCTTTTTGGAAGTTAAAAAACATTCTACATAGAAAATTTTAGAAATATCGATATCAACATCTTGTTTGTACGTTACATTTATAGTTTTTATAAGTATAATATGGAATCTATTTTGATTGCAATTATAAATGTCCACTTAAATTTGAAAGTATCTATAAACATACTATACCGAATACAGCTTTGCTTAAATTGCACAAAACGTATTTAAAATGGTATTGAGGTTTTTAATATAATTTTTTTCTACACTGAATAGTTTGCGCGTAAGATATTTCCAAAGTGGTAAAATGTGTGTCCCCCTGTAACTTCTAAAATAAGAGAATATTTTTTTAGACACAACTACTACTTGGTTTTAACAACTTAGCTTTTGTCGCAAGGGACATTTTTTGTTAAAAACAAAATGAAATATCAATCAAAATAATATAAAGTTTATAACTTATATGGTATAAGTAAAATCAAAAACTATACTACAGTACTATATAGAACTATTGGGACATTATTTGACAGCACGGAATATATCCCAACAGTTCTATAGAACTACGGTATGGGGTACTACTGGGATGCACCCGTAGTTGTTTATTTATGCTTGTATTTTTGCGAATAAACCATTACCATTGCCTTTTGTTATAATAAAGGAAAAATTGAAAAAATTGGATAGATGATTCGTAACGAACATTCAAAATGAATGACTTTGATATGCAACACCTGACTATGTCTTAAGTTTGATGAACACTGAGCAACGCATTGTAGTAGGTACTCTTACTCCATGCTCTGCGAAGTTAGTCTGTGTTATACATTCTATGATTTCCCACTTAACATTAAACGAGCCACAGATTTGTTTCTTTAGATATTATTCATATATTCAGTGTGTAGGAGCAACGAGCTACCTACATTGGTTCCTCAGCGATACTCCATGAGGCGATCGGCGACCTGGGCGGCCTCCTAAGCTTCTGGAGCGAGCTCGGCTGGTTGGAATAAACCAGAGGGGACCTACACCGGAATCACACACAACGGCCAACATCGTGGCCAAGTGCGGAAAAAGCCCGGGAAAAAAGAAGATTATTCATATTTAACAGCCTATTAACGGCAGTACAGGACCAGGTATCTCTCCTGGTAGGAGAAGGCATATGGAGCATAAACCCACCACGCTGCTATAATGCGGGTTGGCGGGATTAGAGTGATAATGTTTAATTCATTAACGATCACTATTAAATGTTGATTATAGTGACCGAGACCGACAGCTTTACTGACAAATAAACTATTCCATAATCCGACTTCCTCCTCCTCAGATCCTGAGAATCCTCAGAATTTGAACCCAGAACCTCCTAATCCATGCCACATAGGCTAACGATTGAACTAAAACGGCATTCTCTTATATGTTAATAATAATAAAACGCCTTATTTACATTTCTCATCATATAAAGGATTATTGTCCCGAAGCACTTCCCGAACACTTTATTCCATAACAGAATTCTTGAGTCGTACAACTTTCCTTTATCTTTTATTATTTGCGCTGAAGAAATTCAAGGGAAAAAAGCTGGAAGAAATCGTCCGTCATAACTTTTTAGTTCCCACTATTCCTTTAGGCGTGGGACCGCTCGTAAATTTTACCTAGAATTATTGAATAGTGTAGGAAGTCCATAGGCGGCGGGAAGTTCTGTGAACATCTTTTATACTGCCTTTTCTTTTGATGCTGTAAATTATAACTTTTCTTTCACGTTTGATGACAGATACTGTAGACAATTCGTCTGAAATGGAGCGTTTACTAACGGAATGTTTAGAATTTGTCTATTTCGCTTTATTGATGTCAAAAACAGATTTATTAAAAAAAATTTTAACAAAAAATAAAAACGCCTTCAAAACGCACTAAAAAGTAAAAAATAACTACGTCATTTACTTACTTTAATTTACTTAACCACATCTATAAAGTCGGTGCCATCCAAGTTTAGGTAAAGACTTTAAAGTAGAAAGCTCGTGTGGCACCGACTTCATAGACGTGATTAAGTAAATTAAAGTAAGTAAATGACGTAGTTATTTTTTACTTTTTAGTGCGTTTTGAAGGCGTTTTTATTTTTTGTTAAAATTTTTTTATTTCATACTTTTTAGTGCTTTATCAACAACGAACATACTAATAAACCTACTCGAACTAAACCATAAGTACCAATATTCACTACCTACTTATAACATTCCGACGTCCCTGCAAAAGTGAATATAAAGTTTGAAGAGTTTCCTCGAGTTTTCGTAGATCTCATCATTGGATCATGACATAGTAAACATTAAACTAACTAGAAACTATAACCTTTCAAACTTCTTATTGAGACATAAATTAATCGAGCCCAATCACAAAGTAGCTACTGTAAACCGTTAAATAGCTCCCTCAACTGTCCTTCTTCTTCATCGCCAGACCCTCAATGACAGTCACAGGCCATCTAAATATAAAGTTCTCATTGACACAAATTAATCGAGCCCAAACACAAGGTAGCTACTGTAAATCGTTAAAGAGCTCCCTCAGCTGTCCCTCGTCTTCATCGCCAGACCCTTAATGACAGTCACAGCCCATCTAAATGTAAAGTTCTCATTGAGACAAATTAATCGAGCCCAAACACAAGGTAGCTACTGTAAACCGTTAAAGAGCTCCCTCAGCGGTCCCTCGTCTTCATCGCCAGACCCTTAATGACAGTCACAGCCCATCTAAATATAAAGTTCTCATTGACACAAATTAATCGAGCCCAAACACAAGGTAGCTACTGTAAAACGTTATGGAGTTCTCTTATATATAGATCGGCTCCATCATCAGATCGACTCCAGACCTTCATCAAATTGCAGTGCCTTTAAATTCTTACCGGAAAAATTAACAAACGTACTTGTTGTCCCTACAATTTTTGAAAGTTCCCTTCGTTTCCTCCCCTCCAGGATCCCATCATCAGATCCTGGTTTCCTTGTCATGGTACCACCACCGGACTATCTTCTTTACAACAAAAAAAGAATTATCAAAATCGGCGCGAACACACAAAAAAAAAAATATATATATATACGGTCGAATTGAGAAACGCCTTTTTTTTTGAAGTCGTTTAAAAAAACTATCTACCTTTTTAATATTCAATGTAATTTTCAAAGGACCGTTACCAGCTTGTACGCTGGATTTAGAAAAAAAAGTATGGCATTAGTATTTTGTTGATCAGATTACAGCGCCTCCTCCTCCTCTTACAGGTTGGTTTGTGGTGATAACGTTTGACTCTGTTTATTTTTAACCGACGAAAAAAAAACGGAGGAGGTTCTCAATTCGACACGAATATTTTTTTTGTAATGTATGACCATGCATAACTTTTTACAGTGTTGTCCGATTTTGATAATTATTTTTTTATTAGAAAGGTCATACATCCAAGGTGGTCTCATTGTCCTCATGTTAGGATTTGCTGATGATATCCTGGGGAAATTGAAGGAACTCTTCAAATTTTGGAGGCACGCTTACAGCGATTTCGGTTTTTGACTCGGTATCGGTAGCTTTTTGGCTACTAGTGCCATATAATACTCGTACCGTACTCGTAATATACTATGACAGTATATTACGAGTACGGCACGTGGCGATAAATGACTAAAAAGTCAGAAATAAAATTTTTTAACAAAAAATAGAACCGACTCCAAACGCACTAAAAAGTAAAAAATAACTGTGTCATTTACATACATACATAAACATCACGCCTTGTTCCCATGGGGGTAGGCAGAGACCACATCCCTCCACTTGCCACGGTCCTTGCATACTTCCTTAGCTTCTTCCACTCTCATTAATCCTTTCATGCAAGTTCGTCGGTTTAGGGTACTCTTGACCTGGCCATTATTTAAAATGTCCTGAATTTGGTCCAGGAACATTCGCCTAGGCCTTCCCCTTCCAACATTTCCATTCACCCTCGCCTTGTAAATCTCTTTTGTTAATCTTCTTTCATCCATTCTCTCTACATGTCCAAACCATCTAAGCATCCCTTTCTCAATTTTAGTCACTACATCTTCTTTTACACCACACTTTTCTCTTATCACACTATTTTTAACTCTGTCACACAATTTTAACCCGCACATACTTCTCAATGCTCTCATCTCTACTGCATTTATTTTACTTTTGTGCTTCTTCTGCCATACCCAACTTTCACTACCATACATAAGTGTGGGCACCAACACCCCTCTATGCACAGCCAGCCTTGCCTTTTGGGACACTTTCTGGCTGTTCATAAATGCATACAGAGCACCATTCACCAAGTTCCCAGCATTTACTCTTCTTTCAATATCACTCTCACACGTTCCATCTTTCGTAAATTTACTACCCAGGTATACAAACTCTTTTACTTCTTCCACTTTTTCTCCATCTATCACAATATTACAATCTGTTACATATTCATCTCTTTCAAAAACCATTACTTTCGTTTTGCTAACATTCACTTTCATTCCTTTCCTTTTCAGAGCTACATTCATAATAGTTACCATTTTCTGTAACTCATTAGCAGACGATGCAAGCAATACTTGATCGTCGGCATAGAGAAGACATTTGATGAGTAACTCGTTCATTCTTAAACCAAATACACTTTCTTTCAAATCTGTCAAGCAGTTGTCTATGTATAAATTAAACAGCCATGGCGACGCTACACATCCCTGTCGTACCCCTCGCTCCACTGGGAACCACTCAGTGTATGCCCCATTTATCCTGACACAAGCACTAGAATTTTCATAAAGCGATTTCAGTGCTCGGATCAAACTGCTGCTCACCCCATACGTGGACAATGTTGACCATAATTCATTCCTCACCACACGGTCATAGGCCTTTTCCAAGTCAATGAAAGCACAATAGACTTTTTGGTGTTTAGCTAAAAATTTTTCAGCTATACACCGTAAGGAAAAGACCTGATCTGTACACCCCATTCCTTTCCTAAATCCTGCTTGCACATCCCACATTTTCCCATCAGTTTCATTTATCAACCTCTCAGTCAACACCTTTGCATACAGTTTGCCGACAACACTGAGAAGGCTGATCCCGCGGTAATTTTTGCAATCTTGCTGTGACCCTTTTCCCTTATAAATTGGAACAATAACGGCCTTAGTCCAGTCTTCTGGAACTTGCCCTTTCGTCCAACACAAGTTGAAAAGGCGGTACAACTGACTTACAACAATACCGCGTCCAGCCTTCAGCATTTCGACTGACACTCTGTCATACCCAGCAGCCTTACCTGATTTCATACATTTCAACGCTTTCATAATCTCTTCCATACTAATCTCACTGATATTGATCTCGTTCTCATTATTTTCCGCAGGGGATATGTCAGTCCCTGCTTCATCTCTTTCAAATAAACTTTCGAAATGTTCCTTCCATCTCTTTAACATGCATTCTTCACCTTTTATCATACTACCATCTGATTTTCTGATTTTACTCAGATCCGAGGTAGTGGACCTTCCTCGAGCATACCATATGGATTTCCAGAAAAACTTAATGTTAGACTGAAAATCATTGGTTAGTCTCCTATCATACATATCTCTACATTCTTCTCTCTTTCTTCTCACAGCTTCCTTAACGCTCATTTTCACTCTTTTGTAGTTCATCCTTGCATTCAAAACATCATCATTTCTTGCTTTTTTCATTCTTTGGTTAGCTTTTGTAGCCAACCAATCTAACCACGCTTTCTTTTTCTCACATACAACTGCCTGTATACTTTTATCCATCCACAGATTCTTTTCTTTTTCACTTTTCCTCCTTCTAGACATCCCGCATGCATCAATGGCAGCACCTACCACTCCATCTTTAAACTTACTCCAAAAACAGTCAACCTCTTTCACTTCATCAACATTCATAACACGATCATTCAGATTTTTAATGTATTTCTCTCTTACATCATCTTCTTGCAATCTATCAACTTTTATCCGTTCTAGGATGCTCGTTTTTTCTTTTGGTCTATGCCGCCACCGATTAAAAAGACCGCTAACTCGGCAAATAACGAGATAGTGGTCCGTATCGGTTTCGACCCCGCGGTATACGCGAGCATCTAGAACGTTTTTCTTCAGTCTTTCATCCACTACCACAAAATCAATCATACTTCTTGCATTCCCTTCTTCCCTTGTGTACATATGAATCTTTTTGTGGGCAAACATAGTATTTGCCACAAAAAGATTATGTTCCAAACATAAACCTAGCAAACTTTCTCCATTTTCATTCACTCTTTTGTCACCAAACATACCAAGTACCCTTTCATACCCATCACGTTTCAAATCAACCCATCCATTAAAATCTCCTAACATAATTACCCTCTCATTCTGTTCACATTTATTCAAAGTATCTCCCAGACTTTCCCAAAACTCATTTATTTCTTTAGCGGCATTTTTGGACTTTCTTGGACCCGGATCCGTTGGAGCATATACTCCTACTACAAATATCCGGGTCAATCCAACTTTTAACCTGATCCAAATGAGTCTCGGGCTCACATACTGAACTTCTTTCACACAATCAGCCATTCTTTCGGAAAGGATGATACCTACGCCCTGGCAGCCTCTTTGGTCTCTAGAAACGCCGGACCAGTAGGCTGTATATGAGTCATGGATTGTGGTATCACATCCTTTCCTTTTTGTTTCATTCACGCAGAGCACATCTATACGTCTGGCATCCATCATCTGGCATACCTCATCTACCTTTTCGTTCATTCCTCCTCTAACGTTCAATGTAGCAAATCGGCTCTCCGTGGCCCGCTTTTCGCCCCCATGAGGAACGACACGTGATGGATCGCGAATCTCATTTAGTTAGTTTTTTTAATCTACTTAAGCATATCTAGGTGTCGGTGCCAGCCAAGGTTTCTACTTTCAAGGACGTTACCTAGAACCCATAAACTTCTTTACTACGTAAAATAAATGTTCCTTAAACTTGGCTGGCACCGACTTCATAGATATGTTTAAGTAAATTAAAGCAACTAAATGACACAGTTATTTTTTACTTTTTAGTGCGTTTTGAGTCGGTTCTATTTTTTGTTAAAAATGTTTCTCTCTAACAGATGTCAAAGAGTTAGTGGTAGGCCTGGTCCTGTAGTTGGCTGTTAATAGGCTGATGATGATGATAATGATGATGTCAAAGGCAATAACCGGAACTAGCTTTACGTGCTCGAGCCCCGGAGGCGTAGCAACACTAACTTCCCAGCTCCAGACTGAGAATGTTTGTTAAGAAATACTTTGAAGAAAAAATAAGTCTAAGTATTCTAAAACCTGACCCAAAATTCGAATTAGGATTTTGTTGTCCAAAGCCACATAGGCCAATCACTGGACCAACTAGCCATTTACTTACAACAGAAGTCTCATTTCCTTGTAAGTGCAACGATGAAAGAAAGAATTTGCGAGTATTTTTCAATAACCTGAAAGTATTTCCCTCAGAAGAAACAGAAAGAAAAACTAAAAGCAGTCAGGAAAATTATTATCTTCGTTTTGTCTAAGTGTAATGGCCCGTGACATTTCGTTTTCCTATAATAAATAATCTTTCTCTTTGAGGACATAATATTTATTTTCCTTATTCTGTGCTACTTTCATTAGGGGCAGCGAGCCACTCTCTTTGGATCACTTTCTTCATTAGCGTAAGTATTTGGCTTCTTCTCATCATTAAATAAGGATAAGAGTGATTGCGAAGGTCACTATGTAAATAAAAGTCGAAGTTAGAATATGGTGGTTTTTAAGGAAGTATAATAAATTGAACAGACTTTTAATCATGGACGTAAAATATTTATATAAGTTGTTTATATAACTACTCGTATTACAGCACTTACACCTATCCACGTGTGTCTCTGTCTTTATGCTGTGGCGTTTTGACAATTCGATCGATTATGATAATGTGTTTTTGTTAAAAACTAACGTGATCAGCAGGTTCTTAACATTATAATATGGTGATGATCAGATAGAAAATTTTGTTCTCGTTGGTGATGTTCTTTACATGCCCTTCTTCAGTTATAAGTTTGTAATTGTTTTCCACTTTAGATTATTTTTTACTGGAATACATAATAAATAGGCATGTAGGCAACAAAAAATACCGAAACCACGAACCAGGTCCATGTAACATAAGTTCGATAAATTATTCCGTGGTCTCGGTTTAATTTCGCACTACACCTGCGTAGGTATTAATTGAACATTTTCTGTCGATGGCGAGGTAGGAGTCCCCTGGCCGACCCCTCTTGTGTCCATTCAATTACTCTACAGCACTGTATTCTGCTAACCAAATTGAAATACGGACCACCGGGCGATTTATTACCGTGTAATTGTAATGAGACTTGAATTTAAATGGAAATGTATTTGTTTGTACCAGAGGTCTTACAGCTACATTTTAATCACAAAATGGATCGGAATAAGCTTCCTTTGTTTTTTTATCTTTAAAATTGATTTATTATGAATGTTTTGCCTAAAATAATATAAGCAATCACTTAAATTAAAAAAAAATTATAATGTAATGTAACATAAAAAAACAATCCTAAAATTCAACGAGATAAGGTTGCAAGCGCGGTCACCCAGATATAACGCGTAAACAACGCTTTGTTACCATTTCAAGACTTGTATTATTTTTGGTACTTAGTATAAACATTTTCTCCTTATCCAAGTTTATTGATGGGCAAAAAGTTCTTTCAAAGTTTCCTTGTGATGTTTTTCCGAACTAATATTACTTGATTAGGAAACACTATCCAAAACTTTGATATGGGGTTTAATCTCTTTCATTATTACTTGGAAAACATTGTTTTTCCGCTCGCTCGCTGTTTTCTTTTACTTACTGAGGTGGAAGATACATTGCAGTTTTATAGAGCTTTTTATTCTTACTTGAAGTTCTAGTACGATAAAATCGTAGTAGAGCTCTTTGTGACAGAGCTCGTTCGCAGAAGTATTACCATCATGCTTATTTCTGTCGCTAAACATCATTGCAATAAAATTAAAATGAAAAGTTTCTTATTTTTAACCGACGAAAAAAAACGGAGGAGGTTCTCAATTCGACACGTATATTTGTGTTTTATATATGACCACGCATAACTTTTTACAGAGTTGTCCGATTTTGATAATTTTTTTTTATTAGAAAGGGCATACTTTCAAGGTGGTCCCCTTATCATCATGTTAGGATCTGATGATGATATCCTGGGGAAATTGAAGGAACTCTTCAAATTTTGGAGGCACGCTTACAGCGATTTCGGATTTTTCTCGGTATCGGTAGCTTTTTAGCTACTAGTGCCGTTTAATATAATATGACAGTATAGTACCAGTACGTTGTGGCGATAAATCACTAAAAAGTAAGAAATAAAAATTTTTAAATAAAAATAGAACAGACTCAAAACGCACTAAAAAGTAAAAAGTAACTGTGTCATTTAGTTGCTTTAATTTACTTAAGCATATCTAGGAGTCGGTGCCAGCCAAGGTTTCTACTTTAAGGACGTAACCTAGAACCCATAAACTACTTTACTACGTAAAATAAATATTCCTTAAACTTGGCTGGTACCGACTTCATAGATATGCTTAAGTAAATTAAAGCAACTAAAGGACACAGTTATTTTTTACTTTTTAGTGCGTTATGAGTCGGTTTTATTTTTATTTAAAAATTTTCTAGTACATAGTCTGATGTTGTGAGGCCAAACAAAGCCGCGTTTTTTACGCCGCATTGCAAGAACAAGCTTATGGGTAAGAGCTTCGTATGGATTTAAAACTTGTTAGGAATAATGCACAAAAGTGTGAACTTAACAACTTTCTATTTAAATATTACGGAAAAAATTGACAATAGTTTAAACTCTAAAACAAGTTACGGAAACTTTAAATTCAGATTCAAAATCTCTTTAGTGAAGAACAATGAATAAATGAATAAATGAAATAAATTTTATTGCAAGCACTTTAAAAGAACAACTTTAAACATTGCTATTAAATTATACAGGCGATCTATTTATGCGAGACCGTATCCATCTTAGCGTAGCGTAGGTTCTTAGGTGTATGCTTAGGATGCTATTCTATTCTAATAAAATATCGTATATTTCGATGAGCTTGACGTCAAATAGTACTAAAAATCGAATTTATTTGAGCGAGCTAATTTTGTGTACCTATCTTATCTATCCTATCCTATTTATATTTTAAATTGTTGTATTTTTAAATGTAAGCACGTGTATTTTTCTTCAACATACGCGTATTTTTTCCGGAACGTTAAAAAGAAATTCGTGCAACTAAAAAGAATAAAAAATAAAATACCGAAAGGCTGGAAACGGATACGTTACATACAAAATTTAATAAAATGTTAAAAAAGCGCTTTCACGGACGTATGACGTATTGGTAGGAATTAGATTACTCCGCTATTCAAGTGACGAACGGTTCAGAATTCGGTGTCAATTTAAGCGTTTATTCAAGTTCTCTGCGTTGCTGGTAGGCTTATTTCTACCAACTTTTTTTTTATTTTAAACTGTTTTAGTACTGAAAATTTTATAATCAACATAATGTGAGGATCCTTCCATGTCAAAGTCAAACGAAAGTACGGAGAGACTGTTTAATAAAATCTGAAATACTTTTATTAATCACCATTGCCCATAATAAATTTCAATTCAAGTTAATTTATTTCAAGGAGGCTTTGTTTATAAGCAATTTTAATATACAAGTAATAATATTCACAAATTATTATTTTTTTATTTTTTATGTGAAGATGAAAACCTGTCGAAGTCCTTTCTTATTCTTGTCATTCATAAATACGTCAACAGTATAGTAACCTCGTCTTAATAATAATAATAATAGCCTTTATTCAGACATAAAAATTTTTGTATATTTACATAGTAAGTAACAAACTAAGAAATCAACGACCCGGTTGAGTCAGTGACACCGACAACTTCGTCTGGTTGCCCAACTTTGGCAAAGGCCACCTCCATTTCTATCCAAACTAATCGGTTCAGCGCTTTTCTTGTCCACGCCTTCCCTGCCACGGACTTATGCTATCTGCCTATCATCCTCCCACCTTCGATATTGTCTACCACGTTTCCTTTTTTTATTTCTAGGGTACCAGTATACAATGTTTTTGTTCCACTTCTCAATTCCTCTTATTATATGATCTGTCCATTTCCACTTGAGTTTTCTTATCCTTTTTGTCACATTTTCTATTTTAGTGCGTTTTCTAATTACTGATTCTATCTGATCTCTTTATATTCAGCATGCTTCTCTCCATTTTTCCTCCTTTCTTATTCTTGTCCATCATAAATACGTCAAGTAACGCTTCCTTCTATTCATTTTTTTTATCGACTACAAGTTGGCCCTTGACTGCTATCACACCTGATGTTAAGTGATGATGCAGTCTAAGATAGAAGCGATAGAAGTATGATAGGGCTAACTTGTTAGGAGTGGGACGAAAATCCACACCCCTTTCGGTTTCTACACGACATCGTACCGGAACGCTAAATTGCTTGGCGATACGTCTTTGTCAGTAGGGTGGTAACTAGCCACGGCGAAAGCCTCCCACCAGCCAGACCAAGACAGATTAAGAAAAATCTCAATCTGTCCTTATAAATCTTATAAATTATACAAGTCTTATAAATCCACCGCGTATACCACTGCGCCACGGAGGTCGTCAAAATACATACACTAAATTTATTTTGCAATAAAATTATGTAAAATGTAGGTAATCATGACAATAGCAGTATAGTAGACAAGGGCGTAGTTGTTACATAACAAAAGTTGCTAGATATTAATTAACTTCCAAAAACTTCTGATAATATAATTAATTAAAACTTTTAAGTCAGCCTGCTTCCGGCTTCCTGAATACGTATGAAATATTCAAATTCAAATTCAAAATCGTTTATTTCAAGTAGGCTTATTACAAGCACTTTTGAAACGTCAAATTGGACTATTTGTAGTGACTCTACCACCGGCTCGGAAGGCAGGCCCTGTTGAGAAGAGCCGGCAAGAGGTCAACAGTTGCTCTTTTTATAATATTATCAATTTTACAATATTAAGTGTGTTGTTACATAAAGTTATTTATTTTACTTCCTGTGTGAAGTTGAAAGCCTATCCAATTGCCTTTGAACATCTTTGTCATTTAAAAATTCATCGATAGTATAATAACCCTGACTCAGTAAGTGAGTTTTAATACATTGTTCAAACTTATGCAATGGCAGATCTAAAACTGAATTGGGCATCTTGTTGTAGAAGTGTACACCCAATCCTACGAAAGATTTTTGTACTTTTCGGAGGCGATAAGCTGATATGACTAACTTATGTCCATTTCTAGGAAGACGGTCGTTTAAATCCTTTTTCTGTTTATACATATTTATATTTTGTTTAACATAAACTAGGTTATTGGATATGTATTGACAGGCTACTGTAAGAATTTCTATTTCTTTAAATTTGACTCGAAGGGACTCGCGTGGTTTAAGTTTATAAATCGACCGAATTGCTCGTTTCTGAAGTATAAAGACAGAATTTTTGTCAGCAGCCTTTCCCCACAACAAGATGCCATAAGACATCACACTGTGGAAGTAAGCAAAAAAAAACAAGTCTAGCTGTTTCTACATCGGTAAACTGTCTTATTTTTCTCACTGCAAATGCTGCTGAGCTAAGTTTAGCTGTCAGTGACTCTATATGAGCGCTCCACTGAAGTTTACAGTTCAAGGTCACTCCTAGAAAGACTGTAGAACTCTCCATTTTTAGCGTTTCACCATTTATCATTAAAGACTTATTTATTTTTTTTACATTCGGTAAAGAAAACTCAACACATTTAGTTTTCTTTGCATTTAATAGTAAATTATTAGCAGTAAACCAAAGCGACACATGCGATACAGCACGGTTTACATCGTCAAAGTCACTTTTATTTCTATCAGTTTTAAAAATTAAAGATGTGTCATCAGCAAACAGTACAATTTCACAAATGTCGCTAACATGGTATGGTAAATCATTGATATACACTAAAAATAGAAAAGGACCCAAAATTGAACCCTGTGGAACGCCCATTTTAGGAGATGAGCCACGTGACTTTATATCATTAATGCATACCGTTTGAGTTCTATCACTAAGATAAGAGGCAATGAGATTAAGTGAAACATTTTTAATGCCATAGTGGCTTAACTTAAGCAAAAGAGTTTTATGGTAAACACAATCGAAAGCCTTGGACAAGTCACAGAATACGCCAATAGCATTCTTAGACCTTTCCCAGGCATCAAAGATGTGTTTTAATAATTTTGCACCTGCATCAGTAGTATTGCGACCTTTAGTGAAACCATATTGGTCAGGATGAAGTAAGTTATTTAAGTTAAAATGACTAAGCAGTTGATTTAAAACTATTTTTTCAAAGACCTTACTTAGTGTTGGCAATATTGAAACCGGTCTGTAATTATTGAGATCTGCTTGGTCGCCTGATTTAAAAAGTGGAATAAGTTTTCCATGTTTCATTAGGTTTGGAAAAGTACCTGACTCCACACATTCATTAAAAATAACAGCTAAGTGTGGAGCAATGATATTTATTATATTAGATATTACTTTTACTGACATCCCCCACAGATCGCCAGTCCTCTTTGATTTAAGTAGTTTAAATGTTTTTATAATATCAAAAGCAGTTACATGATTAAATTTAAATAGAATGTTGCACTCTTTCACATTGTCTCTTAGTAACCTCTGGGCTGACGTAGGAGACGAATTTAGCGAATCTGTTAATAAGATAGGTACAATTTGGAAGAAGTCTTCAAAAGCATTAACAACCTCGTTTTTATTGTTTATTTTTTTTTATCAACAATTAATTCATAATTCATATGGCGAGGTTTAATTTTGCCAGTTGCGTTATTTATTATGTTCCACGAGGTTTGTATCTTATTGTCAGCTCTAATTAGTAACTCTTTCATGTGTATGGATTTTGCATTAATACATACGCGTTTGAATGTTTTTGAATAATTTTTAACAAATTCCGAAAATTTTTGACTGTGATTATACTGTTTTTCATCATACAACTCATACAATTTATCTCTACTTTTATAAATACCTACAGTAGCCCAGTCACTGAACTTTAATTTTCGGCTTAAATTAACACGTTTTAAATTGAATATTTTAGAAAACTCACTGTCTATTGTCTCAAAAAGTGCACCAAAAAGAATATTAGGGTCACGATTAACAAAAGATAGACTTGGAATTTTGCTACAAATTACGCTTTTGAATCTCTCTAATTTACCTTCAGTTATTGGCCTGAAGTTTAACCATTGGTTGCTCATGGGTTTGTTGTTTAGAATAGTGATAAGTTGACCGCAATGATCAGAGCTTAATTTGTTAATTATCACCTTGTCAACTATATCAGTATTGTAAAATATATTATCTAAACAAGAAGCTGAAGTGGCTGTAATTCTAGTAGGTTCATTAAAAGCGTGTCTTAAATTAAAACATTTAAATAAGTTAAGAAACCTTAGAGACATTGAGTTTACTTGTAAAATATCAACATTAAAATCACCACATATCAGTATTTTTTTAGTAGAAGTACTCGACCGTTTATAAATCGACCGAATTGCTCGTTTCTGTCTTTATACTTCAGAAACGAGCAATTCGGTCGATTTATAAACTTAAACCACGCGAGTCCCTTCGAGTCAAATTTAAAGAAATAGGAATTCTTACAGTAGCCTGTCAATACATATTCAATAACCTAGTTTATGTTAAACAAAATATAAATATGTATAAACAGAAAAAGGATTTAAACGACCGTCTTCCTAGAAATGGACATAAGTTAGTCATATCAGCTTATCGCCTCCGAAAAGTACAAAAATCTTTCGTAGGATTGGGTGTACTCTTCTACAACAAGATGCCCAATTCAGTTTTAGATCTGCCATTGCATAAGTTTAAACAATGTATTAAAACTCACTTACTGAGTCAGGGTTATTATACTATCGATGAATTTTTAAATGACAAAGATGTTCAAATCCAATTGGATAGGCTTTCAACTTCACACAGGAAGTAAAATAAATAACTTTATGTAACAACACACTTAATTTTGTAAAATTGATAATATTATAAAAAGAGCAACTGTTGAGTTTCTTGCCGGCTCTTCTCAACAGGGCCTGCCTTCCGAGTCACTACAAATAGTCCAATTTGACGTTTCAAAAGTGCTTGTAATAAGCCTACTTGAAATAAATGATTTTGAATTTTTGAATTTTTTTTGAATTTTGAATACTCAATCGCTTCATCACCTCATCCATTGTCTCCTCAAAGTAATCATAGCTCCCAGTAGGTGGGCGGTACACGCACACTACAACAAATTGTTCCAACTCCACACAAGATAGTTCAACAATACGTTCAACAGAAAGACCAACTATATCTTTTCGATTTTTACATTTTAGGTTGTTACGTACAAAAATTAGAGATCCACCATGAATTGCAGTCGTTCTGAAGAATACACTTGACAATAAAAAATTATTAATATTAACTGCTAACTGTGAGCTAGTGAGCCAGTGCTCTGTAATACATAGAATATGCACATTAAATTTTTCAACAAATAGTTCAATTTTTAAGTCTTTGCCGGTGAGGCTCTGTATATTTTGGTGTACAATGTTCAAGTTGCAGAGCTCCTCCTTTGTCTTATCAACTAGTTTAAAGGTATATTACAATCTATGACAGTACTAGCATAAGTACTCTGATCAAGAATAGAAATATCAGTACTATTAGTACAAATTATATAATTAAGATTGTCTAACAAAAAAAATCTAAATTCCAATAATCAATAGCAGAGCATAAGAAACTTTCTCATTTGAAAAGAGTCGTAATAAATAACATGATCAAAGTTGAATGTCAAATGATTTTCGTTTTAAATAGATTAAAATAATGTAAGTATATAAATTACGTTAGTTAGGCTTTCTATGATTACATGAAATACGTTCTTATATAAGATCTCGATATCATATTACATGATACTCGTAGGTTTAGGTTGAAATTAAATTGCTAGAGAGAGACGAATATCTTAGCATTCCATGGATTCACCGTGCGGGTGCCGGGTCCATCGCGTGACTTGTGACTCGGGTGTAGGTTTAAGGGTACCCTTTGTGACGCGCGTCAACACTCACCTCCTCTGTTCAAGTTATTCTCCCTGCCCAACCATATCCGGAAGGACCCTACTAGTGCAGCTTTGGACACTCGTTCCAATATCGAGCTTACTGCGCTTCTAGTAAGGTCTTTTAGCAGGTTGTAGAGAGACTTCGCTGGTATACCCCTCGCACCCACTTCTACCGCGTATAAACTAACCACATAGCCATTTTTGGTTAGTTCATTAGTAAGGTCATAGTATTTATTCACTTTGAATACATGGTCTTTAGGGATGTTTGTTTCCCACGGCACTGTAAGCTCGACAAGTACTATACGTTTAATTTGTTTGGAAAAAAGAAATATGTCCGGTCTAGATGTCGTAATAGCTAAGTCTTCCGGGATTTTATAGTGCTTATCATACGTGTCCATTAATATAGTCCAATCAGGAGCAGAGCCCAGAATTGAATAAGGCTTGCTGGTGGAATTTGTACTTGAGCCTGCTTTAACGAAGTTAGTTTGTCTTTTATTCGTCGTCAACCCTTTTTGAGCCCTAGCTACTGAAAGGCTTATAGCTTCACGTATGATTTCTAGTACTCTGTCGTGGCGGCGTGAGTAGAGACCCCTGTCCAGGAGCACCTTGCATCCTACCAATAAGTGCCTTGCAGTGCCCACTGCCTCACCACAGCACTACCACTAACTGATAAAATACGAAATCCTAGAAACTAGAAAACTTACAAAACTGTAGCAGGTAGGTTTACAGGGTGTAGACATTCGTTAATAACGGATTTTACAAAATACTTGGTGTTAAACGTGTTGTAGTGAAGTTTGTATGAAAGTTTTATGTTTTTGAAGTTTAAAACTTGAAAGAACAATGGCAACATTATACCTGAGTGATTTCCTGAGGCGTCTATAAATGTTACTTATACAAAACATAGTAATTTAATTCGTTATTATTTTATACTAAATTAATTTTTCATGTAAAAGCTGAGATTAAATTAATCGATAAATGAATATTCATTTGATTAAATTCATATGCGATGGTGGTTTAGAATCACAAGAGTTGCCACTTTAGAAAACGCACGCTACGCTACGCTATTTTTTCAATATTCGTTGGTAGAAAATATATTTAAAGAAATGTTCTGTCAATCTTGGTTAGGTACAATGACATTGTGTATCAACATAATATTTTGAAAAAACGTTGTTTTATCGAAACGTTCGAACACAATACTTAATGAAAAAGGATGTATTTAACTATAAGTCAAAATGTATGTGGTAAGTAAAAAGCTATAATGGCAACACTTAGTGACAAAGTCATGTTGTCAAACAAATGGCAAACCATAGATAATGTATATATGCGGCAAACTGCGTGTTTTTTGCCATAACTTACTGTGCTTGCCTATTCCTGTAATGTTAATATCTTTTTTTGTAGCCTCGTCACACGTAAAATCTTGGTGATTATGTTTCTGTAATAAAACTGCTATGGTTTTTACATTTTTTCCTATATAGACGCTTCAAATGGATTTCAGGTAAAATTTTTATGGGATATTACCATTGTTCTTTAAAATGAATGTTTTATAGATAGTGTTAAGGTGTAAGTACTTACTAATAATGTATCCTTAGAAATTAAGCTCCTTTGAGCTTAATACACGTGATGGTAGTGTATGTTTGCTGCACCTTCACGCCACAACTATTGACCCGATTTGCGTGAATTTTGAATTAGAGATAATTTTTACCATGGATTGAAACTTTCCGGAACCTGAACTACATGGGCGAAACCGCCGGCACAGATAGTTCTAAAAAAATCTTCTCAATAAAAAAGAAAAGATTCCATTTTCATTTCATACCAGCTCAGTCTTAATTTAGTATCGAATTTAAAAATCTATCGTTGCCATTTCATCGTCGAAATAAACGTTGTACATTTAAAGAATAGCTCGGCTGCTGTAAACGAGGTAAAGGGAATAAAAAGTATGTTACAGCAGGTGCCGTAAAGCGTGCTCGTAAAACGATCGGGGTTTACGACAGCCAGTATCCAGTTATGTAGTGAAATCAAAGACGGATTGTTTTCGCCCTAAATTGGGCGATTCGTGACAAATGTTCAGCTCGGTATGATTTGGCAGCTTATTATGCAAACGGGAGCTGCCTGCAAAAGTATCGGAAGAAGTTTCGGTGACATTTCAATGATCAAAATAGATGTCGGAGGAATCAAGGGAGAACAAGTGAAGAAACTTTGAATTTAGATTGGAAACGAATCAGTAGAAATGATTGTTGTTTTTACGATTTGATTTATTATGCAAGCGAAAGACATTTCTATTTGGTTGTCAAACTAATCAAGACAACGAAGTGATGGAAACTTTGATTTTGGATTGGAAATGAATTGGATGATATTACTATTATATATAGTATGTTGTGACAGCTTATTTGCAAACTGAAGCTCACTGCAAAAGATGTCGGAGGAATTCTCAATGACATTTCAATTTAGACTTCAAAGAAATAAAGTGGCAAATGTTTGGAATTATGATTTCAGATTGGAAATGATTTAGTAAAACAGTTTACTATTTTTTTTTATTAATTGTAAGTTAACTGCTATCACACCTGATGGTAAGTGATGATATAGTCTAAGATAGATGCGGGGTAGCTTGTTCAGTTTCTACACCTAATACCGGAACGCCAAATCGCTTAGTGGTACGTTTTCATCGGTAAAGAGGTAACTAGCCACGTCTGAAGCCTCCTACCAGCCAGACTAGGACCAATTTAGAAAATGATAATTGGCCCAGCAGAAAATCAAACCCAGGACCTCCGTCTTATAAATCCACTACGCATAACACTGCGCCACGTCCGTCACGTCCACGATGGAGGCCGTCAAAATTAGGTCGTATTCGTATTATATTATTTTTATTAAACATTGTACGATATTACAGTACATTAACATTAACAATATATATTTATGGTAAGCTGATGTGTATAGCTTTTATTAAATAGTCTATTTCACTTTTGAGTCTAGCTTTCATAATAAACAGAATAATTTACATTCCGACATGTAGATCTAGATATAATCCCGTTTAAACAAACGAACAAACTTTGTCGTATATTATATAAATACTAGCTTTTGCCCGCGACTTCGTCCGCGTGGAATTAGTTATTACGGCAGCCTAATTTTTCTAAGCTTTGAATGTCATATTTATTAATATCTAATCAACTGCCTAAGAAATAGGTCTAAAGCATTCAAAATTACGATACTTTCATACAACATTTCATCCCCCCTTTAACCCCTTACAACCCTTTTTTCGCAATTAAAAGTAGCCTATGTCCTTTTTCAGGCTCTAGATTTACTGTGTACCAAATTTCATTTAAATCGGTTCAGTAGTTGTAGAGTGAAAGCAAGACAGACAGACAGACAGAGTTACTTGCGTATTTATAATATTAGTTAGGATAGTCTGCCATGCCAAATAAATTGAAACAAAAGATCAAAGATCGAATTCTCAAAGAATATCAGTACCAAAATGTTGCCTCCTATTCAGTATGTATAACATAACACGGAGGAGGTCAACTTAATTTGGACGATATAACAGCAGTGTTATGTTTTTTTGAAATCTTGTAATATTTCCGAAAATATATAACTAATTAACATACTGTAAAAGACAAATCTTATCTCTATAATATCCTTTTGATTGTTAAATAATTTATTTTGATAAGGATTTAAGTTTAGTTGTATAAATATAGACGTAAACGTAAGCATATGAATTAAATGATTTTTAAAACACAAAAGGTTATATATCTGCCAAAATATAAAAGATAGATAAATGCTATTGCGAACTTTTTTGTAGAACTTTTTTAGATGCATAAAGTTTTCATACAATGTTTTCAATAATATCCAATAGTTAACGCAACGTACGCTCAGAAAACCGATTTAATAAATTTCACGATCCCGTAATATATACAATACAAATATAAAATAGCCTATGACACTCATCGATAACGTAGCATTGTACTGGTGAAAGAATTTTTAAAATAGGATCAGTAGTTCAGAAGATTAGCCCCAACAGAACTTTATTTACAAACTTATTTACTCTACCTCTTTATAATATTAGTATAGATATAAACAATATTATGGAAATGACTGTTCAATGCAAAAGTTATCGGACGAATTCTCTGTGACATTTCAATTTGAATCAAGTAATCAAGAAGGCTATGGCATATGGATAAGCTTTGATTTCAGATTGGACATGAATCAGTACAAATTATTACTATCTTACCACCAAGCGTCAGATGGTGTTGAATCTATTTGAATTAATCAACATATTATATGAATGAAGGAATTGTGAGATGGTTATAATGAAAACAATCAGCCGTCGTAATTATTAAGGTTATGATTATTATATATTAAGCAATATTCGTGAATTTAGGTTTTAAATTTACCTAAAAAGATGTGAAAGTAAATTATTTTACTTTAATGAATGAGTACTTAGTAATTAATTTAATGTATACGCGAGTGAAACGTACTGAATAACCAGAAAGCGTCAGGAGGGAAATGTTTTTATGTGTGTTCGCGAATAACTTCTTCGTTTATTAATCGATTTTGATTATTCTTTTTTTGTTGGATATAGTCCGGTGTTAGTATTGTGTCAAGAAAACCAGGATCTAATAATGAAATCCCGGAGAAATCAAAGACAATTTTCAAAGATTGTAGGGACAACTATTACGTTTGTAAATTTTTCAGTTGTTAAATATTTTAAAACGCTACAATTTATAAAGGTCTAGAGTCAATTTCTTTTTTTTTTTATCGACTACAAGTTGGCCCTTGACTGCTATCACACCTGATGTTAAGTGATAATGCAGTCTAAGATAGAAGCGGGCTAACTTGTTAGGAGTCGGACGAAAATCCACACCCCTTTCGGTTTCTACACGACATCGTACCAGAACGCTAAATCGCTTGGCGATACGTCTTTGTCGGTAGGGTGGTAACTAGCCACGGCGAAAGCCTCCCACCAGCCAGACCAAGACAAATTAAGAAAAAAAAAAAAAAATCTCAATCTGCCCCGCCGGGAATTGAACCTCCGTCTTATAAATCCACCGCGCATACCACTGCGCCACGGAGGTCGTCGAATAACTGTGTTTCGGCTCTATCGTCGTAATCTGATGATAGAGCCGAAACACAGATGCGGGAACTCCTCAACGATTTACTGCAGTTACCTTGTGTTTGGGTTTGAATATTTTGTCTCGATGAGAACTTTACATTCAGATGGGCTGTAACTATCAGTAGGGACCTGTGATGAAGACCAAGGACAGTTAAGGGAGCTCCTTAACGGTTTACAGTAGCTACCTTGTGATTGGGCTTGATTAATTTGTATTGATAGAACTTTTCATCTAGATAGGTTGTGACTGTTATTAGGTGTCTGATGACGAAAACTATGGACAGTTATGGGTGTTAACTGTTTCCAGTTACATATTATAAATGGACGGACAGAGGCCGAGGTACCGGTGGAGCCGGGCACCGGGGGCCGAGGAAATTTAGAGTAGACTGGATGTTATTGATATGTACTCGTATATGCCTTCTGAAGTCGAACTACGTAAGTATCATGGCGACGCTGGTTGCTATTTTGTACTACAAAATCAATTTGTATAGTGCACTGGAATACGCCTCGTATTCAGAGCGAACTTGATGACTATTGGACTATATCTCATGCCCTACTACAGTTTATAGTTTCAGATTAACTATATACAATAGCAACCATAGCAGCATCAGAATAGTTAGTAGTTAGTGTAGATAGATACAGTGAAATGTCGTAAATGTTAACGAGCGAGATACACTGCGATTTACAACACCGTGTAAAGATAAACCCCATCAATGTTTACACTTTACACGAGGTGGAAACTGCTTAAGTTTCGAGTGTATTGCTTATTAACTCTCAATATATTTTGTAATTATTGTAGAACACTTAGTTGTGCGAGTGTGCTTGGAGTGAACTTTTCCATTATGCTCGGAATTCGCACGATGGCCCGTACACGTGGCACTTAATAACTAACTTTAATTAATTGCTAGGCAAGCGTTCTCCGATAATAAATGTTTCTAAGAAACATAATTTTCTTTATTTTATCTAATTTAAATAGTTTCCAAGACCTGTTACACTGTATTTTCGCAGAAAAATGTACTAACTATGCTAACGAAATACGCAATTTTGTCTGAAAAGCTTATTTCTTGGAAAAATAATGTTTTTATTAACGATTTCCAAATGGAAATCTTGAACCATGACATAAGAACAATGTGGAAAAAACTTATAATTAGAATTTTATTGAGATTATTTTGAATTTTTATTGATGAAAACCATATAAAACTCCGCTACAAATTTATAAAATATTTAAGCGTATAAGTAAAAGGCGAGAAATGATTTTGTTTAGTGTTAAATTATTACTCCGAAAAAGGATTAATAGTAGGAAATTATCTTAACCTTATGTACAAAAATAGAAGAAGGTTGTTGTATTCACTAAAACTCACTTAAAACTTATAACAACGAAAAGATGGGAGCGAGACTTTTTGTTATGGACTTTGAATGTAGTTTAAAGCGTTTTGTTGTGTTTACTAAAAGTTACAAAATCACTTAGTTATTTTGGTCTCTCTTATACAAAGTATAATTCGTTCATGCGATGCTACGCGGCCATAGTGGCAGCGTGGTAGGTGGATCCTCAAGTTCCGTATTCACTTTCTTTATTAAGGGACGAGGGCTGGCACTGTAGAAGGTAAGATGTTAAAATAGATGAATATAGTAATTACTTGAAGTACTTGTACTTCCATCAATGAGCCCTGTCTCAAAGAGCAAAGTTTCTCCTAAATAATATTATCAATACTATGACGTTACTTTCACTATACCACAAATTTTAATCACTTGTACAGATTCCTTTAAGGTGCTTAGATATATATTTATTAGATATATATTTAACCGTTTTTAGGTTTAAACTTCTGCTCTTCAAATAACTTGAATATATATCCTAGAGATATTATTAAAGACATCTATACCTAAAGTTATAAAATTAATTCGATTTCAGTCACATTACAATCTTCACCCGTCACATCTCAGCCAACATATTTTCTCCCCACATTTACTTTACAAATCCAACTAAAGCCAAGTCTAATAGCAGTTTAATTGTACCTGATTTCTCATACAGATAGCGAAGACGTTCAACGAGCGACATTTTCGAGTTACGAGATCGAGAGATGTTAAATATTTGAGATAACCCCCTGGGTCTAATAAATGAATTTTATGTCGAATCAGATCTGGCTCGTAATTTCAAATGGGGCGTCTTATTTTGAATAGGTTAGATTAAACTAGAATGTCTTGGTCTTATCCTGCGCCATATAAAATATGCATAGATATTATTTAACTTTTAAAAACCAATAATTCAAAATGTTTATTTCAAGTAGGCACATCACATTAAAAACACTAGATTAAACATGACATATTATCTATATTAATTTTATAAAAAGGTAAAGTTTGTAAGTTTGTAGATTTGTAAGTTTATAAATAAAACTCTGTCGGGGCTAATCTTCGAAACTACTGATCCGATTTTAAAAATTCTTTCACCAGTAAAATGCTACGTTATCGGTGAGTGTTATAAGCTAAATTTTATATTTGTATTGTATATATTACCCGAGTTAGCACAGTTTTTGTCGCCCGAGTCGGACCGTGAAATTTATTAAATCGGTTTTCTACGCGTACGCTGCGTTAACTATTGAATATAATTGAAAATATTGTACGAAAACTTTACGCATCTTAAAAAGTTCTACAAAAAAGTTCGGAGTACCATATATCTATCGTTTATATTTTGGCAGATATATAACTTTTTGTGTTTTAAAAAATCATTTAATTCATATGCTTACGTTTACATCATTATTTATACAACTAAACTTAAATCCTTATCAAAATAAATTATTTAATAATTATAAAGATATTATAGATAAGATTTGCCTTTTACAGTATGTTAATTAGTTATATAGTTTCGGAGATATTACAAAATTTCTAAAAGGCGCGACTCTGTAATAAATCATTTAATTCATATGCTTAAGTTTACGTCATTATTTATAGAACTAAAATCCTTATCAAAATAAATTATATTTGTGATCAATAAATGAGTTATAACTAATATTTTGAATCTATGTATATAGAGGTCGGAATGTTTTGAGATCTTATTGTTTCACATTTAAATACTTTATTTCAGTTAGAATTAACCAAAAGCACTTTCGAAATAACATACTTGCCTGTTTGTAGTGACTCTACCACCAGTTCGAAAAAAATTCTAATTAATAAGAAGGAGAAAAGAAGACTTCGCCATTATACATCTCTATAGGATGCTCAAATTTCGGAGTGAAAAGTATGCACTGAAAAACTGGTCACACGCTTAAAATGGTATGTTTTTATAAATTAATATAGATACGTAGTTAGTTCATAATGAACTTGCGCAAAGTAATGCCTAATTCTATTCTGTCCGCTTCCGCTATAAAACCATAAACAAACTTGTGTTTGTTTATGGTTTTTTGCACATATAAAATAGGTATTTATGTACAAAGCTAAATAGATACACACGCCAAAGTTATAGCATCCGAGTCGAGTGTTGAAAATACAAGCAGGAACATTCTGTATAGCTTCTAATAAACCTGCGAGATGATTTGATTACTTTCAAAGATATGTGTAAAAGGCGAAAAGGCTAAACAAAGGCTTCGTTTAGAAGTTCGGCAACTCATTAAGCGGGGAAAGGCTGAGATGTTTTTAACATAAACGAAGGGAAATGAAGGGAATGGAGGAAATGGAATGTGTGGATTGGAGTGTGTTTAGCTATATTGTGATATGGTTTGTTTGTTCGAAACGTTTAGGGTGCGAGTTCATAGCCGATTGTAGACGACGTGTCGCAGACACTACTGATTGATGTATTAAATGTATTTGTCGTATCATGTTATATAGAAAAATATGAACTAGTAGTGTATATACAGTTGTCGGCTGCGAACTTGAATCCTCATGTCTCTTTAAAATGAAACTGCCTCAAACTTTCTCGTCCCTCTATCGCATGTCACATCCCTGAAATGACGACCTCCGTGGCGCAGTGGTGACGACCTCCGTGGCGTAGTGGTATGTGCGGTGGATTTATAAGACGGAGGTCCCGGGTTCAATTCCCGGCGGGGCAGATTGAGATTTTTCTTAATTTGTCTTGGTCTGGCTGGTGGGAGGCTTTCGCCGTGGCTAGTTACCACCCTACCGACAAAGACGTATCGCTAAGCGATTTAGCGTTCCGGTACGATGTCGTGTAGAAACCGAAAGGGGTGTGGATTTTCGTCCCACTCCTAACAAGTTAGCCCGCTTCCATCTTAGACTGCATCATCACTTAACATCAGGTGTGATAGCAGTCAAGGGCCAACTTGTAGTCGATAAGAAAAAAAAATACGAGTAAAATGAATGTCGGCAATCGGCAGAGTAGCTAAGGCCAATATGACGGCGCTCATGGTATGCTACAGCTGTCGCTTAAGTAGTGTGTTTTCAAAAAAACATTTTTGGCGTCATGCAATTTTTATTCTTATCAAAAATTGAGCCCTAAGTTATGATCTTACCTGAGTTTAAGTAACTATGTGTTATAAGATACGGTTCAACTAGATCAAACATAGATTAATTCGGGACTAAATGGTTGACGTGCTCTCCACAACTTACAAGAGATGAGATTTAGATTACATCGCTTCCTAAATCTTGAGTATTGAGAAATTCTAGAAACAATGAAAAGCTTTTCATTTCAAAGTTACACATCCTGAAATTTTGTAAACACGGTGTCAGGAGCCAATAGATATTTCAGGGGGATAAAAATATGACTTTCGCACGACTGCGGACAAAAACCATTTTCTGATAATCTAATCGTTGTCAAGTATCTCTTCGGACCCTGATTCCATGCCTAAAATGATCATAATGTAAAATTTTTTGTTATGAAAATTCTACTAACCTCTAGTTTTATCATCAACATCTGATAGTGATCGTTACATATAAAAAGATAATCACCGTTTGTCCACTTAGGAAGGCGTGATAATCTCCATATCCTGTCTCCTAAAATAAGGAGAGCTTTGCCCGGTAGTGGCTCTTTAAAAAAGGTTTGAAATAATCCTAATTTTTGTTTTTCTCAGCCCATTAACGGTACAGTACCTACAGGCCCAAACCTCCTCGTGTGAGTGATGGGTGCTAATCATTTATTATCATGATCAGATATTGATGATAGCGACCAGGACTGGTGCTCCTGATCGACATTTTCTTAGATAAAAGGAAATTACAGAATTATTCTAAAGTTTGAGCCAGGATCCGAATTCAGGACCTCGTGATCGAACCACAGTTTAACCTCTAGACCAACGAACCCACCTGGATTCAAAGCCAAGATCAACAGTTAACAAAGGCATCCTAATATAACTCTTACAGTATACCATTATATTTGAGTGCAAAGGGCACAACATATTATCCACAACACAGAAAAGAAATAGTACAATGCGCTTCCTGTGGAGTACGTTTAAACAAAGAGCATCTTCTTTAAGCCTCAAAGTAGGTTATAGGGACACTTGAAACGTATACAACGCTCTTAAGCACGTTTTATTTAAAGATGGCGGGGTTCTTCTATCGTTATAATATGAACTAACTGCTACAGCTTCGCGCAAGTTATCATCACCATTATTAACCTATTTGAATGGCCAGCTTCAGGTCCCAGCTCCCTCATTAATAGGAAAGGGGAAATTAAAACTTAGACCTATCACGCTTCTCAAACGTTTATTGGCGGACTAAGAGTGACAACGTTTGGACCTTGTAATAATCATTATTAAATGGTCACTATTGAAAAATTTAAAAAAAAAATTAGCTCCTCCACTTGCGGGGCCTTTGAGGGAACAAGCAACCGGTGGTCAGGACTCCAGAGTGAGGAACCTCCTCACAATACGCTCCGTCTCAAGAACCACCGCCTTCTGTAACCGACCCTAGATCCAACAGTCAAGCGAAAGCATTTTAAGATGTTGGTCGAAGCTTTTCGCAATAAGACCATTGACTGAAACGACTATAGGAACACTAATCGTCGACTCAACATTCTACATGGCGGTATATAATTTTTTTTATAAATTTTTAATAGTGTTTTTATATGTTTTTGTATGACATGACAAAAAATTGTAAATAAATAAATGATAGGAAAAATAAGATAATTATCAAATGGTCAGATCACATCAGATCGGAACAAATGTCTTACATGCTCACCGAGGTACGAAGTTGTTACACGACTACCTTCGGGCTAAGTTTAACTGAGAGTGTAATAAAAGTAAGCTCAATGTGTCATAGCCAGACCAAGATTTTGAACCCTATACTTTATGATGCAAAGCTAACATGCTAACCAATGAGTTAACGATACAATTCCCACGCTACATTTTACATTTTACATTTACATTATACATTTTATATACGGCAAATTGGGTTCAAACTTAATCCATTCTTAAATCTCTTACATACTTGCAAATATAATAACAAATGCGTCATATAATAACATACAGATAATACAAATGTAAGTGTATAAAGAACTTTTCATTTGCAACTGTAAAACAGTAACCACTTATCTTAATTAAAGCTCGCAACGTAATATGAGTTAATTAATTAAAGCACATTTTTCATTTTTATATACATCAAAAAGTCATGAATATGAATAGAATGGTAGCTTATCGACGATATGTCGATAAAATCATACGAGCTAGAAATTTCCAGAACGAATTGAACAATTTCAATGCTACATTCAATATAATTTGCTATTACCGACGGAGCTTCGTGGAAATTTTCAAATATTTCAAACGACTACGTTTTAATATAAATATCACGGGAATGTTGACGTTTCTCTGGAAAATTTTCACGTTAATCTCACATTTGGTTTTGTTAATTGAAATAAAATGAGACAATTTCATTTGATTTCTATGTGAAACAAATGTTAATACCTAATATTATTTAATTAATGCGCTTAATGGTAAGACGGGTAAAGTAATAAAAAAATTTTAACAAAAAATAAAAACGCCTTCAAAACGCACTAAAAAGTAAAAAATAACTACGTCATTTACTTACTTTAATTTAATTTATTTTTTACTTTTTAGTGCGTTTTGAAGGCGTTTTTATTTTTTGTTAAAATTTTTTTATTTCATACTTTTTAGTGATTTATCAACAACTAACATAGGTACTAAAGAACCTACTCGAACGTACCAATATTCACTAGCTACTTATAACATTCCAACATCCCTGCAAATGTGCCTATAAAGTTTGAAGAGTTTCCTCGAGTTTTCGTAGATCTCATCATCGGATCATGACTTAGTTAACATTAAACCAACTGGAATCTATAACCATTCAAACTTCTCATTGTGACATATTAATCGAGCCCAATCACAAAGTAGTTACTGTAAACCGTTAAAGAGCTCCCTCAGCTGTCCTTCTTCTTCATCGCCAGACCGACAATAACAGTCACAGTCCATCTAAATGTAAAGTTCACATCGAGACAAAATAATCGAGCCCAAACACAAGGTAGCTACAGCAAACCCTTAAAGAGCTCCCTTAACTGTCCTTCGTCTTCATTAACAGACCTTCAATGACCGTCACAGTCCATCTAAATGTAAAGTTCTCATCGAGACAAAATAATCAAGCCCTAAGACAAGGTAGCTACTGTAAACCGTTACGGAGCTCCCTTAACTGTACTTCGTCTTCATCACCAGACCCTCAATGACAGTCACAGCTCATCTAAATTAATCGTACCCAAACACAAGGTAACTGCAGTATATCGTCAAGCAGTTCTCTTATATGTAGATCGGCTCTATCATCAGATCGACTCCAGACCTTCATCAAATTGTAGTGCTTTTAAATAGTTATCGGAAAAATTAAGAAACATACTTGTTGTCCCTACAATTTTTGAAAGTTCCCCTCGGATTCTCCAGGATCCCATCATCAGATCCTGGTTTCCTTGTCATGGTACCACCACCGGACTATCTCCTTTCCAACAAAAAAAAAATTATGAAAATCGGTTCATAAACGAACAAGTTATGCGCGAACACACATAAAAAAAAAAAAAAAAAAAAAAAAATATATACGGTCGAATTGAGAAACGCCTTTTTTTTTGAAGTCGTTTAAAAATCAGAAACAAAGGGTTATTTCATACTCTAGGAATTTGTTTAATTTAATTAAATCGTCCATACACTTAGACAAATAAAATTTAAATAAGTATATAAATACGTTATAGTTCCATCTTCTTTTATATAGTCCTAAATGAAATGTTTGGGATATTCTAGATAAAAATAAACATTCCAGTTCTAAGTTAAAGCTTAGATTTAAATAGACAAGAAATAAAATAAAAAATTATATAGCCAAACTTTTTTTGAAGGAATCAGTTTAGAAAGAAGACAGATCAAGAAAAGCCAAACTTCGAAAGTCAGTAGGGGTTAAATCTACTCTCGAAATATAAGCGTTTGAAATCAAACAACTACTACAAAATTTATTAAACCATTTAGTAACTTCACAATCTTTTAAAAACGATCAACTGGGATATTCTAGATAAAAATAAACATTTCATTTTTAAATTAAAATTTAGATTTAGAAGTGCGTAACAAGGAATAAAATAAAAATTATACAGCCAAATTTTTTTGGAGGAACCAATTTAATAAGAACACAGATCAATGAACGCCAAATTTCGAAAGTTAGTAAGGCTTAATTCTACTCTCGAAATAAAAGCGTTTAAAATTAACACCATTTAGTAACTTCACAATCTCTTAAAAACGATCAACATATTTTGGCTCCGCGTCAAAAAAACCATGAACGTAAACGCTTTTACGTTTCCTTTGTACAAGTCAAGTAAGCATTTGACTACGAAATATAAAATGGCGTATACATTTTTATTTATACCTAACAGACCCTCGTAGTTCACGTCCCCGTAGGAATATCAGGATACAAATAATCTTATGTCACTCCTTATGAGTGTGTCACTCCTCATGAGTGTGTCACTGCTCATGAGTGTGTCACTGCTCATGAGTGTGTCACTGCTCATGAGTGTGTCACTGCTCATGAGTGTGTCACTGCTCATGAGTGTGTCACTGCTCATGAGTGTGTCACTGCTCATGAGTGTGTCACTGCTCATGAGTGTGTCACTGCTCATGAGTGTGTCACTGCTCATGAGTGTGTCACTCCTCATGAGTGTGTCACTGCTCATGAGTGTGTCACTGCTCATGAGTGTGTCACTGCTCATGAGTGTGTCATTGCTCATGAGTGTGTCACTGCTCATGAGTGTGTCACTGCTCATGAGTGTGTCACTGCTCATGAGTGTGTCACTGCTCATGAGTGTGTCACTGCTCATGAGTGTGTCACTGCTCATGAGTGTGTCACTGCTCATGAGTGTGTCACTGCTCATGAGTGTGTCACTGCTCATGAGTGTGTCACTGCTCATGAGTGTGTCAAACATTTACAAAAAGATTTTTTAACTAACTAAGAATAACAATTTGATTAAACAAGAATAGAAAAGTACAATGTGATTCCGAAATCTGAATGAACCTAGTTATTTTTTAGTAACAAAATAATTCTAAAGTCTTTATTATTATTTACACCTTTAATTTCTTACGACCTTAATCTTATAAAACCTTATCTTTAATTAAATTAAGACTTTAGGGTGTAGCGAAGGAATTTAAAATGAATTACCGAGGAAAAATGAATTATTATCGAAGAAGTTAAACTTATCACCTACATCTATTATGTATCTAGTTATGTATATTTCTTTAAAGGTGTATTTCTTAGAACGCTTAGCATCTACAGTTTGATTTAAGGTTATGGTTGTGGGTTTATGGGCAACCGCTGACCTATTGGACCTGACATTATCCAGCCTAGGCGAGAATTTCTAGGATTAAGTTAAATAGAACCGAGTGAAATATTTTAGCTCCTTAAATACTCCTTAGCTCCTTAAATAATTTAGAATTAGCCAGTAAAATGTCTTTGGTAGTTTCAGACATAAATAACAGACCGAACCAAATAGACAGACAAAACAATTAGAAGTAATAATAGATAATTACTAGCTGACCCGGTAAACGTTGTTTTGCATTAAAAATTTAAAAAACAATTTAGATGAAAATTAGATGATAGTCGATTCTCAGACCTGCTGAATACGCATACAAAATTTGGTAAAAATCGGTAAAGACGTTTCGGAGGAGTACGGTAACTAACATTTTGACAGGGAAATTTTATATATCAGATTTGAAGTAAGTTAGGATTTAAAAAAACTGCTTCACCTGCCGGCTTAGCTCGGTAGATAGTCTTCTGAATTGGTAGAACAGTCATTATAAAAGATGAATCTTTTGCTTGTAATAAAATATACTGTGTCAAATATACCTGCCTGAGTAGTCGCCAAAAACATTGCGATATGTGGGAAAAACATAAATATTGCAACATTCAATATTAAAGTAGCCAATATTGGAAACATACCACATCGGACCCACAATCCATCATACATGTCAATACGCACTCACCGCTAAACCAACATCGGAAAGTTCACGTCAACTTAACATAATTAATAAGCGGGATTTTCAACTGAATCTTTATACAATAAGGTCGTAATTTGAATAACTATTCATAAAATGCTCTTAGCTTTGGGAAAAGCTTCGTATCATTATAATGTTTTAATTATGACTTAACAGAAAACTAATAAGGTCAGAAATAAAGGTTATAATCGCTAAAGACCCCAGCGTTAATATCATGTTTGAAATCTATTAATAAATTAGAAATGCCATAGATATTATTGAAACACCATAAGTAGCAATTCAGACCTAATAGTAGCTAATAAAAATAAGCCCAAAAGAGAAACTACTGAGCAATCTTATCTTAATTTGGCATGCTTGTTGAGTGTTTTTGACTAACGACATTCTTTAATATTTTAATAGGCTGCCCTAAATTTGCGGCTCTACAAGTATATTGCTCAAACTTATATATAAGGTAATAAAAATTCTAAAAGGTATATGTTTGTTCACATGCCGCGCTCGTGTATTTCCAAAAATATATTATTAGCTTTAATTAAAATTGGTTTTTGTCTTAGTTATAATTATAATTGTGTTTGCTAGTTTATTGTTAGTTTGTGTTTGCTTTTTGTTTGTCTTTCTACAGTAGTATTCTTAAGTTATCATATTGTGTTTACCAATAAGTAGGTTTACAATTTAACATTTAGTTTTTAAGTTCTTATTATTGTTATATTTATGCCAATTGTAACCTGTTGGTAACCTTAATAAAATAAATAAATAAAATCCGCTCTTAGGCTCCTCTACTATAATGGAAAGTTAGTCATCGGGATTGGATTTCTCGTGTGAACGTACAGAGAAATTGCTTTTTTGTTCGACCTGCTTTATAGTTCTGCATATAGCAATCAGCTTTCTGTTTGTACTACACCACTGAATGTACTGACGAGCGCGTCGGGACATATATGACGTTCCCGCGATCCTTTGACGATCCAACTAGATCGCAGGTGGCTCTACTGGGTTTATTATAAAATGAGTGGGTATTGTAGCTATTTGAATTTAGACCTCTGCTTGTACTGGCCATTTCAGTATTCCAGGTCCCTAAGGATTCACGGGAGACTCTACGGAGATTTCTTTCTATTTTTTGGAAGTCTACGTTGGCGTTACAAAATTTCTAATTTCATAGTGTAAAATGTAGGCTGGATCACCTATCAATGTAGGCAGATAATATTTTAAGAATCTCAGCAACTGAAGACGTTAAAACTGCTAGTAAACTAAGCGAAGGTACTTGATACACATAACTTTTACTTTATTTGGTTGGCTTAACATTTGCAGCGTGAACAAAACTAAAAATCTATTTATTCAAATTAAGCGTTTCCATATTAAAACGCTGAAATAAACAGATTCATAAACCCATCTCGGTTGAACAAAGTTATAACAACAATCAATAGCGAAACAATAGTTATACAATAACAGGAAACTAAAGTTTTCCAAATTTCGCCTGATATTAAAAAGCTTTGAGCACACTCGCCGTACAGTGATGATACTCTGGAAAGTTTAATATTTCACTCCATTCGATATTAAAGCAAATACACGAAATAATTTCATATTAAGATGTTATTTGCTTGTGAAATTGGTCTGGTATTCTTAATAGGTAGCGTTGGGTATAATTTTTCTTTTTTGTGTACATCTTGCAAATTGAAATTGTGCTTAGACAAATAATAAAATTACATTGAAGTCAAATTCAAATTCAAATTCCTATGGCCTAGTGGTCAGCCTAGAGTTTATAAATTTGAGTATGGGTCAGGGTATGATATATTCAGCTATTTTCTACTTCCTAGGAATTCTCAGTAAAAATTTTCAGATTCATCATCATCATCATCATTACCAATCTATTAAAGGGCCCACATCAAGGCCAGGTACCCCTATTTGCAGGAGAGGGGATATGTAGACCTACCACGCTGCTCCAGTGCGGCTTGGCAGGCTTAGGATGATAATGTTATGTTTATTAACGATCACTATCAGATGATAACGATCGGGACCAACGGGTTAACGTGCTCTCTAAGGCATGGAGATGTAACACCATCAACTTCCCGACTCTAGGCTTGAAAAACTCAAAATTAGTCCGTGACCCGACCCATGATTCGAATCCAAGAATTCACTGACTGAAATTTGGGGATTAGTCTACCTCATACCTCAAAAATTATGTTAAACTATTAGCTTCGGCCTCAATTAATATTTGATAGTAAAAAACATAATCACTTTAACCCGTTATGGAGCGGCTTGGTGAATTTGCTCTGCATCCTCTCTCCTAAGGAAGGAACCCATCTGGCTCTGGTGTGACTAAAAAATAGTCAGATAATTAGATAATTATTATGAAAAGCGACAAGTAATAAAATACAAAATTTCATCACACAGACGGTGTAGGCTCTTCATAACTCATGTAAACGAAATAAAAACATTTCTTAGTTCACAAGAGAGATAAACGAATTCGTCTTGATTTGCGATCCTAAAAGTATTTATTTAATTTGAAGTTAGATTGACGACACTTAATATACTTTGCCCTCGATTTGTCGTGAGCTTATATAAGTTAAGTAAGTTCTAAGTTAAGACGGATCCATGTCAAGCGAGAGTAAAACTTTTTACTTTTGTGGACAAATACATAAATATCTATTAACTATGCAGATAAAAAATTATCAGCAATTAAAAAGGGATTAAATACTAAGTCAAGACCTTAAACTCTGTTTTCAAAATTCAATACCTTAGTCGAATTTTTAGTTCCCTGAATTTTTAACGTTTCCGATTTCACGAACCTTTTTGCATACTATTTTTGTTTCATCAAATCGAATAAAAAGTAATTGTAAGGTAATAATTGATTTAATCTGTATGTATGAATTGAAATAAATATTTTATTTTTTATGAAAGTAAAATTCAAATACCTACTGCATATTTTAAAACTTATTTTAATTGGATAATTTTGATACTAAGATTGAAAATACTAATATTTTTATTACAACTTTTTTCCAGGCAATTTTGAGCTTAGGAAAATATCAGGATTAAACTGCAGATGGTGTAACATAATAAGATATATACATTCAAATATACAACAAATTATATAAAAAATACAATAAATATTAAAATAAATACCAGAAGAGAAGAGAAAAGAGAGAAGAGAAGAGAAAAGTGTGGTGTAAAAGAAGATGTAGTGTTTAAAATTGAGTAAGGGATGCTTAGATGGTTTGGACATGTAGAGAGAATGGATGAAAGAATATTAACAAAAGAGATTTACAAGGCAAGGGTGAATGGAAATGTTGGAAGGGGAAGGCCTAGGCGAATATTCTTGGACCAAACTCAGACAATTTAAATAATGGCTAGGTCAAGAGTACCCTAAATCGGCGAACTTGTATGAAAGGATTAATGAGAGTGGAAGAAGCTAAGGAGGTATGCAAGGACCGTGGCAAATGGAGGGATGTGGTCTCTGCCTACCCCTATGGGAACGAGGCGTGATGTTTATGTATGTACCAGAAGATAAACTAATACTTACGTTATATGCCATGAAGGATATGTAACCCATAAGTCATCGATACTACTCGTGTTTGAGACATTTTTCAAATCAGTTTTATTACCCGAATAGGTGGAGAAAGCTAAAATTAAATTTATAAGATGACCCAAACTTTGATATTGAAAAAAATGACAAACGTCACTAACAAGACTTCGCAGTCGACTCCAGATTTCTCGAACTTTTTTATGACTCAATAATCTTAAACGAGCAAACTTATTGTTCAGTTCTTACTTACTTAACTGAAAAATTCCCACGTAAAACCACCTCTGTTGTAATATGCATGAAAGTATCTACTTCAAGTAAAGAACAAAACTAAGTTATCTCAAATGGGTGCTCATAGAGTGTTCCAAACGGACAAATATCTTTCGAAAGTGAATTTACGTGAAGACGGGTTGAGCAAAAGTTTCAGCCGTTTGCTTGGCTAAGGCTCCGTCCACACGAGGTGTGCGGTAGCTTTTCTTGATAGAATAAATTGTAACCGAAGCTACTTTCTCTAGGGATCAGTTTTATATTTTCTCTTGAATTAATTTATTTATTTACTATTAGCTTTTATTACATTCATAGGTATTTATTTATGAATTTTAAATTTTCGTAAAACTGGGTGAATTATATGACAAATATTTGCTCGCAAAATTATAAAATCGAATTAGAATCTCTAAAGAGCTATATTTTCATTTACATTACAATAATGGATGATTTAAAATGAACTTTCATGGATTTTTTTTAAATGAAACTAAAGAGGTGTGACATATTCATATTTTTGATGGCCTCCGTGGCGCAGGGGATTGATAAGAGGGAGGTCCTTGGTTCGATTCCCGGCTGTTCCAGCTGGACTGATTATGATTTTTCCACTGACAAAGTCGTACCGCTAAGCGATTAACAAAAAATTAAGTTAAATTAAGCGGTTCCCGCACGATGTCATATAGAAACCAAAAAAATTAACCTATTCCTGATCACTTACTCCGCTTTCATTTTAGATTGCATCATCACATACCATCAAGTGTGGTTGCAGTCAAGGGCTAATGTGTTATTAATAAAAAAAAACAAGAAGAATAACAATTAATAATTAATAAAACGAAAAATATCTTTTATTTCTCAAGTTATACGCATAAAATAAGGTTATTGTAATTTTAATATTTACCTATTTAAAATTTCAGATAAGGGAAATTGGAGGCGGAATGTTATTTTGGAATGAATAGGTTCATTATCAAGCGTAACGTAATACTTTTGAGGTCTCATAACCCTTAATTAAGGCGTCTTTTAATTATAATTAATAATAATTATTACATTAAACAGCAAAACAAATACCTATTCTTTGAGTAAAAGGGACAAAAGCGTCGTGATGCTACGCGACGCGACAAAGGTGCCCCTTTCGTCGGTCGCATCACGCCGTAGACTGCTATATGGGACACAAGTTCCAAGACCCGAATGCATGTATTCTTTTATAGATCTAGTGATGAATCAGTGGTATTTTGCTCACCGTACCAACGAAAAAAATGGAGGAGGTTCTCAATTCGACCTGTAAATATTTTTTCGTCCGTCGTTCGTCCGTAAGTGTCGGTAGCTTTTTGGCTACAAGAGCTTTATAATGTACTATAATAGGAAAGCACGAGTACGTTACGTGTGGATAAAGCACTAAAATATATGAAATAAAAATTTTTAGTAAAAAAATGAACCGACTCAAAAGTCAAAACGTACTAAAAAGTAAAAAATATTTTATTGTGTCATTTAGTTGTTTTAATTTACTGAAGCATATCTATGAAGTCGGTGCTAGCCTATCACATCAGAGTGCCTAGTGTGAGCTTTCACCAAAACAAATCGAAAACTTCACATTCGCGTAAAGGCAAATTTTATATGGAATTGAAGCAGCGCCCCTGGCAGTGTCGAGAGTAAACTCAAATAGGTGAGTGTCAGTGTCATATAAAATATGCGTTTACCGTTCTCGATATCGACGCGGTAAAATCTTACACTAGCCACACAGTACATATTATAAAACAAATTCTCCCGCCGCGTGTTTCTGACTGTCTCTTCGTGATACGCTTGAAGACTACTGAAAGCATTTTCAAGCAGTTTTCATCAATAGATAGAATGAGGAAGGTTTTAATATATAATTTGTTATAGTTTATTATAATTTAGCTCCTCAAACATGACGATAATTGTTAGCTCTTTGAGATAAAACAACACAATGTATGGAATGATTGTCCCTCCTTACTAGGTCTGCGATGACATATATATTTCTTTTAATACTAGCACTAGTAGCCAAAAGCTACCGATACCGAGACAGAAACCGAAATCGCTGTAAGCGTGCCTTTAAAATTTGAAGAACAATTTCCCCAGGATACCATAATCAGATCCTAACATGATGACAATGGGACCATCTTGGAAGTATGCCCTTTCTAATTATGTAAGAATTATTAAAATCGGATAACTCTGTAAAAAGTTATGCGTGGTCATACATAAAAAAAAAGAAAAAAAAATATACGTGTCAAATTGAGAACCTCCTCCTTTTTTTTCGTCGGTTAAAAATAACTTGCTATATTCATTACTTTTCAAAAAATAGTTTCCTATTTTACTGTGTTAATTATGTCCGAGACACGCTCTCTAAAGTATATCTGATGTATAATTGCATAGATAAGTACTCAGTGAGGGGACCATTAGATTACGATTGCACCTGGTGGTCCATATTAACATTTTATTGCACATTCAGTATCACTTCTTAAAAGGAAGCTTAATGTGTTGTGGAATATAAGTAACATAATGTTATTAATATTACAATTATAGCCATGCATTTATTATATATTTTGCATTCTTACTTTGCATTATACTAATACTAATACTTTTAATAAGTTTAGAATTTAGATCAAGAATAAAACTCCCTTTTATCCCTAATATAAACAACTTCTAAACTGAAAATATAATTATTATTGTTTAGTTATTTTTGAAGTCTTTCGTACAGTTTAAAAATTTTCCATTTAAAAGACACCATATTGTATATTCGTGTATACAAATACAGAGAACTGTCAAATGTATACATTGACAGTTTTCTGCAACAGTTTCAGTTTCTGTTTTAGTTTTAAGTTGTCTTGGTTTTTGGTATTTTTCACTCTCAATATAAGTTTCATGTAATACGTGGTTAATGGTGCTGGTTCACGTATAAGTAATGTGTGTATCTTTTATGTTTGTGAGTAATATTGTTCGTGTACTGTTTGTTGACCCAAATAAAAAAATAAAAAAATAAGAATCCTCTTCAAATTTAAGCATATTTATTTTTTACACGAACTTTGGAGAGATTTCCTATGCCTCTTTTATATTTTTATCGATTCTTACACCTTTGACGTTTTTGACTACGAAAAAAGTAAATAATTATTCTGAATTAAATATAAAATAGTACAATAATTACTGTGTTTAATAAGCACTTCACTAAATCGCCTAATAATTGCCCATAGCCACGCGTAACAATTCAAACGGCAGATATGCAAATGATCGGACGCCATTAACTTACTAAATAATTTCCTAATTGCAGTCCTGTTTCGAAGTTTGCTGGTAATTTGCTGGAAATTGAAATACGAAGGAGTGTTAGTAAATTAAGTTGAAATGTTTTAACGACTTTCTTAATCACGTAATTTTTCATGTTAATAAGTCGGCCGACTCGAATGGCTAATCGTGAGCTTCGTTTGTGAGTTTTACTGCTTAAGGCTAGAATTAAAATTAGCTTCGACGTAGAATTTTGTTAAGACGTAACTTGAGTATTGTAAAAGTTCTCTGTAATTAGTTAAAATATCGAATCTCTTTCTGAATTCCTTTTTGAATACATTTCTAGCGCAGATGTGCTTTGTTTTACAACCAAAAGTACTTAAAAGAGTTCTCAGTTTTGAAATCATTTGATGACTTCAAACTGTGCTTGTAACTGATAAAAAATTATGTAATATCTCCTTTAGGTGTTCTCTTTTATCAAAAAAAAATTTAACAAAAAATAGACCCGACATTTGTCATTTAGTTTATTTATGTCATTTAGTTGCTTTAATTTACTTAAGCATATGAAGGCATCGACTTCATAAATTTAAGGAACATTTATTTTATTATCGTTGTAAAGCAGGAAATTATTTGTGGGTTCTACGTAATGTTCCCCGCTGCAGCACCATAAAGTATTTAGAATTTTATAAGATACGTATCCTTGTTTTTCTCTTTCGGTTCATAGCTTCAAAGCAGTCAGGTTTTTTATAAAAACAATAAATCTGACTGTTTAATTTTAGTTATGAATAGAAATGAGAAAAACTGGTTCACTTTTTGCCATTTTTTGTAAAAAATCTAAAATGATTTGTTTATATTTTGAAACGGTCTTTTTAGGACCTTTCAAGGTACTTTATTTCTGAGAGAAGAAAAAAAATACACACATCCCTCCTTTTCTCCCATTCACAGCCGCCATTTCGAAAATTTATATAGCCATGTCACTACCACAATTTTACAATTCGACGACACCTTACATGTCAAAATCCCTTCAGCCGTTTAGGCTGTAGCGCGTGCCGAAGAAATGGACATACATTCATACATACATACGCTCGAAAAACATAACCCTCCTTCTGACGCAGTCGGGTAAAAAGCGAGATGCGTTGTAATTTTCCAAATCAGTGAGCTGTAACTTTAACTTGTTCATACATTTGTAATATTCTGTAAATAAGTAAATGTATTATGCGCCGTGCATATATCACGCCGAGTATCTTATTTGTTTAGCTTTAAATATATTGCTGTATTCTCGCGAGCTTGTGAATAAATAAGCTTCACCAATTTCAGCTTTTTATGTAGCAGGAAACAAAGATTTGTTTTAGAAATAGAATAGTACATTGAAAATATTGAATAGGACGCATATCTATTAATGTTAGTATATCAATACCAGAAATCAGAAGGTAGGATTAAAATTATACGTTTTACCAGAAAACCCATGTGGTTTCGACATCGCGGAAGTAATAATTGAATTTACTTACATCTATAAAATAAAACTAACTAGTCTTAGTTACTTCTCATAACGTTAGCTGTCTACTAATAAAAGTTACGTCAAAATCGGTCAAGTCATTTCAGATATTAGCTTGACAAACAGACAGACAAAAAAATATATACGGTTGAATTGAGAAACTCCTTTTTTTGAAATCGTTTTCAAAAACTGAAATTGGTTTTTTATTTTAAAAACCAGATAAAATTTCATACTCATAATAAATAGAATAATTCCGATAAATTCACAATTTATAGTATTACCTTACAAAACTAAAACTATAGGCAATGGAAATAGTTTATTAACATTGTTTGGCATCGTGTGCAAATAACTAAAATGAAAAGCAATAAAGTAAATAGGTTATCATTTTGTACTGTTAGCGCTTGCAAAATTACCGTGTATCAACAGAAGTGTTACAGCGTTGTTACAACGATGCTACATCGGTGCTACAACGGTGCTACAGCGGTGCTCTACCGATGCCATATCTTTATTAGCTTATTTTACTTGTCTACTACAATCCAGGTCTCCCTTCTTATAGAGGGGATATGGGGTTTACACCCAAAAGATTGCTCAACCGCAAATCGTCAGGGTAAGCATATTATAATGTTTGATTTTGTTACGGTGTGCGTACTGTACGCTATCAGATGTTTACAATAATAAGAGATAGTTTAACGTGCTCCCCGAGGCAAACTGACAAGAATAAAACATCTATCAACTTCCCAACTACAAGATAGGAATTTTCTTACGCAGACTTTCTAGGAAGCAAGAATATCTCAATACTTCATAACACGACCAACGAATCGTGATCCTCGTTATTTAAAGCCACATAGACTAACCAATGCAGCAACAAGGTAGTCACGTCGGCATAACAGTGGCCAATTTAAATACATTTCCAGTTAACAATAAATTGCTCTTAATGGCTTTTAGTTTTAATACAACGGCGATCGCAATCGAATGAGTCCCCAGGGATTAAGGCTAAACCGATTTAAAAATCAACACAGCAATATTCTCGATTTTAAACAATATAGTAATACTCAATTCCGCTTATTTCAAATGAATTGATGATGGTCAACTGTGCAAAGTATTTAACTTTATGTGTGTGGCAGTAAGTGCCATTAAGAATGAACTCATTTAAATGTTTCCCAAAGGTCGTCTACGGTTAGGAGCCAAGCGCGAGTGGACCCGCTTTGCTCGTCATAGTTCGGGCGTCAAATGTAGACGTACTACAACAGCACTATCTTTAAACACCTTTGTGTTTTTAAAAGATCTGACAGTTAGCAGAACACAGTACGAGCTGAACACTCGACGCGTGCTCGTTCAAGTAGGTCGGTCCGTCGTTCGTCGACCCCCACATCCTTTCCGAATGTTTAATTTTATTAACCGACGAAAAAAAACGGAGGAGGTTCTCAATTCGACACGTATATTTTTTTTTTTTTTTTTTATATGTATGACCACGCATAACTTTTTACAGTGTTGTCCGATTTTGATAATTCTTTTTTTATTAGAAAGGGCATACATCCAAGGTGGTCCCATTGTCCTCATGTTAGGATCTGCTGATGATATCCTGGGGAAATTGAAGGAACTCTTTAAATTTTGGAGGCACGCTTACAGCGATTTCGGTTTTTGACTCGGTATCGGTAGCTTTTAGGCTACTAGTGCTATATAATATACTATGACAGTATAGTACGAGTACGCTACGTGGCGATAAATCACTAAAAAGTAAGAAATAAAAATTTTTAACAAAAAATAGAACCGACTCACGCACTAAAAAGTAAAAAATAACTGTGTCATTTAGTTGCTTTAATTTACTTAAGCATATCTAGGAGTCGGTACCAGCCAAGGTCTACTTTCAAGGACGTTACCTAGAACCCACAAACTGCTTTACTACGTAAAATAAATGTTCCTTAAACTTGGCTGGTACCGACTTCATAGATATGCTTAAGTAAATTAAAGCAACTAAATGACACAGTTATTTTTTACTTTTTAGTGCGTGAGTCGGTTCTATTTTTTGTTAAAAAATTTTTTTATTTTTAACCGACGAAAAAAACGGAGGGGATTGCTTTAATTTACTTAAGCATATCTAGGAGTCGTTGCCAGCCAAGGTTTCTACTTTAAGATCATTATCTAGAACCCACAAACTGCTTTACTATTTTAAATAAATGTTCCCTAAACTGGCTGGCACCGACTTCAGAGATATGCTTAAGTAAATTAAAGCAACTAAATGACACAGTTATTTTTTACTTTTTAGTACATTTTGAGTCGGTTCTATTTTTTGTTAAAAATTTTTATTAAAGAAATCAAAAGCAAAGCTAAGACGAAAGGCTTGAAACCAAACTCATATTGGCATACATGTTCACAACAAATTGTAACCCTAGTTTACATTTAACTGTAATGTTAAAAATATGTTATTAGGTTATTCAAAAGTAGAAAGCGCTTTTATTTCGAGCTAACGAGTGGAATTGCAGTTAGCTAGTTAAGAGTTCTCGAATTGTTGAACGGACTAATAAAAAGTTAGCCTTGATAGAGTGCGCTTTTGTTCTATATTTCCTACAAGGTCATTTATTTCTATTTTAAAACTGTAATACTACTCTTTTCATATAACGGTGTAGAAGGGTTTATTATGATAAAATGTAACCTACGCTTCAATTTTATAGTAGGAGTGGAAGGGCTTATTAACCAATAAAAATTTTTAAATAAAAATAGAACCGACTCAAATCGCACTAAAAAGTAAAAAATAACTGTGTCATTTAGTTGCTTTAATTTACTTAAGCATATCTATGAAGTCAGTGCCAGCCAAGTTTAAGGACCATTTATTTTACGTAGTAAAGCTAAGTATGGGTTCGAGGTAACGTCCTTAAAGTAAAAACCTTGACTGGCACCGACTCCTAGATATGCTTAAGTAAATTAAAGCAACTAAATGACACAGTTATTTTTACTTTTTAGTGCGATTTGAGTCGGTTCTATTTTTTGTTAAAAATTTTTATTTCTTACTTTTTAGTGATTTATCGCCACGTAACGTACTTGTACTATACTGTCATAGTATATTATACGGCACTAGTAGCCAAAAAGCTACCGATACCGAGACAAAAACCGAAATCGCTGTAAGCGTGCCTCCAAAATTCGAAGAGTTCCTTTAATTTCCCCAGGATATCATCATCAGACCCTAACATGGTGACAATGGGACCACCTTGGAAGTATGCCCTTTCTAATAAAAAAAGAATTATCAAAATCGGACCACTCTGTAAAAAGTTATGCGTGGTCATACATAAAAAATAAAAAAAATAAAAAATATACGTGTCGAATTGAGAACCTCCGCCGTTTTTTTTCGTCGGTTAAAAATAGAACCGACTTAAAACGCACTAAAAAGTAAAAAATAACTGTGTCATTTAGTTGCTTTAAATTACTTAAGCATATCTATGAAGTCGGTGCCAGCCAATTTTAGGGAACCTTTATTTTACGTAGTAAAGCAGTTTGTGGGTTCTAGGTAACGTCCTTAAAGTAGAAACCTTGGCTGGCACCGACTCCTAGATATGCTTAAGTAATTTAAAGCAACTAAATGACACAGTTATTTTTTACTTTTTAGTGCGTTTTAAGTCGGTTCTATTTTTATTTAAAAATTTTTATTTCTTACTTTTTAGTGATTTATCGCCACGTATCGTACTCGTACTATACTGTCATAGTATATTATATGCCACTAGTAGCCAAAAAGCTACCGATACCGAGACAAAAACCGAAATCGCTGTAAGCGTGCCTCCAAAATTTGAAGAGTTCCTTCAATTTCCCCAGGATATACTCATCGGATCCTAACATGATGTCAATGGGACCACCTTGGAAGTATGCCCTTTCTAATAAAAAAAGAATTATCAAAATCGGACAACTCTGTAAAAAGTTATGCGTGGTCATACATAAAAAAAAAAAAATATACGTGTCGAATTGAGAACCTCTTTTTTTTTCGTCGGTTAAAAAAGGGTTTATCCTCGTCGTCGCTTACCATAAGGTGAGTTTGCAGTTATGGGCTGAGTTAAGTAAGGGCTAAGTTGTTAACCTTGTAATGAATAAAAATCAGAGGAAGTGCCCTAGGTTGATGGCAGCATTTATCGGATGTATTCTATAACTCGACGTTTCAAAAGCGCGTGTAAAGTATGACTTCTTTAAATAAATTAATTTTAAATTTTTTTTCAAGAATCTGCTGTACTTAGGTGATATTTTTTTTAATATCTAGTAAAAATTAAATTTAAATTACTCAAAGACACAAATAACCGATACTGCAATCTGTGGGGCAAGAGCGAGTTTTTCACCGAACGACTGCGTAAAAACGTAACCACTTGATTATATACAAAAAAAGCATTCACTCTCGCTGTAACTAGATGGCGCTACTAAAATTCCATATAAATTTGCGTTACTTCTTTACGCGGTCACTCGGTAACAAACTCACACTCGGCACTCTGGTCAGCTGATAATAAAAAACGTATTTTAAAGCGATATTGCTATAGAAAGTCTGGGTTAAATGCAAGTACTTCACTTAAGAACAAATAGACAGATCATATGAACCATTTAATATCTAATACACGGAGAATTTCATTAAGAGCAGTCACGCCAGATCGATGAGCTTTATTAGTTTCAAAGTAAACAATTGAGTGATCAACAAAGTTATCAACGTAGTTACCTATTAGGGGCGACGTCCACTGCATTCTAATAGCAACTCCTTAGCTATGCTATTTTTAATATAATATATCGTAAAAACAAAAATCCACAAGACAGTAATTCCGATTTTAGAAAATCTTAATCGGCCCAGCTGGGAATCGAACCCAGGACGTCAGTTTTATCTGAAGTGGATTACTTCAGATACCACTCCGCCGCGGAGACAGTAAAATTGCTTTGTATTTTCAGAATATCAAAAACAACTTAGTTTCACCGCGGACAAAAATACGACATACGAGAGATACTTTGAAATTTAATTTCATCTCTTTGTACAAGTTATATTAACCGCTTTGCACTAGATACTGTATCATGGAACAGTCATCTTTGAAACTAATGAGGCAGTATTGAGTTCCTACTGTAAATAACGGTTTATAATGTTGGATAGTACCTACTGTGATTACTCGTTAAAATATTCTTTACCTTTATCTTTATTTGCTAAAATGTAGTACAATATGGATCTAAAAAATTAAATTACAACTTACATTCTACCATAATACATGGTGTGCAACATTAACTGAATTTACACTTCAATAAACGTAAATTATAATAATTAAATTTAAATCTGTTATAAAATATATAGTGTCCTTAACATTATTAAAATTAATTAAAATGAGTATTAAAATGTTAATTGAATTAATTATTAAGATATCAGTTAAACAATATTATTGTATGTCATTATAAGTAATTAATTATTTTAAAAGTTCATTAGTACTATAAAAGCGTTTACTTAATAGCCAGTCAAATAATTTTTTCCAAAATTGTCTCAGTGGATGAGCCTTGATTGAGTTTGGTATACTGTTAAAAATCTTAATACACATCCCAGCGCAATTTTTGAGAAATAATTTTGTTCTAGAAAAATGATTTAACACTATATCATTGGGATGTCTTGTATTCTCCGAGTGCATATTAAATGTTTTAGTAAAAAGTTATTCTTCTTGTAATATGAGATAAGTCAATAGTGTGCGTGAAGGACATAAAAATCTCAATGATGAGTTTGGAGCACTCGAATACGTTATTCCATTGAGTCTTGGTGTGCTTAGGTAATATTGCTTGAATCTAGTAGAGATCACTTCAAATGACAACATTAACATTTGCTAGTTTTTAACCGACGAAAAAAAACGGAGGTCTCAATTAGACACGTATATTTGTTTTTATTTATGACCACGCATAGCTCTTTACAGAATTGTCCGATTTTGATAATTATTTTTTTATTAGAAAGAAGTCCCATTGTTATCATGTTAGGATCTGATGATGATATCCTGGGGAAATTGAAGGAACTCTTCAAATTTTGGAGGCACACTTACAGCGATTTCGGTCTTTGTTTCGGTATCGGTAGCTTTTTGGCTACTAGTGCCGTATAATATACTATGACAGTATAGTACGAGTATGTTGCGTGGCGATAAATCACTAAAAAGTAAGAAATAAAAAATTTTAACAAAAAATAGAACCGACTCAAAACGTAAAATATAACTGTGTCATATAGTCGCTTTAATTTACTTTAGCATATCTAGGAGTCGATGCCAGCCAAGGTTACCTAGAACCCACAAACTGCTTCACTACGTTAAATAAATGTTCCTTAAACATGCTGGCACCGACTTCATAGATATGCTTAAGTAAATTAAAACAACTATATAACACAGTTATTTTTTACTTTTTAGTGCGTTTTCAGTTGGTTCTATTTTTGGTTAAAAAAAATTTCATTTATTATACAGTTCCTTATCTGTTCGGGAACAACAAGCAGCTTTTATAGCTAAATACTTGAGTTCATTGTCATATCCAAGAGGTCATCTGTCATAGCAGTAGGCTCCCTCTTTTAGCTGGTTATGGTAACCTATGTTTGAGAACAGCAATAGTTACTGTGTCTCTGAAGTCAAGCATATTGTTGTCCACCAACATTTTTTAGTGGCCTTAGCTATGATGACAAACCTACGGTACAAAGGCCAACCAATAATAAAGGGCTAATAAGGTATTTAAGCTTGTCGGTATTTCCACTTAATAATAATGAATCGCCGTAATCAAAAGAAAAACCTTGAAAGCCTATTAATATAATGTCCAGGCGGCCCCTTGTAACTGCCAAGGAGAATATCGCAGCTGTCTGCTCTCTCGACAAATCCGATTACAAAAAGGGATAGATAAGTTTTGAGGGTAGTTTTATAAACTTTATAATGCCTGCCTTTTATAGTTATTTTTGATGTTAATTAATGCTTACATGGTACACAAAATTGAGCTCCTCTTTTTTGTTGAGAAAAAATATTCTCTCAAACCGCTACATAAATATTATATATTTTTTTCAAAGTCCTAAACTGTTACTTTAAAAAGTATGTTTTTAAAAGTTAGATATCTATTTAGGTTTTACTCTATTTTAATGACATCAGCCGACAGCCTCTGCGACAACAAAGATTTTACATGTCAAACAAAATAAACATCCAAAATTTATAAAAATACAGCAGAATCGGTTGTAAAAATTTTCTTTAATATTCGGTGTAAGATTTTGCCTAGAAACAACTTCATAGTTTTGGCACCTAACAAATAACATAATAGTAATTTAAAAAAATGATTGAATATGAGTTGGTAAGGTTGAACGCGCTAATCTGAAAATCTTAGACAGCCCATTAATTTAGATAGGCTAAGTAATTTATAGGCGACAGTTACACGCAATAAAGCAAACGAAGCCGCAAGTAAAAACTAGTACCAAATGAAATAGAAGAAAACGCTTTACTAATGAACTTATGCCGCTGTTCCTCCGTATACACGTAAGAGGCCCTCAAAGACAGAAGGGTCGGAACGGACCCTTTTCCGTTTTCAATAAAATAAAGGCTTTATGTCTGATTTTTATTATTTATAACTTACCGACGTGAACGCTGGAAAAATTACTGGGGTTTTATTACTTTATATTCAGCAAACATGTTTTTGCATATCCTCCGTCTTGTTTGATGAACTACTCCTTACGGCCAGTGCGGATAGCTTTAAAAATTAATAAATTAAGAGCTTTCTGATGTCGGGTAGGGGTATAGGGTGATGTTTTAGGGGTTAAAAATTGTTTTTCACGATTTCCGGCAAAACTATAAGTCCTATGGAAAAGAGTTCAATAGCAAAGATGTAGGTAATAAGAAGATCTAAAACTTTTGTATTTACACTTTTTTCACAAAATGTACATACATTTTGTGAAAAAATAAAATAAAAATAAAATAAAATAAGTCAAAAAAGCAAGCGTTCATTTAATTTTCAATCGAAAACACGGCCGTCAAAATATCAGCTTTTAAAAAAATTGGTTATGATATTCTCCTTCTTTTCCAATGGGTTTCATCCTACGGCGATTTTTTTAGGTTTCAAAAATTAACTGCACTGGTCTCGCCAATATGTATCCTTCCTGAATACTGTTATTAAACATCAAGTGAGATTGTCATCAAGCGATAATTATTTAAAAGCATTAAGGCCGGGCGCCCATTGTGATTTTTTGTCACGGTAACATTTTGTTGCCGTCACCCTCTATCACCATCAAGGCGCCCACTGTAGGTGACTCACCGGGTGACAAAGTGAGCTTATTCGAGTTCTAGATCGATTTCAATTAGGTTGCTGTAATATGTTCTCTGAGAATACACAAAAATAAATTAAACGAAAAAGACGCTAAAGGGTGTATCCTATATGTACACTGAAAGGCAAGGGATTATATAAGAAGCGAAAAAAAAAATTGACTAATTAATGGGGCACCCAAAAAAACTGAAAATTATAACATTCCATACAATAATTTGTTTGCTTTATCTACACAAATAACTTTTAGTCTGCTTAAAAATATGAATAATTTTATAACATTTTGAGGCATCACCTTTCAAACAAAAAGTGTTTATTTTTTATGTGCAGCATACCGCATACGTCTAATAATTCCAGTCACGACGACAAAAGTAATGACATATTAATTTGACTTTCTCTTCTCTTTATACATCTATACAACGTTTATTATAAAGAATTTTTCTTTACTCGCTAATCTCAGAAACTACATATTTGAAGAATATGTAACTAATAATATTACTGAACGTTTATAAGAGTGTATGGATTGGTTACTAAATCACCGGAAAAATAAAATTAGGCACAGAGATAATTTGTGATCTGGAAAGCACAGTCGCTAGCTTTTATCCCAATATTCTCACAGGAAAGATAGATATCTTTCCACGACTGCAACGACAAGGCAATGCTAGTATCCTATAATTCCTATAACTTGTTATACGTTTACTTCTAAATCCTTTTCAACCGTTAATATTTAATCAGCTTTATCTCTATTACCAAGAAGGTAATACCGATCTCAAAAGATGAATTTCTACAAATCTCATTAGGAAAGCGGTCTGACAGCTCAGGTGGTTTCAGAGTTAGGCCTCCTAATACAATATTGCTTATAACTTGTAAAGTTCGTTAATTATTGTTGCCAGGGCTAGAGTTCAGAGGATTATTTCTAACGAAATCTGCAAAGTTTGCGCTGATCTTTAATCGCTAGGTTTCTAAACTTTACTGTTTATGTGAGACAAAGTTCAAAATTCTGTGAAAGTTATATATAAAATATATTATACTTTCGAAGTTATTTGTATTTTACAATTTTTTTAATAATGCAGGCAGGTGGACTTCCACCTTCAAATACGTCCGCGTTAATAGATCATGACTGACATGGCTGACGACCTCCGTGGCGCAGCGGTATGCGCGGTGGATTTATAAGACGGAGGTCCTAGGTTCGATTCCCGGCGGGGCAGATTGAGATTTTTCTTAATTTGTCTTGGTCTGGCTGGTGGGAGGCTTTCGCCGTGGCTAGTTACCACCCTACCGGCAAAGACGTATCGCCAAGCGATTTAGCGTTCCGATACGATGTCGTGTAGAAACCGAAAGGGGTGTGGATTTCATCCTACTCCTAACAAGTTAGCCCGCTTCCATCTTAAACTGCATCATCACTTAACATCAGGTGTGATAGCAGTCAAGGGCCAACTTGTAGTCGATAAAAAAAAAATTAAAAAAAAAAAAATTAATGTTACGAGTTTACATCAACGTAAACAACATCTGGCCGCTGTCACAGGCGGCACAAGATCATTGTGTTTGAAAGTCTTTGAAAAAGCCTATGTCCAGCAGTAGACGTCCATCGGCTGCTAGTGATCATAAATTGAAACAGAAGTTTCTTTTTAAAAGGACATTGACAAAATTTGCCCCAGCCTTTCCAAACGTATTCTCATATTTAACTATTTTATTCAAATACAAAATGAATTTTAAACAACCACCCATGTTTCATAGCAATCACTTAAAAACATATAAAAAATAGAGGAATTTTAATTGATTTTTTGTATTCTGAATCACGTGACCGTCGTCGTAGTATGAAAAGTCAACTTTTATCAACCTTCAATACTTTTATCAGCGACTGCTTAGCTAAGCACGTACCTTTATTACTATTTAAATAGAAGATCTGCACTATTTAATGACATATATATCATCTCTGGGCATCTCTGGGGCAGACTTCCATAATTTTTTTACCTATGTCCTTTGCAACAGTTTTTTAAGAAATGCAAATTCCTACAAATTATATAAAAATTTTGGTGTTTAGAGTGTTTTCTGTCGGATCTGTATAATTTCGTTTTTACCCGACTGCGTCAGAAGGAGGGTTATGTTTTTCGTGCGTATGTATGTATGTATGTATGTATGTCCATTTCTTCGGCACGCGCTACAGCCTAAACGACTGAATGGATTTTGACAGGTGAGGTGTAGTTGAATTCGTTAAAATTGTGGTAGTGACATAGGCTATATAAATTTTCAAAATGGTGGCTGTAAATGGGGGAAAAAGGGGATGTGTGTATTTCTTTCTCTTATCTTAGCAATATGAGTATCAAATGAAAGGTCGTAAAAAGACCATTTCAAAAATATAAATATCATATCATGTTTATATTGCCGTTTTAACAAAAAATGGCAAAAAGTGTACCGTATCATTTCTATACCATAAACTAAAACAAAAAAGTCTCTAATAAAATTATTATTATAAAAACAAAAAACCCGACTGCATAAAAGTTATGAACTGAAAAGAGAAAAACAAAGATCACTATATCTATATAAAATTCTAAATACTTTATGGTGCTGCAGGCGGGGACAAACGTAGTTTTGGTAGATCTTTCTTTCCCCGCAGAAAATTAAGTATTTTGTCCCCGCTTGCATCTCCATAAAGTATTTAGAATTTTATATAGATATAGTCATCCTTGTTTTTTTCTTTTCAGTTCATAACTTCTATGCAGTCGGGTTTTTTGTTTTTATAATAATAATTTTTTTGAATTTGTCTTTGATGATTTTCTTGGTTTTCGCGGAAAATGGAGATTATGCAATGGCGGCATTAAGAAAAATAAATAAACTAATTATTTACTTTTCTTAATGAAACATTTTCCCAGCATGCTATTTAATTCCAGATTGCCCACGTTTAACCCGGGTAGATACCGTTGGAGGTGACTCATCACGCAATGAGTACTCGATGTCGTGATGAGCCCAGTGTTTTAGGTTATAGGTATGGAAACTGCTAGATAATAAAAGAAATTGTAAATTAAATTACTCTTGTATTTCATATCAATTTCGTCAAAATAACGAGTCGAATGAAATTTAAAAAAAGCATTTTTTTACAAAATCAGCAGTAAATCAGCTAGTAGTATTGAAAACTAAATGGAGTGTAAGCAATCGGCTGCCAAGCAATAGAAATTGTACTCCAGCTGGCGATATTGCACCTATTGTATTGTTTCTCCTGCAGTTTGGAAAAAGTATATTAAACTGTCTGCCTTGTTGGTCTAGTGGTTCTATCTGGCTTCGATCACGAGATCCTGGGTTCGAATCCTGATTCACGGAATATTTCTGAGTTTTTCATTCTTCTATGAAATTCTCAGTACATTTCAAATTCGGAGTCGGAAACTTGGTGATGTTACACCCCCGTGCCTCGGAGAGCACGTTAAGCCGTCGGTCCCGGTCAATCTCATCAACATCTGATAGTAATCGTTAATAAATGAAACATCATCACCCTAAGCCCGCCAACCCGCATTGGAGCAGCGTGGTGGGTGTACGCTCCATATCTCCTCTAAATTTAAATAATAAGGCTAACGTTAATAGGCTGATAATGTTGATAATGGTGATATTAGATCTTTAAACTTACGAGTAACTTTGTTCAATAAAATAGAAAAATTGATTGAAATATCTGCAGTAAGGTAAAGTCAGCTGTGTTGAACACTAAACGGAGTGCAAACAATTGTCTATTAATCGTTTGTCTACAATTATCTGTCAAACATTCGCAATATAGCGCCAATCGTATTGTTTCTCCTGGATTATATTTATACGATATTTGACGACCTACATGGCGCAGTGGTGCAGTGGCTTTAGGAGACGAAGATCTGTGGTTCGATTCCCCGCGGAGCTGATTGAGATTATCTTGATTGTTTCTGGTCTGGCTGGTGGAAGGCTTTGGCCGTGGCTCGTTACCACCCTGTCCGCGAAGGAGACGTCAAGCGATTTAGCGTTCCGGTACGATGTCGTGCAGAAATACACAATGAATATTATATGGATTTTTATAACAAGGTAGCCTGCTTACATCTTAGTTTGTAAAAAAAATTAACATTTGGTGTGATTGCAATTAAGGGCTTATTCCTAATAAATAAAATAAAAAAATTTAGTTGTCTGAACTTAGTAACAATATTCATGTAACACAAAGTAGAAATACTGATTAAAACCAGTCAATAACATCCCTCTTAAATATAAATTATTTCATACATCAATATTTTACAATTATATTTTAAATAGGTAAATAATTTACTATTCATATTAAAAATATCCGTTTTATTCAATAAAATATAAAATCTGTATTAGGATTTAAAGTATCGCGAGTGTTATTCATATTATTAAAAATATAACGGCTGTAACTCACGTCACGGTTATGGGAGTATGGCCGACTAGTTTCCGACCCACACGGGGTCCTTAGTCATAAGCTTGCAACAACTTCAACAACAACAACTTCAGCAGCAGTTTCAGCCGTTATATTTTCAATAATATATAAAATCTAATGAAAAACATTAAGTAAAAGATCAAATCAGTCTTGGATATTGTATCAATTTCGCCAATACAATAAGATAAATTCTTAAAAAAAGTTGTAGGAATTTTATTACATCCGTTAGAACAATAGTGCCTTAAAATATCCGAAGTAATTCAGCCAGTAGTATTGAAAACCAAACGGAGTGCAAACAATCGCCTGCCAAGCAATAGCAATTGTCCCCCAGCTGCCGATATAGCACCAATTGTGTTGTTTCTCCTGCACTTTAGAGCTTTGAACTTGGCATAACTTTATTCAATAGAATAGAAAAATTGGTTCAAGAACTGTGGAGGCAAGAACCCAGTCAAGAACAAAAACCCTCTTAAATTAGTACTGTTAGGTATTAAAAAAGTTTTCACTATATTTAAATAGATACCGAAATTAGTATCAGAAATTTGTATCTTAATTATAAAGACTAAAATATAACTTTAAGTTGAGATTTGTGCAACCGGACGTTTAAAATTAAGTTTGGTTTTGCCAGTGACTTCCGGAAGAGCCCTCCAAACCTTAACACCAAAGTGTCGCCTTTGACGGATACGTCAAGGTGGACATTACCTTAAATTTTATATCCATTTAGCGAAAAACTGCTATGTTTTAATTACAGAGATTTCGTTATTTATTTATTCGTATATGCAAATGTGTGACGTATAAAACTTGTCATCACACTGTTTTACTATATCATAGTGAAAACAGCATCAAAATCTGTTCCTTAATCATAAAAATTATACTCAAAAGCCAACGGAGGAGCGGAAAGAGATTTTTAATACAATTTAGATATTACCAGTCTCCTTTACCGGTATTTCAAAAACGTTTTCATATTCCACGTGCAACCCTCCCTAATATATTCAGCATATTAAAGGAGATAGGAGGAACTCTTTGAATAATTTCTGTACCTACAAAATGAGCTTCTGATATACAAACGTCATATAACACGGATCACATGTCAAGTTTACTTTTCATCATATATTTATTATAGGTATAGATGAAATTAGCAGACGCCCGCGACTTCGCTCGCGAAAAATGTTGTATTCAAAGCCTCCTAGGACACCAAAATAATAAAAAAATGTAGGAGTCCCTTTTTAACTAAACGTATCCTTAAAAGAAAATAGATACGAGTGTAGTCACGGACTTTTTTGTAGTCCGCGTGAGGCTCAACACTGAATCTAGTAAGTCTCATGTGCTTGCTTCGATATTTTTGTAATCCAACAGGTACCCAAGTTAATACAACAATTCCCTCTATCTATTACTTATTATGCAAATTAATTCCTTGAAGGAAAGTAGAAATACTCGAGAGCTAAACTTCGATCATTATTGGAATAGAAGTTCGGGAGTTCAATTCTGAAGACATATTCAAAGTTCCATTACTTGCCTCAGGTCTCAGCGCCGTGCAGGTTAATTGTTCCATTTACTTGAATACTGATTTCTAATTTAATTTAATATCCTCTTTACACTATCTATGTATTTGAATTTTCTTTTAAGATATTAAAAATCATATTCCCTCCCTTATAAGGAGTAATAGCTCTGTAGTGGGCCGTAAAATAAGATGCCAATGATGTGATTGATGAATTAATTCAAATTGATTTGTTTAAAATTACAATGCAAGCATTATTATAAATAAAAATGTGTCAGTACACAATGACTCTACAACTAACTAGTTCGGAAGGCAGATTTTGCTTAGAACAGCCGGCAAAAAGTTACTATGAACTATATACTGAATATATTGCGGGTGCTTTTTAGTAATGTTTACTTACAACACCATCCCAGAAATTATTCAGGTATACATATTCTGTATTGTAGATACGTAGAAACATAATAAATGTCTATTATGATATATTTCTAACCTTATAAGATGCACGTTGTACCTCGAATATGAACCACATGACATTATTGAAAATATAAAAAAAAATTAATAAAAAATTAAACCGATTTCAAAACACGCTGGAAAGTAAAAAATAAATGCGTCATTTAGTTACTTTAATTTACTTAACCATATCTATAAAGTCGGTGCCACGAAATGGCAACCCCGTACCGGAAAGCGCAGTGTTGGTCGACCCCCCACCAGGTGGACTGATGACATCAAACGGGTTGCAGGGAGCCGCTGGGCACATGCGGCTCAGGATCGTTGTGTTTGGAAGTCCCTAAAAAGTCCTATGTCCAGCAGTGGACGTCCATCGGCTGATAAAGATGATAATGATGATGATGATGATGATGATGATGATGATGATGATGATGATGATGATGATGATGGCACGAAATTGGCATAAATTGTAATAAACATACCTACGCAGATTTACTTTTATCTCTTTCATATAATTATGTTGTCAAACAAACTGTTATTGGTATTTCATATCCAATTGTCTGTCTGTTAAGGAACTCCATTTTTATTTATTACGTTTTACCTTAGTAAGAAAACAATGGGCTCTTTTATGATTGAAAGCGTTGTTCAAACATTAAGGCACGACCACATGTGACGTAAAATTAAAATCCGAAATTATGCAGGACGTCATGCAGCTTACTGCTTTACCAGCCTGATTTAAAATATAATATCTTGTAGGAACAAAGAGTCGATTGGACCATATTACAATAAATAAAGACCTAATTTTTTATCGAAATAGACACAGCTCCTCCTCCAAATGCCCTTTCAATAGTTGCCTTAATTGCTTCTTGCAATAAAGCTGCCTTTGCAAGTTTATTTTAATCCTTTTTTTCATGTATCTGTTATTTCTATTTTTATGTGCAATAAAGAGTTTCTTCTTCTTGTTCTCCTTACAGTGACCAGACGCTCGGTCGTGTTGGTCTATGCTGTACATAGTTGAATATTTCTCCTATAAGGAGATCGCCTTATTGGAGAAATATACTGGTACAACTATTTACAGTATAAACCGACAACGCTGCTCCAATTCTGGTTAGCGGGCTTCAGGTAATAATATTTAATAATAATAATAATAATAAATAATAAATCTTTTATTTGCAAGAATGTGGTTACAATCTCGATCTTAAAATCAAATTACAAATATATGTCCAATCACACCCTATCACATACATGGTGTGCAAAAAATATATTAAAGTTAAAATATACATATACTTTTTTTTTAAATAAATACATTTTTTTTAAATTTGATTTTAATGATCATTACAAATATTAATGATAATGGATACGGGGTGAGGCTTGTCATTTAACACTTCCGTAACTCTAAGAATTTAACTGGGAATTTCTAAAAAGATAAACTCAATACTTCATAGCCCCATCCAGGATCCGAACTTAGGACCTGGCGATCCAAATTAGTTATAATAACATAACACTTTTTAAAGGTGGAATGTACCGTACCGTCTATCCTATATTCTAAACGGTCCTCAAAAAGTCTGTCACATCGTCAATGTTTTAATTTTATACCATTCCTGTTCATTTTTGGTTAGTGAGAGGCTTCTGACATGGCTAGCTACCGAGAATGTTTTTTTTTTTATCGACTACAAGTTGGCCCTTGACTGCTATCACAGCTGATGTTAAGTGATGATGCAATCTAAGATGGAAGCGGGCTAACTTGTTAGGAGTACGATGAAATTTACACTCCTATCGATTTCTATACGACATCGTACCGGAACGCTAAGTCGCTTGGCGGTACGTCTTTGTCGGTAGGGTGGTAACTAGCCGCGGCGAAATCCTCCCACCAGCCAGACCAAGACAAATTAAGAAAAATCTGCCCCACCGGGAATCGAACCCAGGACCTCCGTCTTATGAATCCACCACGCATACCACTGCGCCACGGAGGTCGTACCGCCAAGCAATTTAGCGTTCCAGTACGACGTCGTGTGAAAACCGAAGTGGTGTGGATATTATGCTACTACTAATTGTGTAATTGCAGTCAAGGGCTAACTTGTAATAAATAAAAATATAACCGGCTCAAAACGCACTAAAAAGTAAAAAAATAACTGTGTCATTTAGATAGATATACTAAGTAAATTAAAGCAACTAAATGACACAGTTATTTTTTACTTTTCAGTGCGTTTTGAGTCGGTTCTATTTTTTGTTAAAAAATTTTATTTCTTACTTTTTAGTGATTTATCGCCACGTAACGTACTCGTACTATACTGTCATAGTATATTATATGGCACTTGTAGCCAAAAAGCTACCGATACCGAGACAAAAACTGAAATCGCTGTAAGCGTGCCTCCAACATTTGAAGAGTTCCTTCAATTTCCCCAGGATATCATCATCAGATCCTATCATGATGACAATGGGACCATCTTGGAAGTATGCCCTTTCTAATAAAAAAAGAATTATCAAAATCAGACAACTCTATAAAAAGTTATGCGTGGTCATACATAAAAAAGAAATATACGTGTCGAATTGAAAACCTCCTCCGTTTTTTTCCTCGGTTAAAAAATAAATTAAAAAAGAATTACTTTCGTGAATTAAGACTTCTATCTATTTATCTATCTACTAGTGGAAAGCTTAACACCCCAAATTAATTCTTTCCTACCAACAAATGCTGTCAGATAATATGTACATAGACGTTACGTATAGCCTCTGCCTAAAACAAATACGAATTCGTTTATTTCAAGTAAGTTTACTTTACCAGCTCTTTCGATATATGGGTTTGTTTGTACGACTCTAACATCATCGAAAACAGATGTATGTAAATTGTATTTACTTGACATGAACTATACATTCACTCGCTTTTGGGATCTAAGAATTATATTTTTTGATCTTCTTCTTATAAATAGTTAACCAAAACTTTCGATTCTATAAAGTAAACATTTATAATCAGGAAAATGATGCTAGGAAGTTTAAATTAATATTGATCTGAGTTCTTTAAACTTGATCTTGTTTTTAAGGAAAAATCTTTGTATAAAATTTTTTTTTTAATTAAATTGAGAACAAGACATGACAGGCTAACTAAGGTTTTAAATTATAAATTGATACATTCATTTTTAAAAGGATAACTCTTAAATTCTTCGCCAGGTCAGAATCTGCCTACTGAATCAGTGGTAGAATCAATACACACTGACAAACTAAACTTTTTAAAAAATAACAAAAATAATAATAAATAAATTAATATGAATTTGAATTATTTGAACTTTAACTTATCATTTAAAATTTAGAGTTACACTTTCTTAAAGTTTCCTTTTATTAAAAATGAACTACCGAACCATTTTACCATCCAAGCCTTCCCTAAAAACCATGGGTAGGTTAATCATCTTCATCATCACTCCAAACCAGTACAGTATTTCATAAAAACATCGGCTTCTTCAAAATGATCAATAATAATTTTCATTTTGATATCTTCACAAAACTGACGGACTCAAGCGAGCAACCAGATCCCAAGAAAATCTTGCAACATCAAATCTGATAACATTGAATTATTTACTAATTGTTTATAGTAAACTTCTGCAAAGTATCGCCTGTTTCTATTCAATCCTGCTCCTCTTCCTTTGAGAACATTTTTGCTGAAGTAGTTAATAATAAAAATGAGAAAATATGTTTTCGATTTATTTAAAAAGAGCGGGTAACGATTGTCTTTTAAGATATTTTCCTTAGTAAATATCGAGCAAAAGATTTTGAAAGCAAATAATACTATTTGCTATCATCATTTTCGATATTATGTATAGATATATATATATATATATATATATATATATATATATATATATATATATATAAATATTATCAAAAAGAAAAAAAACGGAGGAGGTTCTCAATTCGACACGTATATTTTTTTTTATGTATGACCACGCATAACTGTTTACAAAGTTGTCTGATTTTGATAATTCTTTTTTTATTAGAAAGGGCATACTTTCAAAATGGTCCCATTGTCATCATGTTAGTATCTGATGATGATATCCTGGGGAAATTTAAGGAACTCTTCAAATTTTGGAGGCACGCTTACAGCGATTTCGGTTTTTGTCTCGGTATTGGTAGCTTTTTGGCTACAAGTGCCGTATAATATACTATGACAGTATAGAACGAGTACGTTACGTGGCGATAAATCACTAAAAAGTAAGAAATAAAAATTTTTAACAAAACATAAAACCGACTGAAAACGCACTAAAAAGTAAAAAATAACTGTGTCATTTAGTTGCTTTAATTTACTTAAGCATATCTATCTAAATGACACAGTTATTTTTTACTTTTTAATGTATAGTGTATTTATTACAAGTTAGCCCTTGACTGCAATCACGCCTGATGTTAAGTGATAATGCAATCTAAGACGGAAACGAGCTAACTTGTTAGGAGTAGTAGTAGCATAATATCCACACCTCTTCGGTTTTTACACGACGTCGTACTGGAACGCTAAATTGCTTGGCGGTACGACCTCCGTGGCGCAGTGGTATGCGTGGTGGATTCATAAGACGGAGGTCCTGGGTTCGATTCCCGGTGGGGCAGATTGGGATTTTTCTTAATTTGTCTTGGTCTGGCTGGTGGGAGGCTTTCGCCGCGGCTAGTTACCACCCTACCGACAAAGACGTATCGCCAAGCGACTTAGCGTTCCGGTACGATGTCGTATAAAAACCGATAGGAGTGTGGATTTCATCCAACTCCTAACAAGTTAGCCCGCTTCCATCTTAGATTGCATCATCACTTAACATCAGGTGTGATAGCAGTCAAGGGCCAACTTGTAGTCGATAAAAAAAAAACATTCTCGGTAGCTAGCCATGTCAGAAGCCTCTCACTAACCAAAAATGAACAGGAAGGGTAGAAAATTAAAACATTGACGATGTGACAGACCTTTTGAGGACCGCTTAGAATACAGGATACACGGTACGGTACATTCCACCTTTAAAAAGTGTTATGTCATTATAACTAATTTGGATCGCCAGGTCCTAAGTTCAGATCCTGGATCGGGCTATGAAGTATTGAGTTTATCTTTCTAGAAATTCCCAGTTAAATTTTTAGAGTTAAAGAAGTGCTACATGATAAGCCTCACCCCGTATTCATTATCATTAATATTTATAATGATCATTAAATCAAATATTATTACCTGGAGCCCGCCAAGCAGCATTGGAACAGCGTTGTCGGTCTATGCTGTATATAGTTGTACCAGTAGATTTCTCCAATAAGGCGATCTCCTTATAGGAGAAATATTCAACTGTGTACAGTATAGACCAACACGACCGAGCGTCTGGTCACTGTAAGGAGAACAAGGAGAAGAAACACTTTATTGCACATAAAAATAGATATAACAAATCAAAAAAAAGGATTAAAATAAACATGCAAAGGCAGCTTTATTGCTAAAAGCAATTAAGGCAACCTATTGAAAGGACATTTGGAGGAGGAGGAGGTGTGTCTATTTCGATAAAAAAATTAGGACCTTATTTATTGTATGGTCTAATCGACTCTTTGTTCCTACAAGATATTACGAGTATATTTTAAATCAGGTTGCAATCAGGTTTAATGCATAATGTCGAATATTAATTTTACGTCACATGTGGACGTGCCTTAATGTTTGAACAACGCTTTGAATCATAAAAGAGCCCATTGTTTACTTGCTAAGGTAAAACGTAATAAATAAAAATGGAGTTCCTTAACAGACAGACAATTGGATATGAAATACCAATAACAGTTTGCTTGACAACATAATTATATGAAAGGATAAAAGTAAATCTGCGTATGTTTATAACAATTTCATGCCATACTGGCATGAAATTTTGATGACCTCCTTGGCGCAGTGGTATGCGCGGTGGATTTATAAGACGGAGGTCCTGGGTTCGATTCCCGGTGGGGCAGATTGAGATTTTTCTTAATTTGTCTTGGTCTGGCTGGTGGGAGGCTTTCGCCGTGGCTAGTTACCACCCTACCGACAAAGACTTACCGCCAAGCAATTTAGCGTTCCGGTACGATGTCGTGTAGAAACCGAAAGGGGTGTGGATTTCATCCTACTCCTAACAAGTTAGCCCGCTTCCAGCTTAGACTGCATCATCACTTAACATCAGGTGTGATAGCAGTCAAGGGCTAACTTGTAGTCGATAGAAAAAAAAAATGCTGGCTAACTATGTTTGTATTTTTTATGCAAAGATTCATCATCATCATTATCGCCCTTTTAACGGCCCACTACAGGGCCAGGCCCACTCCTTATAGGAGAGGAGATGTAGAGCGTACACCCACCACGCTGCTCCAATGCGGGTTGGCGGGCTTAGGGTGATGATGTTTCATTTATTAACGATCTCTATCAGATGTTAATGACAGGGACCGGGACTGACGGCTTAACGTGCTCTCCAAGACTCGGGGTTGTAACACCACCAACTTCCCGACTCCGGGCTTGGAATGTACTTAGAATTTAATAGGAGAATGAAAAACTCAGAAATATTCCGTGACCCGACCCAGGATTCGAACCCAGGACCTCGTGATCGAAGCCAGATAGGCTAACCACTAGACCAACAAGGCAGTCAAATATTGTGCTGTTCCAGCGTTTGTCTGTCAAGACCCTTTTTCTCAGGTACGCGTGGAAGTATCAATCAGAAATTTATATTAAAACTCAAAGCAAAGCAAAGTCTTTTATTTGGTTTATTGGCTTTTCTTTGTATAGCTTTCAAGAAAAAAAAATCATTACATTCGTTTAGAAGCGTCGATGCTACAGATATACACAGTTATGTCTACCTTATAATATCGTATCTCGATTTTACGACTCTGAATTTTTAATTCGTATTTATTAGGCAAGTAGGTCTTTTGTTATAAAATGTGACATACAGAAGATCTTTTTATATTATCAATAATGTCATGTAGTTCATATTTGAGGTATTACGTGCATCTTATAAGGCTGGAAATATATTATAATAGACATTTATTATGTTTCTACGTATCTACAATACAGAATATGTATAACTAAATAATTTCCGGGATGGTGTTGTAAGTAAACATTACTAAAAAGCACTCGCAATATATTCAGTATATACTTCACAATAACTTTTTGCTGGCTTTTCTGAGCAGAATCTACCTTCCGAACTAGTTGTAGAGTCATTGCGTACTGACACGTTTGAATTTTTAATAATGCTTGCATTGTAATTTTAAACAAATCAATTTGAATTAATTCATCAATCACATCATTAGTATCCTATTTTACGGCTCACTACAGAACTATTCCTCCTTATAAGGGAGAGAATATGAATTTGAATATCTTAAAACAAAATTCAAATACATAGATAGTGTAAAAAGGGTATAAAATTAAATTAGAAATCAGTATTCAAGTAAATGGAACAATTAACCTGCACGGCGCTGAGACCTGAGGCAAGTAATGGAACTTTGAATATGTCTTCAGAATTGAACTCCCGAACTTCTATTCCAATAATGATCGAAGTTTAGCTCTCGAGTATTTCTACTTTTGCTTCAAGGAATTAATTTGCATTTTAAATAATAGATAGAGGGAATTGTTGTATTAAATTGGGTACCTGTTGGATTACAAAAATATCTAAGCAGGCGCATGAGATTTACTAGATTCAGTGTTGAGCCGCACGTGGACTACAAAAAAAAACAAAAAAAAAGACGTGTGGCACTCGGAGACTGCCGCGGTAAAGCTATTGCATAGCATTTTTTATCAACTTATGTTTACCTACCGACGTCATCGGGACCGTGGCCGAGCGGTAAGGCGCTCTAAGTGCCCGGATTGCCAGAGAGACACGGGTTCGAATCACATCGGTTCCGCAACATCGTTGCCGAAATTGTGCTTTTGATATTATGTTTTTGATACTCAGGTGTTAGGTTTTTTCGTAAACTTGCCATGTGATCCGTGTTATATGACGTTTGTATATCAGAAGCTCATTTTGTAGGTACAGAAATTATTCAAAGAGTTCCTCCTATCTCCTTTAATATGCTGAATATATTAGGGAGGGTTGCACGTGGAATATGAAAACGTTTTTGAAATACCGGTAAAGGAGACTGGTAATATCTAAATTGTATTAAAAACCGCTTGCCGTTCCTCCGTTGGCTTGTGAGTATAATTTTTATGATTAAGGAACAGATTTTGATGCTGTTTTCACTATGATATAGTAAAACAGTGTGATGACAAGTTTTATACGACACACATTTGCATATATGAATAAATGAATAACAAAGTCTCTGTAATTTAGAAATAGCAGTTTTTCGCTAAATGGATATAAAATTGACGGTAATGTTCATCTTGACGTATCCGTCAAAGGCGACACTTTGGTGTTAACGTTTGGAGGGCTCCTCCGGAAGTCACTGGCAAAACCAAACTTAATTTTAAACGTCCGGTTGCAGAAATCTCAACTTAAAGGTCTATTTTAGTCTTTATAATTAAGATACAAATTTCTGATACTAATTTAGGTATCTATTTAAATATAGTGATAACTTTTTTAATACCTAACAGTACTAAGTAATTTAAGAGGGTTTTTGTTCTTGATTGGATTCTTGCCGTCACAGTTCTTGAACCAATTTTTCTACTCTATTGAATAAAGTTATGCCAAGTTCAAAGCTCTAAAGTGCAAGAGAAACAACAAATAATACTATTTGCTAGCATCATTTTCGATAATATTTATATATATATATATATATATATATATATATATATATATATATATATATATATATATATATATAGATATAATAACGAAAATGACGCTAGAAAATTTAAATTATATTTGATCCGAGTTCCTTTAACTTGATATTATTTTAAAGAAAGTATCTCTGTTTAAATTTTTTCTTTGAAATTAAATTCATTTTATATGTCTAGACTGGTAGAATTTATTAATTTAATCTAAAGTCTAGGTTCAAAATAATGTACAACAGTGGGTATACAAAGCAAGTTCGGCTGGACTGATATTGATGACGTTACTTTTGTGTTTGATTGGTAATCTGCGTGATTTAGATCCACACTAAAAACCTTTAGCTCATGTTTGTGTTGTAATTATAATAATTATTTTAATAATAATTAAATTATAACTGTCAATAGTTTTATTTGACACCATTAATTTAATTTATTTATTAATTTATTTAACAAACAAACAACAAAATCATTTAAAATTATAGATTAATAAATTATTGTTGTCTTAATTACACAATTTTTATAATTAGAAGAATGATAATTATTAAAATAGTAAACGTAAAATAAAGTTTGAAGATTCTTAAAAATTATTGAAAATTTTGATAAATTATTAATTCTTTAGGCATTAAGAGTAAATTTCGATAACTTCAAAATATTTTTTTTAATTAGCGAAGTAAATTACGTTTACCTAGTTCGCTACTCGTCTCTGCCTCTATCACTTGCGCGACGAGATCTCTCGCCCTGGTGTGCGTCCGACTGAAGTGCACCCTGGAGCGTCCATGCCTTATCAAGGTCCTGGCATGCCTCAAATGTTTCACTTCACTTTTGAATTCACAATGCACTAACGTCGCGAAATATAGGAGCATTAGCGTCCGCATCGTACATCGCGTGCGAACTCCTCCGCGGTCCGACCACTACTGAACTCGAAACTCCAAAGTATTTCAAATCCCGAACTTTTAATTTTTTAGTTTGGGAAATGAGATCGGAAATTGCGAGTTTATTTAAATTTCAGACCTGTACTAAGTTTATGTTCAGGTTTCAGGAGGATTTTGTTCTATTTCTAAACTTCAGCCACTAGAGTTGCGAAGGACAGATGGCAGTCGCTTCAATTTCAGATTGGATTCGTATACCGTAGTAGAGGAGAGGTATACTCTGAAGTTTATACTTTTAAGGCTTCTTTTAAACTTTGATTGCGATTTCATCGGATTTTAATAGACGATGCATATGCTTATTATACTTAATTCCTTTAAAAAGGTAACCACTCTAAAAAAAAGCAAAATTCTTATTTTTCCTGATTGAAAGTTATAACTTCATTCGTAGTTTAAAATATTACTTTTATTTATATTGAATTAATTAATGAGTCTCAGTTTAATTCGATCTTATTTTTTAGTGCCTCTTTACTAAATAAATAATTCTTATAAACGTAGCTGCTTTTTTTTTTATCGATTACAAGTTGGCCCTTCTGGACTGCTATCACACCTGATGTTAAGTAATGATGCTTTTTAAATTAACAAGAAAGTTGTTTAGATATTTATAAAAAAAAATTAAATTTTAAGTTCAAATTACGGTTCTCAATTTTTAAATCCGTAAATTAAAATTTAATATTTAAATAAAATTCCTGAACGAAAGAGTTTGACTGAGTGCCTTTCCAAACTTCGTCTACATTTAGTTCAGGAACTGGATCGAATCGATTTTTTTTCAATCTGCATCAAGCTTTGGGAGTGATTTTATCTCTAGAATACGGATAAAAGCGTTGACGCTTTTATTACACTGATAGCAGATAATGCCCCATCTGTAGTACGCGCGCGTACGTTTCATCAACTGATAAACAGCGACGGATGGAAGAGATGAAATGGGCCCGACTCATACACTTTGAGTTTATGAGTTGGGCACATGTTTGAAAAAAAAATTGTAAACAGTCTTACTAAAACTGAGTATTTCGAATTGGAATCTTCTTTTTTCGTACCCGGAGTGGTGTTTGAAAATTTTAATGTGTTTAATATTTAAAAAATGCCTTATACATAAAGAAGGGCTCTGTAGTACACGTTCTTTAAATATTATACGTAGCATATGGCATCTGCTTTTTACGTCAAACAGATCATCTGGTGGTGTGTAGAAAACCATTGAATTTAAACTTCCTATAAAGTACTGTTCTATATCGAACCTGATGCATGTATAAGCGTCAGGCATATCATATCATCTTCACGTGGCTATAATTACACCGGTATTAAATGCAGCAGTCTGTTTGGCAGAAGAATTAATAAGTATGATGCTTCCTGAGGCAAGCTCTGTCACAAAAAACGCTACAACTAGTTAAATAAAATAAAATTAATATATGTATATTCATCGTTTTATTGAATTAATGAAACATTTTGTCTACGGTTCTCTTTGCGTGCGCCGATTACGCTTCTGAGCGTAATAATTTTATGAATTATAGGCGGCGTTCACTAGACAAGGAGCGGCAAAGCGGGCTTGTTACTGTCCAACGACGCTGGCAAAGCCTGTCTGTTGATTTTAAAGCCTCAAAACGCAGCTGCGGAACTATGAGTGCCTACAAATACACAGTAAAATGTCTATATCAGTTCCAAAGTAACAAACACACGTTGCGCAGATGTGTGCTGGCCCTTACAGGATATCCAAAGTAATTTGTTAGATGATTTGTAGTGACTCTACCAGTAACAGCTATCTCCAAAAAATTTATAACTCATTAGCGGTAGGTTACAACCCTGTAACTAACCTATGATTACATTCTGGAATGGCCAATACACAATCAAGAATTAAAAATTAATATTATATTTTAACTTCACAATTTATGGTACAGCTTTGGCACGCCTCGTCAGGTGTGTGCTGGCCCTTAGAGCAATTATTGTCAATCTAGAATAATGAAAATAATTCCTACAACAATTTCCACGGCCTGAACTTACGGTATGCTAACGACAGTGGAACATGAACCGGTTTTAATTTATAACTGTAGCGGTACGTAACAGCCCTGTAACTTCAGTAATTATAGCGCAAGTCTACGCTGGAACTGCGTTTGCGCTTTGGCGGCATGTTATTACTCTTTGTTATTCGCTATTATTTTATTATTTAACAAAATCGTCAGTCAGTAGTATGGTTAGAGAACTGGTAGACATTTTAAAGTAACTAGATAGTTAACTAGGTATCCCGCGTAAGCGACAAACGCGATGCGATGCGTCATGACGCTACGCGACACGACACAGGTGCCCATTATGTCGCGTCCCGCCGAAGATTCCACATAGGCCGCTGCTAGAGAATGCTTTTGTTTTGATCGCGCTCGTCGCGTTGGCAGCTTCACATCACGTTGTCACTTACGCAGGGCACACTGTGAGGCACCCTGAAAACTTGCCCTATAACCTTGCTATATATATTACCCTAAAACAGGTGTGCAGACCAGGCCAACCACCGGGTGACGTTTTCAGGTGCTATATTTCACCCACGCCTGCTGCCTGAAGGATTTATGATAATATTTGTGCTAAAAGTTTTTAAACATTTTCCTTAAAAATGGTTGTGAATTTTGATGTGTCAACCACAAATAACAATAACTAATAACAAAACACTATTTATAATGGATTAATAAATCTATTCGCAGTGTTCTTAGAAAGTTATCGTATGATAAACTGTGAAGCATTACTGTGACAAATAACTACCATTAAAGTCGGTTCCGTTGAACAAATTAAAAACTATTCGCTAAGTTTCTTACCCACTGTCGCTTTAAGTTTCCAAGTATGAGATATTGCTCTAAAGGCAACCTTATCGGCATACTGACAAGAACTTACTTGAAAGCGAAGAACTACTGAAGCAAGAAACGTATAAGCGTTAAGAGTATTTTTCAAATAACTGAGCAGCTTTTTACTATTTTCAACCACATTTCAATATCTAGAAAGTAAAGTTGTATATTGATAATTTTTCTTGTATATTTTGGTGGTTGAGTTAACTGCCTCGTTTGTCCAGTAGTTAGCATAATTATGACGTGGCTTCATAATATGAGTTCTTGAGTTTGAAGTTTTATGTCGTAGGTGTATATTGAGCTCTATTTTCTTCCAACTAATTTTTGCAATAGTCACACTCAGTCGAATCCGTCGGTTCCACTAAGAGTTGGTTTAATGAAAAACCGAATATTTGATAAACTGATCCCTTAGTAGAAAACCTTTTGATAAATAAAAAATCATCACAAGTCTTTATACTACTACATGAAATAATAATATAATTGTAATTCCACATGACGATAATCTGGTATATATACGACAACGGGACGATAATACTTGGACCTTACTCATGAGATTACCGCCATGTGGAAAGTTGATTCAACGATAATTGTTCCTATAGTCGTTTCAGCCAGCGGTCTTATAGCGAAAAGCTTTGACCAACATCTTAAAAAGCTTTTGCTTAGTTTTTGGATCAAGGGTCGGATACAGAAGGCAGTAATTCTTGACAGGCGAATATTGTGAGGAGATTCCTCACTCTGGAGCCCTGACCACCGGTTGCTTGGATCCCCGGGCCCCGCAGCAGGCGGACTGGATTTTTGGATTTATAATAAATAAATGAGAGAATAATATAATTGCAATCCACTCAGCCATAAAAAACCACTAGCATCTGAAAACAGAACCGAATATTCTTATGGAAATATGTAAATAAAGGTGCAACAAAAATATTTCTTTGAGACTTTATATAAATAAACAAATATTTATAACTAGAAAGAGAAAATTTACGAGACTGAGTTCGGCGCACTTTTTGAAAGTAAAAATAAAACCAATTTGTTTTTATTAAGCCGATTTGTATCTAAGCTTCATTTTAATATTTAACAAGTTCCTTTCCTCATCGTTTTTTCAAACAAATATTTAAATAAAGTGGACGGTTTACCAACATCTTACCATCAGCCTATATAAAGAGTTTTCCTTATTGAAATTAAATATTTATATTCACTAAAAGCTTAGTTTTTTTATTTTATGTAGGAAAAACATGAATGATAATTTTAAATTTAAATTTGTTTTTTATTTATTTAAGTAATAAAGTTTAGTAGACTCTACCTGGATAGGTAATAGACATGTCTCGTATATAATATGAAGATTTAAAGCTCAGGCCCATCATGCTGTTCTATTGCGTTTTATTATGGGCTTATGGATAATAATGATTTCCTCAATCGTGTTGTAATTAATGTGACTGAGACTAGTTGCTTACCGTGCTCTCCGAATCATGTAACCGTAGTACCTCGAACATGTATTTTCGCCGAAAATAGCAAAATGTTTTTTTCATAATAAACTATTAGGAAGAAAGGCCTGCTTCTTATCTAAGTGAATAATGTTCTAATGCTCGTCAACTCAAACGCAAATTAAATTTAAGTGCGTTTCGAGTCTGCTTTGAATGTATGCTGAATTCGCAATGGAAAACGAGTTGACTTGAGACGTTACTTAAATTTAATTTGCGTTTGAGTTGTTGAGGCCGTTTACCAAATATCTAATTCATAAACTTAATTCATCAAAGTAAATTCAGAGATCGCGTTTAGCTTGGACAACTAAATAGTTAAGGATAACTTCCTTTGATCAACTATTTGCTATTGGGAAGTTCCTCTACCATCTTATGTAATCTAAATAGAGTCGTCACAAATACTGAATTTTGGACAGAAGCAGGTGTACCTTTGCAGAAGGTCATCATGAATAGTTAACAATTTATTTATTTTGCTATTTCCCAAACGACAAAGATCCGATATAAAATGTACGTACATTTCACTCCGAAGTTGGGTCATCCTTAGGATATGTTGACTATATAATATGCGTTTGCAAATTGACTTTGAAAATCTGCTTGGATTTGTCAGTTTTTTGTAGATAATAGCATACAAAATATTTACTTAATTAGCCCTGAATTTTTTATAGGTAATAAAAAATATAAAGCTAATAAAAATTGCCCCTAGATCCAAAACGGACAATCGACAAACTTTTTCTTTCAATGATGTAAACTAACTAACTAACACAGGGCAGCACTTTGCAGAATGACATTTTAGCATGCTTAGTTAATCAATTATTACTTAAATTATTAAGGTTCAAGGTCGTTCATATTCATAGCCCATTGCCAAATTCTCTTTAGAAGAATTTGTCGAAGCACAATAGCTACGCTGAAACCGTAGCAATTAACGTTAACACGTAGCACGCTCGTAGCCATCTCGTAGTAGCAAATTTATGACAATGCGTACCCTGCAGGCCTACCAATAGTACGCTGTTGGGGATTTGAGCATGACATTAATAACATAACACCGTGTTGAGTTAACTGCTATTGTTCTGATAGCCGTTAAGGTCAATGGTAATATAGAACAGATTCAACTATCATTTTGCGGACCGTACCTGGCCTTTCTAGGTACGGGCATAAGTTCATATCGCCCCCAAAAGTCCAAAAATCCTTCATAGGCATTGTTTGACAAAAAGGTCTCAAAGACTAAATGTCAAAAAGCCTGCCAAAACATAAGTTAATTATGAAGAAAATTTAAATTACAAGGCTTCAAATCTTCTCTTCTCTTTCTTCGAAGTTATATCAATTTGAAGATCTTGGTCTCCTCTACCACTTTTCTATATTCGATCTTGTACTTACTTTACAAAAACACTCAAAATACTTGTAAACTTAACTGTAATGAAATTAAACATAAAATTTGGGTTCCAATACTAGTACTTCGTTTCAATCTAAGACTAAACTAAGATTTGTCAAAGAACAAACTTTAAGGCTTCACTCATATATGGAGCGAGGCAATGCGACAAGTTTGTCTACTTGAAATTATAATATTCAATTCAATTCAAATTCAATTCAAAAATCACTTATTTCAAGTAGGCCAATTATAAGCACTTTTGAAACGTCAAATTAGACTATTTGTAGTGACTCTACCACCGGCTCGGAAGGCAGGTCCTGTTGAGAAGAGCCGGCAAGAAACTCAACAGTTGCTCTTTTAACATTATTAATTTTTACAATATTAACTGTTATGTTACATAAAATTATTTATTCTACTACTTGTGTGAAGTTGAAAGCTGATCCAATTGCCTCTCAACCTCTTTGTTATTTAAAAATTCATCTATAGTATAATAACCTTGACTCAGTAAGTGAGTTTTAATACATTGCTTAAACTTATGCAATGGCAGATCTAAAACTGAATTGGGCATCCTGTTGTAGAAGAGTACACCCAGTCCCACGAATGACTTTTGAACTTTTCGGAGGCGATACGCTGATAAAACTAATTTATGTCGATTCCTAAGAAGACGATCGTTTAAGTCCTTTTTCTGTTTATACATATTTATATTTTGTTTGACAAAGACTAAGTTATTATATATATATTGACAGGCTACTGTAAGGATTTCTATTTCTTTAAATTTATCACGAAGGGACTCACGGGGTTTTAGTTTATATATCGACCGAATTGCTCGTTTTTGAAGTATATTGATCTATATTATCAAATCATAAAGGCACATAGTTTTGTTATACAAATATAAACTGGAGCGACATGCGTCGACACTATAAATAGATTCCATTTTTCTATAATACGCCTTTAAACTTTGTTGATGGAAAAATAGCGATTAATATGCTATTGACAAAAATCACGACGCGACGCGACGCCTCTGTGTCAGTCTGAATTAAGCCTAATTTTTAAATAAAAGAATGTCATTCCACGAACATGACATTAAAACAGCATTGCATTGCCCATTCCGCGAGTTAACAAAACACAATTACCTTTTATCCGCGCAAGAAGCACATAGCCGCACTTGTTAGTTTTAACTCCAAGTTTAATTATTCTGTTAACTGTCTGCTGTTATTGCAGGATATCATGCAGATGCACATTAACTTGTTTCATAAAAGTTAACTGCAAACTGGGGACGTAGTTTGATTCTTATTAAGATTCACAATTTACATATTTCTTTATTTTTTTGATTAAGAAAACCTTCGGGTTTTCGGAAAGTTTGTTGGGTTGTTCGGAAAGTCATTTCGTTTTTTTACTGGGAATAAACGACAGTTCTGACAAAAAAACACGAAATGACTTTCCGACCAACCTATTAGTTGATATTTATGCTAAGTTACATTTTTTGATCACCTTAAGCCCACACCAACACATGTTGATGCATCATGGTGGACCTGAGCTCTATATCTTCTGTCTTGTAGGAAGGCCTATAAACCATCAATAATCTTAATCAATTTAAATCTCTAGAATTCTTCAAGTTTTCTTTTAATTTATAACTTATGTAATGTACTTCCATTGCCTCAAAAATTTTCTTGGATTACGTGTAAAGTCATCAAAATTTTTTGAGAATGAGGGAATAAATGTTTCTTCTATATTTGCATCACATAAATATAATGTCTGCAATATTTAATCTAACACAAATGAAATGAGCATTAAATCTTTATTACGTTCATGCGAACATAATTGGGCTAAAACAAAAAGCAAAACATTCAACTCTTAACAAAGTACATTAAAATTGGATTTAATTTTTTTTGTAAGACATCTTAATAGAGAGCGCAAAAATACCGTTGGTTCATATCTCTCAAGTTTCCAGACTAATTCAAGTTCGTGATTCAGCTGTCTAAACATCATTAAAAGTTTTATGTACATTCATTTTTAGGGATCAGCTGTCTAAAATTTAATCTTTTTACTTTACTTTCGCTCTCATAAGAACACTGAAGCTCTTTGAGATATAGTTCAAGCTCGAAGTCAAATTTTCTTTATTTATATCAATATAATACACAAAACAAAGTTTGGTTGGTTACACTATTTTTAATAAAGAATAACTGTACCGTTTAAATCATAATTTAAGCTGTTATTAGGTCTATATAGACAATACGATTATCGACACGAACAAAATAAGTAAAATATTTTATAAAAAGTAACATAATTTATGTATATTATCTACGGAACCTCATAGTTTTAAATGAGTACGCATATGAACTTGTCAAGGTTTTATAAAAATAAGATATTTTTCTTAATCCTCAGCTTGATTTCGAGTGGGCGGTTAGGTTCGCAAAGATTTACAAAAGACTGAAGGATATCATAAAAATAAAGTGTTAGTATGTTTGTTAAAGATATTATAACACTAATACAAAAAAGGAAAAATTTTGTGAATGTGTGTGTATATGTTTGTTATTTCTACGCGCCGCAACTATTGTATCAATTGGGCTAAACTACTTTTAATACAGAAAATACCACAGGAACGGAAGTTCTCGCGGGTAAAAGCGTGGGCTTTGTCTAATCTACATCTACACTAATATTATAAAGAGGAAAGATTTGTATTTTTGTATGTAACGAATAAACTCAAAAAGTACTGGACCGATTTTAAAAATTCTTTTTTCATTAGAAAGTTACATTATCACTGAGTAAAATAGGCTATATTTTATATTTTTTTATTGTATATATTGTCTTAGTTATCACAGTTTTTGTCGCGCGAGTCGGATCGTGAAATTGATTAAATTGGCGTAAATCGCATGCGCTGTTTTACCTATTGGATATAATTGAAAACATTGTATGAAAACTTTATGCATCTTAAAAAGTTCTACAAAAAGTCCGCGATAGCATATATCTATCTTTTATATTTCGGCAGATATATAACTTTTTTTGTTATTTAATAATCACAAGGATATTATAGAGATAAGATTTGCCTTTTACAGTATGTTAAATAGTTATATAGTTTCGGAGATTTACAAAATTTTTAAAAAGTGCGACTCTGTAATAAAACATTTTATTATGAAGCTAGACTCAAAAGTGAAATAGGCTATTTAATACAAGCTATACAGATCAGCTTGCCATAAATATATATTGTTAATGTTACTGTTCTGTAATATCGTACAATATTTAACAAAAATGTAGATCTTTAGTACACGGGACGGGACGGAGGATATTGCTTCTCGGGAAACTATAAAAAAAATAAATTGAGAGGGGTAGCGGGGAAAGAGCACACTTTATATGAAAGTCTGTCTTTAAAATTAAAAGGGTACATAAGGGGTTTTCATGCGGACGAAGTCGCGGGCGACTGCTAGATATATATAAATTGCTGCCTCCCAAACCCATCACGCTCCAAGCACCAGGATAGCGTACTGTACTTATGTATGGTCAGAGCATACTGCAAATTTTATAGCTTTTATAAAACGACGTTCTGGCCACCACAGATTTATTCGGTAAACACAGAACGTGGCGCGGTGGTATGTTTTAATAGTCGTAGGGCTGTGGTTCAATTCCAACATTTCGACCAATGTTACAACCCAGCCAGCAACGATGTACGTACCGATGTAAAACTGTAAGAGGTTTCCTATTCTAAACAAGTTGGCCTATAACCATCTTAGATAGCACCATCACTTACCACCACGTGCAAGAGCAATCAATAATTCATCATCATCATCATTATCAGCCTATTAACGGCCCACTACAGGGCCAGGCCTCCCTCCTTATAGGAGAGGGGATAATTAACTTGTATTAATAATTAACTTGTAGTAATGAAAACAAATCTAAGTAAGTGAAGTGGTAGACAAAATACTAGTATCACAAATACATTGGTTTCAAGCTGTAAAGGATCGTGTCGTTTTAAATTAGCCGCTTTACGGTTTTATAGTTTCTTTGCAACCTGGTAACGAATGCGGGCGGAGTTACGGTGCTAGTCAAATAAACACTCGGACCGAGCGCTTCGTTACCCGCTAGTGGTACCGACCGCATGCTTTTGTATCCGTTAATTTGGTCTCTAATTAAAGTACCCTCGGTTTGAAAAAGAGTTTTTTTGTGTAATGATAACTTCAACGTTGAATAAAAGTTGTTGCCTAAATTGTTTTAGGTTTTTAGAGATATTGCCACATGTTTTAAATTAGAACATGCCCACGCGATATAGTGGCGAGAATCCTGGCAGTATTTCTTTTTTTTTATCGACTACAAGTTGGCCCTTGACTGCTATCACACCTGATGTTAAGTGATGATGCAGTCTAAGATGGAAGCGGGCTAACTTGTTAGTAGTGGGACAAAAATCCACACCCCTTTCGGTTTCTACACATCGTACCGGAACGCTAAATCGCTTGGCGATACGTCTATGTTGGTAGGGTGGTAACTAGCCCCGGCGAAAGCCACCAGCCAGACCAAGACAAATTAAGAAAAATCTCAATCTGCCCCGCCGGAAATCGAACCCAGGACCTCCGTCTTATAATTCCAACGCGCATACCACCGCGCCACGAAGGTCGTCATTTCTGCGTTGGAGAGGCAGCCTTTGCGCAAAAAACGAGTCAATCTTCTGTCAACAGTTGAGGCAATATTGTGTTAGCATTTTAAAATATTGGAATATGTTAAAATAGGCAATACTATTGTAACGCACTACTACTGTTGTCTATGGTAACGTAAGGTAATCGTCTGTCGACTGACAAATGATTCGAAAGGACTTGATTCCAGGCCGTATAATGAAAGATAAGAATTGAGAATTTAGTGTAATATTAATTATTGTAATTGTGCGGTTTTGCAATTCATTTAAAAAGAGCATGTGTCGAGTTTTTCTGGCCGCGTCTTTTCTCGTCACGAACTGCTTTTCCGATGCGGCGGTAGATAAAAGATTACGAAAGAATAAAATGATTTTGAAGACATCAGAATATTATTTTAAAATCCTGCTGCAAGCAACAATTGCGGAAGAATTTTATAGCACTGCGACTCCAACGCTCATGGGTATCCAAGACAAAAATGTATGTAATGTAACTCCCTGTCATGTACTAGTGCCACTTACCGGTTTCAGCCTTTTCTGCTGCGGCTCCCGGTCTGGATTCTGCCTCTGAAATGACACGGAGCCAATGTGTCAACGCAAGCAGCGTCGTACCCACCAACCCACTCCCCAGTGAAGCTGCGTCAGACCGATCTGATATGGCTGTCATCCCCACGTATCCCTTATGTGTTTAAATGTGATCAATTATCATTATTCGTCTAACAAGTGGTAAAGACTGTGTGTGAAAATGAATACTAAAATAAATGTAACGGGCGGGACTCGAACCCATGATATCTCTGTGTTGACAAGTCCAGTCCTTTAACTCCACTTGAGGCTTCAAAATAGTAAATCTAATTTAGTTCGTGATATTAAAAACAAAAAATATTTTTTTACTGTAAGGAACATTTATTTAACGTAGTAAAGTTTGTGGGTTCTAGGTAACGTCCTTAAAGTAGAAACCTTAGCTGGCACCGACTCCTAGATATACTTAAGTAAATTAAAGCAACTAAATGAAACAGTTATTTTTTACCTTATAGTTTGATTCGGTTCTATTTTTGTTAAAAATTTTTATTTCTTACTTTTTAGTGATTTATAGCCACGTAACGTACTCGTACTATACTGTCATAGTATATTAAACGGCAAAATTTGAAGAGTTCTTTCAATTTCCCCAGGATATCATCATCCGATCCTAACATGATGACAATGGGACCACCTTGGAAGTATGCTCTTTCTAATAAAAAAAGAATTATCAAAATCAGACAACTCTGAAAAAAGTTATGCGTGGTCATACATAAAAAAAAAATATTACGGAGCTTTTCGAAAATGAACAATGTATTCGTCGTTCTAAGCATGTCACTTACAAGCGGAAGGGAATTCTCCGATACATTATGTATTTCCTGCGGCGGCGTCTAATCAGCGGCTTCCCCTCACTGATCAATAATCACGAGGGCCGTCCTGATTAATGGGACAACCTTTATTTTATTCCACACTGAGTGAAATAAAGGCTGAGCTAATTTGCTATGGATGTTCCAATGTAACATTTTTATATATCCGATGTTAATTGGAAATCATTTATCAGTTACTTATCTATGGAATGATTTTTTTCTACGTTGGAACAGTAGTGTGTTAATTAGGTGCAATTACACATAAATGTACGTGTTCCTTGCATGCCTTGTGAACTCATGCTATGTTTAAGGGCAATTCTACATCATGTAGGCCATTAGTTTAGACGGTTAATTGTATCACTACATATTATAAAAAAAGACCAGCGCCATGTCTGTCTGTATGTCGCGATTAATTAAAGACTGAACGAATATTACAATAATTGGCCTCCTGGAAGGTTTTATAGAAAAGCCTTTAAGATATAACAAGACAATGCATGTAAGGATTGTTCTTCTTTATTTGGATTATAAAAAATTTGCTATGCCAAATTTTTCTTTAAAAAAAACAGAAACATTTCTGCACAAATTTTCTTGTATTTTTTTATCAGAAAGAGTATAACTTCTAAAATGTATATATTTTTTTAATTTAATCGACTCCATAAACTAGAAGGATTAAATCCATAAACTATGTGTCTTTATTTTGGTCCCGTTTTGTATGGGAAATCTTTGTAAGTAAAATCAACGACAATCGCCGCCGATTCAAGTGTCCGATGTTGCAAGATAATGATTTGTTGGAGCCGCCGGCCGGGTCGGGTCGGTGCAAATTTATTACTTCCTGTCCAGCAGAGCTCGGGATCTATGTCTCCATATATAACTATGTGTATCACTTGGGCTATTTCCTGTGTCATACTCATACTACGAGTATATATCTACAAAACAGGACAGGTTAACAAATTACGTGACTTTGAGTAACTTTGTATCACTCTTTTACCGACTGAAAACTTGTTAAAGCCATCAGTTGTTTATGAAAAGGCACAGATAATATACAATAGGTGCGAGTATAAACACCATTTTATACATTTACTTTTTTCAATTGATTACTTTCCATTCAATGCAACTTTCAATTAATTAATTATCGCTCTAATTCAATACCACTTTTCAGGTCAGAGTGCTTTGTAGATTTTTTTATTTAAAAGAAGTTCTTGACTGCAATTAAGCCTGATGGAAAGTTATAATGCTATCTATATCTATCTATCTTTTTAGGAGTAGCATGATATTAGACACCCATTTCAGTTTTTACACGACATCGTACAGGAAAGCTAAATTGCTTGGTGCCGGCGAGCCAAGCGATCACCCCGTCATACACATGATAGAAGCGTCTCACCTGGAGCGCTGATTTTATCCTTTGGTGTAAGAATGTCCCTGCAAGACTAAACGTGTAGAGAGGAAGCCGCTTGTAACTGGACCTTATCTATAACAATCAAGAGATTCGCGTCCTCAATAGGGAGCGCTGATTGGTTCGGCCCTGCGCAAACTGGGCCGGAACCAATTACCGTTTGGCCGTTGTTGACGTCACAGCGCTGTGGACTTCTTTACTGCTATTTGGAATTACTGGTTAATGTTTTGATTTGTATATCTCTAAAGCACCATTAGATGCCTTGTTGAGTAGGAAAAAAGAAAATCTCTTTTCTTCTGTCCCAGTTCAAAGCGGTGTTTGTGTTTTCTTTTTGACAGCATAAAGTTCAGAGCCTACATCTTGACTGCGCAATGCGTGCGGAGTAGTGGAATGCGCTGTGGACTAATAACAGAGGTCCTTTTTGATTGATATTTTGTTAATTGCTCCAGGTTTGGCTCGTAGGAGGCTTCGTCCTTGGCTAGTTATTACCCTACCCACAAAGATTTGCCGCTAAGCAATTTAACGCTCAGTTTGATAGGACGACATATAGAAACGAAAGGGATATAGATTTCATCCTACTCCTAACAAGAAGGTCGGTTCCAACTTCGACTGCATCATCACTTATCAACAGTAGGGCAACTATATAATGACACTACAGTGTACATACATTTCAAATCTAGTCCAATAATTTTAGGTTTTATCTGCGGAAAAATTACTAATGAGCTGAATTTTTGAATGAATGAAATGCAATAGGGTGTACGCCTTGGTATACAATACCGAATGTGAGTGAATTCTAGTCTCTACTCCGAAAACGGTTAGTACTACAGAAAAATGCAAGAGACATTTTTTGTAGACAATTTCACGACGAACAATTTTTGTAATGACCTTTATTGACCTCTGAGACATAGATCGCGAGATGTTTGCGAAAAACTGATTTTCGTGACCTTTTGACCTTTATATCTTTTTTAGCCGGTACAATATCAATGTCAAGTTTTCTCATCTTCATTACAATGCCGTAATAAAGGTGTATGCAAAAATTCAGCTCACTGGGAATTTTTCCGCAGATTGGTGTTTAAAATAGCTAAAATGACTGGACTAATCTGTCTCAGTCCCTATTTACCTAGAAAATCTTTTTACATAGAGACAGAGACATATACCAATTTGAATCGCACACCGTCGAGTGTCATTAAAGTTGATACGCAATATAGCCTCAGACGTGATCAAGAGTTAACTAGTAGTGAATAAAAAAAAATAAATAGAAAACGTCAACGTGTCCGCTAGCAATTAGGAGAAATTAAATTTAAACTTGTCCAATGTTTGTTTCGTGCACCATCTGAATCAGCGCTCGCGTTTCACCTTCACTCAGTGCAAACACTATTTCGAAAATTTTATTAAACACTAGCAGTCGCCCGCGACTTCGTCCGTGTGAAAAGCTCTTAGGTACCCTTTTAATTTTACAGACAGACTTTCATATAAAGTGTGCTCTTTCCCCGCTACCCCTCTCAATTTAATTTTTTTATAGTTTCCTGTAAAGCAATATGCTCCGTCCCGTCCCATGTGCTAAAGATCTACATTTTTGTTAAACATTGTACGATATTACAGTACATTAACATTAACAATATACAATATATATTTATAACTCTTAACAAATGCATTAATTTCGGCCAAATTTGATTACTATAAAAACGGTTCTACTAAGTTAATCTTAAAAGATAGACATATACTGTCGTGGACATTTTTTTAGATCATTCCAAGAGGAATAATTCTTTCATACATATATTTTTGGTATCTTGAACCGTTTTCGCAGCGCACGCAACGGAAGCCCTCAAGGATGAATAATTTTCCCCGTTTTTTCACATTTTCCATTATTTCTTCGCTCCTAATAGTTGCACCGTGATGTTATATAGCCTTCCTTGATAAATGGTCTATTCAACACAAAAAGAATTTTTCAATTCGAATCAGTAGTTCCTGAGATTAGCACGTTGAAACAAACAAACAAACTCTTCAGCTTTATAATATTAGTATAGATAGATCAATTCTTAAGCGACCGAGATAGCGGAGCTACAACATTCTTCAATTGACATTATAAAAAAAATGATTAAATTCTTTGTTATGTTATTGGATTGACAAGTGCTTACAATTTGGAATTGAATCCGTATCCTCTTGAGCGCAGTTCAGAAAGTTCATCAAAACAATTAATTGGAATTGTTCATGTTATTTATTTAAGTAAATATAAATAAAGCTTTTGGAGTATTCCGGCCGCGCGCGTATGTATAAAAAGCCGATAGATACTTACAGTTTGAGAGCTGAACGATTAGTATCACTTTCCATTTTTATATTCGGCACAAAATATGCTTATAAATTATGCTTTGAAGCGGTAATAGCTCGAATGTCAAGAGGCCGGACTGCCATATATTGCTAATGAACCTGATTTCTGTTTGAGATGTCGTAGCTCCCAAATGTACGATCGGATTTTTATTATAATATTTAGGAACAAGTGTGAAAATCCAAATGCGTTTAGGCACTGGTCCTAGGACTATAGTAAAGAGCCATTGCATCGGCTTATCTGTTAGTTCTATTTTGTTATTGCGTAATAAAATTATTATTATAAAAAAAAAAACCCGACTGCTTAGAAATTATGAACTGAAAAGAGAAAAACAAGGATCACTATATCTGTATAAAATTCTAAATACTTTATGGTGCTGCGAACAGGGACAAAATACTTTAACCTGCGGGGAAAGAAAGATCTACCAAAACTACGTTTGTTCCCGCCTGCAGCACCATAAGTAAAGTTTTTCTCTTTTCAATTCATAATTTCTAAGCAGTCGGGTTTTTGTTTTTATAATAATAATTTTATTTGAGACTTTTTAGTTTCAGTTTATGGTATAGAAATGAGACGGTACACTTAGTACACTTTTTGGCATTTTTTGTTAAAACAGTAATATAAACATGATATGATATTTTTGAAATTTTCTTTTTACGACCTTTCAATTGGTATCCATATTGCTAAGATAAGAGAAAAAAATACACATATCCCCCCTTTCCCCCCCCCCCATTTACAGCGGCCATTTTGAAAATTTATATAGCCTATGTCACTACCACAATTTTGACAAATTCAACGACACCTCACATGTCAAAATCAGTTTAGGCGTTTAGGCTGTGCCGAAGAAATGGGCATACATACATACATACATACGCTCGAAAAACACAACCCTCCTTCTGACGCAGTCGGGTAAAAAAGAGTCGACTATGTGTTATTGCAGCCAGTGAAAGCACTGATCTTGCTTATACTATTTACTGTGCTCGAAGTTTTGATGTTTTTGATATGTGAAACGGAGATAATGTTTTGATCTGTATCCATAAATCACAAACGCTATTGACTGACTGATATAAAAACGCACATATGAAATGACAAATTGTGCTGAAATTTGGCACCCCTTAATGGGAATTTAAGTATGAACCAATTTTCACGCGGACGAAGTCGAGAGAGTCTGCTACTCTACTATAGTATCGGGTTAGATATAGAGATATAGAAACGATCTCTGTTTTTTTAATTTCTTGACTCATATAAAAAAACGTCTTAAAAATAGTTTACCAGCTCCTTGTCTATGTCTTGCGTTCCGTCTTGCCCATAAATCAAGCGTGAATAGTATAAGAGCCTTCGCATCGGATTATCTATTACTTCTATTTCATTATTGCGTAAAAAGGAGTCGACTGTGATTTATGGCGGCCAGTAAGAACTTGCTGCCAGTTTATTGTATATTGTGCCCGACATTTTGATATAATATATTGATATGCGATTATATATTCTATTTATATTTTTGACTCTTTCAGTTTCTTTTCTAGAATGTATATTATTGATAGTTTTTCAGAAACCGCGACAAAAAACATTTTATAAAATTTACCCTATCACTGACTGGTCTATTGACTATTAACCATATCTCTAAAAGTATTCGCTCGATTATCTTTGCATATAGCTATTGGTTACTCGTTTCGCGAAACAGACACTTACTAAAAATAAATTTCTCTTAATGTCAACTCGTACTTGTACAACTATCAGACTCATATTATATTTGACGACCTCCGTGGCGCTGTGGTATGCGTGGTGGATTCATAAGACGGAGGTCCTGGGTTCGATTCCCGGTGAGGCAGATTGGCATTTTTCTTAATTTGTCTTGGTCTGGCTGTGGGAAGGCTTTCGCCGTGGCTAGTTACCACCCTACCGACAAAGGCGTACCGCCAAGCGATTTAGCGTTCCGGTACGATGTCGTGTAGAAACCGATAGGAGTGTGGATTTCATCTTACTCCTAACAAGTTAGCCCGCTTCCATCTTAGATTGCATCATCACTTAACATCAGGTGTGATAGCAGACAAGGGCCAACTTGTAATCGATAAAAAAAAAGAATTATCTGCTCAAATGTTTCGTAAAGAATCAATTATTGAATGATGGCGTTTTATGCTAAAATATTTTTTCAAACTGAAGACCTGTTTTTATACACGCTAAGTTATGCAAAAACTTACAAACTGAATTGATAACCTAGTTCTATTTGGAAATCGATTAAAAAGGAAAAAGTGTTCGATTATTCTGGCCAACTTTGTTTATGAAACTTACAAATCCTTATGCATGAGCAGTTTTAGTCCCCTCTTTTTAGGGTTCTGTGCCAAATAAGGAAAACGGAACTTTTTTTTAAGTCCGTCTGTCCGTCCGTCGATCCGCCAAGACTCTATCTCGAGTAGAAATTAAAACCGCCACACACACATCTACAGATCAAACTTCTGAGGTAATTTAAAAATAATATGGCCATTTGTGCCGCATAAGACGTATATTTCGACACTTAAGGGAATCAAAATGTATAAAGTATTAACCTAAGACCTTAAAAACAATAAAATTTCTCATGTAATACCGTCATAACTACACGTATCTAGAAAATAGGGTAACATAAGAGTTTATCAAAATTAATCGTTGAACTAGAACTATGGCATTTCTCATCTCAAACTCTAATACCGTCTTAACTACAAGTATCTAATAACTAGGGAAACACCTGAGTTTTTCTTTCTTCTAAGAAATTTTTAGTAAATTCTAAGCTCGAAGTTGGAAAATTGCTGGTGTAGCAGCATATCCCCTCTTCTATAAATAGGGAGGTAGGCCAGGCTCTGTAGTGGGCCGTTATTAGGCTGATATAAGAATGATGACTAAGTGCGGAACCTGCTGTGATCGAGTTCGACTCACACTTGTCCGGTTTTTATTGAATGAATCGAAGTTCCCAATATAAAAGCTCCGAAGTATTAAAATCGGATTGGATTTCACTGAACGATTCTACGGAATTAAGGAGATGCGAAGTTTTTGCAAGTCAAATCGGAACTAATTCCGAAACGCTCAACTTTGCATAACGGCACCCTGGTCGGAGTAAATATCAGTACTGCCATCTTTTAGTGACATTTTATAAGAACTTTTCATTAAATCAGTTGCGATTTTTACCTTTCAAATTTTTATTTAAAGTTAAATAAAAATAACAAAATATGTTGTAGATATTGTTACTTTTAAAATTCAAATCAAAATTCAGTTCATCAAAATGTAGATTCAGTCCAAATTTTGAATTTACTTATCATTATTATATTGTTAATAAAAAATAAAACACATTGTTAAATAGAAAAATGCTAGCTAAATTTAATAACAATTATTTTGTTATATTTTTAATATCAAAAATCAGTCTTAAAGGATCAAGTGTTGTTTCTCAAGTTTATACTCTCTTGCTATTACTGACACGCCAGCTAGAAATATAATACGAATAAATACAAAATATAAATACAAATACAAAGAATGGATTGGTTTTTTATGAACATCATTAATTTTGCAACTTATTCAATATGTTCTTCGAAGATTCGTATATATTCTTCGTACAGATAGTAGAGAAAAAATGTAACATGACACAATTCATTTTAAAATATTAGTGTAAATAAAAAAATAAATAAACACTATCATAATTGAGCTATTTCCTAGTTTATATTTTTATGCCGTGTTGGTCTTGTGACACGAGATTCTAGCTTCGAATCTTAATTTGAGCTATGGAATAATACTGAGTTTTTCTTTCTTCTTTCTGTTTGACGGTAAACGGTAATTATTTTGACGGCCTCCGTAGCGCAGTGGTATGCGCAGTGGATTTGTGAGAGACAGAGGTCCTATGTTCGATTCTTGGGTGTGCCGGTTGAGATTTTTTAAATTGATCTTGGTCTGGCTGGAGGGAGGCTTCGGCTGTGGCTAGCTGTCACTCTACCGACAAAGACGTACCTCCAAGTGATTTAGTGTTCCCGTACGATGTCGTGTAGAAACTAAAAAATGTGTGCATTTCATCCTGCTGCTAAAAAATAATGTAAGGAACCTCTATTTCAAAAACATATTTTCACACGATGTTGGAATAAAAATAAATAAATTAAAGTCCATGAATACGTGCAATACTGCAGTTAAAACCATACTATAAAATAAATCGCTTCGAGTTCTTTTAGAAATTCAGTTATTATATCCACAGAACGTTACTGCCAATGACTTTATATAAACGTCTTTTCCTATTATCTACAGTAGAGCAATTTCAAATTACCCGATAAAATGTTTTCCAGCAGAAACACAAGTTCTTTAAAAATGTTTGTCTGGAGAAACTCGGAGGTATTCTGTTACAGACTGTATAGTAGTGGAGTTCAAAAGAGCCGTTTGTACTTAGCGTTCAGCCATTGAAATGTTTTATAAATCACTGGAAGGGTTCACTGGTTTAATCTATTTCCTGGAATTTGCTGTTAATAGACTAATAAGAAGACTTAATAATATAAATATAAATATAAAAATAATAAGAAGACTTGCTATTCAGGTTAACGTTGTAAAGTATAAACTTCTTTTATACAAATATACCTATATTATTCAAAATGTCATTTTAAACTTGGCGCTGGGGATAGCAGGGTGAAAAATATTTTACGACATACACACTATGCACACACATGCTTACCAAATATACAAAAAAAAACTAAAATCAGTCAAATTGTTTCGTAGTGTTACCACACACACTATGCCACTGAGATTTTGATATAATAAAAATTTTTAACAAAAAATAAAAACGCCCTCAAAACGCACTAAAAAGTAAAAAATAACTGCGTCATTTATTTACTTTAATTTACTTAACAACATCTATGTAGTCGAAAGTTCTCATTGTGACAAATTAATCGAGCCCAAACACAAGGTAACTGTAGTAAATCGTCAAGGAGTTCTCTTATATGTAGATCAGCCCCATCATCAGATCGACTCTAGACCTTCATCAAATTGTAGTGCTTTTAAATACGTCCCGGAATAAAATTATTATTATAAAAACAATAAACCCAACTGCTTAGAAGTAATGAAGTTGGGTAAATTGTTTTTAGAAGAAAAATTTTATTGAGGATTACTTTTAATATGTATATAAAATTCTAAATACTGCTGCAGGTGTTAAAACAGTAATATAAACATGATATGATATTTATATTTTTGAAATGGTCTTTTTACGAGCTTTCATTTGAAACCCATATTGCTAGGATAAAAGAAAAAAATGCACACGTCCCCCCTTTTTTCCTCCACTTACAGCCGCCATTTTGAAAATTCATATAGCCTATGCCACAATTTAGCCAAATTCAACGACACCTCACATGTCAAAATCCGTTCAGTCGTGTAGGCTGTAGCACATGCCGAAGAAATGGGCATACATACATACATACGCTCGAAAAACATTACCCTCCTTCTGACGCAGTCGGGTAAAAATTAACAAACGTACTTGTTGTACCTACAATTTATGAAAGTTCTCCTCGGTTTCTCCAAAATCTCATCATCAGATCTTGGTTTCCTTATCATGGTACCACCACCGAACTATCTCCTTTCAAACAAAAAAAAAATTATAAAAATCGGTTCATAAACGATAAAGTTATGCGCGAACACACATAAAAAAAGACGTGTGGCACTCGGAGACTGCCGCGGTAAAGCTATTGCATAGCATTTTTTATCAACTTATGTTTACCTTCCAACGTCATCGGGACCGTGGCCGAACGGTACGGCGCTCTAAGTGGAAAAACTAAACGGTTACTTTTTAGTTTTTCCATCTATTGATAAATACCAGAACTTTTAATGACTTTTGAAATATCACGCTTCTGGCAATTCGGGTACTTAGAGCGTACCGCTAGGCCATGCTCCAATAACGTCAGTGCCGAAATTATGCTTTTATATTAGATAGAAGCTATGCAATAGCCTAAAACAAAAAATAAACATATATACGGTCAAATTGAGAACCTCCTTTTTATGAAGTCGTTTAAAAATTGTAGTAAATCAACTTGGCGGTAAAAATTATTTAATGTAAATATTTAAGAATTGCCATTACTTAAGACCATGGTGTTTAAAAGTCCTTACAAACAGTCCTAGAGGTTCCCGGTAGCCCAGTAGATATTGTCAGTTCACATAGTAAGGAATCGATAAAACTGCGCTTTCTGGCGCAAGACCGCCCATCCAAACACCTTAAACTCAGTCTACTCTTCAAACTGTGGCTAAAGATATTTACTTTAAGGATATTATGGACAATATTTTAGTAAGCCGGTTTACTCACTATGTATTTCCTCACTCAAAAGCATTAAGCTTAGTTCCTTAAAACATATACAACTTGGTAAAGAGCATAACAAAGTAGTAGATATATTCCTCCTATTGTCAATCACAATATTAACACTTTTTGCACATTGTCGGGATAATAATCCGATTTACAAACCAAAGATCCGTAAACCGCTTTACGACGGTCCAACTCTGAGCCGCCATAACTTGACCGTCATAGTTAAATTCACACTTTAATACGTCGTTAACTTACTTTTATCAGTCCTATATTTAGAAAGTGTAATGCCTCTTTATTTGCAATAAGATTGTAAGAGCTACGCCTGTTTAACTTCTCAGTTGAAAAGTTAGTGTGGTTACAAAAAGCTGTTAGAGTTTTTGTCACAATTCGTCCAGGCAGTAATACTGTTTACTGCTGTGAAGAGTATGGTTGCCAATTTAATTGCAGACACAGTATGAGGTTTAGGTGGCTTTTTACCTGAATAATGTCTCTTACTATTCCTCAGTAACAAAGGTCATTTTTAATCATATTATTAGTTATAGTTACTATCTGTGGCCCAGTGGACTTCAGAATGATCAGAAAATCTTTTCTTAGAGAGCGTCTACATTGCGAATTAATGATTAACTATGCAAAACAAGGAAATCGCGTGCACAGTTTCAAAGATCTCTTGATAAGTCCACAGGTTGGTATTAAGCCTATAACAGACTTTAACGCCAATATAATTTTCCACGTTTTTTTCACGTTTTCCATTATTTCTTCGCTCCTATTAGTTGCAGCGTGATGTTATATAGCCTAAAGCTTTTTTCGATAAATGGTCTATTCAACACAAAAATAATTTTTCAATTCGAACCAGAAGTTCCTGAGATTAGCGCGTTCAAACAAACAAACTCTTCATTCATATTGCTTTACGGGAAACTGTAAAAAAAATTCAGTTGAGAGGGGGAGCGAGGAATGAGCATTTTATATATGAAAGTCTGTCTTTAAAATTAGAAGGGTACCTAACAGGTTTTCACGCGGACGAAGTCGCAGGTGACTGCTAGTTTTGTATAAATAGAGTGTGAAAAAGTTTCCGAAAATTCAAATTACCACTTCTTAACTACTTTTAAGAGTTAAAAAAAATTCCAAGCATGCACTCGAAGAAAACAATTGATTCTGTTAAACGTTTGAAAACAAGCCTTTTCTTTTATCTCTTTGGAAAGTCTTAATCAAAGTTAGTTTTGCGCCAATCTCTTGTGAACAAAAGAAGAGATTCGCTCTTTATCTCAGTTTTTTACGCCGTTGCCGTTAATACAGAACAATCGTTGTCTTGAAAACTGTTTTATTTTACTTAAGTGTTAATTATATTTAGTACAATGCTCTCAAATAAGATTGTTACGAGATTTTAATGCTATACTGGTCGAAACATGACTTTAATTCTTATCTACTGTTTATAACTAACAACGACTTTATCGGTCCAGAGATCTCAAGGTACTGTACAAGTGTTTTCATTTTTTTTAATAAATTCTGGATAACATTCTTTTAGAATTGGGAAGTTGGTGTAAGTTCTTCGTGCCTCCGAAAATACGTCAGTCTCGGTCACTGACATAGACATCTTATCTTCATCGTTACAGAAACATCATTACAACTCGCCAACCCTCTTTAAAGCAGTATGATGGGTGATAGATCTAAACTCTGACTTTACATTTGGTGCTCTGCAATAAGTTATTTAAAATACTAATTTCGATGTGAATGTTGAGTATGTATAAATATCTACATAGTTTTACTTCCATGATCATCATCATTATCAGCCTATTAACGGCTCACTACAGGGCCAGGCCTCCCTCCTTACAGGAAAGAAGATATGGAGCGTACACCTACCACACTGATCCAATACGGGTTGGCGGGCTTCCATTATAAATTATCATAAATACAAATATTGTGTAATAGTCCGAGCTGCCGTAGATATGACATGTCCGTAATATTCAATACACCACATGTACAACTGTCGTAAGCCCAAAGAAAATTCGCCAACCCACAAGTTGTGGTAATCCCGGAATCCCAAGCCGGGAGCCAATTTTGCGCGAGTTACGAAATCGAATTCGCTAAATGATTTCCCGGTAAACTTCAATTTGTATTCTCGGTACAGCGTCATTTATCGTGAACTTTGTCTATGTGAAGCACTAGCACGAGTTCAAACTTTCGAAAACATGCTAGTTTTTGTACTTAAATATCGGATGGGGGTGACGTCTTTTCGACGAAGGTGCAAAGACTGGAATCATATTCAAATTGAGAGAGACGAATATCTTAGCATTCCATGGATTCACTGTGCGGGTGCCGGGTCTATCACGTGGCTGAGAGAAAAAATTCCGAACAGAGCCCGAGACTTGTGACACGGGTGTAGGTTTAAAAGAGATCTCTTAGTGACGGCCGTCAAAAATCACCTCCTCTGTTCAAGTTATTCTACCTGCCCAGCCAAATTCGGAAGGACCCTACGCAGCAGAGCAGCTTTGGATACTCGTTCCAATAGTCAATAGTCAATTTACTTTGAATACATGGTCTTTAGGGATGTTTGTTTACTACATTCGATCAGTAACCCAGCAAATTAACTAAGTAATAATTACAATGATGACCAATAATAACCAACTCAATAAAATATTAACTAATTGAGCTATCAATTATAATGATTAATTAATCTGGCGTGATCTGAGTCATGACTGAGAGATGTGGTCGCAGTGAACGCCACGAAGAGAATCAGCGTCGACTCCCCAGACCGCTGCTTTATATCGGCATCGATTGCTCCTCCCTGCCACTACCGAACTCCGCCGAGTGGCTGTCATGTAATACTCCGACATATAGCTGTCAGAATATGGTTTATGTCACCGAGATTTAAAATTAAAAACCATCGCTCATTGAAGAGCTTAACTTTGCACTGCTAACGCGCTTAGAACAATTACTATGCACAGTACTGCCGGAAACCATTAGTTTACGGTAAATTAAGTTAACGATTATCAAAAATAAAGGGTCGAAATTAAATACGATAACTATTACGAAATTTATGTAAGTAGCATATATACAATAGAAAATAATTCTGCGTTATTTTAAGCAACTGGAGCCACAAGTAATCGCTTTTAAAGCTTGGATAAAAATATTTTTACAGAAAGTAGCTTATAATGAACGTGCTGGACTAGAAGCTCTCTTATCACTCTACAGGAAACCAATACTTGAGATACTGAAGTTATGAATGGTAAAGTAACGGATACTGCATTTCAAATGTTTGCAGTTCTATTTCAAATTTCGTAAAATGTAGCTCTATTTCAAGGCTAAAATAAGAGTAGCAGAACTGGTAATAGAGCACTACATCAATACTTTACTTATTGCTTATGCCGCCAAGCAACAGTTCTCATTTCAACATTGGCCTGATTGCCAGTGTTATTACAGGAACATGAGGCGCAAGACCAGATAGTCTTATTTCGTCAAATTTCGTCATTATTTAGAAAAAATATTATTCCATCGCAGCTTAGTAACTAACACAGCTTTACCGCGCCTTGTCGGGTGACACCCCTATCTTACCGTCGGTTGTTAAACAACATTTAAATTAGTATAATAGCATCCGTCTGTGATAATAAAAGGCCTTAATAAAGCCTTGTCGTATTTCGTTTCATATCTTGTCTCATCTTATCTCATAACAGTTTTGGTAGACGATTTTTGTCGGCGAAGCCTCGTACTTGGTGAAAGGGAGAGTCCCTTTGTGACAACTACAGTGAGATGTTTGAAAGAAAATATTGTTTGAGCGGTTTTCCCCGCGGGATCACGTTTATATAAATGCGTGGAAATTCCGCGAAGAGCAGTTTCATGGAACTTGTTTTAGACAGTCTTTGTTATGATAGAGTTTTTTGGGATGGCTTTTTATACGCAAGTTTGTATGATCAAAATTATTTATTTACATCACTTTGTTGTATATTTCTTCTACTTTTATCGTCTGAAAATGATAAATGTAAATGTAAAAGTTTGTTTATTTGTTTCGTTTGACTTATAGTCGGTCAGAACTAAACTAAACGTTGTGAGTGTTACGTGCGCTTGAATAAAATCATTAATCTATGAAATGAGGTCTAAATCAGGACCTGCTTGTGACCTTGTTAACTTGGTAGGTAAAAAATAAAAAATTTCAAAGGAACAATAGAACCGCCTTCATATTATATTCAGTAAATTCATTAAATAACATTAACCCTATTCAAAGTAAAACACTAGGTTCTTTAAAAATTGTACTACAACTACATAATATTTAAGTACAGATGGAATACAAAACTTTTTCTTTGAAGTCGTTTAAAACACAATGAACGTTTTTTTTTTAAAGTTTGCACTTGACTGTTATCACACTTGATGTTAAGTGAAGATGCAATCTAAGATGGAAGCGAAAGCCTCCCACTAGCCAAACATAGACGAATTAAGAAAAATCTCAATCGAACCCAGGACCTCTATCTTAAATATCCACTGCGCATAGCACTGCAACACAGAGGTTGTCAAAACCTTCAATATAGCGAAAATTAAAGCGAGTAAAAAATTTAGTGACACATAAAACGTATAACATAATAAACAATAACAAAACATAACTAAAAAATAAAATTATTGTCAAAACATTTCACTGAAAAATATTCTCGCTCGGAAATATTATAAGCATAAATCTCACTATCTTAATAGTGTTACGCGACGTTGACTATGAGCTAAATAAAATATTTTCCCGTTTAACGGAAGCTTAAACTTGTCGAGTGGAAATGTAAACAAAGAATATGGCTAACAAACGACATCGCGCTGCATCTGCTCACGGGTTTGTGTTGACTCGCCTTTGTGGATGATGTTTACAAATACAGGCAACAAAACTATGGGATTGCTTGTTGTCTCGGTAAATGTTTAAAACTTTTCTTCAATAAAGATAGGCTTGCGTTTGACTATCATTATTCCTAATGCATAGCAGTGATGAGGCGTATCATGTTCACAGTTTCGTAAACAAAGCTAACTTTTTTTTTTTATCGACTACAAGTTGGCCCTTGACTGCTATTACAACCACACCCCTTCGGTTTCTACACGACATCGTACCGGAACGCTAAATCGCTTAAACGTCTTTGTCGGTAGGGTGGTAACTAACTACGGCGAAAGCCTCCCACCAGCCAGACCAAGACAAATCAAGAAAAATCTCAATCTGCCCCACCGGGAATCGAACCCAGGACCTCCATCTTATAAATCCACCGCGCATACCACTGCGCCACGGAGGTCGTCAAACTGACACCCTAAAAACTTAAATAGGTTAATACGTTGGCTACGCATCGAGGAAAAATAAATGAGTCCACGATGAGCTTCCCTGTGGTGTATTGGTCAAGGAAAAATGTGAGATGCTTTTTCACTCTTGCGAAGTGTCAAGGTTTGGTTTCACCAGATTTGTTTATCAGAACCAAGGGATAAATATAAACGTAATTTACTGTTCACGACAACCCGTACACCAGATAACACGTTCGCTGCGGCACCAATTTTTGCATACTTTCCGTTCCTGCGGCACGAGGTATAATTGTAAGCCGTGCAGACGTTAGGGCGACACACGTCTATAGACCCCACCTGACCTCGTACCGCACCCAGTTTTGTGCATCACGTCGATTAGAGAGCACGTCCTTTTACAGCGGCGAACATGCCTAAACGATGTCAGAAGAAGTTAATTTTAAAAAACTCAGAAACAGAGCCCGAGGCAGAATAAATAGGACAGTTTCTTTTCTACTTCTGGTTGCCTTTTTTTTCTATTCTGTGAACCGCATTAAGATTTTCATATACAAATAGATAGATAAACCTTATGCATAAACCGTGATCCATTATTTTCCAATAATAAGTCTGTAATAGGTGCCTCTTAATGGTATAGAATGGAACGCTTCGTGCGCGAGTCCGACTCGCACTTGGCCGGTTTTTTTTTCTTTATGGCGCCTTCAAGCACAATTTAGATTATTAAAAAAAAATGTATCCTTTGATAGCTTTGTGTTGTTTTGCCAGGTTTTGCCCTTAAAACGATCTAATGAGATATAATTGATCAAAATCGGTCAAGTCGTTGCGTAGTTAAGACAGTTTAAAAACGTCGATATTATTTTTCCCATCACTAATCTCAGCGAAAATTTGCCCTATTTCAGTGCGTTACGAGGTGTATAAGATCCCATATTTTGTTTTGCTAATAATTCCTAAACTAGCCATCAGATCCCGGGGCGACGGTGGATTAGGGTTCATCAATTCACTGTCTATATCAATAAGGACCAAAATTCTCATTTATCTTTGATTTCGCGCCAGAAAATGGATTTTAGTCTGTAAAAGGAGGTGGGGTCTAATAGACCGCGTGTCGCCCTAACGTCTGGTCACGGTACGGGCCGATTATACCTCGTGCCGCAGGAACGGAAAGTATGCAAAAATTGGTGCCGCAGCGAACGTGTTAATAGGTAAGTATTAGGCTTACGCACTTCTGAGGAAAAATAGGAATGAGTCCACGTTGAGCTCTCTGGACTGTGAGTGTATTGAGTTGAAGCGTGTTTGTCAGATGCTTATTCACTCTCGTCTTGAAGTTGTCTATTATAGATTGCAGAAAAGACAAAGACGGCTTAAGGACATTTAATACTTAATTTTCCGTATTCAAATTCCAGGTTAAGATTCAACTGAGATTAATCGCGAGCGTTTTAGAAATAGTTGAAAACGCAAAACTGCATACAACTTCTATTGGCGTTTTGCTGCATTTTATATTTTATGGAATGGTCGTTATCTTTGCAAACTCATTATATTAGTAACGTATGTAATAAAGAAACAATTTATAAAAATAAACACAAGGCTCTTCGTTTTCTTGCTTACACACTTATTCGTTTCTAAGATTATATAACTACATTTTTTAATTGGTTTTTGCTAACAAGGGATTATACTTCAAACGAATAGATTTTTTACATAAAATGTATTTAATATCCATATCTAGAATGCATTACAATAGAGTGCATCCTATTTCGCAGAACTGACCTTCATCTTTGTCAAAATCAGTTCTGCGAAATGGGTAAAAAACATCCAAACTAACTGACAGACTACAATTAATATTACATTATCTATAATAGTAGTATAATGCATCTTGATTTAATACATCGTTGGCTCGGCTTTTCTATTTATACAATTTTGAACAAGACATAACGAAATGTTATTCAAAGAAACTACAAGTATTATGAATGAACAAGAGTATAACATGCTAGTCTAAATTATTCTAAATATAAATTTATCAATTGTGAAGCCGTGCAACTAAACCGCCACTAGTTTAGAAAACTGGCAGCCATTGGCCACATCAGAAGTGGTCACGTAGCGATAGTTCGTTCGATAGATTTACAGTAACACTAACGACTCGCTCCTATAAAATATTACATTTGTACCGTTATGGGTAAAGTATGCAAAAAGTTATTTCAAATTCTGTTATTTTTCTGTGAAATATTTGTTGATGACGGTGACACTGTATCATTTTTATTATGCTGTACTTGCAATGATGTTTGTTATTTTTGTCAATATTGTTATTTTTGTCAGGATTTTATCCTTACATCGTTAATGACCCTAGGACTCGTATAGACAGTTTTGTGTTTTTCTTAAAGTTACGAGGTTGTTTTTTCTGATTCTTACAACTGGAGTATACGATTATTTAATATATATATATGTAAACATTAAAAAAACGCTTTCTATTTTTTTAATTATTTAAACATATTATTACATTTATTTATTTAAGCATATTTTTAAACCTATTGTAGAGACCAGAGATGTAATTTATTTGAAATACATTTTGAGATGTATTTTGCATTTTTAAAATTCAAAATACTTTGTGATTAAGTTTAGCCGACATTACCAGTCAAACGAAATGAAATGAACAAATGACGCTTGTATTGCCGAATTTGACCGATAGTGGATTTTTGTCGGCCGCGATTCACACTAAAACACTGAATATATTATAAAAAATTATTATTATATTTCTTACTTTCTACTTCGTACCCGTAACTTACGTACTATACTGTCATAGTATATTATACGGCACTAATAGCCAAAAAGCTGCCGATACCGAGACAGAGACCGAAATCGCTGTAAGCGTGCCTCCAAAATTTGAAGAGTTCCTTCAATTTCCCCAAGATATCATCATCAGATCCTAACATAATGACAATGGGACCACTTTGGAAGTACGCCCTTTCTAATAAAAAAAGAATTATCAAAATCGGACAACTCTGTAAAAAGTTATGCGTGGTCATACATAAAAAAAAATATATACGTGTCGAATTGAGAACCTCCTCCGTTTTTCTTCGTCTAGACTTCGTCTAACTAAATGACACAGTTATTTTTTACTTTTTAGTGCGTTTTGAGTCGGTTTTATTTTTTAAAGTAATGTTAATGAACATTTGTATTACGAACTACTGAATAAATATGTTATTCAAGGATTTTTCAAAATTTCATCCCTATAGGGGTTGAAAGTTTATATGTAAAATTCCTTTTAAATGTTCTTAATTTAAATATTTTATAATATCTTTATAGAACTACTGATTCTTCTTCTTCTTCTTTGTCCTCGCCTTATCCCGTTACGCGGGGTCGGCTTTTCTTATCATGCGGCGCCATGTAGATCGTGTGTTCGCGTCTACGTCATTGAGGCCGAGGCGTTGCATGTCTCTTTGGACATTTGTCATCCAAGTAGTTTGGGGTCTTCCCCTACCCCTTTTTCTTGTAGCCATGGAAAGGCACTTTTTCACCACATAATCGTCGGGCCTACGCATTACGTGACCGTACCATCTGAGCCTTGACTCTGATATTTTGTCGGTTATGGGAGCAACTTTAAAACTTCCTCGTATATATTCATTTCGTACTTTGTCTTTAGTGTACTCCCCCCGCCCATCTCAGCATACGCATTTCCGTGGTATGTAGCTTATGTTCATGGGTCTTTTTGGTTGCCCAAACTTCGCTGCCGTACAGTAATGATGGTCGTACTGCCGTTTTATAGACCTTGCCTTTAGTTCTTATTGGCATTTTAGCGTCACATAGCACCCCCGTGAGAGTACGCCACTTTATCCATCCAGATGTCGTTCTTTGTGTTACATCCGCATCTATAGAGCCATCCTCGGAGAGAACGGATCCTAGATACTTGAATGTTTTAACTCTAGGGAGGGCCGTGCCATCCAGGGTAATGCCCGGGTCAAGTGAAGCGTTGGGATTAAAGTTACAGAACATATAATCGGTTTTTGTCCTGCTAATACGCAAGCCATTTTGTTCTAGCGACTCTCTCCATCTTTCTAAGTCTTTTTGCAGCTCTCGCACATTGTCAGATATAAGAACTACGTCGTCAGCATACAAGAGATTCCATGGAGTTGATTTCTGAATATTTGCCGTCAGATAGTTCATGACTACATTAAATAGCAAAGGACTCAGTGCACTGCCCTGATGAACGCCAACTTTTATATGAAAGCTGTCAGATAGACCGGCTGCGCTTCTGACGCAGGTTTGGACATTGTTGTACATGTCTTTAATGATGCGTATGTAGCATTCAGGTACCTTGTGCGCTCTGAGCGCCTGCCATATCAATGTTCTTGGCACACGGTCAAAAGCTTTTTCTAGGTCAATGAATACCATCCAAAGATTTTGACAGTTTTCTTTAGATTTTTCCATTACCAGTCTTACGGCATGAATTGCATCCATGGTTCCCTTTCCGGGTGTGAAGCCAAACTGGTTTTCCGTTAGCAAGATCAATAATGCTAGACATTGAGTAATTTCCGACTAATGTGACTTTTTTTACCCCGGAATTAATGCGTACACTCTAACATCCCTTATTTTTAAAGGGAAAAAGTATAGTTTTTCTCCAGGCATTGCATTTGGTTGTTAGGATGTTATTAAAAAATTAGCTCAAATTTCCCCATTTTCACAGTTGGTGTATGTCATAAAGGCCAACAGGCCTTGTGATAACTATTTCAATTTAGAGTGGTGCTTCTGTGTGGTGATTTGATTTATGTTTCCTTATTTTGATTTTCATTGGGATTCTCATTTAAATGTATTTATGCAAATACTCTACCATTCTTATATATATTATCAGATGTGAGAAGCGTGTCTTTGTTATCTTTGATGTATCGTGGTCTAAACCACCTCTGCATTCTCCAACTATAATCTTTTTTGTCAGCCTTTATAAACTGTAGTATCCTCCTGGAGCCACTCTTTTATCTTAAAATCGTTTCTTCTTCTTCCAGTGGATTTGGTATTTTTATAATTTAACATCTTTACTTATGCAGGGTCCTTTCCATATATTATTAATTTCAGTTATCGGCCTCAAATAGCCAGTATAATAATCCTGTCCATCTTGTTATATGAATTTTCAATTTAATTAAGTTCTACTATAATCTCTACTCTCGGTATTTTATATTTAATTTGTCGTTTATGTTTTAAAAATAATAATTCGTTTATGTTAATGTATCACCAAGGAATAAATTTTATTTAATTTGTTTGAGATTCTTTCTATCTGTCATTATATAGTCAATTTGTGTTTTGGACTTTCCACTTTTATAGGTAATGAGGTGTTCGTCCTTCTTTTGAAAAAATGTGTTTACTCCCACTAGGTTTAGAGATGCTGCAAATTCTAGTATTGTGACTCCTTCTTTATTTTGCGTTCCAAAGCCAAAACCCCCATGATGATTCTCATATCCACTTCGTCACTGCCCACATGTCCGTTGAGATCTCCGCAGATAATTCTTGCTCAGTTATCGCTATAGCATTCATGTGTGTACACAATTCTTCCCAGAAGTCTTGTTTATCTGTTTCAGGGCAGCCAACCTGGGGCGCGTAGACACAAACGATGTTGAGGCAGGTTTGGTTCTCCAAAGCGAGTTTTACAGAAATGATACGGTCACTCACTCTATTATTTTCTATTATCTTTTGGCTCAAATGTTGATCTAGAACAATCCCAACCCCATTTTTTCCACTTTCAGTACCATAATATATAAATTTATATCCCTTCCCGATTTGTCGTGATTTTGAACCTTTCCATTTTGTTTCTTGCACACAGCAGATGTTGATGCGACATCGTTCTAAGATGGCGCTTAATTCAGCACTGCGTCCAGTCATCGTACCAATGTTCCAGCTAGCAATACGTAGTTCGGACTTGTTACGCTATTTTGCTGTTTAGCTCTTCCGTCGCTTTTGGGGGACGCCCTAGTACGTTTCGCATTTCCATCATCACCGACGTCGCTTAAGGGGGACAGTATTTGTTCTTTAATTTTGTCCTTTTCATGATAAGTGTTGTGTTATTGGCTTCTGTTTTACGGCCGGTTGCCACTGACCCAATGCACCCACTACGGGTTGGCCCCGTTGGCCCGCAAGGGGCTCTTCCCCGCCACTACTGGACACTCCACCCTGAGCACCCAGCACGCACGTAACCTCTACTCCTATATGTCGAAGAAGCCTACGTGCGGGTTTTGATAACGGAGTATCCATCTCCGGCCTTGTGGTCCACGGGAGGTATTTATTTCCCTTACCCTATGAAGGTTCCCTTCATCGAGCATTCGAATCAGGCTACCCCGAGGATATAGAACTACTGATTATACTACATATTTTTTGTCAATCTGTTTGTTCCGGCTAATCTCTGAAACAGCTGGACCTATTTAGACTAGTCTTTCGACACTTATTTACTAATGTTATAAGTAACTTAGGGTAATCTTATTTTAGTAATGTTATAAATGACTATTCTAAAATAAATAAAAATATTATACGATTTGGTCAAAAGGCATTTTATTTTGAAAAAGCATTTTGAAAATACCTATTTTGCATTTTGGATTTGAAATACAAAATGCAAAAGTATTTGGTATTTTGAAATAGTAAATCTGAAAAGTATTTTGCATTTTGTATTTAAATGCTTTTATGGAACCATTTTGCACATCTCTGGTAGAGACACTAATTACACACATTCAAACTCTACCAGACCTAATCCCTGAAGTAGCACAACTTACTGATTTGAACCAAGTTTACTAACTGCATCAGCGAAAGCCGCCACAGTAGATCTTGAGTCGTCTTGCTAAATTCGAAGCCAATTTTATTTCCGCCGTTTCGGAATCCTCTGGGAAATCTCATTTATTTAATTACAGTAAGTACCACGATTCCAATAAATTCGACTTGGTAGTTCAAAAACGAAATAGGTAGATAAAAATATCTGTTAGTTTTTCAATGCAAATTCTAATTTTATAAAACAATAATAACATTATCAATCAATAGACATCCATTGCTGGACATTGGCCTCTTGAACATTGGACTTTCTGTCACCACGGTTTTAAGCCACCTACATCCAGGATGTAGTCTTGATGATTATTTTACAACCCGTTTGATGGCAAGGTAGACCACTATCTGGGTTGCTTCGGCTCTTAGCACATTGGGCTTGTCGGTGCATGGTCATCGTCCTAGAACTTTGTGATGTCAACGTCTATGGGCTCTACGACATATGTAGTGTAACAAACCAGTTCTGAATTTTAAGTACGAGTACAAAATACATTTTTCAGTCTGTTTTTTCGACGGATGTTTCCTGCATTGTACCTGTGTATTTCCTTTTTAAATTTTTAACTATATTGAGGCAAATGCTACAATTGGGACAGGAAACTGGGAACAGTTGTTTTTTCTTAGCGTAGGTAAAAAAATATTACACTATTTTTGTATTTTATTCATGACCAGTAGATAGCACAATTGTGTAGTGTTATTTGCGCTTTGTACCTCGAAAAGTGCAAATACCATCATCAAAGCATGACATATTATTTTTCAAATGTATTGAACGTATAAACTCTGAGATTTTCATCTATCAGAATGATTTATCCAACTTATTAAGCTTACCTTTCTTAGCAGTCGGGTAAAAAGGAACTCTATGTAAAGTTGAGATTATCTTTTATCTTTCCAATCAGCCTTTTTCCGCGTCTCTATTTTCTAGAGAAATTTAATAACTCCAGACGAGATACACGACGTCGAAAGTACGTAGTAAGTAAAGTATAATGTTGTTAAGATTTCCGTTGGAATTCCTTCTCGCCTCGGATAGCTCTGGACGTCGATCCGTGCCGCGGGCTCTTCATAATCTAATAACAATCTGTTGCTACTGCTACCCTACGTGTCTACTAGTTTATTTAAATATTTTGTTTTGTCTGATTTGAAAGACAATCCTAAAAACTGATACTTTTTTTAATAAAAACTAAAATAAAGTTTTTACTTCATTTATTTAAAGCCATAGAATTTAATTCAAAATAGAAATCGTTTATTTAATTAAGGTTATATAGATCACAGAATGTAGGATGTTTTTAAATACCACAAGGTTTTTAAGATAAAGAATAAAATTCGACCTCTGCGCGAGAAGACATTATATGGATAACAAACAAACTCTAAGAAAAATTAGTAATATTGGTCTGTTAAGAATTTAACAGTATTATTATAATGTTTCTATACATAAAAAGTATCCATTAGACAATAAAGTTTAAGTTACGACATAATAAACGCGGTAACTAAGTTACGTCCGAGTAACGGATAGCAGCCGGGTGGTCGTAAAGCGAACGCCGGATCTACGGTTTAAAATTTTATTGTAATTCCGGCAACGTTGCGTTGTAATGCCGTTATAAAATCCCTGAATACCGACGTCTGCACAACAGACTAAGTGTGTACTTATTCTAATTACGATTGCTACTTGTTTCTATCACCCCTTAGATGTATTCACTAATGTGCTTTAGTTGCTTTAATTTACTTAAGTATATCTATGAAGTCGGTGCCAGCCAAGTTTAAGGAACATTTTTTAACGTAGTAAAGCAGTTTGTGGGTTCTAGGTAACGTCCTTAAAGGAGAAACCTTTTGGCTGGCACCGACTCCTAGATATGCTTAAGTAAATTAAAGCAACTAAATGACACAGTTATTTTTTACTTTTTAGTGCGTTTTGTGTCGGTTCTATTTTTTATTAAAAAATTTTATTTCTTACCTTTTCGTGATTTATCGCAACGTAACGTACTTGTACTTATACTGTCATAGTATATTATACGGCACTAGTAGCCTAAAAGCTACCGATACCGAGACAAAAACCGAAATCGCTGTAAGCGTGCCTCCAAAATTTGAAGAGTTTTTTCAATTTCCCCAGGATATCATCATCAGATCCTAGTATGAGGACAATGGAAGTATGCCCTTTCTAATAAAAAAAGAATTTTCAAAATCGGACAACTCTGTAAAAAGTTATGCGTGGTCATACATAAAACAAATATATATTACGTGTCGAATTCAGAACCTCCTCCGTCTTTTTTCGTCGGTTAAAAAGAGGAAATCAAGTGTATGTGCATTAACAATATAAAATATTGTTATCACTAACCTTCTGAGCTACCTGCACCTGTTTGATCTCTTCAGTCGACCTAATACAAATTCCATTAATTTATTCCTTCAGAATAAACTAATTTTGTCAAGAAACAATAACTGAATCATCATTCGTTATTATCAGCCTATTTAAATGAGACACCTCAAGCCAGGTCTCCCTCGTCACAGAAGAGGTGGATTAAAACGCATCATGCTCTAATACGGGTAGCGAACAAATTACTAAAATGTTCATTTAGAATTAATTAATAGAAAGTTCTACACAAATTGAATTAAGATTTTAAGTGTCCAAAAATGTTAAGAAAACATAATACAAGATAGACCCATGTGGCATGAACTTAGTAAAGATGTGCGCGTATCCTAAGGAACATTCTCTAATCTCTTTCGCTTAATAAACGTCATGATTGAGCGACGCCGCTTAAGCGGGCATTAGTGACAACAAGCTTACGGCAAACGGCTAATGTGAGCTAAGCGGACATGCGTGTCGCTCGCTTAATACCCGCTGCGTGAACAGTCCGGCCTATTAATAACGTGCTATTGACCTAGATGTACGTATGCGCGTCACGCGGTCAAAAAGTAAATAGATGTTGTGATCTAACAATTGAATTAACAAGTTTTTGGATTAAAAAGTGGGTGCGTGGAATTAAAGCTTTGTACAAGATAGGTTTAAGTTGTTTTAATAGCTTACTACCAAATTTAACTGAGCTGGGGAGTACAATACGAACAGTAAATGTAAGTATTTACGTGCGTTTTAAAGGGGCTCCTATACCTATACCTGTGTCACAAGTTCCAAGAACTCGAAGGCTAACTCTCTGCCATACGATCGATCTGGTATGCACACAATGTATCTAGGGAATGTTAAGATATTCGTCCTTCTGATAAGATAGAAATGAGGAGATTTGGTATAAGTATTCTTCATGAATTTCCTTAGAGATTTCGTACGATTTTATTTGGATCGCTGATTGTGACCTCGTATTGTAATGTGCACTTTTAATCAATACTCATATAGATCAAGATCGACAAGAGCAAGTTTATCTCGAGGTGTCGTTAAAGCAAGTGACACAAGGCCAAGCAGCTTTGAATTCCCTAAAATTAAACCATCCATGACCATCAGCTGATATGAATGATATGATATGATGAATAAATGATAATATATTTCCGCGATAAAATAATATTATCACTACATATTATAACACAAATTCCCACCGCCGCGTCTGTCTCTTAAACTTAAAAAGTTCAGAACACTTGCTGTTATAGTGAATAGAAAGTGCTCCCTGAAAAAAGTTTTGGTATATAATAAAAGTTTTGTATAAATCAGCTCAAATATGACGACAGTTGTTAGAAGAGTCGCACCGTCGGTTCATTGAAAACGCTGCTTAATCCTTTAGAGATATAACCAAACAATGTATGGAAGGATTATTCCTCTATATTAGGTCTACAATAAAAAAAATTTAACAAAAAGTAAAAACGCTTTCAAAAAGCACTATAAAGAAAAAAATAACTACGTCATTTACTTTCTTTAATTTACTTAATCACATCTATGAAGTCGGTGTGATGTGTATATACGCGGGTTGGTAAATAAAACAACCGTTCAGTTAGTAACCGAGTTTAATACTGAGTAGGTACATAAGGCGAGCGCTGAGATCGCGTCCAGTGACGCGTACGTACGTACGTTCATACATACACATCACTCCTCCCCACTTAATTTTGAGAACCTGGCAACAAACAAAATCTAAAAATATTTTCTATAGTCGACCATATTTCTAGTCCGCCTAGGACGAGGGAGTGTGGGAGATGGCGGCCGAAGTGCGCTCGTTTCAGGCTGAGATCGAGTAGAAGGGTCTCGCGTTGTAGGTGACGTAACCGGCGGTTCCGGCGGCACCGCGAGCGCAGAGTCAGTACGCTCTCGCTCACTCACTCCGTCCTCACAATCTCTCCATTCCTCCTTTTCTCCTTCATCTGTCGCCTGCTCGACATCAGACACCGTTGAGCCTTGAGCGTCATCTGTCTCATTTTCCACCACCTCGTCGACTGAATCGGTATTTACAGGCTGTTCTAGGCGAGGCCCTGCGCTCATCTCAAGAGTTGGTGTTGGTGGCCGAGCAGCAGACGGATGACCCTCGCTCCCGCTAGTGCTACTGGTATTTTTACTGCCAGTATACTTAATTATTTGATCTACATGTCTAATACAGAAATTTTCAAGATCATGGATATAAATTTTATACATTTTATTCCCTATCTTCTCCTTTATAGTTCCTAACTGCCATGTTTCCTTCCGTGCACTGTACCACCTGACCCACACGACATCTCCGACGTTAAACCATCTTTTTCCCAGAACAACCTGTACATCGGCGTCAGATTTACTTAACGGTAAAATTAGATCTAAACGAGATCTAAGATTTCTGCCGAACATTAGCCGAGCCGGTGTTTCGCCGGTGGTGCAGTGTACAGTGTTTCTATAATTAAATAAATACCCTAATAACAATTCATGAGTCTGTTGGACTGTCGAACTATCTTTTATAATACATTTCAACATTTTTTTACAAGTTCTGACCGAGTTTTCAGCTTGACCGTTGCTAGGCGGATGATATATAGGTGTTGTCATGTATTTTATTCCGTTGCAAGAACAAAAATTTCTAAAATCACTAGAATTTATTTTTACATCGTTATCGCTAACCAAGACCTCAGGAAGCCCGAATGTAGAAAAAATGATTTTTAATTTTGCTATTAACGCTTTAGTCGACGTTCCATTGTGCATATACACGCACTCGACCCATTTACTGAATGAATCGACTACAACTAGGTACACCCGCTGCTCGATCGTAAGATAGTCGATGTGCACACGCGCCCAGGGCGCCGCGGCGGCGGGCCAGGGCGCAGGGGGATCGCGCGGCGGCGCGGCGCGGAGCTGCGCACACGTCTGACACGAGCCCACCCAACGCTCGATCTGCGCGTCCATCTGAGGCCACCACATACGCGCGCGCGCGTTGCTTTTGCTCTTAACGATGCCTAAGTGCGTGTCGTGTAATTCGTTTAACAACTTTTCCCTGAGCGCCGTAGGTATAACTATCCTATGACCTCTGAAAAGACAACCATTTTCGAACTGTAAATCAGACTTGCATTGAAAATAAGGTAAAATTGATTTACAGGCTATTTTCCGAGGCCAACCTCGTTTTAGATACCTAATAACCGTCTGCAGCGTCTTATCAGTTTCTGTCATTTGCTTAATGATTCGAGCGTTGACTGCCGCGGACGTTTCGTCCAAGAACCGGAGCGCGTAGTGAGTATCTAAATCATCACAATCTGGAATACAGCTATTCTGTAAAGGCGCGCGAGAGAAATAGTCGGCTACCGTATTATTGTGGCTCGATACATATTGCACGCTGTAGTTATATGCTGATAAAATAATAGCGTACCTCTGTAAACGCAGCGCTGTCGTAGCCGGTATACCCGTTTTACTGTTAAAGATCGATACTAACGGCCTATGGTCGGTTTTTAATATGAACGGTTCCTTACAGCCGTATAAGTATTGGTGGAAACGTTTTACACCAAATATGATAGCTGTCGCCTCTTTTTGTATCTGACTGTAATTTCTCTCGCTAGCCGTGAGAGATCGCGACGCGTACGCCAGCGGGCGCTCGGTATCATCGGCGGTGCGTTGAGAGAGAACGGCTCCGAGGCCGTCGGGCCCGGCGTCCGTGGCCAGGATAAGCTGAGCCGTGGGCTCAAAATGCGCAAGGATGCGCTCCGACGATAGATGTCGCCGCACGCTCGCCATGCTAGCGCGCTGGCGTTCGCCCCACTGCCACGGCGTACCACTACGTAACAAATCGTGCAGCGGTCGCAGTAACGAAGATGCGTTAGGAATAAAATGCCTATAATAGTTAACGAAACCTAAAAACCTTTTGACTTCAGTAACGTTTGTCGGCTCCGGCGCTTTAAGTATAGCTTCAACCTTTTCCGGACAAGTTGTTAACCCCGCTTTACTTATGACGTATCCCAAGTACTTAACGCTTTCTTGAAAAATTCGCACTTATTCCTTTCCAAACGTAAGCCGGCGTCACATAGTTTACAAAGAACATTGTCCAGCCTTTTCAAATGACTTTGTCTATCCGGCCCTGTAATACATATGTCATCAAGCCAAACACTTACTCCGTCTATACCCGAGAGTAGGGTTTCCATAGACTTTTGAAAAATTGCTGGAGCATTAGCCAACCCATAAACTAGCCTCGTGTATTTAAACACATCACGGTGCCATCCAAGTTTAGGTAAAGTCTTTAAAGTAGAAAGCTCGGATTACTACTTTTTTTTTTTGAAGTCGTTTAAAAAGTCCGCGTAGGCACGTACCTATCTTTTAAAGATAGCATGCATTTAATGATAGCATTCATTATAAACATCCACGGACTAACACCTTCTATCGAATTATTCTGATGACGAAAATCAAACAATAAAGGCAAAAGGAAGTGACGGAACAATATCCGAAGAAATAAGTTTCTGATTGAAAAAATGACTATGCGGTAATCATAGGAGCCCAATAGCTTTGATCGGATGTGCCGCGACCCGACAGTCACGCTGTGGATGCAAGTCATGACAGTATCGCAGATTCGCATAATGGTATCATTATAAAGCAAAGAAAAATGCAAATATCCAAGTGGGGAATTCACGGCGGCCGGCGCGCCGCTTGGCAGACACTGTCCATGTGATAAGAGATCACGCATACAAAAATTATAATATATTTAAAACTAGGGACGCCCGCGACTTCGTCCGCGTGAAAACCTCTTAGGTACCCTTTTAATTTTAAAGACAGACTTTCATATAAAGTGTGCTCTTTCCCCGCTACCCCTCACAATTTAATTTTTTTATAGTTTCCCGCGAGACAATGTCCTCCGTCCCGTCCCGTGTACTAAAGATCTACATTTTTGTTAAACATTGTACGATATTACAGCATATTAACATTAACAATATTTATGGCAATATTTATGGCAAGCTGATGTGTATAGTTTGTATTAAATAGTCTATTTCACTTTTGAGTCTAGCTTTCATAATAAACAAAATAATTTACAATCCGACATGCAGATCTCGAAATTAGCCCGTTTAAACAAACGAACAAACTTTTTCGTATATTATATAAATATGGTCTGCCATGCATAAACTGAAAGAAAAGATCAACCCTATTCGGTACGTAAAACATAGCACGGAGGAGGTCAACTTAATGTATTGGACGATATAGCGGCAGAATGGTTATTTAGAAATTTTGTAATATCTCCGAAACCATATAACTAATGAACATACTGCGAAAGGCAAATCTTATCTTTATAATATCCTTGTGATTATTAAATAATTTATTTTGATAAGGATTTAAGTTTAATTGTATAAATAATGACGTAAACGTAAGCATATGATTTAAATGATTTTTTAAAACACAAAAAGTCATATATCTGCCAAAATATAAAAGATAGATATATGCTATCGCAGACATTTTTAAACAAAAACCGCATCAAAATCCGTTACGTAGTTTTAAAGTTCTAAGCATACATAGGGACAGACAGACGGCGGATAGAGACTTTGTTTTATACTAGGTAGTGATTATAATATCAAGGTGCCTGTCTGTATCAAATCAAGTCAACAGCTTTTCACAGAATGCATATGAAAATTCCAGTCGTATTGTAAAAATTGATTGGTATTTAATTGTTATTGGTTGTTGGGTTGAGGTGTGGCAGAGACTAATTTGTATCCTGATATTCTCACGGGAAGGGGAACTTTGCGGGCGAAACCGCGAGCTTCCGCTAGTAGTTTTTAGTAGGCAGTTGATCCACCTGACATTAAGTGGAGTACCAGTACCTATAACAAATAAAACCTTTTTAGTATTATTAATGGATTACGCAGATGGCTTATCTGGCGGTTAATGGTAAACCATTGCCTTAAAACAGTCACACTTTGCAGGGCATAACTTTCCAGGGCATCCAAGGAACATGTCTTACAAAGTCTCACCCTATTTGCATCGTAGGTGAGCCTTGTAAGGAATAGCTTGGTGGGTATTATTTTTAACACAAAGCCTGTATGATGCTTAAGGTTTAATTCAGACTGGCACAAGAGCGAAGCGTCGCGTCACGTCGTAATTCTTGCGAATAGAAAAGTACAAAGTTTAATTGTACAAAATGAAATTAGGCGTCGTTACGCTTTGTACTAATTATTTGAAAGAGAAATGAATAGTATAATTTACAGTTGACAAACTTGGCGCTTCGCTTCGCTTTAAGCCCATAGACGTGTGCCTTGTCGTGTTGTCCAAACTCTGTTTTAGTAGCTCTAATCATATACAAATTAAGAATTTGGAGTGTAAGAGTCTACCTTCTCTTCTCTTTGTATACCTATACTAAAGCCAAACTCGATTGAGAATGCTTGTCAACAAACAAATTTAAAATGAAGGTAGGAAATGCAACACATTTTATGCCTAATAAATTTAAAATTATGTTTTGTTATTTTAAAAATTCTTATTTAAAAGATATTGAATATATTAATTAGTTTTAAGCTTACTAATCAAATTTATTGTCATGAATTCGTCATTAACTATTTAATTAAAAAAATAGGTGTAAAATGACTAGTGATTTCTACCTTCCTTTTTAATGTTGTTTGTTGACAAGCATTCTCAATCGAGTTTGGCTTTAGTATAGTGTAGATATTTCCCCAAACATAGAAATTGGATTTTGGAAATCCAATTTTCCATATTTTGGACCACAGCCGGCTCTGACCCTTGATGACTCAGGGATTGCCGGACCCGATAATAGGATTGACTTAATCACACCGAAAAATGCTTCAGGCGCTCTTAATAGTCACCTCTCCGCAGACAATCTGCCAACTGCTTTATTTTTAGTCGTTACCAACTCGAACACAATTTCGCCTTTATCCAACTCCCGATGGAAGTCATCCCCGTGTAATAGTGGTGTAATTAGGGATGAAAGTTAATGTGAATTTTATTGTTTGTGTAACCCACGCATAACTTTTTACAGAGTTGTCCGATTTTAATAATTCTTTTTGACGTGACAACGTCTTATAATTCGATAGAGCCGGCTGCACGCACGAAAAAACATGACGTCATGCGTCGTTACCTCGCTTAGAGGCGTTCCATGTAAGGATTGAAGTGCGTTCGGCCTCTGCGTTCGGCAGCGTTCGACATCCGTCTATTAAATATAATTATTAAATATATTAATTTTAAATTAAAAATTAATATATTTATAAATTAATATATTTATTATAAATTTAAAATATAAATTTATAAAATCAAAATCAATTATTTTATTAATTTAAATTAATATTTATAAAAATATACTTAAATTAAAAATTTTAATAACCAATTAAATGCTACCATTCCATCAGTATTTTCTTAAGACATTGTCACGTTCAACTATCGTCAGTAAACCGACTTTACAGACAACCAATTTTTTTTATTAGAAAGGGCATACATCCAAGGTAGTCCCATTGTCATCATGTTAGGGTCTGATGATGATATCCTGGGTTTCTTGCTTGCCAGCCAAGGTTTCTACTTTAAGGACGTTACCTAGAACCCACAAACTGCTTTACTACGTAAAATAAATGTTCCTTAAACTTGGCTGGCACCGACTTCATAGATATTCTTAAGTAAATTAAAGCAACTAAATGACACAGTTATTTTTTACTTTTTAGTGCGTTTTGTGTCGGTTCCATTTTTTATTAAAACTTTTTTATCATATAAGATAGTGGGTTTGCTTGGACGAGATACAAGTTTACCCAAATTGTACCTTTTTATATTTTTTTTTATCGACTACAAGTTGGCCCTTGACTGCTATCACACCTGATATTCAGTGATGATGCAGTCTAAGTTGGAAGCGGGCTAACTTGTTAGCACGTGGCACCTAACATTACCATAATGTATATTATAAAGTAAAATAACTTTGTTTGTTAGTAGAGGAGCATACCGGAATCTTACTCGCAATGTAAAGGGAAATGAGATTTTGTAGGCAAAGGAAGTCGCGGGTAACCGCTAGTCGAGTACGAAGCGCGTAAAATTCAATTATCTGTGTAATATTTCCTCTTCGAAACACTGTAGAGGAGCGTTCACACTTAACTAAAAGTAGATGTATAGGCTATACGAGAAATTCTAGCGTTCCGACAAAAAAAACGGAGGACGTTCTCATTTCGACACGTATATTTTTTTTATATGTATGACCACGCATAACTTTTTACAGACTTGTCCGATTTCGAAAGAGCACACTTCCAAGATCGTCCCATTGTCATCATGTTAGGATCAGATCCTGGGAAAATTGAAGGAACTCTTCAAAATTTTATAGGCACACTTGCAGTGATTTCGGTTTTTGTGTAAGTATCGATAGCTTTTTGGCTAAAAGTGCCGTATAATATACTACAACAGTATAGTACGAGTACGTTACGTTGCGATAAATCACTAAAAAGTAAGAAAAAAAAAATTTTAACAAAAAGTAGAACCGAATCAAAACGCACTAAAAAGTAAAAAATAACTGTGTCATTTAGTTGTTTTAATTTACTTAAGCATATCTAGGAGTCGGTGCTAAATTTGTTTTCTCGTGGGGTCTGTTTATCTATAGGTACATTAAAAATTCAAAATTCCGAGAAAATAAAAATTTGAGAATGCTGCAACGCCTTAAATACAGGTTACTCCTATTTTAAGCACATAATATCATAAGTATACATTTTTATGTCGGTTAATACACTCAACACTGAGGGGGAACGACACTCGAACCCTATGACCATTGTCGTACCCAATCCCGACATAGACTTGACGATGACGATTCGTATTAAAAGAAAACTATGCCTAATTATTTTAATATTAATGAGCATGATGTGACATTTAGGTACTCTTCAGACATGAACAAGTCCTAACTAACCCTGAGACGTGATATACCGTGGGTGTACGGCGCTAACCCCGCTGTATCGCACACAGCTAGCGCGGGATGTAATTAGGAATAGTAAATATATGCACTTTAGTGTAGATAACCAGTTTACGAGCTTAGCTTAGTGTTTAGCATACGTTATTATTTTACACTAGCGTTTTAGTGTGACTTTGCTCGCTTTATAACATCCTGGCGTATTTAAAAATGTTCTCGCTAAACAAACTTATAAAAGTATTTCGTACATAATTTTTATTCTCCATTTAATCTCTTAGGTATTTTATTGTAATGGATGTATTCACTCTAAAAAAACCTACACTTTGAGGCCCAGATAGACATGAATACATTACTTAATCTATTTTTCACTATCGCTAAAAATCTGTAAGTACTGTAGTTTCGATTAGAAAGACAAACAATGTGTAATTGAGCTATCGACAGAACACAAAAGTCTCTTTCTTGAAAATCTTACAACATTTTTGCTTACGAGAGATAAGGATAGAGATAATACTTCTCCGCTTTCACATACCAGCCCTTTTTTTCCGTTTATTCGTTTGACAAAATAAGAAAACTTTAGTTATACCTTTTTAACAGTACTTCACTTCATATTATATTATCTAGGATACATCATAATTGTCAGTAGATGGACATCCACTGCTACATGGAATGTATAGACAAATGCAAACTGATTAACTTACAGATTTTTACATAATTAAGATCTTACCACCACAAGGACTCGACAGTGAACATCGTTGTGGGAAGACGGTGATAATAATAATTTTTATACCATAGATTACAAGTGTGACTCCAGCATAAATCGCCGCTATAATAATTTAGAACTGTTTACCAGTTAATTAATTATTATAATAGTTTACATAATAAACTTCTATATCATCCAGGTAGTTACGGTGCAATCAATTTTGTATAAGGTCAATTAAACTGATTATTATCTATCCAATGAATCGTAATATTATAATAATTAATTAAATGGTTTTAGATTCATATTATCAGGAACAATAATTTATTAGTAATTGTTGAAACTGCGGGTGTATTTTAGTGGAAACAAATATTTGTTTACGATTTAGTCAACGAGAATAATCCGATCCAATCCATTTAAGTAAGAGTTTTAAACTGAAATTAATGTTTAATAATAAAATTCGCTTCTGTTAAATAGGCGGCAGCAAACATTTCTCAATTCATCGTCATCATCATCAGGGTTTTCAGCCAAAGGTCCACTTTTGGGTATATGGCTTAAAATCAAGACAGTCTTAAGCCGTCTTGAGCCGCCTACAACCAGCAGCTCTATATAACCCACTTGAAGTAAGTCCGCCTCTTAGGGGGTCACCGACGCCGTGCGGGGGAACGTGGTGTTCTTTGTGTGGGGTCTTTATTTCAGCATCCTTAGTGCGGAGTACAAATAAGTACATTTTTATTTATAGAAAGTATGCAAGTGACGAGCTACGAGGTTATGACACCTCAAACGTTCCAGCTAAAACTGAGAATTTCGTAGATAAATCCCAATAATTCTAAATTTAATTTCTTCACCCTCAACTTGAACCCAGGCCAACGTGATCCGTTACCAAACTTGTTGACCACAAGACCAAAGAGCTAAACTTTAAGTATAAAAAGAAAATTATGAAATTAACAACTTTTAACAATTTCAAGTCAACATTTGTATAAAGTCGAAAGAAAATGTAGATGGGATTTTAAACAAAAACGGGAAATCGTTTTAATAAAATTCAATTTTCTCTAAGGTTGACATTGGCATAATAAGAGCTAAAATATGACCTAAGCTCTGGCACCCAGCTCACAGCCGAACGCCTGCGGGAAAGTTATGGCAAACTCCAATGAATGTGCTTCCACTACCTACATTTAGTTTTTCATCTACTTTATCACGTTTAATGCCTTCCGGGGAATGAAAGTCATTGTTTTTAATCCCCGATTTAAAATCAACATCTGTGTGTGTGCGTGTGTGTGTATGTATCTGTGCTCCCGTAGCGTAGCTCCCGAACTTATACATACATACATAAACATCACGCCTTATTCCCATAGGGGTAGGCAGAGACCACATCCATCCATTTGCCACGGTCCTTGTATACTTCCTTAGCTTCTTCCACTTTCATTAATCTTTTCATACAAGTTCGTCGGTTTAGGGTACTCTTGACCTGGCCATTATTTAAACAGTCCTAAATTTGGTCCAGGAACATTCGCCTTCCTCTTCCAACATTTTCATTCATCCTCGCCTTGTAAATCTCTTTTGTTGATCTTCTTTCATCCATTCTCTCTACATGTCCAAACTATCTAAGCATCCATTTCTCAGTTTTAGTCACTACATCTTTTACACCACACTATTCTCTTATCATACTATTTTAACTCTGTCATACAGTTTTAACCCGCACATACTCGTCAACCGCATTTATTTTACTACATGATTTACAGAAAATGGTAACTATTATGAATGCAGCTCTGAAAAGGAAAGGAATGAAAGTGAATGTTAGCAAAACGAAAGTAATGGTTTTTGAAATTGATCTAAATTGATCGCCGCTTTTAAATTATGGAATACATATTTTTTCACAACTCCTATATCATATCAATTAATATCAATACCAAATGACAGGGCTTAACTAGTAAAATACTATGCACACTGACAAGTTTCAAATCCAAGATGGCCACAACGTAAAAATTACGAATTTGAATTTTTTGGGAATTTTGCGGGTTTTGAAGTTTTAATTTAATCTTATTCTTATTATCATTGTGTCAGCGACGTCTCGATCAAAGGTAACCGATTGAAAAAAATATAACTATTAATTTAATTTAATTTAATTATTAATTATGTTTTTCTCTACCTAAGAACCCAAACACTTAAATCATTATCAGTCCAGCCTTTCGGAAGAGGATAGGCATTATTACATTTTCTGTTAGCTTTCTAGTGGATTTCGGTGTGAACAATAATGTCTCCAATTTTCTTAGAACTTTTCTGTTTGCACTTACTCACAACTCGAAGAACACTCCAAGTTATTTGCAAACAAATATATTTCATCTTTGAATAACAAGAAAAGTGGAGAAAATATATTATATGTCTCTCCAGGTAAAGGTGTTTCCACTAATGTGCCTTAAAACTAAACGCGATGCAAACTCAAGAGAAGATAATATTAACGTTTCTCTTTAACAGAATGTTGGACCACTCGGTCTTAAACATGTAATTATTTTGTGAAAATTCAAATTGAATTAGGATCACTATTTAGCACTAGAAAAAACAAAAGACTTGATTTTCCTGTGAGTGGTGACTTTAACGCATGATTATTATAGAAACATACATCATCACCCTGAACCCTGGTGCTGTGCCAGCCAGTTGCTCAGTTTCTATGCGCTCAAGTGCACAGTGGGTAATTTCCTCTAGAACAAAACTCGAGTTACATTATGTCTTCTCGCAGAGATGCTGCTAGGAGCAGTACGAGTCCTGCGCCTGGCACTGTGCCAATGCTCAGTTACACTGCACTCAAGTGCACAGCAGGTAATTTCCTCTATAACAAAACTCGAGTTACACTATGTCTTCTCGCAGAGATGCTGCTAGGAGCAGTACGAGTCCTGCGCTTGGCACTGTACCAATGCTCAGTTACACTGCACTCAAGTGCACAGCAGGTAATTTCCTCTAGAACAAAACTCGAGTTACATTATGTCTTCTCGCAGAGATGCTGCTAGGAGCAGTACGAGTCCTGCGTCTGGCATTGTGCCAGGCTGTGCTCAGTTACACTGCACTCAAGTGCACAGCTGGTAATTACCTCTAGAACAAAACTTGAGTAAATTTAAATTTGCTTAAGAGCCTCGACGTGACAACAGTTTTGGTTACGTGAAGTTACAAGAAACTGAGGAATTTCCTTCAAACGTATATATTTATACAAAATTTTATATACTCGTCTGACTAACGTCATTAGTTTTTATAACTACGTATAGCTCTTGCGAGATCTATCGCCATCATTGTCAGTTTATTTGAACGCCATACTGCGGGCTACACTTCTCTACTTATAGAAATTCATCATCATCGTCATTATCAGCCTACTAACGGCCCACTACAGGGCCAGGCCTCCCCCCTTAAAGGAGAGGGGATATGGAGCGTACACCCACCACGCTGCTCCAATGCGGAAATTATAGAAATTACATATGCTATAATATGCAAGGTTCTACAAATTTTTAATTATCCAGCGGGAACTCTTTATAAATACCCAGACACTGAAAACATCCATGTTCACCACACAATCAATTTCCAGATCTGGAAATCGAAACCACAGGCTAGGATGCAGAAACAGGTTCACAACCCACTGTGCCACTTGGCCCTCAAATAATGCCAACTTATGTGTTATCTTGCCTCTTCTAACTCAAGAACCATAGCTGGCAACAATATTAGTGCAATTTAATTCTTTGCCCATTTCACATACGAGTTGTAGAGTACAAGCGCAACGTACACGGTAGATAATGTTCGACCACAATGCAGCAAATAGTTTCCATTTGAATTTATCTCCCTTTGTGCGCCTCTGGACTGCATTAGATATAATATCGTTAATGAAGCCAAATTGATCTTTTATTCAATGAATCCACTATTACTATTACTATTGAATATGCGTTTTGGTCTAGTGGATTAGCGGCCGATGAATAATTTGCGTCATTATTTGCATGCTTTGTTGTCGTTACGTTCGCCTGAAATTTCTGATATTTACCTGATTATAGCTGTATTGTTATGTTTTTCAAACGAATATACCTACCTAGAATGTATCTATCTGCACATATTATTTTTTTTTTTTTACTAAATAAATAAATAAATATTATAGGACAACTACACACATCGCTATATGGCCCCAAAGTAAGCGTACTCGTAAATAGCTTGTGTTATGGGTGCTATGGTAACTGATGGGTATTTTTATATATATATATTATACATAAATACTTATAATATATAGATAAACACCCAGACACTAGAAAACATCCATGCTTATCACACAAACATTTTTCCAGTTGAGGGAATCGAACCCACAGCCTAGGACGCAGAAGCAGGGTCACTACCCACTGCGCCACTCGGCCGTCAAAATAAAAATATAAATAAATAAGTATAAACAAAATACCATTGATAGTTAATGGTATTTTATAATAACTTTGAATATATAGGTAGATTGATTTATAATTTAGCAAATAGTTAATTATTTGGATTCAGGCTAAGGACGGATTTTTCGATACTCACTTGATAATGAGATCTATGCGGGCGAAACCGCGTAATTCGAAGATGATAATTAATTATTTCATTAAATCCTTCTTACACACATGTGAATTCATGAATTCCTTAATAATAAATAAAGATCGATTAATGTGCTAGAGGCAAAAATACACGATACTTCACCTCTGCGCCAATGTGAATTATGCTATAGTGCATTTAAGTACCTCTTCCAGAAAGACCAACTTACTTCGTAAAATATACAGCATACATTTTGTATAGTAATACAGGTAAATTGACGCCAAAATGAACGCAATTGATGAAATGTGGGTAGTTAACTATTATCACGGTTGTGGTCGGTGCACCGCGGCCACGCATGTGTACAGTTCATAGTATAATGCAGACGCATTTCCGACCTGCAGCGATGCTATTGTGTTTGTAATGGTGGGTAATGTTGTATTATATGGCTGATACTAACGAATACTTGCTTCTACCGTTTGAATGTAGATTTTTAATTTACTGCGCGATTTTTTTATTATTCAGGTTAATCCAGAATCATAAATTCGTGTATCAAGATATAATTATTATATCAGATTATAGTTTATCTCTGTAACAAATTTTATTAAAACCCTTTCAGATGATTTCGTGTGATTCCCTACTAGGTTTTAACTTTCTATAAATCATTTTGTATTAAATAATTTTACTTCGATGGCCCACTGTTTCAATGCGGGTCGGAGGGGGAGTCCCGAACCTCGCAAATCCCAAAAATCCCCCTTATATATGCCCATGGTACACGCCTACTGATTAGATTTGAAATCCAGGCCATTGGGTTTCCGAAGCTATAGACGTATCTGAATATTTGATACGAAAAATATTAATACTTGCAATTTTGATTATTTGTTTTTTAATTTTTCGAAATACTGAACCCTAAAACTAAAGTATAAAACAGTTAGTGACTCGTAACATCGACCTAAATCGAAAACAATCCGACACGTTGAACCACAAAACACCGTATATCACTGATCTGAAGTTAGTTTCACTCAGTTCAGCAGATTTCGACTATCGAAAGATTTATGGACCGTGGTCCCGAGCGATACCTATCTTACTGTCAGATAGACACTAGTGTACTGTTATGAACATGTGTTTTTTGTTTCTATTTTCACCATGACCATCAGAGAAAAGACAAAAATTGCTTGAAATTAGTTATTTTGGCGTCCTATTTTTTCTAAAATGTCATATTTATAAATGTCTAATCAAGTACCTAAAAATAAGTTTTAAGCTTCTAACTTTAAAAATGACGATACTTTAATACAACATTTCATCCCCCCTTTTAACCCCTTACAAGCCTATTTTTCACAATTAAAGTAGCTTATGTCTTTTTTCAGGCTCTAGATTATCTTTTTTTTTTATTGACTACAAGTTGACCCTTGACTGCTATCACACCTGATGTTAAGTGATGTTGCAATCTTAGACGGAAGCGAGTTAATTTGTTAGGAGTAGGATGAAATCTACACCTGTTTCAGTTTCTACACGACATCGTACCGGAACGCTAAATAGTTTGGCGGTACGTTTGTCGCGAGGGTGGTAACTAGCCACGGCGAGAGCCTCCCACCAGCCAAGTGCCAAGCCACCATCTGTGTACCTAATTTCATTTAAATCGGTTCAGTAGTTTTGGCGTGAAAGAGAGACAAACAGAAAGACAGATAGAGTTACTCTCGCATGTATAATATTAGTATAGATACACCTACAGCTCTACTTTTGTTTTGACTTTTTTGTTGTTCTTGAGCTTTTGGTACATTTATCGATTTTAGTATAACTGTGTGTCGTGGGTCGTGAAGTGTTGTCGTGGTCATTGGTGATAAAGGTTTTGGGTGATAAAGAGAAGCTCATAATATTTCATACTATTTACTAGAACTCATTTCCTCGTAATGTGAAGCCACATATTATGATAATCACTGGACCATAGTCAGTTATATTTACTAAAACGATCCTTTCAACACTTAATTGCCTGCTATTTTTAACCGAAGAAAAAAAACGGAGGAGGTTCTTAATTCGACACGTATATATATTTTTTTTTATATGTATGACAACGCATAACTTTTTACAAGTTGTCCGATTTTGATAATTCTTTTTTTATTAGAAAGGGCACACTTCCAAGGTGGTCCCATTGTCATCATGTTAGGATCTGATGATGATATCCTGGGGAAATTGAAGGAACTAAAAACAGCGATTTCGGTTTTTGTCTCGGTATCGGTAGCTTTTTAGCTACTAGTGTCGTATAATATACTATGAGAGTATAGTACGAGTACGTTACGTGGCGATAAATCACTAAAAAGTAAGAAATAATTTTTTTTAACAAAAAACTGAACCGACTCAAAACGCGCTAAATGACACAGTTATTTTTTACTTTTTAGTGCGTTTTGATTCGGTTCAGTTTTTTGTTAAAAAAATTTATATCTGCAAGTGACTCTATGGAAACCCTAAGCGTAGTTTGTATTGACAAATAAAATCACACGAAAGTGACAAAAGATGGTTGCTACGTTTTTCCACCCTTGTGAAAGGTGAAAATGATTTATTTATGTTGAACTTCGCTTCCAATGTTATCTGCGAAAGAAAGTTCATACGTTTCCGCTTCATAAATCTGTGTGCACACTAGAACTGAAATGAATAAATTCAGAAATTAAATCTCATCATTTACATCGTGTATCATGAATTATCAGTTTATTAACAGTCCACCACAGGGTCAGGCGTCCCTCCTTTTAGAAAACAGGACGGGTTGGTGATAGTGACTGGGACAGACGGCTTAAAGTGATCTCCAAGGCACGGGGGTCTGATATCACCGACTTCCCGACTCTGTGCTTAGAATTACTGAATAAAGTGGAAAGAAAAACTCAGAATAAGTCGACAACCAGATTCAGGACTCGAACCCAGGACCACGTGATCGAAGCCACATAGTCTAACCACTAGACCAGTGATTCTCAACCTTTTTTTTGTTGCGGCACACATTTAATGATTTCAATATTTGGCGGCACACAAAGAGAAAGATAAAAATTATTTACTTACTAAACACACTGCATAAATAGTTTATGACAAAAATTTTAAATACACCAAGACCCCGCTTTGCGTCACAAAATTTGAAAGCAAGTAATAAAATAATTTATTTTTTTATGGATTTAAATATATATTCATGTTAAAAATATTTTTCTTTTTAAATTATATAATTTAATAATATTAACAAATTAGGCGGCACACTTTTGAAATTTGGCGGCACACAAAAGTGCCGCGGGACATTGGTTGAGAATCACTGCGCTAGACTAATGAATATCTCGTTTATTTTAAAAAGGTTTAATTTCCAAGCACTTTAGAAAAGTCAACTTTAACTGTTTGTACCGACTCTACCAGTTGAAAGGCCCTTTGATGAAGGCTCTTTTAAAGGAAGATGTAAATCGTTTTGTTTAAATCCTTCCTTCTGATAATACTTCACACTACAGTTTCAGTACAAGTAGTAGCGTGACCCCAGAGCTCATCTGAGGAAGTAAATAAAAGGCTCTGAATAATTATGGAGAACTTTCTTCTTTTTAAAATATTGACTTAAGTAGTTGTGTGGTGCTTTCAAACCATTCTATCTTGTTATAACTATAATAATAATTTTTCACTCATTTTTCTTTCAAAAGGGTCTGAGAATGTAACGTACACGGCGCAAAATCCCATTATTACTCGGTTTCTTTTTACTCTCTCGTTATAACAATACAATGGGTAATTTTGGCCCTCATCTCGCCATGGGAAGGCGTGCAAATTATGTCGGACTTCTACCGACAAAAACCTTAGGTTTTCCAACCCGTAGCCTGGTGACTGGATCACGGGAACAATTTAATACACAACCGACGCTCCCAGTGTACATTTACCCTACTTTATTCTGTTTTCAACTTCACGAGAATACGGAAAACATGATTAATTCCCGACACAGACAGATCGCACTCGTACGAGTTCCTTATAACTTCTGTTGACAGACTGTCTCCAGCACATCACTCTTATTTTCGGTAGGCGGATGTGAATGGGCTCTTTTGTGAATGAAAGGAACTGAATGTTTCATACATATGTTAACTACATCAGATGTGTATAGTCAGAGTATAGCTATTAGCAGTGTAAAATTTACCTAAAATCGTCATCCATATAAATATTTTTATTGTTGGCTTGTATTTAGGATAGAAAAGGTAGTCGAAGTCATTAAGTTAAATTAGTTAAATGACTTTATTTAACTAATTTAACTGAGAGACAATAGAAAGAAGTTAACGGATTTAATATTTTGTATTGTTAATGCTTTTTCTATCATGTACTTTTGTTTACCCGTATTTTTAAATTGTATGAAAATTATGGTACTTTCTTTTGGTTTATATTCCTTACTCTTCATTGATTTTTATGCTCAGATACTAAGGTACGTCCACATTTGATGTTACCCGTACAGTATGAGCTGGTGTTACGTGAAATATACGACTATACTAAAGCCAAGTTCGATGGAGAATGCTTATCAACAAACAAATTAAAAATGAAGGTAGATAATGCAACACATTTTATGCCTAATAAATTTACAATTAAGTTTAGTTTTCTTATAAAATCTTATTTAAAAGATATTAAATATATTAATTACTTTTAAGTTACTAATCTAATTTATTGTTATGAATTCGTTATTAACAAGTTAATTAAAAAATTTTTGTGTAAAATGACTAGTGATTTATACTTTCATTTTCAATTTGTTTGTTGATAAGCATTCTTCATCGAGTTTGGCATTAGTGAAGGTAGATAACTGACGTCAGCACTGCGTAGTAATGTATCTATGTTATAATTCAAGAATCAACTCTACAAGCACTTTGGTCAAATCTTGTCTATTTATAGTGACTTTACTAGTACTTCAGAAGACATATACTAACACATAAGTGACGATAAAAATGTCAAGAAAAGTCATTAATTATATCATTTTAAAATTATCATTTTCAACACTTTTATTATTCCTCATGTAAACATAACATAGGGAGAAGAAAGTCGATCAGATAGCATCCGAGCCAGATTATTACGTCAGGTGTCGACGTGCTATTAATCCGAAATGCATTCAGCATTACGGTTTTATTTATTACTACATAACAATACAAAATTTATAACCTTTTAAAACAATAGCTGAATGAGATATTTTCAGCGGGTTTTTACGTAAAATCACCGGGTTGGAGTACGTTTACACTGAACAGAGAAGCGCGGAAAATGTAAAGAAAACTCATTGGTCCCAGATCCTTTAATGAGCAGCGTTGTCATCATTATATCAGCTGATGGACTTTCTTTGCTGTACCTTTTGTGAGGAGTTTTAGAAACAACGATCCTAAGCCGTGGCAGCGCGTTACAGGGTCGCAAAGCTGAAGTTCGACGACCTCCGTGGCGCAGTGGTATGCGTGGTGGATTCATAAGACGGAGGTCCTGGGTTCGATTCCCGGCGGAGCAGATTGAGATTTTTCTTAATTTGTCTAGGTCTGGCTGGTGGGAGGCTTACGCTGTGGCTAGTTACTACCATACCGGCAAAGACGTACCGCCAAGCGATTTAGCGTTCCGGCACGATGTCGTGTAGAAACTGATAGGGGTGTGGATTTCATCCTACTCCTAACAAGTTAGCCCGCTTCTTCAATCTGCCCCGCCGGGAATCGAACCCAGGACCTCCGTCTTATAAATCCACCGCGCATACCACTGCGCCACGGAGGTCGTCGAATTTTCGAAAATTCGAAAGTCCTTAAAGGCCTAAGTGCAGCAGTGGAAGTCAATCTGCTAATAATGATAATAAAGTCAAACAACAGAAAAAACAAATTGTAATAGCAATTTTATTTCTCTGACATCAAAACTTCTCCGCTCGGTGGATGTGAACGCAACCTTACTCCACATTTTACCTCGGAGTACGTGCGCTCGAGGGTAATAATAATTTTCCTATAAAACAATGGCCTCAAAACTGTACTCCACGTTTTTTCATAAAAATATTTATTAAAATATTTTCACCCGCTCTATTAATTAAGAGTATACGGTACACGGTTCCTGCGTTAAGGGATATTGGTTTCTGATATTTATAAATAACTTTTGAATGTATAAAATGTTATGCTGATGTGTGAGTAACTCCCGCATTTTATACCCGCTGTCAAACCCTTTTAAAAAAATCTTTTTTTTTTATCGACTACAAGTTGGCCCTTGACTGCTATCACACCTGATGTTAAGTGATGATGCCAAGACAAATTAAGAAAATCTCAATCTCCCCCGCCGGGAATCGAACCCAGGACCTCCATCTTATAAATCCACCGCGCATACCACTGCGCCACGGAGGTCGTCAAATCTCAACATAGTCTAAAACTATATCCTAACCACTCAACGGATTTTAATCCGATTTTCATCATTCATATTATGATTCAAGAACAATGTTTATACGTGTGGACGAAGTCGCTGGTGTCTAGCTACTATTTAGTACTACGTGATATAATATATTATTTGCAGTGTACTTCTTACGAACCTGATATAGAACTTACACTAGTGCGTAAAATGGACCTGTAAGCAAAAACATATACTGCTTATTACACTGATCTGATAGTGATTATTAAATAATCAAACAACTTCAAGCCTACCAACTGGCATTGAAGCAGCTCGGTGTATCTACGCGCCATAGATTAAAGACTACTAGATGGAGTCATAACGCGGCTGTAGGGTCAAGAGCGTGACAGACTTATTTCATTCGGCCTTTATTAGAAAGTGACACAAAATTATTTTTTGTCCCTTTCAGCGTGTTCGTTTTTATTGTTTGTCAAGAGTGGAGTTTGTGACAAGGACATATCTGAGCAATTATTAGCTTTTTATGAAATTTGCTGATAAATAATCTAACTTTCGGTTACGATATTAATTAGACGTTATCTGCTATGGTGGGTTGTATATTTTCGCTGCAACAGTCGCAGCGAACAGAAAATCGAAGGAATTACGTTTCATATGTAGGCATAAACTTCATTGATTGATGATTTAAAGCTTAGATATGTTATTTTTTAGCAAATTTCATGTATTATGCGTTAACTAAACTATCTTATATAAAGCTATATTTCGTATTTTACGATATTTTAAAACATAACGTTTTATGATGTACTTTAAATGTTGACATGTCATGTCAATAAGGCTGATTTGCTGTCTCACGAGTGGACACGCTATGGGCTCTATCTAGTTGTCTTTAATCTATGCTACGCGCCATACATCGGATAATACATCGGATAATGACGGAAATCGGGCCCTGTCAGTTGGCCATCACTATAATGACAATGATGATACATCCTCGACAAAGCTACATACAGATGCTAGAAAACAAAACGTTCGTTTGGCAATCGGGTAAAATGAACCTATGCCCGTATAAAAAGTGTAATCAGTACAATAATATCGAAGGACGCGATAAATCCCGCAAGGCGGACAAAGGGGACGTTTTACTGCTCGCTCGAACATAAAACATCATTTCCGCACGTTTCCGCACATTTCCGCACATTGTGCCGCACAGATCTGGTGGTGCGTTGTAAAAAGTGCGGGAAAAATTGACGCAAAAACAAAGTCGTATTGTTTTAACTTACTGTGATTATAAGTTTTTATTTACCTTGCTCAGTTTTTACGAGTATTTGTGGGACAAATCATTGAAGTTGATAAAACTATCTATCAAAACTAAGACTGTACTGGCGAACACTCTTCTCCTCTCCATCTTATATTACGCCGATGCCTGTTACCAGGATTTGACTGCTGATCTCCTTAGCAAACTGGAGCGCTTGCAGAATCTATCTATCAGATTCATTTTTGGGCTCAGAAAATATGACCATATCACTGAATATCGCAAGAATCAGAGTTAGTCAGCAATATCTATCATTGTAATTTATTTATCTCGTGTACAAATATATATTTATGTGTATTTATATTTATGTATGTGTCGAAAAAGGAATAACCTTTTGGACTCCTCTTTCGACACATAACTGAAACGACAAATAGATAACTGAAAGAATAATTAACAGCAACCCCAAGACACCGCGACTCAAGCTAAGAGTAATAATTAATTCGTTTGCACAAATTAATTATCAGAGTTGTCTAGGTTAAGCGATAAGCAAAGTACAACGTCTGCACCGCGCCGTGCCAGAGCCTAAACTGTACCTAATTTTTTTTTGTTTTTATTGCAATTCCCCGTCACTCAAATGTAAAGGTCCGTTAATCTAGGTTACCTGGAAGAGATCACTTCTAGTGATAAGGTCGCCTTTTGCGCTTAAGTTTATATTGTACCATTGTTTCTTTTATTATGTGCAATAAAGATGTTTAAATAAAAATTAAAAATATCTAGCGTACAATTCTATTTTATTTTATTTTACTACAATCGTGTAAGCCCTTGAATGAAATTACTTCTGAAGGTAAATGACGTTGCAATCTAAGAGGCTATTTAACTTGTTAGTAGAATAAAATCCACATCGCTTTTGGTTTCGCGATTTCGTACCGCAACACTAAATCGCTTATCTGCATGTCTTTACCTGCAAGATGGTAACTAGTCATAGCCGAAGCCCTCCACGAACCAGTCCTGAAATAATTAAGATAGTCTCAATCAGCCTACCCGGGAATTGAACCTAGAATCTTCCACCTTATAAATCCGCCGTTTACACTCAGTTCTCAATATCCTAATTTCCCAACAAAATGAAACGAGTGAAGGCCGGTCCACCTGTACGCCGATTACTTCAATATACATTATGTGAATGTCTGTAATTCAAGGAAATTGCTCTCAACTCGCGATGATGACTTTTGTCCCTGGGCCATGGCATCGCGACAAACTCTTGTGCGACGTCTAAAATCATTTAATATTAAAAACTAACTTGCTACGGTTGTTAACTGGGCTTCATAAGAAGGTTCAGAGTCAACCAGCGTGCGATAGTATGATCGAATTAAATATGAGGAGATCCGCAGACATACTAAAGTTACCGACCCATTTCATGGCATCGCAAAGCCACATTATTCACAGAGTGAATAGCCGTTGGAGTCTCAAATGCTAGAATGATGACCCCGCACCTAACAGTCCAGTGTTGGCTCCAGCTAAGGGGACTGACGGCATTAAACTTGTCGCAGGAAGCTGCTGACCTAAGGGGGCTAAGGATAGTTTGGAATGTCCAGTTGCGGACGTCTATTGGTTGATACCTGTGTGCATAAGGTGTGATTACCTATATGCATGATGTCAATTTGAAGTTGCTTCCAGCGCTGCAGTTCGCTGTAGCATTATGCTGAAGACCGAATAAGATATTATTATTTTGTCAGTTATTCTTTTTTAATTCGTTTATTTATTTTAATTGGTAGTGGTGCTCTTCTAAACAAATAAGTTTCTTTTTCTTCTCTCTCACAATCATAATAAATAAATAAAAAAAATAAAAAAGCGTTTTATTTCTCCTAAAAACTTTACTATTTAGATTATAAATTACTTAATATCTAAATTTAATTTAATTCCTTGTTTTATAAATTATTTATATTTTTATTTAAAAGAAGAATCCTTGACGGTGAAGGCCTCCACCAGGTTTTTCCAAAGTGAACGGTCTTTGGCCTTCTGCATTCAGTTTTGTCTTGCGGAATGCGTGATTTCGTCCGCCCACCTATATCGCGGCCTGCCTCTGTTACGAGATCCTTTTGGTCCCGGCCATTTCGTTTTCCTGATAGTCCAGCGGTCATCCGTGAGTCGAGCGACGTGTCCGGCCCATTTCCATTTGGCTTTAAGGGCGAAGGTTAAGACATCGATTAAATTAGTTTGCTGTCTGATAATAGAGTGTCGGATTTTGTGTATTTTTCTTATTTTTGTTATACTACACAATCATAGTTAATCTATGATCTTTAAATAAAGCTCTTAATCATAAGTTTATGAAAAGTTTCTCGTTAAACGGTGCAGCTAGGAAGTTTCAGTATATAGACGGGATGTGTTTCCGGTAAAGCCATGGCCCGGCAGCAGTTATCGCGAGCGTAGAACAATTGAACGTTTTCATCTCATTTTGTGCAATCTGTTTAATAGAGATAAGTGGCTCTGTTATAGCGTGAACAACTCTTGTTTATGAACACGAGCCGCCCTTTATATAGACTTATTTGCATTTATTTGATAAAAACAAGCAAGATTAAATGATTATTAAAATGTATCTATGTATTTCCTAATAGTAATATTTATTAACTGGATGGATGTTGTGAACTAATATGTGAAGTTAGATATTATAACACATAATTGGAAACCATAATTATATATACAAAAGATTGCAGGCGGAGTACAGAAAAAATTAAAAGTCCATTTCATATAGTAACCTCAATAGCTCAATAATTAGGGGCTAAACTCAACACCGAGAGATCCTGGGTTCTCTCCTATTAGACCACTCATTTTGGACACAATATTTCCGACCTAATAAGAGTGGAATGTGAATATTAACGATATTTAAAAAGGTGACAAAATTCATTAAAAAGAAAAGAAAAACAATATTACACATCAAAAAAAAATTTTTAACAAAAAATAGAACCGACTCTAAACGCACTAAAAAGTAAAAAATAACTGTGTCATTTAATTGCTTTAATTTACTTAAGCATATCTATGAAGTCGGTGCCAGCAAGTTTAAGGAACATTTATTTAACGTAGTAAAGCAGTTTGTGGGCTCTAGGTAATGTCCTTAAAGTAGAAACCTTGGCTGGCACCGACTCCTAGATATGCTTAAGTAAATTAAAGCAATTAATTGACACAGTTATTTTTTACTTTTTAGTGCGGTTTGAGTCGGTTCTATTTTTTGTTAAAAATTTTTATTTCTTACTTTTTAGTGATTTATCGCCACGTAACATACTCGTACTATACTGTCATAGTATATTATACAGCACTAGTAGCCAAAAAAGCTACCGATACCGAGACTAACACCGAAATCGCTGTAAGCGTGCCTCCAAAATTTGAAGAGTTCCTTTGATTTCCCCGGATATCATTATTCGATCCTAACATGATGACCCTGGGACCACCTTGGAAGTATGCCCTTTCTAATAAAAAAAAATTATCAAAATCGGACAACTCTGTAAAAAGTTATGCGTGGTCATACATAAAAAAAAAAACAAAAAAAAAATATACGTGGCGAATTGAGAACCTCCTCCGTTTTTATTCGTCGGTTAATAACCTGACTCCGTATTTGAAAACATAAAAAAGAAACATAAAATATAATCTATTTTCCAATTTAATTGTTAATTGGTGACTCGTAATCGCAAATCATAAAGGGAATACACCGGATAGCGCTTACAATACGCGTCGTATTACGATCAACAACGCTTGTTTTATAATCGAGCGATTGTTTCGATTACACCCGAGTCGAATGATAGCCATCGATGGGTTTAATCGATACAATGGCGTGACCGCGGATGACAGGACAAAACATTACGGTCGCGCGTAATTGACTTACGATGAACGGCTGTGTGTTTAAAAATAAACTATCATGATACCTGTATAGCGATGGTGGGTACTCCGTTATAGATGCGTGTGGAGTTCCAATATTAATCGTCGCTATATAAAGTCAAATTTTGAAGTTGAAGAAGGAGCGAAGAAGAAACGATAGTGATAGCACAGAATAGAGTTTATTGATCACAGGCACAAGAAATATTTTACAAGCAAACAGAACAGAAAAATTACATAGGTTTAGCGTAAGTATATTGACACTATGTCTATCCGCGAGGCGTGGTTAAAAACGGACTGCTCTGTCGCGCCGCGCCGGTTTTGGCGGCGGGCGCGCGATCTACGTTTAACGGCAGCCTAGTGTGTGTGTGGCGTTGTACAATATATGCACACAAAGGCCGCGCGCTAAATTGCGGAATATTAAATTATTAACTAAACTAATTATGTACTAATATATATAAAGGTAATGTATACTATGAAGTAACTAGTCATTAAATAATAATATATATAATGAATTTTTAATATAAGTTAAAACTTGTGCCTATACTTAATCAAGAGTAATAAATGCAATATATATTATATAGGGACATAAAATAAATAATATATGGCAAGGGCAGAAGTTGCCCACATCACTCCCCCCCAAGAGACCTAGTTAAGGTCGATGAAAACAAATGTAGGTATTTTTTTTTTTAAACTATAATTCGTCCCTTGACTATAATCCTACCAGATGGTAAGTGACAACACATTGAAATCATTACAAATATGAAAACTAGCTATAAGTAAAATTTATAACCCGATGAAATTTAATACTATATAAAATTTAATCTAAACAAATCAAAACAATTACAAATACAATCAATTACAATACATTAAGCCATTATTAATAACAATATTATAAAATTAAAACACAATTGTTAATTATTTACAAGAAGAAAACGCAAATAATTCGCGACGTATTAAAGTTATAAAGTAGTTAATTACCTATCGCTCGCTTAAACGACGCTGTGGCGAGCTCGGCGCATCGGCTTATCGCAAACCGGTTTACCGTTGCGGCGTCATGTAGTGACGACGCGACTACTTTACATTGATATTAGTTCAACTAGACATTAAATTTAGGTCGGCCGATAGAAATCGGGAAAACGAACAATACGTCCCGAACGTGACTTTTTGACCGTTTCCTGTTGTGTAGTTTTGTTTTGTTGTATGGGATCTTGTATGTTTGGGTGTAGTTGGTTAGGGGGAGGTTTAGAAGGGGGAGGTTGGGTAGGGTTAGGTATGGAAAATGTGTCGGTCTGTGTGTAAGCCGGTTTAAGGCGATTGATCGATACTGTGACAGATTTCCCTTTCACAAGAAGATTAAAAGTCTTGTCTCCTCTTGAGATTACCTTATATGGGCCTGTGTAGGCCGGCTGGAGAGGGGGACGCGAAGCGTCTTCGCGGAGGAAAACGTATTCGGCGGTCGCGAGCTCTTTGAACACAAAAATAGTATTTTTGTTGTGTCGCGAAGCAGGGACTGGTTTCAGCTTTCCGGCGAAAGACCTGAGGCGCGCTGTAAAATCAGACATATCTGTCGTACAGGGCCCACAAGGGTCAAAAAATTCGCCAGGCAGTCTGAGGGGCTCGCCATATACCAACTCCGCAGAAGAGGCTTGTAAGTCCTCTTTGAAAGCACAGCGAATACCGAGTAGGACGAGAGGCAAGACTTCCATCCAGTTATGATCAGCATGACAGGTGATTGACGCCTTCAGCTGTCTATGGAAGCGCTCTATAATTCCATTGCATGCTGGATTATAACTGGTGGTGCGCTTATGACGAAATCCGGCCGTTTTTGCCAGATATTGAAACAGCGCTGATTCGAATTGCCTACCTCGGTCAGTCACAATGCTTGCCATTACCCCAAATCGGGAAATCCATTCGGAGATCAAGGCTTTAGCCACAGTCTCCGCAGTGATGTCCGGGATGGGTATCACCTCAGGCCATCGAGTGAATCGATCGATGGCGGTGAGGCAATATTTATTTCCTTGTGAGACTGGGAGGGGACCGATAAGATCTATGTGTACACACTTGAAACGTGCACGAGGGAGGTCAAATGTTCCAATTGGTGAAGAAACATGTCGAGAGACCTTTGACCTTTGGCACGCTAAACAAGTTCTGCTCCACTCGCGACAGTCCTTTCTTACGCCAGGCCACACAAATCTCTCAGCTACCTCAGCTAAATCTACCAACTTGGCGGATGCAGTGGCGCCAGGGTGACTCAATGAGTGTAAGCTTTGAAAGACTCTCTTGCGAAAGTCTTTTGTGACGAATGGTCTGGCAGTCGTTGTACTGACATCACAGTACAGAGGGATGCGACAGCCAGGTATGTTCATCTTTTTCAGACGAAGAGAAGATTCTTCGCTGTTGAGATATTGGGTCAGCTCTGGGTCATTATCTTGAGCCATGGCCAAGTCAGTTAGGGAAATAGGAGATGCAAGTTCATCGACGCGAGATAAGGTGTCAGCGACAACGTTGTCTTTTCCTGAAATATGCCTTATGTCCGTCGTGAACTGCGAAATAAAATCTAAATGACGAAACTGTCTTGGAGAACAATTCTTCTTCCTTTCATGGAAGGCGAAACTTATAGGTTTGTGGTCTGTATAGACCGTGAAGTGCCTAGCTTCGACCATATGCTGAAAGTACTTAATGCTCTCATAGATCGCGAGAAGCTCACGATCGTATGGTGAGTACTTCTGCTGGGATGGACTTAATTTCCTAGAAAAGAAAGCAAGAGGTTGCCACACGTCATCATGTTGCTGCTGCAAAACTGCCCCTATAGCCAAGTCTGAAGCATCAGTGACTAATGCTAACTTAGCATTGCAGTCTGGATGTGCAAGAAGGGCTGCATTGGAGAGGCTGTCTTTTATAGCTTCAAATGATTTTAAAGTCTCACCTGAAAGGTTGATTGGTGTGGAACCTTTGACAGTTCCCGTAAGCAAAGCATTAAGTGGTGCTTGGATCTGAGCCGCGTTTGGCAAGAAACGTCTATAAAAGTTAGCCATGCCCAGAAAGCGCCTCAGTGCTTTGACGTCCTTAGGTGGAGGAAAGTCTCGTATGGCTTGTATCTTCGTGTCTAAAGGCTTGGTCCCGTTCTTGGAAATTTGATAACCCAAGAAGGTTACCTCGGGAACTCCAAATACGCATTTAGACACGTTGATTACCATCCCGTATTGGCGAAGTCTATTAAATACCTGGCGTAGGTGATCTTCGTGCTCGACTGCATTTCTGCTGAAAATCAAGAAATCGTCGAGATAACAGTAGACAAAGTCCAAGCCACGCATCATCTCATCTACGAACCTTTGAAAGGTCTGTCCAGCGTTACGAAGGCCAAAACTCATATAGGGGAACTCAAACATCCCAAAGGGCGTAGTGATTGAAGTTTTAGGGATATCTTTGGCGCAGACGGGTATCTGATTGTACGCTTTAGCCAGATCTATGGTGCTGAAAATTTCACAGCCTGAAATATTATGTGCGAAATCATGTATATGACTTACCGGGTACCTATCAGGTATGGTCCTGGCGTTGAGCTGTCGGTAGTCACCGCAGGGACGCCATCCGTTGTCTTTCTTGGGCGCGAGGTGCAGGGGAGACGACCAAGGGCTGTCTGAAGGCCTCGCTGTACCATTAGCGAGCATCGCCTCAAACTCTGCCTTCGCTACCTTCAATTTGTCGGGAGCTAGACGTCTAGGAGAACAGGTGACAGGTGGTCCAGGTGTAGTGCGTATGTGATGTTGGGTGTTATGAGGTGTAGTGTGGTGTGTACCAGGAGGTCGTGTAATGTCTGGGTAATCGCGTGATAGAAGTATGTGGTACGGCGATTCTCCAGTGAGTAACTTAACAGATAACACACTACAATTTGATGCTGTACATGCTTCAGAGGTAAGAGAAGTTAAATTATCTAATAACATCTTGTTCTTACAGTCTACAATAATGTTATAATGTATCAAAAAATCAACACCTATAATTGGTTTCGTAACGTCCGCCACTACAAAACGCCACTGATATGTACGACGCAGTCCAAGGTCCAAGTTTAGGTATGCATATCCATACGTGTTGATGGTTGAACCGTTCGCTGCAACCAGTGTATAGCCCGCCGGTGCTCGGCGCTCCTTGAGGTTTGACCGAGGGAAAACACAGAGGTCACTTCCAGTGTCCACAAGAAATTGTGTCTTCGTTGCGCGATCGGTAACAAAGAGGCGACCTGAGGTGGTGGGGCAATCGTCCGTCGCCATTAGTGATTGCCCATGGCATTTCCCGAAGGCTGATAATCACAGGGCTTCTGGCATCTCTTTGCGTCCTTTCCAAATTTGGCATGGTACCAGCATACGGGATACCGTCTGTAGCTGGAGTCTGAACGCGATCCACTTCGTGAAGACGCTCGTTGACGCGTCACTGTACGCGCTGAAGGTCTTGGTCTGCGTTCATCCAGTTTTGCAGATAATCGCTCGACCATCCTCCGAAGCTCTGCGATCTCACCGTGCACGCCTGGTGAGTTGGTCTGTGACGTGGAAACAGCTGCGACGTCCTTTGATGCTGTTATCTCATGCACGCGGTCTGCCAGGTCCAGAAGTTGGTCCAAAGACTGGGAAGGTTGTGTAGCCAGCACTGTCTGAACGTGTTTGGGTAGACGGCTGCACCAAATCGTTTTGAGAAAATCTTCTGGAATGTTCGAACCAGCTAGGTCTTGGAGATGACGAGCAAACTGCGACGGTTTTCTATCTCCCAACTCTTCATGCATTAAAAGTTGTCGTACTTTCTCCTCGTGTGAAGCGGATAGTCTTTTAATCAATTCTGTTCTTATTTTGTCATAGCGGTTAATCGTGGGTGGATTGACAATTATATCTTTGACAATTTTTGCGAATTGTATATCTAGGTTGTTAGTAACATGGCCAAACCTTGCGTAGTCCTCCGTGATGCCGTTGGTGTTAAATTGGCCTTCCAGTAATGCAAACCACAATTCTGGGTCCTCCGACGAAAACGCCGGAACTTTGATATTTGGTTTGCTGACCGCGCCCGTTGAAACTTTTTTCTTCGGCCGCGTAGTGATGTGGCCGTCGGAACGCTTCACGTCTAAATCTGCACTGCTATCACTCATGTTGATTTTTGCAGTCCTTAGTGGGGTCACCAGTATAGCGATGGTGGGTACTCCGTTATAGATGCGTGTGGAGTTCCAATATTAATCGTCGCTATATAAAGTCAAATTTTGAAGTTGAAGAAGGAGCGAAGAAGAAACGATAGTGATAGCACAGAATAGAGTTTATTGATCACAGGCACAAGAAATATTTTACAAGCAAACAGAACAGAAAAATTACATAGGTTTAGCGTAAGTATATTGACACTATGTCTATCCGCGAGGCGTGGTTAAAAACGGACTGCTCTGTCGCGCCGCGCCGGTTTTGGCGGCGGGCGCGCGATCTACGTTTAACGGCAGCCTAGTGTGTGTGTGGCGTTGTACAATATATGCACACAAAGGCCGCGCGCTAAATTGCGGAATATTAAATTATTAACTAAACTAATTATGTACTAATATATATAAAGGTAATGTATACTATGAAGTAACTAGTCATTAAATAATAATATATATAATGAATTTTTAATATAAGTTAAAACTTGTGCCTATACTTAATCAAGAGTAATAAATGCAATATATATTATATAGGGACATAAAATAAATAATATATGGCAAGGGCAGAAGTTGCCCACACCTGCAAGGAATAGCGAATAATTATTTCGAGTTGCAATTATATTTTGCAAGATGCAGATTGAAAAAATTTTTTAACAAAAAATAGAACCGACTCAAAACGCACTAAAAAGTAAAAAATAACTGTATCATTTAGTTGCTTTAATTTACTTAAGCATATCTATGAACTCGGTGCCAGCCAAGTTTAAGGAACATTTATTTTACGTAGTAAAGCAGTTTGTGGGTTCTAGGTAACGTCCTTGAAAGTAGAAACCTTTCTTACTTTTTACTGATTTATCGCCACGTGCCGTACTCGTACTATACTGTCATAGTATATTATATGGCAATAGTAGCCAAAAAGCTACCGATACCGAGGCAAAACCCGTAATCGCTCTAAGCGTGCCTCCAAAATTTGAAGAGTTCCTTCAATTTCCCCAGGATATCCTCATCAGATCCTAACATGATGACAATGGGAGCACCTTGGAAGTATGCCCTTTGTAATAAAAAAAGAATTATCAAAATCGGACAAAACTGTAAAAAGTTATGCGTGGTCATACATAAAAAATATATATATATATATATACGTGTCGAATTGAGAACCTCCTCCGTTTTTTTTTCGTCGGTTAAAAAATAACAGTGTTAGCGTTTGCTGCATGAAACTCGCCGCCACAATGACGTAGGAGCAAACTGTTATCGCTCTAAATGTGTTTACCATAACCTGCAGTGGCAATGAAATTCTTTAATTAAATATTTTCATTCCTAACTCCATAATACATTCAGAATGCAGTTAACTTATCGCATGCCATAGTTATTAATAACTGCATATATTACAGCTTAGCTAGCTACTTAGGTACTAACAAATAATTTAACTATTAAATCACAACGCAAAGAGGCAACTAAAGTCTGCTGACGTCATAATATGTTTAATATAGCTTGCTTTAATGTGACTTCACACTATATCTTGGATTGAGTTATCAAATATCATGCTACTTCTATATATTATAGAAAAATGAAAATTTTTAGCCCGAAGTTAGGAAGTTGGCTTGTAATCCCATGCTTCGAAGAGGACCTTAAGACGTCGGTCCCGGTTTATCATTAACATCTGATAGTGATCGTTGAATACATTATTATCATCCAAAGCTCACCAACCTGCACTGGATTAGGTTGGTGGATATAAGCACCATATTTCCCTGGCTCTGTAGTGCCCTACTAATAGGCCGATAATAATTACACGTAATCATATGGAACCGTTAAAATAGGCTGACAATGATAAATCGTAATCATCCGTGTCACTGTTATGCCATTCAAATATGAACATTTAAGCCCCACTTCCACTAGACGTAACACAATTAAAGGTTAATACAGTCGTTCGAAACAAACAATATGCAATCGAGGACAGTTTAATTGCTGATTGCGCACGTGGTACGTTGTAAATTAATAAATACTCGTATATTGCAGTTGGCGAGCAATTTCTAACTGCAACTGCAAACAATACGAGATTGATACGGTGCAGTTTTCATTATTGGAACTCATGGAACTTTTATTTTGTTATTATGTTATACTCAAGCGCGGAATTTTCTTAGTGTACTATGATTTTTACGAAGTTTTATTTTTGTTAGAGTTCTCTACATATGAAGACTATTGTCTTGTATGTAGTTGTTGTATGTATTGTATAGTGGAATTTAAAAAGGTAATTAGGAACGCTGTTGTGGGCAACAAAATCAGCAATGTCACCTTTATACCATTTAAATCAGCAATGTCACCTATATTCCATTTAAATATGAACATACTTAAATGCACAGATCCACTGAATGTAACAGACAGGTAATCGAGGGCATTTAATTGCTGATTGGTACGTTATAAATTAATAAATAGATACTCGTATAGTGCAATTGGCGAGAGGTTTCTAACTGCAACTGTTAACAACCCGTGATTGATACGGCGCAGTTTTCATTATTGATACTCAATAAACGTTTATATTGCTATTATTTACACTTGATCGCGAAAGTTTCTTAGTGTTCTGTGATCTTGTAAGGATAAAGTTATATTTTTGTTAGAATCCTTTCAAAAATTCATAGTGTTTTAAGTGTGTCTAAGACAACAACTTTTATAAGGACGTTTAAATCTTTCAACAAAGCTTCCGTTCGCAACTTCTTTCTAATTTACCTTTAAACCTAGTAGCTACTCACCTGCTGCTCGCACTGTTCTTTCTGTCAACATTTTGATAAGATTTTAGAGCTACTTTGAGATCCTATTCTAATGGGGAACGTGTATTCACAATTCAGTTCCCAACAGTTTTAACTAAAGTTCCCAAACAAGTTATAAAAAAATTACTGGTAAGTAATCTGTCAATAAAAAAAACTAACCACTAAGCCATTTTTAGTTAGTAGGTTTATTAGCGCATAACATCAGATTTATTTTTATTCTGTTTTTAGTAACCATGGCTTAATAAGGTATATTTAACACATTAATTAAATTTTGCAATTAGGAGGTAATTGGATCTGAAATTAAATTTGTACACAAACGAACACAAGCCTTAATCACCCCTTCGCACACTGCTTTCATTCTCATAACATCGTCATAATCTCTTCGCTATCTAATTTTAGAAGGGACGGTGTAGGGTCTGATCATAAAAACATGAGGCTCGCACTAATTACTAGTAATAACAAACTAAATCAATTAAGGCGCAGATTAACATGTCACCAAAATAAGATTAATGTCTCACTTAGTTGGTCGAAGTTTGTCGAATTATGTATTCTTGTAATCTAATTTCGACCATGTGTTAGAGGATATAAGATTTAATTTAGTTTGCGGAGTGCTAAGCGTGAATTTGATGACGAAAAACTGTTTTCATAATAAATTATAATAGGAAAATATTTTGATTGTTATAATTGTGACGCGGATATTTTGAAACCGTGATATATATAGAATTTTGTAATCTTTACTTACAGAAAAAGACTTGAGAAATTTTAACCTCTCGAAATAAATTAAAAAGGTAGGCTGTGACGTAAGGGAGAAGAAATAAAAATAGTTGTATTAATGAAAATTAAAAGGTAATTCGTCATATTTTCGTGACGGCCATCTTGGATTTGACACATAGTGTTTAACATTCTACTAGTCAAACCTTTTAATTTGATACCCATATTGAGGGAGTTGTGAAAAATATGTAATCCGCCATTTTGCGCCATTTTAGCGGCGGCCAATTTAGACTCGAACATACCTCACAACATTCCTGTCTAATTCATCTTTCAAACAAAAAACAAAATCACAATTGGTTCACCCGTTCGGGATCTAAATTTCCACAGACAGACACACACATACACACACACACAGACAGACATTGGTGTCATCTTAAGCCCCTCAATATGCGTCGGGGATTAATAAAATATGCAAAATAAGTTATTCCTAGTTAAGTTATAAGTAATACTAACTTATAAGTTAGTCCTAATCAGATATAGTTCCTAAGAAATACATAATATTTGTTGGTTGGTGGAGAGGCATATTTACCCCGCGAAAAATCTATTTATAAATAAAAATTTTAAAAATAATTTATTAAAATACAATATTTAGTATTATTTAGGTATATTTGTTAGGTATACGAAATACAGTTACCAACATGTTTTGACGAGCAATCAATTTGCTCTGATTACTTTAAGAGTAGAGAGAGAGAGAATAGTAGTAGAGCGTTATTCTGTCGCCAAGGATGGCTGTGTTCGCCAAGGATAGTCCGAAGAGCATGGCTACCGAGGCACATGAAGAGAGTAGAGAGAGAGAATAGTGGTAGAGCGCTATTCTGTCGCCAAGGATGGCTGTGTTCGCCAAGGATAGTCTGAAGAGCATGGCTGCCGAGGCACATGAAGAGAGTAGAGAGAGAGAATAGTAGTAGAGCGCTATTCTGTCGCCAAGGATGGCTGTGTTCGCCAAGGATAGTCTGAAGAGCATGGCTGCCGAGACATATGAAGAGAGTAGAGAGAGAGAATAGTAGTAGAGCGCTATTCTGTCGCCAAGGATGGCTGTGTTCGCCAAGGATAGTTTGAAGAGCATGGCTGCCGAGGCACGTGAAGAGAGTAGAGAGACAGAATAGTAGTAGAGCGCTATTCTATCGCCAAGGATGGCTGTGTTCGCCAAGGATAGTCTGAAGAGCATGGCTGCCGAGGCACGTGAAGAGAGTAGAGAGAGAGAATAGTAGTAGAGCGCTATTCTGTCGCCAAGGATGGCTGTGTTCGCCAAGGATAGTCTGAAGAGCATGGCTGCCGAGGCACGTGAAGAGAGTAGAGAGAGAGAATAGTAGTAGAGCGCTATTCTATCGCCAAGGATGGCTGTGTTCGCCAAGGATAGTCAGAAGAGCATGGCTGCCGAGGCACGTGAAGAGAGTAGAGAGAGAGAATAGTAGTAGAGCGCTATTCTATCGCCAAGGATGGCTGTGTTCGCCAAGGATAGTCTGAAGAGCATGGCTGCTGAGGCACATGAAGAGAGTAGAGAGAGAGAATAGTAGTAGAGCGCTATTCTGTCGCCAAGGATGGCTGTGTTCGCCAAGGATAGTCTGAAGAGCAGGGCTGCCGAGGCACATAAAGTTTGACATCATTGACGAAAACAGGGAGGCACTGTATTCAATACGAATGGACTAATGTCGTACCCACTCCGGACAGTGTATAGAGTTAACAGGAGGGGAATTTATTAGATCTAGTTCAAAATAAGGCGTTTTTTGTGTAACGCCACAGTCTCCTGATTTTGGCTGTCACACCGAATTATTTAGCAACTCTTTTGTACTCGTATCCGCTTTCCATATGATCAAGATATTATCTGCTTAGCATACAAGGCTTGCCGAAGGGAGGGTCTCACATCGGCCGTCCTTTGTGACGGTTTACTTTGTTAGATTATCCCTTTATGGCGAACATTGAAAGAGATTCCTTCAGATTATAAGAGAGAGCTACAATTTCACTACTTTCTTTTTTGGGTAAATTCCAACGACCAATGTTTTTTTCCTTTTATGTTCGATCGTTCTATCTAATACAGTTCAAATATTGAATAGAATTTTCAATTGCAAATACGACATCTACTGGGAATGCTTGGATATCGTAAGGAATTTGTACTTTGGAAGTATTTTGTTGGACTTTTTATACAGTATCAGTTGAGGAATCACTCGGTGCCAGCATGTTTAAGGAACATTTATTTAACGTAGTAAAGCAGTTTGTGGGTTCTAAGTAATGTCGTTAAAGTAGAAAACTTGGCTGGCACCGACACATAGATATGCTTAAGTAAATTAAAGCAACTAAATGACACAGTTATTTTTTACTTTTTAGTGCGTTTTGAGTCGGTTCTAGTTTTTGTATAAAATAGTTATTTCTTGCTTTTAAGTGATTTATCGCCATGTAACGTACTCATTCTAGACTGTCATAGTATATTATACGGCACTTGTAGCCAAAAAGCTACCGATACTTACACAATAACCAAAATCGCTGCAAGTGTGCCTATTAAATTTGAAGAGTTCCTTCAATTTTCCCAGGATATCATCATCAGATCCTAACTTGATGACAATGAGACCACCTTGGAAGTGTGCCTTTTCTAATAAAAAAAAGAATTATCAAAATCGGACAACTCTGTAAAAAGTTATGCGTGGTCATACATAAATATATATATACATGTCGAATTGAGAACCTCCTCCGTTTTTATCGCCGGTTAAAATCTGAGTAATGCTTTGCATGGTATATAAATAAGAGTATCCAGAAAGTGCTGCTTATGTCAATCATCCTGAGGTGTAGGCGTTAAGCTACAGGTGACATAATTACACCTGTAACGTCTTTCAGATCTAAACACTGAAAAAATAAAATACGTAAGAAATGAAGTACTTAAATAACGTGATTGAGGTAAAAATAATTAATATTACAGTAAACGGCTTTTATTTTATTATTGAAACCTCCGATAATCTATAATTATTTGAAAATTATTACTTTGTCGCATACAAAATAATTATTTTATTATAATAATTGAGCTAAAAATAAATGATAAAGTCAAATGCGTTACTGCGTTATTCTTACTTATTATATTTTGTAGAGTCAGTGACACAATACAATTCTATATAATTTCAGTAACTCCAGTAATAAAATTTCACCAGCACACAGTAAGTAAATATTTATGTTTGTAATTAAACCTCGTTAGTAAGTCCGTAACTAATAAAAGGTCTCCACAATTCCTGTTATTACAAAGGTCCACAAACTTAACAAAATTTCGGTTTGCGCGAAGTAAGCCGCTAAAAGCTTTCACACAAATGGTCGGCTTTTTCGGACAAATAATCACGAAATATCCTAATACTAAAGGAATTTTCTTAGTGGATGAAAACGTAGTCAACGATTTCATTTTAAACAAAAGGTCTTTATTTGGATTTATATATATTTTCAAATTATGGCATTAATTCATGATAAATAGACGACTAAACTTTTACCAATTACTCGAATTACTCATCTTTGTCCGAGACCGGAGTGCCGAGTGTGAGTTTTCACCAAAACAAATCGAAAACTTCACTTTCGCGTTAAGGGCATATTTATATGGAACTGAAGCAGCGCCCCTGGCGGAAGTGAGAGAAAACTCAAATGGACGAGTGTCAAGTGTACTACTCGAAAATGTATTTCTCTCACTTCCAAAAAAACCAGGGGCACTGCTTCAGTTCCATATAAATATGCCCTTAGCACCGAAAGTGAAGTTTTCGATTTGTTTTGGTGAAAACTTTTCACACTTCGGCACTCGATTTTTGTTTTTACAATAATAATTTTAAAGCAAACCCCACCTAGTCAGCACATCATCATGGTCAGCCTATTCCTATGGACTTCCACCGCTGGGCATAGGTCTCTTGTATAAAAATTCAAACAGGACAGTCACTAACGGCCTGCATCCAGCAATTAGCTGTAACCAACAATGCGCTTTCTGGTGCGGCACTGCCATTGCGGCATCTTCAAACCCCAATGTCTATCGATTCTATCACAAAAAGCTCTAATACACACTAAATGTATTGGCCCCGCCCATTGTCCCCTACAAAACAAAAAAGTAGCGATAACTGACGATTGACCCTACCTACTCACCTAGTACGATATTTAAAAGCTGTAGCGGAGTATGTTATAGAGCCTTACTTTTAAAATGTTCCTCTTTATTGTAAAGAGATGATGAAGTATATTTACATACACACGTCGTCACAAAATCACTGCCAGCTTGTAACCTTCCCTCGTAATTGAGTCGTAATATTAAAATTAATGTCGCCATATAGAAATTTTCCTCACAACAGCGCCCCACACGCGCACGTAATTAATTTTATTTAAGACGTTTTTATGTTGCTTAGCTTTTATAGCAAATAATAAGATTTAATATCAAAGTAACAGATTAAAATTGAGGCGATTTATTTTTAAATACATAGTTACCTACGTATCTATTTATACTTCTATACTAATATTATACAGAGGTAAAGTATGTAAGTATGTAAGTTTGTTATTTATGTAATGTACGAAAAAGTTTGTTCGTTTGTTTAAACGGGCTAATCGGATCTGCATGTCGAATTGTAAATTATTTTGTATATTATGAAAGCCAGACTCAAAAGTGAAATAGACTATTTAATACAAGCTATACACATCAGCTTGCCATAAATATATATTGTTAATGTTAATGTACTGTAATATCGTACAATGTTTAACAAAAATGTAGATCTTTAGTACACGGAACGGGACGGAGGATATTGCTTGACGGAAAACTATAAAAAAATTAAATTGCGAAGGGTAGCGGGGAAAGAGCACACTTTATATGAAAGTCTGTCTTTAAAATTAAAAGGGTACCTAAGAGGTATTCACGCGGACGAAGCCGCGGGCGACTGCTAGTATTTTAAAAAAGGATTTTACAATGACCTATGTTTATGCTTCTTATGTTGCCCACTCCTACCTCATTGGAACTAGACCAACGAGGTAGGAGCTATAATCACTAGGTCCTGGGTTTGAATCCCGGGTTTAGCTGTAAAACAATTCTGAGTTTTTCCTTCTTTTAAGAAATTTTTAGTAAATTCTAAGGAGACTGTGTTAAACCATAGGTCCCATTCACTATTATCACCATCGGATCATTAATAAATCAAACATTATCACCCTAAGCCCGCCAACCCGCATCGAAGCAGCGGGGTGGGTCTACACTTCATATTCCCTTTAATTAGGCCCTCTAGTAGGCTGTTAATAAGCTGATAGTGATGATGCCTCTTAAATCCAGTTTTATGGCTTTACGAGGTTCTGAGTTCAGAAGTGTTTACAGAGAGTTGTTTGGAGTTAAAATGAATATCAAAAACTCAGGCATACGAGTACTTATAACCTCTTATTGTAAAAGTTTTAGTTCAATCTCAAGTTTACCGTAATAAAAATATACAACCTTTCACTGTTTACAAAGTTGGCTCAAGTGTGCCTAAGTTTTAAAACTGTCTGAATAACTCGTTTCATTGAATTCAATTAGTTGAGTTTGCTCGTTCCTTTGTAATATTAATACTCGGTTATAGTGTTACCATAATCTACACTTGGAAGGATTCTACGAATTTCCTGCTAGCAGGGATATATATTGTAAATCACAGCGGGGTATAGAGGTGCTCTATTCTGCGAATCATGACGCAGAGAGGTGTTTGCAAATTGGAACTGCACTGTTTACGTTGTGTTTCTTGTGCTAATCACTAATCAATAACGGACAATATATCCGTATAGAATAATGTAATTTTTTTTTATTGTCTACAAGTTGGCCCTTGACTGCTATCACACCTGATGTTAAGTGATAATGCAATCTAACATGGAAGCGGACTAACTTGTTAGGAGTAGGACGGAAATCCACACCCCTTGCGGTTTCTACACGACATCGTACCGAAACGCTAAATCGCTTGGCGGTACGTCTAAATAGCGATTATTCTCACCAGGCTACTCCAATGCGAATTAAAGGAGCTTCAGATGATAGTTTTTGAAACCATAATGATTATATATTTTCCTATATTAATTTTAATTGCCTTAATTATATATATGAACGTAACACGGTCAGGGAAATGCTTAAAAATAAATGATAATGAAACAAACTATTTAAAGCAATTTGTGGATCTGAGGCCATATTATGTATCAACTTTAATGACACACGACGGTATGCTATTCGAATTGGTATATGTATCTCTCTATCTAAAAAGATTTTATAGATAAAGAGGGACTGATGCAGATTTGAAATGTACACTGTAGTGCCATTACATGATTGCCGTACAGATATATGTGCTTGTTGGTTCCTCGACGCTTATTGCCACGAAATACTGTCAATATAATCGTGGAAATAAGCCAAGTTACCGTTGCGACGTTTCGATCGCAACTGATCGCTCCGTCAGACAAGCACATGACGGTAATGTACATATACACGTTGCACGAGTAAAGCTTCACTCAGCACTCGCCTTCGTGAATTGCAAGAAGTATAATTTAATGAACGCTGCTGCACGTGCTCTTCGAGTTACAAGGTGTCGCAACTACTTTTGACGACCTCCGTGGCGCAGTGGTATGTGTGGTGGATTCATAAGACGGGTTCGATTCCCGGTGGGGCAGATTGGGATTTTTCTTAATTTATCTGGTGGGAGGCTTTCGCCGTGGCTATTTACCACCCTACTGACAAAGACGTACCGCCAAGTGACTTAGCGTTCCGGTACGATGTCGTGTAGAAACTGATAGGAGTGTGGATTTCATCGTACTCCTAACAAGTTAGCCCGCTTCCATCTTAGATAGCATCATCACTAACATCAGGTGTGATAGCAGTCAAGGGCCAACTTGTAGTCGAAAAAAAAAAAAACTGTCTAAATATTTAACATAGCTACAAAGCCTGAACCAGGACTCGAACTTATGAAACAATTAGCTAAAAATATACAAGTAGATACATCAGTGCGCGGAAACTATCGACCATTTCACCCGCATGTTAAAGAGCATACACAAGCTTTGTAAACTGAAGATTTTGGTCGACGACACACGAGAGCGCTGTTATAAACACGATATTAAACATTTTTGGCATCCTGCCGCATCCCATACGAGTATTCGGAAGTACGGGAACATATTAAGAAACAAGTTTTGTACTTTCCGACAAGCTCGCCATTGTTCTTAACATTTTTCGGGAAAAACATGTCAATTAAAAGAAACTTTTTTGGCGGAAGCTGCGTACAAAGGTCACGTGTACTTTTGAAAGTTAAAGAATCCATCCAAAAGTAGTTGAATTCATATATAAAATTCACCATTTATGGCTCTAATTTTATTTTGTAAATTCAGATCTGGTAGGCATCTTTGGAAGATATATATCGTTATTGATAAAATTTGTTATAACAAAACACTAGCAAAGGTTCTGTGAGCCTGAGTGTATGATGGACTGGAACTTGGTTATTTTATATTGGCGCGTATTTATCAAAATGACTAAGGTCTGGCCATCATAGGTTCAATAGTAGACAATAAAATTATTATTTATTGACAAGTGGAAGCAATCAAATTAGTCAAGTCACCGTCAGCAGGTTTACAACGCGAGCGGCGCCGATTGTTCACAGAGTCATTCGTCATCACGAGTTTATGGCCACTAAACTATGAACGCTATTTACACTATAAATTATTGTTCTGTTTACTAACTCCGTGCGGCAGATTCCACGCGATATTACGGCTATGTGGACGCCAGCTGTTGTAGGCTTATTGTTGGTTTTGGGTCCTATTGTGGCAAGTATTTCTTTTATAGTCATATAATTAATAATAAACATAATATCAAAAACCGACGGAATTCGGACCCGCGCCTCTCTGGCAATCCGGGCACTTAGAGCGCCTTACTGCTAAGCCATGATCCCGATGACGTCGGTACCGAAATTTTGGTTTGGTATTATGTTTTTGATATCTAGGTATACGGCATGTAATGTCATCTACAGTATGAACTGTATATGTTACATGTTATACCTAGTCATAATTGACGGACTAGCAGATGACCCTATCTATAAGGTAAGTAGAAAACTATCGCATATTGAAAGAGAAAAATTTCTGTTGGTAAAAGTAGGTAGCACGTAAAAGAAATGACGTTTGCACTGCTGGACCGTGTGATTTATTAATGTATAAAATATTCAGTATATTTTATACAACAAGTGAACAGAGAATGAATGATTAACTGAACTACGAGTATTTGAATGTACGAGACTGACTGATTGGAACGAATCAACAACAACCAACATCAACAAGTCAACAGACCTCCAGACAGACAGTTGACGACCTCCGTGGCGCAGTGGTATGCGCGGTGGATTTATAAGACGGAGGTCCTGGGTTCGATTCCCGGCGGGGCAGAATGAGATTTTTCTTAATTTGTCTTGGTCTGGCTGGTGGGAGGCTTTCGCCGTGGCTAGTTACCACCTACCGACAAAGACGTATCGCCAAGCGATTTAGAGATGATGATGATGATGATGATTAGAAGATGTCGTGTAGAAACCGAAAGGGGTGTGGATTTTCGTCCCACTCCTAACAAGTTAGCCCGCTTCAATCATAGACTGCATCATCACTTAACATCCGGTGTGATAGCATTCAAGGGCCAACTTGTATTCGATAAAAAAAGAGAACTAAACGTCGTAACAGACTATTAAACCATTCCATAGACGTGGATTTTTGTTATATTCCAACAATTTCACAATACATGCAATGAATAAATTCTACAAAGATCTCTATCGCCCTGAGGCGTACCTAGGTGTTAAATGTAGTGTAATGCTACTTTGATTACTCCGTCTGTAAATTAGGTCTTTATAAAAAGTCCTTAGGAAAATTCTATTCAACCGAAACTTCTGTACGTAAATAAATAATTAAGTGTACGAGAAATCAGTCAAGAGAATCGCTTTGTTTACTGAGAAAACGGCTTTTAACATCTGAACGTTTTTTTGCAAAGTGATCGCGATCTTTGTCCGTCCGTTGCCTTCGTTTTAATTATATTCGAGAACTTTTCGAGGGCTGAAATAAATCCATTAGCCTATGTTTCCCTTTCAATTAGATTCCTTCCGTCTTCCTCGTGCGCCATTTTGGTTCTACAAATAGAACAATTTAATAAAAAAAATGCGAAGAGAAATGGTTTCTTTTTACAAGGAAGTTAAATTGTATTCAAACTTCTACTTTTTATATAACGATCTAAAAATCTGTGTGAGGTAAATGGTATAACGTCTCGAAACGTACTGATATTTTTAGCATATTTCGATTTTGTTAGCATAATTCTGTGCATAAAATATTTATTTTGGTTATAAAAAATTTCATACTGAATATTAAGATTATTATTTCATGCATGACCCTAAACTGCTGACTAAAGATGTATGAGTTTCGTAATTTTTGTATACAACTGATGTTATTTAGAGTTCAATATCAAAAATCTAGTTAGGGTTGCCATCTCAAAGTTTTAAGCAAATTCTTGAAATCCTCGTAATACCCTGAAGAATAGGATTGCCTTGGAACCTCGTTTTTATCTACGCATATATACGACTAGAGTATTTACCTAAAATTTTGTAGTGATAGAGTTATTACAAATAGATGACCTAGAAATTTCAAAAATACTTGTAATCTATTTCTTGATACGTAAATGAATTTTGAATTTCTAATAAGTGTTGAAGTGAATTTCAAAGAAGTGAATATGATAGTAGTCCATTGGACCCATTTCAGAAAACATTAATTTTTAAATTGACCGACCTTTTGAGGACCTTATTAATTAACTTATACATCAGATGGATCAACGTTGCATTTTATCTGACGGTAAAATCTCAGCCAGTAACTGTTTATGTAAACATTATTACTCACAAATTGTTAGTACCTCTGGAATTAAATCGGGTCTGCTTAATATTTGGATGCCGGGATTACCGGCTAACCGAATTACGGTTAGCACCCAGACGTAGGGTGGCCATACTTTGTGCGCTAAAGGGATAAATGTAGCTAGGAAAACGTCATTTATAGTATTGTTGGCAGCATTGCGAACCATAGACTATAGAGGTGCCGGTTTTGTGTCATTGTGGTAGATTGTAGCAAAAAGTAACGGTTACGGGCAGTTATATAAGCAAAGCCCTAATGGTGAAGTAATTATTATTTTGTGTGTTCTCTTTGTGTGCAGTTATGCTGCCAGTTAATTTTGTTAAAAGTTAAAGTGTAATAAAATATAAATGCTAGTGATTACCGTTATATTGTTTCATTTTGATTTGATTTTAGAAAGTTTGTAATTAAAATGTGTTGATATTTTGATTAATGTTGTTTTCCTTTTAACCCCCTCTGATGATGTTTCTAATAGTATAGATACTTTTTCTGCCTCTCTCTATATCGGTTTATCTCTATAGATAAATTTTTTTGCTTACATCTCCGGAAATAAGGACCCTCCGAACTTTCGTGTGCTGTTTTCATTGAGCGATGGTTGTGTCTCCAAACCTTCATCTTCTTACTTTCAGATTCTATTAGTGTCGCCCATGTAATTTCGGATCACGAGGTGCTGAGTTCGAGCCCTGTGTTAGGCTGTGAAATACTGAGATTTTCTCTCTTACTCAAACGTCTTCCTCGTAGTCTTTCCGACATCTGATACAAAGTAATGTGACAACTAGTGTTAAGCTCAGAAGTCACCTCCATGGCGCCGTGGTTACCCTTGTGGCAGCTATTACTTCACCGAGATAACAGGCCACAAGCGTCACGGCCGGGCGCTCCACAAAGGCCGACCTGCTTTAATTACACCCGAACCGACCGACTCCGCGCAAATAATGCGCCCCGCCCGATAACTGATTAAATCCTATTAATATTCATGTGCCGTTCGCAAAAAAGGAATACCCGTCACGTTTCTGATCACATCTTTTACAATACAAATTTTCTGATTCAATTTTACGAAAGCACACCTAAACCCCGAATCTTTGTTTGCTAATTTTGGGATTCTATTCGTTTTAGCGATTTAATCTGTTCGGATGTTTTATTTTCTCGAAATAAATAAATATGATAGGACAATTACACACATCGCTATATAGCCCCAAAGTAAGCGTACGTAGCTTGTGTTATGGGTACTATGATAACTGACGAATATTTTTATATATTTTATACATAAATACTAATAATAAATATGTACTGGAAAATATCCATGCTCATCACACAAATATTTTTCTAGACGTGGGAATCGAACCCACAGTCTAGGACACAGAAGCAGGGTCACTACCCACTGCGCCACTCTGCCGTCTATAATACTGCTTGTCTTCCGGTATTTATATCATCCTTTCGAGTTATATTCGCGTGTATTACTATTTTGCTATGCTGTGAGGTCGGAACTTACCATCAAGTAGGTTATCTACTTCAATTATTACTTAAAAAAAAACGTGAAAAATCTTACGAAAAAAAATTTTAATAGGTCGGGCGTTGGTGCTGTCATTCAATAAATTGATTTCCTTAAAATTGGTATCGCAAAAATCGTGATACTCATCAATATTAATGAACTGATTCAGTTACCGTTCTCCCGAAGGTCGTTTATTGCTCGTCCTCAGTGGTTCCGGTCCACGGCTGCCTCTGTTTGACGTTTAAGCTGCTAATTAACCATGAAATGCTTTGATTTCAATTTTAACATGGTCTAGTACCCATTTGCGGCTTATGCTTCGTTTGTCTAGCTTTTAAAACATTTTCGAAATGGTCTATTTCTATTATAACACCGTTGACATATTTATCAAGATACTTAGGGATGACTGAGTTAGTATCTAATCTAACATATAAAATTTCCCTGTCACAATGTTAGTTACCGTACTCCTCCGAAACGGCTTTACTGATTTTTACCAAATTTTGTATGCGTATTCAGCAGATCTGAGAATCGGCTACTATCTAATTTTCATCTAAATTTTTATTTAAATTTTTAATGCAAAACAACGTTTGCCGGGTCAGCTAGTAATAATATATATCTGGCTGTGATTACTGTCGGATATTTCTCGAAATATTTAACGTCAGAAATATTTAATTTTAAGTCAAGGACTTTTATTGTTTCAATTTTACAATAAGTGTTGTAACACCACCAACATCCCGACTCTAAAAATCTTAAAATGAATCGATGATTTCATAGAAGAAAAGATTTCATGAAAATCTCAGAATGGTTCCGTGACCCGACCCAGGATTCGAACTTAAGATCTCATGATCTAAGCTAACCACTAGACCAACGAGGCACTTCTGCGTATTAGCATAATAAGTACTCGTTATTCGTTAACTTTTCCACGTCACATCTTCGGACAAAAGTTATTATAATTTTCTCAGAAGCGATTTTCATTTTCGCGATTATATAGGTCGGAGGAAAAAAGAAATACCCAAGAGCACCCTGACAACATCCTAATGAGAAGGACGTTTTATTGTCGTGGAGATTTCTTGTACATTTATTATTAAGCACAGTACGGATATTTTAATTGGCTTTAGAGAATTTCTGAATTAGAATTAAGTCAAGATTTTTATAACGAATGCAAATGATAATATTATATAAAATTTAATTAATTTTACTTATTGTGTGTTATTGTATCACCGTTTTTTGAGAAAAGGTTCCAGTCATTATCATTATCATCTGATAGTGTTGAACAGCCACAGTCACAATGTAACACATTGAAGCAGCACCGTGAACATCAGCTCCTTGCGCATCAACCCGCATTGAGCAGCGTGGAGGATAAACGCTGCTTGTCCCCTCTCAAGAAGGGAGGTTTTAATAGCTCCAAATATAAATCTAAATAAAAATCTAACTTTTACTTTTTAAATGTAATTACTTTTAGTTTAGAATACACATCACAAAACATCAAAAAATAGAAACGACTTAAAACACACTAAAAAGTAAAAAATAACTGTGTCATTTGGTTGCTTTAATTAACTTAAGCATATCTATGAAGTCAGTGCCAGCAAGTTTAAGGAACATTTACTTAACGTATAGAAACCTTGGCTGGCACCGACTCCTAGATATGCTTAAGTAAATTAAAGCAACTAAATGACACAGTTATTTTTTACTTTTTAGTGCTTTTTGTGTCGGTTCTATTTTTTGTTAAAAAAATTTATTTCTTACTTCTTAGTGATTTATCGTCATATTATACGGCACTTGTAGCCAAAAAGCTACCAATACTCACACAAAAACCGAAATCGCTGCAAGTGTGCCTATAAAGTTCCTTCAATTTTCCCAAGATATCATCATCAGATCCTAACACGATGACAATGAGACCACCTTTGAAGTGTGCTGCCCTTTCTAATAAAAAAAGAACGATCAAAATCGGACAACTCTGTGAAAAGTTATGCGTGATCATACAAAAAAAAAATATATACGTGTCGAACCTCGTCGTTTTTCGTCGGTTAAAAAGTAAAGTTCGTAGGTTTATGTAGGTAAACATAAAACTCCACAGCCCCAGGTGAAAATGAAAAAGAAATATATTTTAACATAATTCAAAACAATTTTAACATTGAACTTTGTTTTAAACCTTTTTAAAGTGTGCTTAAGCGCTGTCATAAGTAGACATCCGACAAGACTGTCATAAGACGCCTAATCCACGACTATTTGTTTCATGGACGTTATTTGTTATAACGACTAAGTATTCGATAAAGTTTACCGTGTAATCTTAAAGGCAAGTTCCAAAACCGATGATTAAACATCGACTTATTGAATACTGTCGAGTCAATATTTATTACAGTATGCACTGATTAAGTGTTTTATAAAAAAATGTATAGGTATATAAACGTACCATCTGTGGAATAATACAAACTTCAAACGAGTCCAATAGCTTCTATTATTTGAAAGGGACTATTGCTAATATATACTATTGCGAATACAGGCGCTGTTCGCCGTTCTGTTGTCACCTGGATGTGTCAGAATAATGAAAACAAAACTTTAACACTATTTATTTGAGCATTAGAAATTACCTGTATTGGTCAAAAAATAACTATAATTTAAACATATAAGACTAACTAAATCTGAGAAACTTGAGTACTTTTATCCTGTTTAAGTAACAATATAAAGCTATAGCATTGTTAAGTAATGTCTCTCGTATGCGCTGCTGCCATGAATGGCCGACAAGTTGTTGCCCGCAACTTTTTTCATAAGATTAATGTAAGGAAACAGATCTAAACTTTTGCAATAAATAAAAGCTCTCTACTTCACTCGAGCATCGCTGTAAATTGTGAAAATATGGCTACACTCATGATAACGTCGAGAGCAGACTTTAGACTTTCACAAGTGGACAAAACTTTGCTTTTTCATATTATACTACTGAACCCCGCGACATTGCCCGCGTTGAAAATTGAAACCATTCATCATTAAACAATACGAATGAACCTGTCTCTTGAATCACTGATCTACTACTAATCATCATCATCATCATTATCAGCCTATTAACGGCCCACTACAGGGCCAGGCCTCCCTCCTTATAGGAGAGGGGATATGGAGCGTACACCCACCACGCTGCTCCAATGCGGGTTGGCGGGCATAGGGTGATAATGTTTCATTTATTAACGATCACTATCAGATGTTGATGACAGTGACCGGGACCGACGGCTTAACGTGCTCTCCGAGGCACGGGGGTGTAACACCACCAACTTCCAGACTCCGAGCTTGGAATGTACTGAACATTTCATAGAAGAATGAAAAAGCTCAGAATTATTCCATGACCCGACCCAGGGATCGAACCCAGGACCTCGTGATCGAAGCCATATAGGCTAACCACTAGACCAACGAGGCAGTCACTACTACTACTACTAAATACTAAGTCACTACTACTACTACTAATAACCGCATTAAAATCCTTTGAGATATCAATTTCTTTTTTGTACCGACTATGTTATATATTCTCTTAAAGGGCTCTGGGCCGAACACAACGAGAACCAAAGAACTTATTGCACTGGTCTCCACGAGACAAGCGCCGGTCAAGTTGAACGAAGTTAGCAAGAGACAGGAATACAATATGGGATAAGATGGACGAGGCTTATGCCCGAAAATGGGTATTTCAATGAAGTCCTATAGAAAAATAAATTGACTCGTTTATTTAAAATTAACCTAATGTTTTGTATAATTTGGAAATAACGGCTTAAGATTACTGAGTATGAAAAGCCTGTTTGATGATAATCTCTGCATTCTTAATAAAAGGTAGACACTGAATTCAATAATTCACATTGATTTGCCTTCTAAGGCTGATAATAATAAGCTATGATAGAAACAATTTACTTCGTGACTTTCCGTGGCTTTTCTTTTACAAGCTCTCCCTTTGTACCTTCTTATCTCAATATTAGTCATTCGATAATACTCCGGGGCCCTTTCAGTAAGCTCTTGTTATTACGTACTTTTATCTCAACGAGAGTCTTAGGAAATTATAAGAGATTAAGTGTATAACTAGCTTTAGCACACGACTTCTTTCGTAAGAAAAGCATGAAATGAAGCTTTTAGGATGTCGACACAAATTTTACATTGTTTAGAAGTTCTTTCTTTCTTTGTGTTTAATATTAATTGCGAGCAAACGAGAGGTCATGTGTTATTAAGTTATAATCGCCTCCCGAGAACATTTTTAGGCCCCTTGAATAACTCTAAATTATAGCTAAATGGGAATACTATAGATCTAGTTAGTAATATATGGTTGGTTCGAAATCTTACTGTTGCATGGCAGGAGATACCTGATAAAACGTGTAGTGAAAACCATACGTTTTTGACAGTGTTGACGATGGAATTTGCTTCTGCGGCATCAGTCATGTACTTCTTAGAATATTTTCCACTATAAAGGGAACTGATGTTCCTCCAGTGCTCTAGAAACACCAAGTTGAATTAACATTAGCTGATATGGCCAACTACAGGGCCAAATCTCCCTCCTTATGGAAAAGGGGATATGGAACTTAGACCCTTCACGCTGCTTTAGTGTGGGTTAGTGGGTTTTATTGTAATTAAAAATTAAATATCAACTTCGTAACTTACGTTTAGGGGGCAGCTAGGGGCTCGGAAAGAAATGCAACGATACTTAAAAATTATTTAATTAATAGTCAATTAAAATATAATTAAACTACATGAATAAAGATCAACGATTGATATTCTACATACTAAAGATCACGATTGATCTTCTACATCCTAGCTAAGCCTAAGGTGACTACCGATCGGCGATCGATCAAGAAGTGATTCTCGTAGGCTCCTAACTTTAGAGGTAGCAGCGGTTCACGTGAGACTTGCCTGTAGATCTTGCTGTGTAAGCGCCTCGTGCGACTGGTTCAGTGTGCAGGTTTTTAAACTGCAAAGGTAAAGACGAACTGAATCTAGCAATATGTATAAAACATTTGAGTTAGTTAGATCATTTATAACACAAAACTATTTTTAATTTTAGTTCTATAGAACTGTTGATACACCATATTAGTGCTTAGTGTCCCATTATATAGAACTAATGGGACACAATTAAAGAAATGTCGATATCAACATCTTGTTTGTACGTTACATATAAAATATCTATAGTTTTTATAAATATAATATGGTATCTCTTTTGATTGCAATAATTTAATGTCCACTTAAATTTGAGAGTATCTATAAACATACTATATCGGATACAGCTTTGCTTAAATTGCACAAAACGTCTTTAAAATGGAATTGAGGTTTATAATATAATTTTTTTCTAAACTATTCAGTTTGCGCGAAAGATACTTCCAAAGTGGTAAAATGTGTCCCCCTGTAACTTCTAAAATAAGAGAATATTTTTTTAGACACAACTACTACTTGGATTTAACAACTTAGCTTTTGTCGCAAGGGACATTTTTTTGTTAAAAACAAAATGAAATATCAATCAAAATAATATAAAGTTTATAACTTATATGCTATAAGTAAAGTCAAGAGTAAAAACTATATTACAGTTCTATATAGAACTATTTTGATATAATTTGACAGCCCGGAAAGTATCCCAACAGTTCTATAGAACTACGGTATGGGGCACTACTGGGATGCACCCACAAAACTATCTGTTTTGCAGTATTTTTGATTTTCAATCACTACTCAGTATACCGATTCTTGAAAAAAATCCATCGTAGGAACATCTCGTCGACAATCCCACCTTCAGTTCGACTGTCAGTCCGATATGGTAAAATGTCATTGGAGAATACGGATTTCTGTTACATCCCCTTTGCAACCGTGTACATCAGGTTTAAAACTAACGTTATTTTCAAGAATTGACATAATGTAAATATGACATGGCATTGCAATACATTTATGTGAAAATATATAAAGACACAGAATAAATTGCTTTAATTAAATAAATGGGCGGGTATTTACCGTGCTTTATAACCATTGGTACAACAAACGTGTTATTGCGGTAAGTAAGATCAATTAGCATCTCATTGAAAATTTCAAACATAAGTAAGTACCTTCGTTGAATAAATAAGACTAAAGAAAGGATTCGTTCAGTATTACAATTAGCTTTGTAAAATACAATTAGCTTGTTTTAATTCTTTGAAAACAATCAGCGCTGAACCAGACTAGGTATATCAAGAAGAATATTAAAAAAATTGTTGCAGAAAAACATTTTTTTAATACAAAGTTTGCGACATTATAATTTGAATATAATAAAAAAATTAATATTATAAGACATTTAGACACATCGCTATATAGCCCCAAAGTAAGCGTACTCGTAAGTAGCTCGTGTTATGGGTGCTATGATAACTGATGAATATTTTTATATTTATTATACATAAATACTTATAATATATAGATAAACACCCAGACACTAGAAAACATCCATGTTCATCACACAAACATTTGTCCAGACGTGGGAATCGAACCCACAGGCTAGAACGCAAAAGCAGGGTCACTCGGCCGTCATATATCTTTATTGCCAATATTGTCAATATATTTATTGCTTGCGTTTTAGTGTTTTTTAAAAATTATCTCATATTGTTTATTGAAACACTATTATCAAAACAGTGACAAAACAATATTATAATGGAATAAAATTTATATATTATTTATATTAATTTTAAGTATAGGTACATTACGACAGCAATCGCGTTGTGTAATAGACCCTCTATCAAATCGTTTGTATAATGTTACCTTTTCCGACAGACAAAGGATTTCCTAAGTGATATTGGTGAAACAAATGTATTATGGTAGTTACTTCATATGCGTAATGTGTATCTGTCGTAGAATTGTATTGTTATATCAATACACTGGCATACAGAGGCCGTATACAGGTTGGTAACTGATTGATTGATTTACCCCAAAAGCCTATAATATTCTCAAACTAAATGACCTCGCAACGATCATAATATAAGGGAGCCGATACATTCTATAATTATATTTAATATCAATGACTACTAGCTGTGCTCCGCGGATACACTCGCGTAGATCCCGTTTATCTGGATATATCGATATCCGTTCTCAGTAAGCATCAACTTAACTATACTAAATTTCAAGTCAGTAGTGTATATAATTTGAGATCTCGTGATGAGTCGATAAATGATATTTTGCTTATATATTATGTAGGTTAAGAAATAATGTTGTTATATTTCCTTGCCAGGGTACGGATTTATACAACATTGCCCCATATATTGCCATGATACTCAGTGATGTCCTCCCTTCTTATAGAAGAGCAGGGGCGTAGCTACCACCGTATCTGCCGTATCAATTATACGAGGCACCGGGGCCACGGGGGCCCCCAAAGTGTGTAAGGAAAAAAAATAAAAACTTCCTAATTTATTTTATTTTACAAATCACAAAATTCTATAAAGAAGTTTTTCAAAATTAAAACTGATAAAAAATTACTTATGAACTTCGATGGGACAAGAACGACTGTCAGACCTCTCACTATTGTCCATAGAGGCAGAAATTTTAGAAAAACTGAAATCATTATCAGTCATTAATAATTTGCTAAATCAGTTTGCCGAAAAAAAGGCAAGGAGAGTGAATATTTAAAATTAAAAAAAAAAAATTATACGGGGCCCCGACAAAGCACGCTACGCTACTGTAGAAGAGAGTTCAGGTATCTAATCCTAGAAGAGATTCAACCCACTCCTATGCTTCAATGCTGGTTGGCAGACTTAAGGTGACTCTGTAAAAAGGCTTAACGCGCTCTATTGGACGCAGATATGTGGGTTTAATAACTAAATTACCAAGTAAGTAAAAATATTTATACGAATATTTGAAAACATAAAGTAATATTAAAAACCAGACAAAAAAAGAAATCACTTCGCAAAAGAGAAAAATTCTTACTTACAATTTGTAAAGCGATAAAGCCTTTTAAAAAGCTAACAGAGAAAAACAATTTTATGGTAATTTGGCCATAATCACCTCTATAATTACATGCAAATCTCCTTCTACCCTCGGAGTGGATGGAAAAGAATGTAATAAGTGGCTATAACCACGGGACCGAGCCAGCGGCCTATATAGTTACTGTTCTACTTATATTAATCCTATAGTATATTTTTGTACTATCTTAATAAATGGTTAGCCTATGTAACTTTCATTCATAATATTTAGGCTGTGGAGTAATACAATTTTGTTAAAAATTCTCACTCGTGCTCTTGACTTTGGCCGTGGTTAGAGACCACTATATCGGCAAGGACCTACCGCGAAGCGATTTTGCATTGCGATGGTGTAACACCGTCGTACTCTCGCCTTGAATGCTCTTCGTAGTCATTAAGCCTAAAGTCTCGGTTATTGTCATCAAAACAATGGTCGGTCTTCTTCTTCTTCTTCTAGTGATGACCTCCATGGCGCAGTGGTATGCGCGGTGGATTTATAAGACGGAGGTCCTGGGTTCGATTCCCGGCGGGGCAGATTGAGATTTTTCTTAATTTGTCTTGGTCTGGCTGGTGGGAGGCTTTCACCGTGGCTAGTTACCACCCTACCGACAAAGACGTACCGCCAAGCGATTTAGCGTTCCGGTACGATGTCGTGTAGAAACCGAAAGGGGTGTGGATTTTCGTCCCACTCCTAACAAGTTAGCCCGCTTCCATCTTAGACTGCATCATCACTTAACATCAGGTGTGATAGCAGTCAAGGGCCAACTAGTAGTTGATAAAAATAAAAAAAAATAGTGCCGTCTCCTACCGGAAGTTAGATATCATTATGGCTATTTTTATTTTATTGGCAGCTGCTCGAAACAGTGATCTAGAGCTCATCTTAAACCATTGGCGTAAGTTCTTGAGCCAGGATATGCGCCTGCGACCGGGTCTACGTTTACCATTTTTTTTGCCCTGGATAATAAGCTGGAGCATATCATATTTTGAGTTTCGCATTATATGGCCCAGGTATTCGAGCTTTCTTTTTATGGTCGGTACAAGAACCAAATATGATCACCTTAAACTCGCTGATCCACTCCCTCTCCTATAAAAAGGGAGGACTGAATCTGATGATGAAGATGATGAAGTAAATAAATGATATTTTTGGCGTTTGATGTTAAACTTGAAGTTTTATTATCATTGATTGCACAATAATCATTATAACTTAAATGTTCAATGTGTTTTATAGATCAAATATGATTGATTTTATTGACGTAGGCTAAGAAAAAAAAATCTCGAAAGAGCTAACGACGTTCTTTATCTTCGATGCATTTGCGTGATAATTGTAGAGATTACGTGACTCACATCCTCACTGTGATCATTGGACGTGACAATTACTGTCATTAGGACACCCGTCCACTTTAACTAACTATTCAACTTTTTGCCTACAATTATATTTGCTATATTCTAAACAATAGTATATTAATTTAATATCATCATACTTGTTCACGATACATTTTATTCAAGAGGTATAATTAACATAAAATGTAATTTTTCAAGTACATAAACCAATTCCGATTCTGGTCCTGATTTTGATTCCAGTCCCGATTCTGATTTTAACTCGATTCTTATTCTGATTATGAAAAAAACTGATGGACAACTGCTTACCGACCAAAATCAGCACAGTAGAAATCTATACTACTACAAAATCTCTACTAGCAAAGAAAACATTACTCACCCGCAATCACACATGTGACATAATGTCCCTTTAATACACTCAAATTTACGACAAGACGTTAACCCTACACAGTCCACCGTTCATACATTGCGCAGCGCAACGGGGCGCAAAAATACCCCATAAACCGTAATGATAAGTTATTGTTACGAGACGGCGAACGCCCCACTCGTGCGCGTAATGCTCATATCGCTGTGTTCATGAATAATTTTACCATTAACTGACAAGAGATATAGACGTACAGACAGGAATAGAGCAGCGATGTTCGCTATCTACTGGTAGCTAAACGACAATATAATCTATCTCATCATCCACGGTAATACAGAGCCTCCCTTCTTTTAAGAAAGGACATTGCCATAAATTGCCCCAGGCTGTCCAAACGTATGCTCATATTTAACTATTTTATTTAAATACACAATGAATTTTAAACAACTACCCATGTTTCATAGCAATCACTTGAAAATGTATCAATAATGTAAGAATTTCAATAGATTTTTTGTGTTCTGAATCACGTGACCGTCGTCATAGTCTGGAAAGTCATTTTTTATCAAACTTCATAACTTTTGTCAGCGACTGCTTAACTACAAGCAACGTTATTACTATTTAAAAAGAAGATCTGTACTATTTAATGACATATATATTATCTCTGGGCATCTCTGGGGCAGACTTCCATTCTAATTTAAATATGTCCTTTGGACCCATCAAGCTGCTCTACTTTACACCCTTATGTAAAACTTTTATACCCTTATGATTCGAACCTTGAAAATTATGATCATTATCCGAGGCTACTGACTAACCACTGAATCAATGAGGAGATAAATGCATAAGTCTGTAGCTATAAATTAATTACGAATTAACGTAATTAATTCATAGTATTCAGTAACGTATCTAGTAAGCTAACCACTTGAGTTAGACCAAGTGGTGGTAAATTTATATTCCCTCCCTTATATGGAGTGGCCCTGTAGTGGACCGTTAATATACTGATAATTATGATGAAATTATTTATCATACATGCATACATACATACATAACATCACGCTTTATTCCCGTAGGGGTAGGCAAAGACCACATCCCTCCATTTGCCACGGTCCTTGCATACTTCTTTAGCTTCTTCCACTCTCATTAATCCTTCCATACAAGTTCGGTTAGAGTTTAGGTTACTCTTGACCTGGCCATTATTTAAAATGTCCTGAATTTGGTCCAGGAACATTCGCCTAGGTCTTCCCCTTCCAACATTTCCATTCACCCTCACCTCATAAATTTCTGTTGTTAATCTTCTTTCATCCATTTTCTCTACATGATGTATCTAGTAAAGAAATTAAGGAGAAAGGTGTTTTCTTAGTCAACTTCAAAACTGCAAACTACTACTATTCATTTTGGTTCAACCGTTAAAAATTATCACTGTAATTTATCGCTGTAAATTATCACTGTAAATTATCGCTGTAAATTATCACTGTAAGTTATCACTGTAAATTATTACTGTAAATTATCAGTGTAAATTATCACTGTAAATTATCGCTGTAAATTATTATCACTGTAAATTAGATTTAGACCTTTTACTCTTACCATCCCTATTTTTGCGTTGAGGCGCAATATATTATATTGGCATAATATTCTTCTAAACTTATATTCCTTTCTTCATGCATAATTTTACCATTAACTTACAAAAGATAAAAGAACTATCTAACGCAAGTCGAGACAGAAAAACTGCGCCGCAGTTCGTAATTTAGTGTTATCTACGGAAACCTATATTTATAAAGATTACGAAACTGATGTATACTGGGCTTAAGACGAAATATTTTCCCTACTCTATAGAAAATGTTATTATTTGATTTGGTACAAAATGCTCCAATGCGGATTAGCGGGTGTAGGCAGATCAGAGCATTTATAAGATGGAGGTCCTGGGTTCGAGATTTTCTAAATTGGTTCAGGCCTGGCTGAAGGGAGGCTTCGACCGTGGCTAGCTACCTCCCTACCGTCTAAAGACGAACGCCAAGCAATTTAGCGTTCCGGTACAATGTCGTGTAGAAAGCAAAAGGGGCGTGGATCTCACCTCTTACAAGTTACTTCCTTCTATCTTATAATGCATCAACACATCACAATCAGGTTTAATTGCAGTCAAATGCTAACTTGAAACAAACAAAAACTGTTTCGAGCCTAAAACTTTGGGTCGGAGCTGCACAGCCTAATCATTGGATCAAAGAGGAAGTTAGAAAGAGAGGATTAAAACCGTATCAAAATCCATCGGAAATTCTACAGATGTGAAAACAATGTTAAAACCCTGCTCATTACCACCTCAATCGCATTGTTCATATTGAATCACAAACCCCTGAACACCAACTGTGAATTAAAACAAGCGTTACTCATGTTACAACAATCGCATTGTTATTTCACACTGTTCTTCAGTTCTAGGAATAATACTGACTCAAGTTATACTACGCGTAGGCCAGACCCAGAACGGTAAAACACGGAATAATGTGATTCATGGTGTCAAATAGTTCTTCATCTAGTTTTTTTTTTTTTATCGACTACAAGTTGGCCCTTGACGCAGATGAGATGCAGGTGAAGATGCAGGCTAATATGGACGCGGGCCAACTTGTTAGGAGTGGAACGAAAATCCACACACCTTTAGGTTTCTACACGACATCGTACCGGAATGCTAAATCGCTTGGCGATACGTCTTTGTCGGTAGGGTGCCAGACCAAAACAAAAAGAGCAACTATCCAGCCAAGACAAATTAAGAAAAATCTCAATCTGCCCCGCCGGGAATTGAACCCAGGACCTCCGTCTTATAAATCCACCGCGCATACCACTGAGCCACGGAGGTCGAGTACCTATATGAATAGTTTTCTAAGTTGGCAGAACAACACATTCGCATAGTGTTCTTATGTTTTTATCCTCACATACACATCATTTTGCTGACTGCTTCGTTGGTTTAGTGGTAAGCTTATCTTGCTTCGATCACTTGGTCCTGGGTTCGAATCCTGGGTCGGGTAACGGAATAATTCTGAGTTTTTCATTCTTCTATGAAATTCTCAGTACATTCCAAGCCCGGAGTCGGGAAGTTGGTGGTGCTACACCCCCCTGCCTCTGAGAGCACGTTAAGCCGTCGGTTCCGGTCACTGTCATCAACATCTGATAGCCCGCCAACCCGCATTGGAGCGGCGTGGTGGGTGTACGTTCCATATCCCCTCTTCTATAAGGTCCCTCCTTATAGAAGAGGGGATATGGCCTGGCCCTGTAGTGGGCCGTTAATAGGCTGATAATGATGATGATGATACATCATTTTTATAAAACGAAGCATCACACGTATGTCTCTCTGTTTGGAATAAACTCAAAAACTACTGAACGGGCGGTCATGGGGTGTTCTGCAATGGATAGAATGGTTCTTAAAGGAAGGTTTTAGTATAATTATAATATTTTGTCTAGATTTTATGTAAATTGGATGAATGTGGAGAAATATTTTGGAAAAGTCGGAAAAATTTAAGCCGCCTGGGAGCTTTCATCCAAAACACTTTATTTATTTGAGATATAACTAAACAATGTATGGAAGAATTGTTTATCTGTATCAGAATTACAAAAAAAATTTGCAATGGCATATCTATCTTTTGAAAATAACTTGCTATACCCTATTTTCTTAAAAAAGGTAATTTTTTATCTTATTTTTGGAAGGTTGCAAATAGTCAGTCATAATGAATAAAAAGTTATTTTCAGTGTGACGTCATTTCTTGTTATATATGGAGACCACATGTTTGTTGTAAATACACACACACACACACACCCTAATGCTTAATTTTGTATATTTTTGCCTCTGTTGCGTCACCAGCAATAGATCGCTTCTTAGCTATGAGGTCGCATATAGCTATGCGTATTGTTTGTATGTATGTTGATCTACAATAAAAAGTAAATTCATTTATTCATAGAATGGCCTCTATACTGTTACTGTTTTCGATAAAGATCAATTTGTATGGAAAAGCAATATTGTCCTTTTCACCCGACTGCGTCAGAAGGAGGGTAATGTTTTTCGAGCATATGTATGTATGTATGTATGTATGTATGTATGTATGTATGTATGTATGTATGTATGTATGTATGTATGTATGTATGTCCTTTTCTTCGGCACGCGCTACAGCCTAAGCCTAAACGACTGAACGGATTTTGACATGTGAGGTGTCGTTGAATTTGGCTAAATTGTGGAAGTGACATAGGCTATATGAATTTTCAAAATGGCGGCTGTATGTGGGGGAAAAAAGGGGGGACGTGTGCATTATTTTCTTTTATCCTAGCAATATAGGTATCAAATGAAAGGTTGTAAAAAAACGATTTCAAAAATATAAATATCATATCATGTTTATATTACTGTTTTAACAAGCAATGTCAAAAAGTGTACCAAGTGTACCGTCTTATTTCTATACCACAAATTAAAACTAAAAAGTCTCAAATGGCGTGCCAGCTGTTTTAGAACCAAACGGCTTGGCGCGCGACGATGGCAAGAGACCAGACGGCATGTCATTGATGCCATGGAAGATGGGAAGGCCTTTGGTGTGGGACGCAACTTGCGTGGACACCCTTGCGCCTTCACATCTTCCTCGCACGATGGGCTGTGCGGGCGCTGCTGCTGCATCAGCGGAGACTCTCAAACGGCGCAAGTACAGTAAGCTCGTCGGTGATTATGTATTTGAGCCGTTTGGAGTTGAAACGCTGGGACCGTGGGGTCCGAGTACTCGCTTTTTTTGTAAAGAGAGAGAAATCTCAAAGCGTTTAATCGACGCCTCCCGTGACCAGAAGGCTGGTCTCTTTTTAGGACAGAGGATCAGCATTGCCATTCAACGTGGCAATGCTGCCAGCCTTCTGGGCACTTTACCGCTCGACACCGATTCGGAGGAATATTATGACGCCTAAGTTTTTTACTGTTTTTTTATTTTTATTGTTTAATATATTATATATAGTTTAGGATATTGTAGTGTTTAATTGATTTACAATTAAATAATTTAATTCAATGTACATATTTAACTGTAAATAAATGATTATAATAAACAATTATCTATTAAAATTAAAAAAAAGTCTCAAATAAAATTATTATTATAAAAACAAAAAACCCAATTATGGTGCTGCAGGCGGGGACAAACGTAGTTATGGTTTTCCCAGGTAGTAAACTATTTTGTCCACACCTGCAGCACCATTAAGTATTTATAATTTTAAATAGATATAGTGATCCTTGTTTTTCTCTTTTCAGTTCATAACTTCTAAACAGTTGGGTTTTTTGTTTTTATAATAATAATTCTATTTTAATTATGAAAATCTCACGCTTGACGCTTGATTTTACGTGTAATAAATTTTACACTCATTAATATAAAATTGACTTGTTAATGCGTTAATTAAGCATAAATAATGTAATCGAATGAACCTTGGTATTACAATTTGCTGATCCATTAATGTATTACGAGCTGTCGTCAATGAGATGTTTCGGCTTCTAGAGTTAATATACACGTAAGTTTTAATCTCGAAGATACTCAAAATATAGATTTTTTAACTGACTCGTTAATCACGGAAAATCGGGTTGTAGAATAATTCTAACTTTTTCTCTCTTGTAAAAAAAATTCACTAAAATCTAAACGTGAAGAAAGGAAGTAAGTGATCTTAAACCGTGCTTCTATCGTAGCAGTTAGCAAACTGCTTGCGGGCTTTAATCAAATGAGACATTTGGAAACCTAGTCCTGAATCACGTTCTTGTTTTTGTAATGTTTATTAATTATTTCATCCTAACTGCAAAGAGAGGCACGGTATGCCCCCACGGAGCTACCATGCCAACTGAGTTTATTTAACAAAAATATTCATTTAAATACAACATTCAATTTAACGGCGAAACACAAACTCAACTCAGGTTTTCCGCACACCGGCACTCATCATTCAACGCTCGGAATTCGTAATATTACTTTTATTATTTATTTATAACCTACCTACTATCAGACTTTTAATGAAAACCCGTAACACACTATTTCCGAAAACTAATTAACACCACAAGTATAACCTTTTGACGACCTCCGTGGCGCAGTGCTATGCGCGGTGGATTTATAACTGTGGTCCTGGGTTCGATTCCCGGCGGGGCAGATTGAGATTTTTCTTAATTTATCTTGGTCTGGCTGGTGGGAGGCTTTCACCGTGGCTAGTTAACCACCCTACCGACAAAGACGTATCGCCAAGCGATTTAGCGTTCCGGTACGATGTCGTGTACAAACCGAAACGGGTGTGGATTTTCGTCCCACGCCTAACAAGTTAACCCGCTTCCATCTTAGACTACACCATCACTTAACATCAGGTGTGATAGCCGTCAAGGGCCAACTTGTAGTCGATAAAAAAAAAACCTAACCATTGTTTAGTTATTAATTGTTATTTATTATTATTTTTGACTTGATTTCAACGCCAGCATTGTTGATTATATTTTGATGGAAACCAATTCCCTACAGCGGCTTGCCACATACTCATATGCGAAGGCCGTTAGAATTCAAGGCACAGTAAAACTAAAACTAAATATAATAATTACCGGCTGTTCAAAGGTCTCGTAAAACCGCAGACCAACAATTAACGAAACCTATCATTATCTGTTTATAAGGGGAACCAAGGATTCTTAAACTCCTAAACAACATCTGCCCCGCTAGTCCAGTGGCTAACCTGTGCGGCAACGTAATCAAGTTATTTTTTTTATCGACTACAAGTTGGCCCTTAACTGCTATCACACCTGATGTTAAGTGAAGATGCAGTCTAAGATGGAAGCGGACTAACTTGTTAGGAGTAGGATGAAAATCCACACCCCTTTCGGTTTCTACACGACATCGTACCGGAACGCTAAATCGCTTGACGGTACGTCTTTGTCGGTAGGGTGGTAACTAGCCACGGCGAAAGCCTCCCACCAGCCAGACCAAGACAAATTAAGAAAAATCTCAATCTGCCCCGCCGGGAATCGAACCCAGGACCTTCGTCTTATAAATCTACCGCGCATACCACTGCGCCACGGAGGTCGTCAAAAATATGCACACATACTATTACAAACATATTATGCATGGCAGCGTTGCAGGACGTGTTACTGGGATTAAAGTCAGTTCGACTACCTTTTTAAGTTTCCATGAAATATTACTAGAAATATAAAACAATTTTCCTTGGAGAGAAATCTTCAAATAAGTAAAAATCTTGCGTTTCGAGTAGGATGGACAATATAGGAAAAGGATAAGAATCTAGAAACGTGTAGAAACCGAAAGAGTGGATTTCATCCTACTTCTAACAAGTTCGCCAGCTTCCAACTTAAATTGCATCACTTAACATCAAGTGTGATAGCAGCCAAGTGCCAACTTGTTGTCGATGAAACAAAAACGACCACTACACCCCTAAACCGTTAAGCTATTGACTCTAAATTATAATGTTTAAGACGTACCTAAATTTACGTATTTTTTTTTCTTCTGGAAGAGGAAAATAGAAAGGAGTATGTTGGGTGTGAAATTAAAAGATAGAGTAAGTAATAAAAGTATAAGGAAAAGAACCAAACTAACAGACGTAATTAAAAGGATTAGATCGTTAAAATGGAAATGGGCTGGTCATATTTGTAGACTAGAAAACGAACGATGGACTAAAAGAGTTACAGAATGGATACCTAGAGACCATAAAAGAAACCATAAAAGAAAGAGATGGAGAGACATCTTCTCTCAAGTATACGGACCGCTCTGGATGCGCACAGCGCGTAACAGGAAAATTTGGAAAGATTTGGGGGAGGCCTACGCCAAAGAGGCGACTTGTATTTAATTTAAATTTAATGTTTTAAAATTCATAGCTCTAAGAAAGTTTGTAATACTACTAACAAAGGCTTTTTTATTTTTATTTTATTTTATTTATATCTACGTATCGCAGTCATTTGACTAATTTGAGCATGTAAAGCCATTGGTTCTGCGCCTAATCTTTGTGAATATCATCTGACTAGCTTATCTTTTGGACTTTTGACCGGAAAATATTTAAAACTGGATAATGAGGGAGAGGATTTAGAGGTGAATTATAATTAGCAATTTTAGTTAGTATACAAACTTTCGCGCTATCTCCACCGTTCGTAGCTAGAATAATGTTACGTAATTTCGCTCCTATTTTAGTGAAAAAGCTTTGAGCGAGTTTACGAAATGTTGTCTAATCTGTGAGAAGGAAGCATTCCATGAATGCGCCACTTCTTTATTCATAGCACTGGCAAAATTATCCATCGATCTATGACAAATCAGCTATAATATTTTTGAATAGGATAGCTGGAAAATTATGTCCAATCCGAACTTTGACTTTAAATTGAATTTTTTTCTTTTATTTATGTCAACCTGATCGCAATCTCAACTAGTTCTAATAAATCTATGCCGCAAACCGATTAATTATTTGTTTAGTTTAGATAGGAAAATAGAAAAAGAGAAAATACTGTGTTCATAGAAAAAAATAATGCCATCCAAGTTTAAGGAAACTTTATTCAACGAAGTAGCAAAGCACTATGTGTGGTTTAGGAAACGTACTTAAAGTAGAAGGCCTGGGTGGCACCAATTTCCTAACTCGGTTCAGCTGTCTTCGAGTAGAGCAAGGTAGCTACTGTAAACCTTTAAGGAGTTTCCTTAACTCGTCTTCGTCTCCAGATTCTTAATGACAGTCGCAGCCCATCTAAATGTCAAGTTTTCATCGAGACAAAGTAATCAAAATAAAATAACACAAGTTAACTGCAGTAATTCGTTGAGGAGTTTCCTTGTCTGTATTTCGTCTCCATCATCAGACCGACTCCAGACCTTCATCAAAATGTAGTGCTTTAAAATACTTAAGGGAAAAATTAACAAACGCAATAAGTAGTTGTTCCTATAATTTAAAAATTCCCCTCGATTTCTCCAGGATGCCATTATCAGTAGGTACTACTGTGTAAAAAATTATGCATGGCCGTACATAAAAAAATATATACGTGCGTTGAATTGGGAATCTCCTCCGTTTTTTCGTCGGTTAATAACAATAAAGCACAATGCTTAGAAATCAGCATTAGTTATAAATTAAAACTCTGAATTATTCAACGGACTGTGCAAACGTCCGCTTCGCCAGTCAATGGATGTAACTCAATACATTGCGCGCTAAATTTGACGATAAACACGTAGCAGTTCGGCGTGGCCACGGGTACGAGCGGTGCGATTAATGGGATGACGAGTGGTGCGACAGTTCAAGGGGCCATTTGAAGCGAGGAACTTGAAAGACAAGGGCAGGTTTTTGCCGGCTCTGTGTGGTGCAGTGGTAAGCGCGGTGGATTTATAAGACGGAGGTCTGATAGCAGTCAAGGGCCAAGTTATAGTAGTTAAAAAAGGTGCTATCATTGAAAAGGTTTAAAACAAACGACTATTGCTGTAAACGTAAATGATTCTTCTTTAGTTTTTAGTAAAACTTATATAAAATAGTTTAAACTATATGGAAACGTGTGCTTAGGAACTACACGTATTTAATCTTGTCCCTCTTTCACTATTTTAGGACTATATAAAAGAGGTTTGCACCGCTTAGCTGATATTATTTTGGTACTAAGTGGTTTTGTTCCTAAATCCTCATACGCATTACAAACATAAGGAATGTCCTTTCAGCTTCCGCTTTTCCAAACTTTTACAGCAGGCAAGATCATCGCTTACGATAAGGCGCAAATGCAGTCAGCTAGCTAGCTTATATTGTTAATAAAAACAAAACCAGATGTGATCTAGCCGCAGACGCGCAGCAGATCGCTCCTATATTCATGGTCGGAGCATCGACTCCACTCCTGCTACCGGGCGGTCAAATCTCCGCTGAGGGCTGGCACGCCTCTGCGTCCCGTTTCAATGTCCCGGTAAATTGGATCCGCCGTACAAACCTTTACACGCCATTTCGCTAACTTATCGAGCTAAATGTTACCTGCAATTTTATTACGATATAAATTATGTGTTATTCCAATTAGAAACAGGATTTCTTGCGATATTATAATATTTCCCTATAACAGTGCTCTGCATTCTGAACTGTTAGTAGAGTAATTAGTTATTGGCAGACTTGATTTTTGAAATATATTACTATATTTTTAGAATGGCTTGCTATAAACAGTAAACACCTTATACAAACTATAACACAAACATAGAAATCACATATCTACATACATATTATGGAGATGTTATTGGTCTATACTTCGATTGTTTACAAACAAAGCAAGGTATCACCCCTAACTCAATATAACTGATGTGCGTCGTTCAACGTTCAAACGTTAAAGCGATAGTAATTTGTTACCATTGTCAACGCGAGCTCGTTATATTTCATTCATGTATTTCATTACGCAACATTTCGCGTATTATCTAGCGACGTTTGTTCTGTGATTCATTTGTTTAATGAAGTTGGCAATTTACACAAAAGCCACCATAACAAACCAATAACTAGAGAATTTACAGTAAACTATAATATGAATCGTTGGAATAGAATAATATAATTCATAAAGAATAAAATTAAAAGCGTTCGCATAAACAAGGAAATAAATAAAAAATTTTAACAAAAAGTAGAACCGACTCAAAACGCATTAAAAAGTAAAAAATAAATGTGTCATTTAGTTGCTTTAATTTATTAAAGCATATCTCTGAAGTCGGTGCCAGCAAGTTTAAGGAACGTTTATTTGACGTAGTAAAGCAGTTTGTGGGTTCTAGGCATTGACATATTAATAGTTAGTACTATTAATATGTCAATGGTTCTAGGTAATGTCCTTAAAGTAGAAACTTTGGCTGGCACCGACTGCTAGATATGTATGATAAGTAAATTAAAGCAACTAAATAATAATAAATATTTTTTGCTTTTTAGAGCGTTTTAAATCCGTTCTATTTTTTGTTAAAATTTTTATTTCTTACTTTTTAGTGATTTATCGCCACGTAACGTACTCTTACTATACTATCATAGTATATTATACGGTACTTGTAGCCAAAAAGCTACCGATACTTACACAAAAACCGAAATCGCTGCGTGCCTATAAAATTTGAAGAACTCCTTCAATTTTCCCAGGATATCATCATCAGATCCTAAGATGATGACAATGGGACCATCTTGAAAGTGTGCCCTTTCTAATAAAAAAAGAATTACGGACAACGTGTCGAATTGAAAACCTCCTCCGTTTATACGTCGGTTTAAAACTAGAAAAAGGTACCTCCGAAAAAATGTAACTTGCCATTTGTTTGTAGCGGCCATCTTTGATTTAAATTTTTGTATAGTGTATTTAGTATCTAAGTCGAGTCCCATAGATACCTTAAAAATAAATAACACTTGACGATTCGTTTTTTTCTCATTCGTCGTCTTTCTGCAGAGAATAGCAAAATTTTATTAATTTACTGTCGCTTCATCTAATTACATTAAGAATGGAAGGTGTTTCTTGAATTATAAATTTCATAAAAGTACCAAGTACTTTTTTATTAATTAAGAAATTAATTCTTGTATGTGTTAATATTTATACATTTTGTATCACAGTAAAATAACTCGATCTCGATCGATAAAAGCTGTATACCTATAGGAAACTGACATATAGTGAGTGACGTAATGACATTAGCATAGACCTCGGTGGCTCAGTGGCTAACGCAGTGGACTTATGAGACAGGTCGTGCGTTTGATTTTCGGTTGGACCACTTGAGATTTTCTTAAATGGTCCAGGTCTCGGTAGTTGAAGGTTTTTTTTTATCGATTACAAGTTGATCCTTGACTGCTACCACACCTGATGTCAAGTGATGATGCAATCTAAGATGGAAGTGGACGAACGCTAAATCGCTTGTTGATACGCCTTTGTCGGTAGGGTGGTAACTAGCCACGGCGAAAGCCTTCCACCAGCCAGACCAAGACAAATTAAGAAAAATCTCAAACTGCCCCGCCGGGAATCGAACCCAGGACCTCCGTCTTATAATTCCAACGCGCATACCACTGCGCCACGGAGGTCGTCTAAAACGGTTTCGACCGTGGCTAGTTTTCTTTCTATTTAGCATTCCAATACAACTTCGTGTAAAAACCAAAAGGAAATTTCATCCTAACAATTTTGTCCACTTTCATCTTTAATTGCATCATCACTTACCATCAAATGTAAATGCAGTCAAGGACGAACTTTGTAAGAATGTTGTAATGAAAATAAAAGCCTTATAATTGAACCCAAGACCTTTCTCTCTCTCATATAACCAAGGCTGAGTGACACCTGCATGGATTTATGCAAAGCACAGTGCTTAAGAAAATGTCATAAAATTAACACTTTTCCGACAAATTACATCCATTACGTCCCGCTTTGAAGTTTAAGATATACTACGTAATAACTCAACCTCGCCGCTATTGTTCGACGTTATTACTAAAAGCCACCTAAATCCGCTATATTATTATTAATAATTAATAGTAATAACAGTCAAAGACTTGAATACAACGCTAAACTAATAATAACGCTAAGCTAATAATTGAATATCACTAACGTTAATCAGCTATTGTATTAACGCGGAGTTAACCACAGTGTAAATCAATACATATACATTGTAATGATATATCAAATTACCATTATAGGCATCGCTCACTTGTAATCTACGTTATCTTTTCTTTTCTGTATGTCGATTCTTGAAAAAAACGTTAGTTTTCACGCCGATGTACAACGGTTGCAAAGCGGATAGAACAGAAATCGGTATTCTCGAATGACATTTTGCCATATTAAACTGACAGTCGAACTGAAGGTGGCATGATCGACGAGATGCAAGCGAGATGTTTGTTCGATGTATTTATTTCAAGAATCGACGTACTGATCCTGAGTAGACTCTGGCCTTAGCGGCGTCACTGTTCGATGTATGCGAACGCAAAAGATGAGGAAGAGAAAGGGGCATTTATACTGCTGATTCCTGAGTCAGCAAAGACCCACAATGACTCTTTTCTTACGTTTGCTTAACATTTTATCTTAATCCTTATAATATAAGGAGGTTGATGATGGTCTCACATTGTTGCTGCCCCATGTTAGTGCCTAGTTGTAAGATGATAGTGAGGAAAGCTCTTAGGCGCGGGTTCGTGGAAGTTGAATAGAAACGCTGATGGAAGTGTAAACGGTTTACTTGAGGTAACATAACGTTACAGATATACTTTGTACGTAACTAGGTCCCGGTCTGGTCGTCTCACAAGCTGGAAGCATCCAGGGCCGAAGCACGACACCTAGTTCCTATACAGTGTCAATTGGGATTTTAATTAATGGGATGGATCGGCTAAATATCAGCTTGCTGCGTTGGATTCGGTGGATCACCGCGCTAGTAGAATCATTGGGAACGAGGCGTTATGCAATGCAAAACTGCAAACACTTGATCATCGCCGAAAAGTTGCCTGTCTGTCGGTTTTCTACAGAATATATTTTGGAGAGTGTGCACACTTTTTGATCTAGTTCCCTCCTCGCCCTTTTACCATAGAACTGCTAGGCATCGTAGTAGTCTGCACCCATACGTAGTCGATATTTCGTGGACGCGTACAAAACGTTTCGCTTCCTCGTTCCTGATTCGAACTGCGAAAATATGGAATGTCCTTCCAGGTCACGTTTTCCCTACCACCTACAATATGGGTATCTTCAAGTCAAGAGTGAATAGGCACCTTCTAGGCAAGCGCGTTTTACCGTAGGCTGCATCTTCGCTTACCATCGGGCGTGATCGTAGCCAAGCGCTAGCCTATATACTACAAAAAAAAAGCTAATGTCTCCAGAAGAAGAAATCACTCGCCCGAGCACTGTATTATGGGAACCTAAGCTATTACAATCAATACACTTCTCTTCATGATCCATCTGATGAAGATGATCTTAACAATAAGATATCGTTGGATGTCGAACATCTCACACTTATGTGACAGTCTTAGCTTAATTAGAGAGTAATCGACTAGTAGCGCCATCTAGTTTTCGTTCATTATTTAATTTTGCACTGATGGTCTAGAGGTATTTAAGGTAAAAATCCAAGTCAATTTTTCTTTTTCAATTAGGCGTAAAATAAGAAACTTGTTAAAATATATGTTTTGTAAAACTTTTTAGGAATATAATATTATTTGCTTTTTACGTCTTAACCCACAAGGCTTCAATTAAGATTCATAGATGAAATCATAAAAGGCTTTGCATGACTATCGCGTAAATATGCTTTATAAGTAAGTATGGTAAGTGCTTTTTTTTTATAAAAATAGCGAGCAAACGAGCAGGCGGATCACCTGATGTTAAGTGATTACCGCCGCCCATAAACAACTGCGACACCAGAGGCGCCACTGATGCGATGCCAGCCTTTGAGGTGTTAATCAACGACAACCTTTACTAATCCGAAATTGTAAGTACCTGCATAATTAGGCAATTATTTCTAATTAATTAATTAGGGGATGCAATAAATCACTTTATATTCGCCATTACATTAATTCAATAACTTTGAATATACTACATAATATACTACTAATCGGATTACGCTACAATAAGAATTACGCAGTAAAATACACTGTAGAACTATAGATACTACCTATTTAGTAATACCGCTGCATGATTGCACTCGTGACTGCCCCGTTGGTCTAGTGGTTATCCCATGTGACTTCAATCACGAGATCCTGGGTTCAAATCTTAAGTCGGGTTGTAGAATAATAAAAATAGGTAAAAAAACTTTTTAAGTTAAACGGTTTTATGATAAACATACATTGCAATGTTTAAGATAAATGTATTCTGCTTGTTGAGCCCTTTCATTTGATACACATATTGATGGGATTACTAAAACATAAATTATCCGCCATTTTGTAGCGGCCGCCATCTTGGATTTCAATTTTTATAGTATATTGTATTCTGCTTGTTGAGCCCTTTCATTTGATACCCATATTGATGGGATTGATAAAACATAAATTATCCGCCATTTTGTAGCGGCGGCCATACCTGAACTTTTAATGACTTATGAAAAAACAAGTTGTATTGTCACCAAAATACAAAGTGTATACAAAATTTCAAAATAATCGGTTGACAGGATTCGAGAGGGTGAAATTTGAATCACTCAAAGCGCCTTACCGCTAGGCCAAGAATAAAACAAACGGGGTGAGCTAAATAAAACCGTTTAATAAGTTTATCTGTCTTCTAAGAATTTTTAGTTAAATTTAAGCCTATCGTTAACACCACATTAAGCCGTCGATTCCAGTCACTATAATTAACATCTGATAGTGATCGTAAAGAACCTTCATTAACCTATCATCTATAACATCACCTTAAGCTCGCCAATTTGTGCAGCGTGGTGCATCTATTCTCCATATCTCCTCTCCTACAAGGAGGAAAACTTGGCCCTGTAGTGAGTCGTTAATGAGATTTATTTACTCCATAAATCGCCTTTGATACACAAATGGAATAAAATGTCTATATTATCGAATTACGTATAAGATTACTTCATTATTTTACATACCTGCTCAATAGTTGAACTTGTATAAGGTAAGACGAAACGGGTTGCGGCATCTTAGTATGCATACCATACCTACACCTATACTCAGACTTATAATCTTAAAGCTCTAAAAAACTAGTTATAAATCGATACATACTCGTATCTTCATTAAAATCGAAATATCAAAACGACTGAACTCGCAATTATAGCTGGAGCTAACTCGTACGGGATTTTTAGACATGAGCTTGTGCAACATCGTTTTTTTTTGTTTCAACATTAAAGAAAACATTTTTCATTATCTATACATATAATAAAATAGTATTATTTAATTTAATGTACATAAAAATCCCTTTAAGGAAAGGATAATAAAATATCCTTGTGATTATTAAATAATTTATTTTGATAAAAAAAAGAAACAAAAATAGTAACGAAGTCAATTGTGTACATTAAATATTTTTTGAAAAAAGTTTGAATTACACGATACAGACCACAAAACGTTTTTTAAAATTTTTGTCTGTTTTCATACGGTTTTCACGGATGGATAAAGCATAGCTCTGGGCAGGCTTTAGGCTTTCATGGAGATTTCACTAAGCACGTAGCTGTGACGGAGTACCGAATGAATTCAAATAAAACCCGGCACGATTAGAGTTCATACTACGAGGAAGGAGAAAGGATGCTGTGTATCCCGAAGATCAGTACCGTTTCCTTAAGAGAAGAGTTGAAAGTCCACGCGGGCGAAGTCGTGGTTGTCCACAAGTCAAGCTATAAAGGCCTATATGAAGAAAATGTGCCAGCAAGTTTAAGGAACATTTATTTAACGTAGTAAAACAGTTTGTGGGTTCTAGGTAACGTCCTTGAAGTGCAAACCTTGGCTGGCACCGACTCCTAGATATGCTTAAGTAAATTAAAGCAACTAAATGACACAGTTATTTTTTACTTTTTAGTGCGTTTTGAGTCGATTCTATTATGACGTGACAACGTCTTGTAATTCGATAGAGCCGGCTGCACGCACGAAAAAATATGAAGTCATGCGTCGTTACCTCACTTTGAGGCGTTCCATGTAAGGCTTGAAGTGCAAGCGAGAGCGCGGAACGAGCGATAAAGCACAATCGGCCTTTTTTGTTAAAAAATTTTATACCTTTTTCATTTGAGGTGGCCTAGTACTCGTAAGAGCCAAAATTAAAAAAATTAAATTACTTTAGCCCCTAGAGCTTGAAAAACAATAATATTACAGCGTTTTTGAACAGGAATAGTGAAAATGATAAAAGAGGTCTGTATGTATGACTGTAATGGTTTAGAGATATAGGTATAGTACAGTTACAGTTCTCACATGTAACACTGTACGTAGATAATATGACATTAAGCAAAACAAACAATTTTAGCTGTTCCAACAACAGTGTACTGTCTCTATAAATATTGTTAGTACGCTTTGTACTCAAGCTCCGGGGCTGCGGTTGTGTGTTTACATTTGTACCGTAACTCGGAGTAACGACGCGAAATTGAGTTATCCTTCCTTCTTCATTACCTCTCTGGCACAGTCGACACCGGGGGTTTATGTTCGAGGTTTCCAGCTCTAGTCACAATACGATAGTAAGAGATAGGCTACTTTATAAAAAAACTAATGTTATAATAATCACTAGCTTAACGAGTCAATGGAGGATAAAAATTTTCTAAAATTACTGAGGTCTATTTTTTGACGGCCTCATTGGCGCAGTGACATGCACTATGGATTAAAGACGGAAAGCGCAGCGTTTGTCGACACCCAACAAGGTGGACTGACGACATCAAACGTGTCGCAGGGAGCCGCTGGCAACAGGCGGCTCGGGATCGTTGTGTTTGGAAGTCCCTAAAAAAGGCCTATGTCCGACAGTGGACGTCTACAGGCTGGTAATGATGATGATGATGATGAAACGAAGGATAAAAATTTTCTAAAATTACTGAGGTCAATTTGTTGACGGCCTCCGTGGCGTGGCATGCACAATGGATTTAAGACGGAAGTTCTAAGTTAGATTCTTTGACGCATTAACGCCCAGATTAAAATTATATTTTAATTGGTCGAGGTTTAGCTGTCGAGACACTTCGCCCGGGAGAATTACCACCCAACCGACAAAAACCGAAAACTGACCCGTTTCCATTTTAGATTGCATCATCGCTTACCTTACACTTACCATCGATTGCAGTCAAGAATTAATTTATAATTAATAAAAAAAATCAGATTTGGTTGCAGGTTTCAGTCATATTTGATCACCATTATAGAGGTGGATTAACTTATGTTGATGCTTCAGTCAATTGTGTAGTAACAAAACGTGATTTATCATGTTTACTTACTTTTTTCTAATTTTTAATTATTTATGTGACTTATTTCAATATACAGTCTTACGCCATATCTTGTAGATGAGAATTCATACTACGTGGATGTCCTGTGCAGTCAAAAACATCGATGTCTTGACTAGGGACCATCTTGGCAATGATTTCAGCTCATTCATCACAGACAAACAGACAGACAACTGTATACGTGTCTATGGAAGAAATACTCATTGATAATAGAGGTGTCAAACTGATAGCACCTCTCATAGATTAAAGACTACTAGATGGAGTCATAACGCGGCTGTAGGTTCAAGAGCGTGACAGACTTATTTCATTCGGCCTTTATTAGAAAGTGATACAAGATTATTTTTTGTCCCTTTCAGCGTGTTCGTTTTTATTATTTGTCAAGAGTGGAATTTGTGACAGACAAGGGACATATCTGAGCAATTATTAGCTTTTTATTAAATTTGCTGATAAATAATATAACTTTGCGGTTACTATATTAATTTAAACGTTATCGTGCTATGTGGGTTGTAATATTTTCGGCTGCAACAGTCGCAGCGAAAAGAAAATCGAAGGAATTACGTTTCATACGTAAGTAGGCATAAACTTCATTGATTGATGATTTAAAGCTTAGATATGTTATTTTTTAGCAAATTTCATGTATTATGCGTTTACTAAACTATCTTATATAAAGTAATATTTCGTAATTTACGATATTTTAAAACATAACGTTTTATGATGTACTTTAAATGTTGACATGTCATGTCAATAAGGCTGATTTGCTGTCTCACGAGTGGACACGCTATGGTCTCTATCTAGTAGTCTTTAATCTATGGCACCTCTCATAATTATCAAAGGCTAATAAACGAATAAAAATCCATAAAACATCGTTGCTAAGCAACTAATCCCTAGAATCTATACTTCTATATTAGGAACCGGCCGTAATTAATGCCGATCGCAATAAATAAAACGAAAAATGTGACAAAACGTCAAGCTTCCTCAATCAGCAGTATCTCTAACCCGGAAGTCGCAAAAGTCACGGTCCTCATTCCTACACGAGATATTAAATTCTAATGTATGCTGTTGATCCAGTTTTTATGAAATTAGTATTCTCTCAACAGCTGTGGAGGTTTGCTCTATATAATTATCTTAAACAGGTTATTTAAGCTTAATTAATTTTATTATAAGCTTTAAGTTTTTTTTAACCGACGAAATAACGGAGGAGGTTCTCAATTTGACACTTATATTTTTTATGAAAGACTACGCATAACTTTTTACAGAGCACTCCGATTTTGATAATTATTTTGTAATGAGTCCACACTACTACACAGTCGTCATAAACTACCTATAATATTCACCCCGGAATCGAACTACAAAACATCGCTAGAAAGGCAACAAAAACAACTGTTTACAAATCTCAACAGTTTTTACCGTGTTTACATTGAATGATGCAACAGTAAGGTCATTACCAACCGTTGTATAACAAGTCATTGTTATTCGCCGCGGATCTCAATTGGAATCATTGGATTGTGTCTACTCTACAATGTCAAACAGTAGTAAGAGGTTACTTGAATATTATAATACGGTTAATTAAGTTTATTGATGACTTCCTCTAAGGAAATATTAATAAGATTGATTGGATTTTTTAGACTATATTAACATCAAATGCCAGCAATATTTGGAAAACAGCATTGATTTTGTTTTTATTCCAGCTGAATGTGGTTAACAATATACTAGTAAATGATACTTATTGGATCCCTGAGTTACCCATAGACAAACAAGATACATTATTATCTTTTAATGGTTCGCTAACAAACCAAACCTTTTTCCTTATCGAAGAAAGGGTTTGAAGCTAGAACCCATCTCGCTGCATCAATTTTGGTCATAAAATTATATTTGAGTACGACGTAACTATCGTTATCAAATTTGAATGATGCTTTATGTACCTATATCACTCAAATTTGAAAGAAAAATTCTAATATTTCATAACCAACTCAGGACTCGAACCCTGTTTGATGTAAACGTTCGTCGTGACGAACACATTAAACACTTAGGCCTGTGTGCATCAAGATTTCGGTTATGATAACCAACGGTCAACATAAGCTAAACGTAAAATTTACTGTTCACGACAATTTGTTACGGTTAAGGGCGTAAGCTCAGTTAAGAAAACCGCCCGGTTTACGTCCTTAACCGGCGTGCGGGTTTATTATAAGTAGTAAATTTATAGTAAAGTTATGTTAACCGTTGATTATGTTAACCGTGGGTTATGATAACCGAAATCTTGGTGCACACAGGCCTTAATCCTCGTGGTAAAAATAGCATATAATAATAATTTATACATATAGCCTCAAATCATTTCTGCTGATTAGAAAAAATAACAAATTGTGTTTCAAAATACGTTAAAATCTACATTTATGTTAAACAGTAATTATGTAATTAGAATACAAATTCCACATAAATAGAATAAATCAGAGGTCGTGTTATATATTTTATACATAATAGATCAAGTTGACCTTATTAGCATGGCAGACGGGTGCGTTTACCCGGATATCGCGTGATATTTGAGATGTCACCTAGCTTTACAACCACGCCGATATTGTACGCTGACTTGCTTTAAACTTGTTTATTACAATATTTTAGCGCTAACTCTTTTAGATTTTTATATATAGCGGTAAATAGCGGGAGTATAAAGTAAGGAGACTTTACAAGACTTTATTTAATGTCACCTGTCACCTATGCCAGTTTTTGTCTGTAATCAAATCTTGCAAGTTATAAAGCCACTTCTCGGTTAGCGATTGAGCTAAAGTTTTGCATGCATATGTAATTCGCGTGGCTATGTAATACAGTGATGACATGAAGCTGATCTGATGCTGGAGAATAGAAGGAAGATTAGAGAAAGCTCATCGGGATTGGATTCGTTTTAAATCGTATTGACGTGTACTTTGGTCGAAGGTAGTATTGCAAAAAGACCTCTACACAGGCAACACAAAAAACAAGCACATATAAAAAGCTTTTTCAATTTACACTTGTTGACGGCTCACTACAGAACAGGCCTCCTAATAAGAAAGGGGATATGGAGGTTAAACCCACCGCTGCTTTAATGCAGGTTGGTGGATTCAGAACAACGATGTTCCCTTCTTGCGTCCTATGTAGCAGTGTGCGACCGGATGCGATATTATGGGCACCTGTGCGACATCGCGTGCGCGACATCGCGTGCGCGACATCGCGTCGCGTTTGATATTGTTTTTTTTACTCGTAAAATTAATGTATTATTTTCAAGTAATTAACATCTGCGTAAAATTGACTATCACGATTTCAAAAATATAATATCATATTACTTTACATTTCACCTAACAATATACAATAATAATTTCTTCCCGAGACATTAGCTCAAAAACATTTTTTTGCCTCGCCCCAAAAAAATCTTTCGAGATTGCTTAATTTAGAGAAACGTGAGCAAAAAATTTAAGCAAAATATTTCTTAGTCCAAGGTCTCATTAACTTAAATATTACGCTAAAATATGCTTAGCTCAGCGGCCCGGTATCGTCTGAGGAAATGACAAAGAGGATTTCTTGAACATAATCCCCAGATAATTGTCTCGGTTCACATTCACTTACATAATTATGGATACGTCGTTTGCGTCTGCTTGCGTAAGATAATAGGAGCTCAAATCCAATTACTCTGAATAGTCTTACTATTTACGCGGAAACGTCTAGTCTATCCGTCAGTAGTGACGCTACCGTCGCCTCTGGAAGCCAAATTTTATTTGTTTGTTTGTTATTCTTTATTGCACATAAAACAATAACAAACAAAATGACAAGAAAGAAGCTTTATGTATTTTACGCGGCGCAAAGGCGGTCTTATCACTAATGCGACCTCTTCCACCCTTTGGGAAGTAAAAAAAATGGGTGTTGGTGTAGCAAACAAACTTTCTTAATTTACTACTTACCTACCTACATTATACTATTTTGCTAAGCGAGCAAGCAAAAAGTCTCGCCGTTATAAAATACTATAAAAATACTACGAATTTGTCCTTGTAAATCTTGTTACATAACAAGACTAACAGTGTTACCTAAACAATAAATTCGATAAAAAATACATACCTATCAAGTTTATAGGCTTTACTGCAATAAAAATGTCTAACAATAGACAAGACATTGGTTTCGCTAGCGCAGCAAGATATATCGTTAATCTATGTGTCTAACACATATATTTGACAGCATAATATGTCATTCCTCGTGGGTTTACTATCATATATAAAAAAAAATTACAATCGGACTGATAGTATCAGATATTAGCCGGAACAAACCGACAGATAGGCAAACAAAAATTTTGAAATTTCATTTTTTGATTTAAGTACCGCATATATTCGTACTTACATTTGCATTTAGTTAAAAGCTATTACTTTGCAATTACAAACAGACACTTCAAGTTTATTTATTAGTGTGTATATAGTATTTATGTTTGCATTTTTCCGATTTTCTCAAAAACTATTGATAACTTTTGAATAGGAGTTTAACTATGGAAATGTTATTAATTTATCGAGCGCAAATTGGTTGAGACTAAAACAACCTACGATGTACAGTACGACTTATATTATCTTCTTAGAATGGTTATGATTATTACTCAGATCTCAATCAGATTTTATGGGCAACCGAAGCTACGACCTTAATAGTTCCAACATTATGTTTTCCATGGTATTATGGTAAGGGTTTATGTCTGCTAGCGCAAGATAATGTTACTTAGCTCAAATTTCAGCCAGCTTCCTACTGGTTAAGCCAGTCTTAGGTAGCTGAGCCTTCAACACGTAAACATATTAAATTGCAAGATCTAATATAAAACTGTCTTACACAGAGCTTTGGTACGAAGCTCGAATTTTGGTATGTTTACCAAACAATTAAGCGACTTATTTGCATGTCTTAACGTTATCTTTTGAGTTCTATGCTATGAAATGTTTTTTGTTTTTTATAATTTATAACACTTGAAAATTAAAATGACGTTAACTTTTATTGGAAATGCTGTAGAATGATTAATAATATCTAAATGGATTTTAACAATACGCTATTACAGGTGCGTAGAATAAAAAATACATATTATCGGTACATCCAATGACGCAGTCAAAAACACAATCCTCCATTGTTCTCAGCAGGTCACCCAAATGCGTTCCGCACGATCTATATTCATGCAACGTTCCTACCATTAGACGAGAACGACATGCATGCCAACACGCAACAAGCAAAACGCTGCATTCGTATTAAAAAATATTTATTACAATACTGTTTTATAAATACATACTTAAAACTATATCACTTTAGGGTTGGATTTCGTTCACTTCGTTGTCCTGGGGGAGTTTGATGTCTTGAACGCCTTCTGTTACCTCCTCGCGAGCTGGCGCTTGTGTCGTCGTAGCCTCTTTTTTCTCTTCAACTTCAGATGCTGCCTCGGTTGTCACTTCGAGCTGTTGTTCGACCTTATCGGCATTTTCGACCTCAGGTAGAGGCTTTACAGATACGTCGGGAGTCTCAACTTTATCATCATTTTCAACCTTAGCAACAGGTTCCACTGGTGCCTCGGGAGTTTCAACTTTGTCAACATTTTCAACTTGAGGAACAGGTTCCGCTGGTGCAGCGGGAGATTCAACTTTGTCAACATTTTCTACCTTGGCAATTGGTTCTTCTGGTGCGACACGAGTTTCAACGTTATCAATATTTTCGACTTTAGCAAGAGGTTCTAGTGGTGCATTAGTAACTGCAATTGTTTCAACATTATCAGCTTTGGCAATAGGTTCCACTGGTGCGTCAAGATTTTCAACTTTATCGGCATTCTCGACTTTAGCAAGAGGTTCTACTGGCGTGTCAAAGGTTTCAATTTTATCAACATTTTCTGTCTTATCAACATTTTCAACCGGGTCTACACTAGCGACTGGTGCGACGGGTTCTTTATCTTCTTTCAACGGATTTCCACTTTCAACGATTGGCACTTCTCTATCAACAACTTTGTTCTTATCATCGGCACCATTCACAGGAGCAGTTACATTCAAATATCCATCGCTAGACAAAATAGCAGTGACATCTGATGCACTGGCGTTCAGTGGAAGGCTGTAAGTGTGGAAGAATTGGCTAGCGAACAGATCGTGGTCGTCATGTTTGGCCTCGTGCGCTCCTTGGACGAGGATGTAATCACCTTTCACTTTAACTTTCAAATCTTCCTTTTTGTAGTCCTTAACGTTTACGATGACAGAGAATTTGTCGTCGTCTACCTCGATCCTTGGGCCGATGTCCGCGAAACTCGAAAACAGCTTTGTTAGCGGCGCAAAGATGTTTCCGAACGGTGGGAATCGGAACCAAGGCGACTGATCTTCGAAGTCCGACTCGGTTATTGTTGTGATGGGGCGAGGGAAGTCGTCGCTGGCCGGGTAGGCGGCCGCGAGCGCGAGGAGCGCGAAAAACGCAAAATACCGCGACATATTACTTATATCAGTACGTGCGTGCGTCTCGGGTTTGACATAAAAACTGCGGGCGGCGCGTGAGTGGAAGGCTATATACAATGCGCGGGGAGCGGGGTAGGCGCATCGCCGACCGCTATGACGGCATTGTAGAGCGGTAACGTAGACGCGACAATTAACTTAGTTCAGGGCTTTTTGTAAACATTGCACCTTTTACAGAGTTCGTTTTGTTTGTTACATGTAAATATTGTTGTAGAATCGCTTTCCGTAAACAAAAGCAATAATTTTAATGAGTCATATTTTTTATATGGGCTGTTATCACTTAAGACTTATTTGTTATCCTTCTATATCGAAAACTTCCAATGCTTATCTCATAATATACTTTTCCTAACTCGGGAAATTTTATCATAATTGGATTTCCAACATACTAAAATTTAAAATCGTAACAATAAGACAAAAAAAGATCTAGTATTCGATCGATCGTATGCTCTTCTCCAAAGTTCCCACCAGACTTGGATGATTACCACAATTTTTGTATGAAATAGATAGATTACATTAAGTCTTATATAATTATTAAGTTTTTATAAATTGGTTTATAAAAACTTAATAATTATAAATATTTAAAACTATTTGACATATTTCACAAGGATTTTACACAGGTTAGAACTTTACAAGCTGGTTTCAGCTTATGGTTAAAAGCAGGTTTTATACTTTTCTAGATTACTTAAAAAAAAATTGTTATTTTGCGATAAAATTCATTAATTCCAACGAGGCAACGATTAATATAATGAGGCGTTAGGTATAAACACGGATGCAAAGGTCAGTTAACACGTCTGCGGTAAATTAAATTATTCCATGACAAATCAGGCGCGACCTTGGAAGGCCGGCTTCTAGAGCTCTCCTCGTGATGTAAAATTAACTCATTTTTGTTCCTCACGAGTCGTCAACACTGTGGGTCCTCGTAATCGATTATACATTGGCAAATGATCGCGAACTCACCTTATGGTAAGTGACGATAAAATTAAAGGATTATAAAATTAATGAAATCTGACACAGGTTTTATAATTAAATATGCCGAAACAATATAGTGACGCATACTCTACAATTCTTAGGTTCGACCCCCGTCTGTTAAATTATTGTAGGACCTAACCTAACAAATCTTGTTGACTCATTGGAGGGGATGGAAAATATAGGTCATGGTCCTATTGTTTTTATCGTTAGGAAATTGAAGGAGACTAGAGAAATATGCAAGGATCATAGCAAGTGGAAAGACGTGGTCTCCACCTATCCCTATGGAAACGAGGCGTGATGTATGTATGTATATGTTACTGTAAAAGCTCGAACTGCAGGAAATCCTAAGATATTCCAGTAAAACCTAAGATCTACCAATTCCTAATGGCAAATGTCCAAAAAGATTTGCGATTCGAACTTTTACCACCATTCCGTTGGTAAATCTTAGGATTTACATCAATGGCATGGTAAATGTTGAAAAACAAAAATGTACCTGCAGATCATCAGGATTACTTTGTAATTCTAATGCCACAACAGCAATCATTTAGGAACCTTACCTTTTAATCAATTTCATTTGATTGTCTTTTTTTACTTCTAAACCAAATAATAAGAAAAATAATAATTAAGTTAGACTAGCTTTTATAAGCATTATATTTGTATTTCGTTGTTAAATTCCAAATAGAGAAGTACTGATTCAGTTAGATAGATATGACAGAGATTGAGTGAGATATTCAGATATATACGTTATGTGTTTTTTCAAAATAATTTAAATAAGTTGATATTAGTTTGTACTTGTTACTATCATTATGATATCTTTATAATACTATGTACCTGTTTTGTCTAATAGTTCAAAGTAAATAATTGAGAATTACTCATTGTTTTATTCCTAAAACCAACATCTACCAGCTGACAGTGGTAAAACCTAGCATATACTGTGTTCGAATGGTAAAAGCTCGAAAAAATCGTCATATCTTCAGAAATACTTATATTTACCAACTCATGTCGGTAAATCCTAAGACTTACACTTAAATCTTAAGATTTACCGTAGTTCGAGCTTTTACAGTAACATATATAATGAAAAAAATAACAATCTGTAGTTAGCAAAATGACAAAAGATTTTTTATTTATTTTTTCAACACGCTTTCATGAAGGTTCTCCATTCGACTGTTTTTTTTTGTATTACTTGAAGATGGCTCGACCGATTTGAAAAATTATTTTTTAGTTTGTAAGGTTTAGTTGTAGGTATACTTCTAAGGTAGACTACCTCCATAAGTCATCAGGACCTGATGGTGGGATCCTGCGAAAATCGAGCGAACTCTTCAAATTCTATAGGCACACATGCAGCAATTTCGGTATTTTACCGACCGGTATTTCATGCGAAATTCATCATCGATGTCGATATAAAAGTAAAAATAAAAAGAATAATAAAAAAATAAATCCGACTGTTAGTTAAGTACTTATTATAGTTAAAGCAACTAATCAACACAATTATTTTTTAATTTTTAATGCATTTGGAAGTCGGATTTAAATTTTTATAAAAAATTTATTTATTATTCCAGTAACTGTGCAAGAATAGTTACTAATCATTATAGCTTACCAATCTGGGCCTATTTACAAGTTTAAATAAATAAAACCGGCGTGGAAATCGAACCTAGTCATACACAAAATAATACACATCTATGCTAGAAAGGTCTTCCTAACTCGAACGTGACCTATGTAATCTGTGACGTGACTTAAATTTTGCTTACTAAGAACTTAAATACCTAGGTTTGTCTAATAGTACATGCAAATATGACCTTATACAGTTACATTAGAGATAAAAATAAGTATTAAATGTAATCAACGTCACGTCCGTATGATGAGGCCATTTTCCGGTTGAAATAGCTAACTGTTAATTTTTGAACACTTTTAACCAACTTTAAACAAAGAAAATCTTCTAGTGCTTAGTCATGTGGTTTCAGATCACAAGATCCTAGGTGCAGGATACCTCGCAGAGTTAAACCGTCGCTTCCAGTTATTACAATTAAGATTTGAAATTTATCGTTACAAGAGAAAAACATAATAACCTAAGCCCGCATTGGAGCAGCGTGGCGTGTTTCAACTCCATATTTCCTTTCCTACAACTGGTATTGAAGTGGGCCGTTATATTGTGCTGATAGGGAAGATGGTATTTGACCTCTACTAACTATATTAGTATTTTAAAACGAATTATTCTAAAGCATCTTCACGCCCTGTTGAACTTCCTAGGACATGGTCAAATTTATTATTTCCTATATTGTGAAAAAAAAAACATCTAAACTGTGCAATTGCTGATATTTCTCGTTTAAGTACGAAGTACCTACATCTGTAGTTTTTTTATTAGATAACATAAGTTGTATCATATATCTTTTTTTTATTAGCTACAAAATAATGAGCGCTTATCTGTATTGGTAAGTAATAATTCAACCTTACATGGTAGCTGACTAACTTGTTAGGAGTAGGATGAACTCTACACTCCTTTCGGTTTCGGCCACACTATATCGTACCGGAACGCTTTAATCTTGTGGCGGTACGTTTTTGTCGTTATGGTGGTTGAACCAATTAAAAAAAGCTCAATCGGTCATGCCAGGAAGTGAGCCCCGGACCTCCATCTTATAAATCCAGCTTGCATACGTACCACTGCGCCACTAAAGCTTTTTAACATACAGAATTAATACATTGTATAAAACGATCGTTTCTGAATATCTTGTCGGTTTGTTTATCGTTCTAGCGTAAGTCATAAACAAATGGAAATAATTCCATATTATATTATAATCATGTCACACAGTTTTTGCAGACAGAGTAATTCAGAGCTGGCTTTACTAAGATATTTTTTTAGTAAAACGTCGTTGTGGCTTTAATTATATTTCTTAACCTGTCCAACGGATTATTACATGGGTTAACCATGGGATCAACGAGACTAAAGATGCAAATTCGTAGCCGACCGATGACGAAGTGTCGCAGCGACGATTTGTGTCGTCTGTATTGTCGTTTGCGTTCGGCTATGAATCGACATCCTTAAGAATAACTGTATGCAAAATAAGTTACTCCTGCTGGTGCTGAACACAACCGCTGTATTTTAAGTCGGGGAAAGATAATAACTCCCAAAAGAAATGTCTCGCTCACAACATGACTACCCCATTAACGTTGGATGAAGTCGCCTGTTAGTAGACAAAGCAAAAAATGTCATCTCTGTGGTTTTTTTACGTGATTCGGTTTGTCATACTAATGGACATAAATGGCTGCCATTGAGACCGAGCTTGTACTTATTTCTTTTATTCTTTGTGTCCAAACATTATTATAATGGGTACAGCTACCTACTGGCTTAATATTGCTCGTTTTTGCTAACAACGGTACATATATTAAAGGTGAAAGTATGGGTCGCAAACATCCATCATAGCAGTATTGCAAAAAAACAAGGTGTTCCCCGTATTTGTAAGTTCTATTAATTTGCGAAGTTTCTACATGCATGAAAAAAATTACAATGTCGATTCATCGTAGACCCATAAAAAATATTTCAAACATAATTTAGGTATGGGAACAGTAGTCACGAACCCACGATAGAAATTTGAAGTCCTACAATTTACATTTGATTATTTAGTTTTTGTTTTCGTTTTCGGCTAATTAAAAAAAAAACACTTTTTATTAAGCTATTGCATAGCTTCTATCAAAACACAACAACATAATATCAAAAGCATTTTTATTTAATTTTATTTTTTATCTCGCCGGGGTTTTGGTAACATTTATATACTTACATTATCTGGGTTTGTTTAAAACTACATTATATCTAAATATATTCTTGCTTAATTTTACAGTACTTAATTTTGAAGCAAAGTTTGTATTCTATTAACATGTGTTCAAAATGCTTGTAATAATAATAAAAAAATACCATTATTTATTGCGACTTCTATTAATTCAAGTGTGCACAGTAACCACATAAATGCAGTAATATCAAGTAACGTCTTGACAGGTAATTTTCCTTATTTTTTATTAGTCACTATAATGAGCAAGAAATACCGAGAACAAACTGCTGAAGTTTTCCTGAGAAGCTATCACTTACCTACTGGAGGGAAGTGACGAATTACATTTCTAGAATTTAATAACTTGTTTTCATAAAGGCACTTTTTGAGAGTGTTTAGCAAGAAAAGTACAGCCTCAATTTTTATTTATACGTACAAACAGCTATAATATATTTTAAGCTGAATTTTTTTTTTTTTTTTTTATTTATTTTTGTCGAGGTGATAGGGGGGGTTTTTTAGCTGATAGGAGTCCGGCACTATCCGTGAGGATTTTCTTCTCCTAGAAATAAAAAAAAGCTGAATAATTGGGCATCATCATTATCATCATTACCAGGCGATGTTTTTTTTATCGACTAATAGTTGGCCCTTGACTGCTATCACACCTGATGTTAAGTGATGATGCAATCTTAGATGGAAGCAGACTAATTTGTTAGGAGTAAGATGAAATCCACACCCCTTTCAGTTTCTACACGACATCGTACCGGAACGCTAAATCGCTTGGAGGTATGTCTTTGTCGGTTGAGTGGTAACTAGCCACGGCGAAAGCCTCCAACCAGCTAAACCAAGACAAATTCAGAAAAATCTCAATCTGCCCCGCCGGGAATCGAACCCGGAGGTAGTCGAATCCTCAGTTGAACATAGGCTGATTTTAGGAACTTCCAAACACTACGAACTTGATCCGCCTCTGCTCAGCGGCTCCCTGCGACACGTTTGATGTCGTCAGTCCACCTCGTGGGGGTCGACATCAAAGGTTGAATATTCTAGAGTCAACATCCCTTGAGGATGCTATGATTTTTGAGTGAAATGAACGTTGAGGTTTCCCTGTCATATCTGTGTGACTTTCTGACTTGGATTCTTGGATAATTATAGGCAGAAAAAGTAAAAAAATAGTAATAAGTATCTGTGTGTGTTGCAGTGTGTGTGTGTGTGCAAACGGTACGTGTAGATACGCAGCGAAATTATCTACTATTTCTATACTACGTGCTCAAAATATCTCACAGAATACAGAGTGAACTAGCAATCGTTTACGATAGTAAAACTTATGCAAACGGTCATTGTTTAAAAATATTACTATTGTATAAAATTTATTCAAAAACTACTATCGTACCAATAATGTACTAAGTAATTAAACTGGATTATTTTACAACATGACATTGACAATTATCTAGTAATAAAATTATACGAACATGGGAGGATATTTACAAACTTGCACTAATATTTTTATGACCTCTCTACCTTAGTTACTTACAATACAACTGGTCACGTTTTCGTTTCAAGACCAGTTACGAATATTTTATTCATCATTACTTTTATACAGCCTATTTTACTACCACAGGGCCAGGCTTCCCTCCCTCCTTTTAGGATTATAGACCTTATACCGACTACAGTGCTCAAATGCGGGTTGACGAATTTAAGGGGACAATGTTTTTACTGTCGAAAAAATCACTATCAGATGTTAACCATAATGTCCAGAATTGACGGTTTAACGTATCTCTGAGGCACAGGAGCGACAACAATCAACGTCCCAATTCTGTGTTGAGAATTTTTAATGAGAGGTTCTTGAAAGGAAGTAAATCAATAATTCATAACTCAAACAAACTCGAAGCCAGGACCTTTGTATCCCAAGCCACATAGGGTAACCACTGAACTAACTTGAAATTCGAGGTTAGCCTATATGATGTGACCCATGGGCGTATACAAGAGGGAGCTTAGCAGGTTTGAACCCACCCCTTAGCACAGGACGAAAATTTAAAAATGCGACGCAACTATAATAATTATTTACATCTAGAATTATCTTTTTATCATTTTGGTTACTCTTAGAATGTCAAAGCTGACCCACTCTGTAGAATGGACCACTTGGACGCATTTGAACACTGCACCGCAGTATATAAATGCCTGACCTATCCCAAGCATATATTATAATCGAAACTTCCGAAACTAATCACCAGTAGCACAGAACAGTAGTGCATGCAACTGAATCATTGCCTACTGCCAACATTCAAGTGATACCACAGTCAAGGCCACTGACGTCACTGCCCAGTCTAAACAAAATCGTATGCATTCATACACTAGTTACAAAAGAAACGATAAGAGATTTAATAACTCTACATTGCGAACAAAAACAACGTGGGTTCTAGAAAATGTGACTTGACTATTTAGTATTGAATAATACAGGTTTGTTTCACCTTTACATTTATATTTCTGAATGTTTTTCTTTCGAGTTGTAAAAAACTATGAACATCACTCAAGTATAATAGTAAAACAAAATACTATGTAAAAAAACCATTTTAATCGACCCTAAACTAGGAGTCCCATAATCCCTAAGTCACAGGATTATCTTGCAGAAGTAACCTTTACACTCGTATCTCAGAGACTGCCACTAAAGTATGCCTTTCACTAGCCAGACCTAAACCAATTAAGAAAATCTTAATCAGCCGTCTATCTCGATTTCATTTAATTTCATTTGCATATAATTATTAGTAGACTGTTATTGGAACAACGTGACGAAACTAAACTCCACTTCCCCTGTACTGTTAAGAAGAGACCTAATCCTAAAGCGAGCCAATCGGCTAATAATTATACTTAATATTTTCAATATGACTACGTTTCTCAGGTAAATTAAAGGTCTAGAACAGTCCAAAGTAGTTATATACAGGTAGTTGTGACTCACGATCAAACAACTAGTCATCAACTAAACTCGCCTTGCATTCAAAATTATGTTTTTATATTGCATTGCATTCAAATTTTCATGATAGCCCAGTGGTTCTAATCAAATGGAATTAGAAATAAGGAGGCGACTATCTATACAAGATTATTAAACGGGCTACGTATGCTATAAAGTCATCTATATTTAAAATGTAATCATAATACAGAAAAAATCATATCAGTAACACAAAAATATTTCATCACAGTTGCACAGACACACATTAAGTATAAAGTCTAACACCATTTTTATGTTTCCGGCAATAGAAAAAAGTGATAAAATTGCAATAGATAAAATAATGTAGGTAAACACATATTTACACATGTGCTGGTAGTTACCTACACAAGAAATATTAAATGAGTCAGACTGGAATAGTTCTAGATGCCTACTCAGTATAATTATGTACCTACAACTACATAGTACAAGTTTTAAAAAAATTATAAAAACCCGACTCACATGATTCCAGGTACAATAATGATTTTTGTTAAAATATCTTTCCATCTTAACCAGAGCAATGCCTAAATATCTGAATTTTGGAGTCAAGTCTGTTTAAACAAATCAATACTAACGATTCAAAATGGGGATTCTAACGAAAAGAGCAGAAAAAACTTCTCAAGAGTAAATAATTCAGCAGAGAAGAGCACAAAACTAAAAAATTTTTAACAAAAAATAGAACCGACTCAAAACACACTAAAAGGTAAAAAATAACGATGTCATTTGGTTGCTTTAATTTACTTAAGCATATCTAGGAGTCGGTGCCAGCTAAGATTTCTTAGTTATTTTTTACGTACGTACGCATGTAACGTATATATACTATACTGTCATAGTATATTATACGGCACTTGTAGCCAAAAAGCTACCGATACTTACGAGCAAAAACCGAAATCGCTGCAAGTGTGCCTTTAAAATTTGAAGAGTTCATTAAATTTTCTCAGGATATCATCATCAGATCCTAATATGATGACAATGGGAGCATCTTGGAAGTATGCCCTTTTTAATATAAAAAGAATTATCAAAATCGGACAACTATGTAAAAAGTTATGCGTGATCATACATAAAAAAATATATATACATGTCAAATTAAGAACCTCCACTTTTTTTCGTCGGTTAAAAAATAGTCAAACATAATTTGCGGATGCTAAATAATTCACAATGACATCTTCATAAACATAAACTTTATCATTTTTTTAAAATAACAGAGCAAAACAAAATGATCCCAGGATATTTTTACTAGAAAGTAATTTATTAGAAATACACTATAGAAACTTAATTACCTATGCACTACAAATTTAAAATGCAGGCTGAGGTGAATACCGGACAAAAGCAACAGAGCAGCAAAGCTTTTCAGAAAAGCGTAAAATTTAAATGAATAAAATTTATGTTAGGAAATAATTTAAAGCAGGTAAATTCCAAATTACATTATTTCATATTGGTATAAAGATGATAAAGTAAAACCAAATATTTCCAGGAAATCTGTTCAGTAAGAAAACAATTATATAGTACTTGAATAGAAATACATTATGAATACTCATAGCTCAAAGGTTACTAATACACAGATGGAAATAACTTTCGTTACAAATTACGAGACGGAGCTGGTTTTCCTGGAATAATTTCTAAAGTTTGATAATTTCCCAAGTTACTGTAATTTGATTAAGTGCACAATGAAGGAACTCACGAAAGAGCAATATTGGAAGTATTAGTGATTTATGAGGCTAATAACTGGGCGGAATGCGATTTGAGTTTAAAAAAAGCACTTGAATTCACTCCCTCTTTGATCCAGTGGTAGTTCTTGGGTTAAATTAAAGTGGCCAAAAAAATTATGTAGAAATTCAGTAGTTAAAAAATTACATGTAGTGTAATCTCCGCTGTGAACACGTAAACCTGTCGGCATTTATCTTTAATATCTAATTAATATTAATTTGAATTTAATTGTATTTGAAACAGAGCCAACATTATCACTCTAAGTCCATAAACCCAAATTTAAGCAGGGTCTAAGCTTTTAATTCCTTCTTGTATAACGAGGTAGGACTATTCTATACTGGACTGGTAATGATGAAAATGATTGAATACAAGCCAGGTGCTTATAGAGACAAATGAACAATAATTTTTCCAAATCTAGGCCACAAAACTTCGATTTGTTTTCTGTGTAAAAAGACATTTTTATGGTTATTCTACATCTTCTTCTTTCTTCCTGGGTCTTTTCCGCACTTGGCCATTAAGTTGGCTATTGCACGTGGGTCCCCTGATGTAGGCCCCTCTCTCCAACCAGCCCAGCTAACTCCAGAAGCTTAGCAGGCCACCAGAATTGCTTCTTGGAATGTTGGAGCCAATGTATGTTTGTTGTTCGTACCCTCTGCAACTGAAAATAACGTGTATCGGTGTTTCGTCGTGTTTCAGACAACCCTTGCAAGGCTGTCGGTCATACCTAGAATTGAGAGGTGTTTATTTAATGGACAATGTCCTGTGATCAGTCCTATGACCGTTCTAAGTTTTGCACAGGTTAGCCGTGGTTATTCTACATATATTATGCACCTAAAATTAAGCAAATAATGCTTATGATGAACATATAAAAATCTATGTAGCGGGGAAATCGGAAGGCGGAAGGGCATGCCAGATCCTTTGGGTACGTGATAGAAACGAGGAAGTATGCCAGTACGTGTTGAATATTAACCAAGTCATGCAACGATTGAGTATGTGCTGAGGATGACATTGTTATATTGTGACGTCACTTACAAATGATAAAAACTGCCTGGTAGATCTAGTGGTTAGCTTATGTAGCTTCGATCACAGGTTCCTGGGTTCGAATCCTCGGACGGTTAATGGATAATTCTGAGTTTTTTTTTCTTGTTATTCAATTTTGAGCCCGATATCAAAAAGTTGATGGAACTACAGCGTCGTGCCTCAAAGAATGTTAACCTGTAGGTCTCGGTTACTATGATCAACATTGAACATTGATATTTGATAAATTAAACATTATCACCCTATGCCTGCCCAGCCTGCTTTGGATCAGCATGGTGGGTCTACACTCTATATGCCCTCTCCTACAAGGAGGAAGGTCTAACCATTAGTGGACCGTTAGTAATGATGATGATTATGACACAAAATACAAAATTAGTTGATTTTAAATTTTAGCCAAATCGATCTAATGTTTGCGGCATAAAAACATGCACACACAAACTAAGGGAAACTAGGAATCGAACTTAGGATCTTTGTTATCTACAATACAAGGACGTTAGGGAGTTAGTCGAAGAGTTTAGATATTACAAGTTATTATATAATTTGATTGAGCTCGTGCCGGCTGCCTGTGAAGGGAGATTCATGGGAGTCATAAATCCTTTCTAATTTAATCACTAAATTATTCTACCGTTGAACAAATTACGTTCCTTATTCGTGGATATTGATAATCTAGTTGTAGCAGGTTTGATTTCCGACAGCTACTAATTAAAAAAAAGAAATTTGGAATCTAAACCTTATGCAGATTTGCGAACTTAAAATAATGTTTAACTGTATTGTGATTAATTGGATACTCAATGTTAAATCCACTGCTTAAAGCTCTATCTGAGGCACGGGTATGCAACACCACCAATTTCCCAACTTTTAGCTGATGAAAACCTCTTCAAAGATAAATCGATGATCTTAACTACCTTGGATTAACTCAGAATCTGTGCCCAGGACACCATGATCCGTGGCTGTTACCGAATCCTTACCATCGTCAAACACCCTGTGCTTGCATAACCCGAAACTCATACCGGTCACAATAAACCGGTATGTGACAACAAACCGCACCACAAGGGATCTGTCAATAACCGCACTGTTGGCGGTCAAGGCCCTCACAGCTTCCCGATAAAGTCATTTGCACAATGCCTCTGTAACCGCACGCGATAGATGCTGTTTTCGAGTACAGAACCAATGCATTACTAATAAGTAATTGTTTTGTATTGAATTATTTGACTGTAATTGGCGTTTATGAAATAATTTTATTGAAACCTTTTTTAAAACAACCTTAACATTTATTTCACCATGTAATCAAGATTAAACTGTTTGTGCTCTAATGCACGTTTTGTAGAACCTTTTAGCTTCATTGTATAAAGCCGAACACCTTATTGTATTGTTCTTTGCTTGTACAATGCATGTTTCACAGTGTATTAATGCTGTTCTGTTTACACATTGTTATGATGGGGTTGTTAAAGGAGCGGATAAACAACTACCGCAAGGGTCGGGAATGCATTAGCCGTGCCTCCGGCCTGACACTGAGACTGACAATGGTCAGTGATAATGATTTAACATTAAGTGACTTGAATGCTTATATTCTTACCTAATACCGCCACTTACGGTTGTTGCTGCAATGTGCTGTAAACTTTTCATGGTTAAGTAAGCCACTGTTTATATTATCATTATGTGGTGTTACTCGTAACTGTGTTACAAACAAGAGTAAAGATTTTGAAGTTTCTGTTATAGCGTTTCGTTTATAAGGTTTAGAGGACAAACTCCAATTAGAGAAGAGACAGACAAGATTATAGTAATGGTGCAGACGGTGAGGTGATTAAAGTAAATAATGCAGTTACTAAAATAAATATTGTTGCAGACGGCCTCCTTAGGGGGGTGATGTGCGCAGTAAATTTATAGGACGGAGGTCCTGTGTTTATTTCCTGGCTGTGCCAAATTAAATTTTCTAAATTGGTCCAGGTCTATGATATAACAGGTATAGTGTTATTATGGTTACAAAGATGAACCTACAATAATAACCACTAAAACCTATGCTCTTACGTGCTCTCCAAGGCACGAATATTACACGACCAATTTGTTACCTAATTAATATTTTACCAACTTCATGGATAAAAGAGAAACACAATATTTTAAAACCAAAAAAAAGTCCAACGTAAGGCCATTGATTTAACTTATCATGAGTACTGTAGAAAGTATTTTTAATTAATGATAAAAGCTTTACTGTTTATTACCTGATGGCAATTTACTGCAAAAGCTTCTGCAAAAAGCGGCTCTTGACCTTTCGTTGAATGTGATTCGTCCCGAGGTATTATTTTTATACCACTTTTTTACTGCCCACATGCAGGTTGCAGAGTAACTGTCCATCGAATATACAAGTACCCAATAAAATTAACTCATAAAATGAAATTAATAACGAAAAAATAAACTTCACACTGCCTTTCGAATTTTGTTCATTTTATTTTAATACAAAATGTTGTGAGATGTGTCATATATTTCATATATTTTATATCTTGAGAATTGAGACTTTAAAAATGGGTAAACAAAACCAATGTAAAAATTTATTCATTCACATATTATAAGCTTTGACATTAAGTTTCTACACGTTTTACAGGCTTTAATAGGAGGCTTAAAAGCGCTGTTCCATTTCTGGTGAAACGATGAGGCCATGATTGTCAGCTTGTCGGTATTTTACAGGACATATTCTCGGAGAGTTTTCGCAGAAGATATTTGACTTCATCTGTATGTCGTTCACGTATACAGACTAGCGATTTACGTCGTCTTTTGTACTGCATAAAGGGTTTGAATGTCTTTACGAGATATTTTCAAAATCATTTGAGAAACTTGAGTATTTTTAACTAGTATGAGCCCTTTATATTATTATGTATTCTGAGCAATGCCTGGAGTACCTCTGCGGGATCGAATCAGTAATGAGGAGATCCACAGAAGTAGTCCATGGGTGGGGCACGTGGTTCGAACAGATGATGGATGGATGGAGCTTGAGGGCCAAGGTGCTAGAATAGCGACAGCGCACTGGAAAGCACAGTGTTGATCGACCCCCCACCAGTTAGACTAACAATATTAAACGTGTCGCAGGGAGACGCCGGCAACAGGCGGCTCGGGATCATTGTGTTTGGAAGTCCCTTAAAAGGCCTATGTCCTGCAGTGGACGTCCACTGGCTGATAAATAATGATGATGAGATGTCCTTTGTAGGGCCGCACGTTTAAGGCAAAAACAATGTCATATTAATTCGTAATACACCTCAATAAGCGCATAAGATTATTATGGTACATAGTTGCAAGTTAATGTGTGCATTTAAAATTCATGATTAACAAAAGAGTTATAAGGCGAGAGAGAATTGAAATGTTGAAAGGGGAAGACCTAGGCGAATGTTCCTGGACCAAATTCAGGACATTTTAAATAGTAAATAGAGTATCCTAAACCGACGATCTTGTATGAAAGGATTAATGAGAGTGGAAGAAGCTAAGGAAGTATGCAAGGACCGTGGGAAATGGAAGTCTCTGCCTACCCCTATGGGAACAAGGCGTGATGCTATGTATGTATGTAATATTTCCGCGTTCACTAATGTAACAGAGGGGTTACAACGTTGCAACACTATCCTGTGCTACGATTAAGGAGGTGTCTACATCTTAATGTCCTCCGAGCCTGGTTTTATTGCGTGTACCGAGAACACAGTCGTATAAACTAATGGCGGATTATTCTAATTACCAGCAGCCGTGTATGGAAGCGACATGACTGCTAACAATTAGGCACCATAACAATTATTTTTACTATTTCTAATTAAGTTATGTTATAAAGACTACACAAGTACCATCCTACTATACATATATAAATGCTTGTAGAGTTTCACTTTACAATTAGTTAAAAGTTAAGACATGTAACTATGATAATATTATACAAAATAACCTTAGAATTTCCCCCCACTATGCACTGTGCGCCACAAATCTCTCTAATTCTCTCACACACTCACTCACTCAAATTTAGATAGAGCTGATAAATTATTAGAGAATTATGTAACTGCAAAATACAACTGAACCTTCCGATTTTCAGTTTTGATCATCTCCCACTCAAGCAGCAAGTTTAAAGACGTATTTACGTCAAAAATATTGCTAATATTTTATAACGATAGTTCCGTTAAGTACTGATTCGAGGTGCTGAGATTATGGTTGGCCTTTTTTTACACGAAATTCTCAGCCCACAGTTAAAAATGTCATTGGTGCTACATCCCAGTGCTTCAGAGAGCATCCTAGCCCTATTCGAGTAATCCTAGTCGCAAGTACAGCTGATAGGGATCGTTACATTCGCAATCATTATTAACCTAAAACACGCCCTAAGAGTAATGATTTAACCTTCAAATATTTTCTCCTATAGTTTACTCGAGCAGTTTGTGGGTCGACTATACGCAAAAGCAGTACAATGCCCTGCGTGTACAATATAATAATGCGTTCAGGATGTTGTTGGGGCTGCCTCGATCCTGCAGCGCATCAGGGATGTTCGCCGACGCTCGCGTAGATTGTTTTTACACGACTATGCGGAAGCGGTGTACGTCCCTGTTGAGTAGGGTCCGGGCTAGCTCTAACGGTATTCTGAAGGCGTTTTCTGACAGGTTAGATTGCCAGTATTTGAATCACTGTTCTATGATTCATATGCTGGCAAATCGGCCCTGTCGTAGGTTAGGTAAGCTAAGATTATAAGATATTTTGTTACTAACACTAGTTTTTTAATTTATTCGTTACTAACACATAATATGATCCATTGATGGTCGAAATAAAGAATTTATTATTTACTATTTATTAATATAGTGAGAAAAGCCTGCAGTGAGATATTAAAATAATCCGATGATGATGACTTTATCTAGCGAAATTCTTTATCTCAGTCTAAGTATTTTTAATCTCTCACAGTTTATTTTCCTCCACCTCCTCTATAAGGAGAAAGGCCTGCAGTGAAATTTTTAAAATACTTTGATAATGAAGACTATATAGAGCGACTCACACAGTTCCTTGAATCAAAATTTGTCTCCCTCCGTGGCACATTAGTATGCGTAGTGGATTCATAAGACAGAGGTCCTCCTGGGCCGATTAAGATAGCTAGTTACCACTACCAAGTTATTTAGCATTCCGGTACGATGTAGAAACCGAAGGGAGTGTAGATTTCATTCTGCTTCTATTCTAACAAGTTTGCCCGCTTCCATCACTTATCATCAGATGTGATTGCAGTCAAAAGCTAAATTGTAACGTAAAAAATATAATAAAAAATCTTTCTCTTTTATAATCCTCTCCTCTTCCTATAGGGGCCATAAAAGACCAATGATGACGAGATGAAACTTTATCGAGCGAAATCTCTCGATCTGAGTTTCTTGAATCCTTCGCAAGTAATTTTGTGCATCGATGAGCTACTGCGGGTCTTCAAATCGATTATTCACACAAGTAGTTATTACTTTAGTTGCCTACCCATACCCGCGTCAGTCACGACTCAATATATTGACTGTAATTATCGCCGGGTTTCCCCACCAGCGGCGTGACTCGGACTCTAGGTGTTTGTCTCTAAATTGTTATTAAAGAAATACCCATCGTGCAGTCGTGTTTCATTTTCATTTTTGTGAAAATATATTCGTTGCTGTAATAATTACTAATCTATATTCAAAACAAAGTCGAGTTAGTTACAACACTTATAACTTAAGAATGGGTGAAACGGTTTTCATGATGATTTGTTAGATTTATCGTTATCCGAATAGCAGAATAACTTTTCAAGTATTTTTGTATACATTTTGGATGTAGCGTTTCTTATTTAACCACGGCTCAATGGCTGAACAAATTTGGATGATAGTTGACACAAAGATAGATAGCGCATAGGTTACTTTATATTCCAATATTTTTACAGGAATGGGATCAACGCACGTGACACAGCGGGCAAAGCTAAATTATTACAAAAAATAAATTAATAGCAAAAACGTTTTTGAAAGAAGCATTTATTTAAACGCTCTAAAAAGAAGAAAATAAATTGTGCCTGAAAAATTGTAACTATCAACTAATAACCTCATTATGTACGTGTTTGTGTTTATATGATCAAGCTTGTCGCAATGTTTATTTACCTATCTGTAGGTATTTACTTAAATTGATATTTAAGTAAATATATTATACTAAGCTGATCAATTTACCTTATTAAAGTGATACTAGTTTATCTGTAAATCGCGCGAAAATTCGAAGATTAGCCCCAACAGATCCATTTACAAACATGCAAACTTCAAACATGCAAAGTTAAAAACTAAAAAACTTCACCTCCTTATAATATTAGTATAGATTGTAGAAAGCATTAAAAATATATATTTTGCCATCTTTTATGGTCCGCCATATTGGATTTAGAATGATGCCACACACCATATCATGCATTGTCATCTAAAGTTAACGAGTATACAAAATTTCATCTCAATCGGTTGAAGGTATCTGCTTCAAAATTGAGCTCTAAAATTCCACCCGAACAAACATACTTACAATGCAAGTTAAATAAAAGCTTTTACAATAATTCAGTTAATGTGTTATAAGCTAATTGAGTATTGTTGATTCAAATCGGTCGTAGAAAAACACGAAAAAATTACCAGACACACATCACGCCAAAAACCAAAAAGTCTGTCTCGTCGGTTAACAAAGAATACTATCAGAAAAAAATAGCGCAAAACAAAAGTTTACTCCATTTCTAAATGGAAACCTAAAACAATTACATTCATCTGCCTTTGTACAAACAATACTAAGAATCGTTGCAGCATTTCCGCGCTGGCTCGCTAAGTTGATTACTGGCGCAAAAACCCACCACCCCATTATCCGGAGAGGCAGTCGAGCCGAGCGAGGTGTTATGTCACTTTGAACTACGCGTTTTTTGTGAAACATTCATGGTCAACACCGCTCAGTAATCATACAGTTCTACAAATATTAATACGTATCAATTGCGTAGAATGTTTTTCTATTTTAATACCGAGGACTTTAAGTAGTACGAGTATGTTTTACGGCTGGTACATAGTTATACCAAATCATAAACCTTGTAACGAAGTAAATATCGTTAAATATCTAAGCTATCTAACAAGTTCTAGTTCAATACTTGAAGAGTATTTTATGGAAATATACGAATTTCCACAATGAAATAATGATAAAAATAATTTATGTTTAAATAAAAGCATGGGGTTTCTACAATACTAAACGTAAAATAAGAAACCCCGGACATAATTAGGGCAATAAATTCCATGTTTGAAATAAAAGCCGCCTTTACAACGGAAACTTTCTGGGAAAAAGCATTTATCTTCTAAAATGACAAAAAAAATTAACAAAAAATAGAACCGACTCAAAATTTAGTTTTTAAGTTTAATAATGTATTTACTAACACCGCTATGACCGTTAATACGGTTGAAATAAAAGATTTTTATTATTTATTATTATTATTTAAAATGCACTAAAAAGTAAAAAATAACTGTGTCATTTAGTTGCTTTAATTTAGTTAAGCATATCTATGAAGTCGGTGCCAGTCAAGTTTAAGGAACATTTATTTTACGTAATAAAGCAGGTGTTTGTGGGTTCTAGGTAACATCCTTAAAGTAGAAACCTTGGCTAGCACCGACTCCTAGATATGCTTAAGTATATTAAAGCAACTAAATGACTGTTATTTTTTACTTTTTAGTGATTTATCGCCACGTAATGTACTCGTACTATACTGTCATAGTATATTATACGGCACTAGTAGCCAAAAAGCTACTGATACCGAGACAAAGACCGAAATCGCTGTAAGGCTGCCTCCAAAATTTTAAGAGTTCCTTCAATTTCCCCAGATAATATCGATCATCAGATCCTAACATGGTGACAATGGGACCAACTTGGAAGTATGCCCTTTCTAATAAAAAAAGAATTATCAAAATCGGACAACTCTGTTAAAGAGTTATGCGTGGTCATACATAAAAAAAATATACGTGTCGAATTGAGAACCTCCTCCGTTTTTTTCGTCGGGTAAAATTATTGATAGTTTCAGCAAAAACAAGGTTATATTTTCACTACCACTGTGTAGGACGTATTTTTTAATACTCCAAGCGAAGTGTTACTCTGTTTGGAAGCAAAAGGAAAAAGAAAAGAATTAAATCGTTAATCGTTTCTACTGTCTGATGGCTATACAGTGAGCAACTGTAACCGGCTCTATTAAGTGCATATTTTCACGAACGCCCTTACACAATGTAGAGTTAATACTGAGAAAGTATTTATGAAGTTAAACACTAACTACTAAATGAGTTTATTATTAGAACTTTGAACGACGTGTTTGTGATGTTGCAACACACAAAAAACTGTTTGTTTGTAACTCACCACTAACTGTAACAATTGTTGGAATAGTTTGTGTGCCTACCATCATTAACTGCCTCGTTGGTCTGGACCCTAGTGGTTTGCCTATCATGGGGTCGCGGGTTCAAATCATGGGTTGGATTGTGGACTAATTCTGAGTTTATCTTTCAGTGAGTTCAGTCAGTCATTTCTAAGCCTGGAGTAGAATAGTTGTGGGTGTTACAAAGAAGGCGGCCTGGCCCTGAAGTGGGCTGTTATCAGACTGATAATGGATGATGAACCTAACCCATCATTAACTGCCGCGTTATTCCACTGCTTAGTTAAGTACAGCTTCAGATCACGAAGATTATCCTTTCTTTTAATTTACTACTACTTCTTAAAGAAGGTTCTTAACTCGCATGTATTTAGGTAATTTAAGACGCTGAAAGAAACAAATTTTTGTTTTTAATGCCTTTCATCTTATTTTCCCTTCCGCCAGTAATGTGGGTATCTTCAAGTCAAGAGCAAATGGGCACCTTTTAAGCAAGCGCGTTACTATGTAGACTGCATCTCCGATATACCACCAGATGTGATCGTAGCCAAGCGCTAGCCTATATAGTATAAAAAAATGAAATAATAAAAGCTCAATAATTTATAGCGACACCCCTCTCCTAACCAAAGCCACACAGCTGCGGGCAACCTGCAACCATGTAGGTTTACCATTGAACGAATTATTATTATTATTATTATAGCCTCGTTTATTTCCATAATAAATTTCCAAAAAAGTTTATATTGGAATATGATTACATAATAAATGTGCATGCAAGAAAAAAAATATCAGTTAAATAAGTAAGTTTCCAATTTTACCAGTTGAGTTTTTTTTTTCATAAATTATTAAGGACCCCTTTACGAGTGAAGGCCTCTTCCATTTTCCCCCACAATGGTCTGTCATTTGCTTTAGTGATCCAGTTTTTTCCCGCTTTTCGTATATATCATCTACCCAATTTTCTCTAGGTCTACCTTTTCTTCTTTTGTTAGGCGGTCCTTGCCAGGTAGTTACTCTATGTGACCATTTTTCTTTATCCATACGTGCAATATGGCCCGCCCACTTCCACTTCAATCTTTGAGAATGTTCCAAAGCGTCTATGATTCTTGTTCTTTTTCTTATGTCTTCATTTCTAATTCTGTTTATTCTTCGAATCTTTAGTACACTCCTCTCCATTGCTCTCTGGCAGACTTGTATTATGTTTTTTATCTTAGTATTGTATACCCATGTTTGACTGCCGTATGTGAGACAGGGCAGCAAACATGAGTCCATCATTTTCCTCTTTAGTTTTATTGGACGAATAAAAAGTATTATTTTATGCACATTCATTTACCTTTAATCAATGTATATCGTTTATACGCTACATTATAACTTCTCATAACTAATAAAAGAAGATAACTTCGCACTCACAGAAGCGTTATAATAAAAGTTAATCACGTCGTTTATCAGAAATTAAAAACAACTGAAGATTATAATCTTAATTAACGAGTTCTTTTTATATTAGATATAATAAACTGCAATTATTCTTGTTAGGAAATTCTTTGTGAACTAATCATCTACGAGTATGTCATATTGGCATCTCATGACATTAGTCTCTCATTTATCTGCTTTGTTTGTCTAAAGATCATGTAGTTCAAGGATCCAGTCTTAAGTTAGGATCGAAACAAGACAAATAATTGTATTTAGCCTGGCCAATTTAGCTCAAAAATTAAGGGTACCTTTTACAAAAACTTTTACTCCATAATTGCTAATGTTGGGAAATATATTTACTGTTGGGATCGATGGGCAGTTTTCACAGTTTTATTATATTGGTTTTAGTCACCGCGAGTATTTAAGCTTTTTAGTAATTTATGAAAGGGTGCTTTAAAATCCATAAACTTTCCACATCAGCGTATAGTTGATACTACAGTAAAAATTTTAAAGAGTCTAAAATGTTTAAGGTCTGGTCTGGAGTTCTACTGATCTAGTAATCTAAACTGGGTGAGATCTAATCTGGGGTGCACCAGCCTACAAAGGTGAACCTACCCATTTCCTAAAAATTTAGGAATTACAGTTAAGGCTACGGGCTTCTCAGTTTTTTATTAAAGGAATAAAAGATACCAAAGCACATGAAGCTACCAACCATGAGCCTGAACTCAGTATTTTTATGGAATACATAGAGATCTACAAAATCGTGGAGATAGAGTACAGTGGCTATGCACTTGCGTACTAGCTAACGAATTGAAATATAAGTACATTCCTCGTATGAATCACTTCCTAAGTAACAATATGTAAAGTCCACGATGAGTTCATTTTATAGCTACAAAACCCTGACTCACCTTGATCAACTCTCTCGCGCACCTGTAACTAATAATTATGCGCTGTTTTAAAAAATTTGCTATTTTTGTTTGGAGGAGGAGATCCTGGATTCATCTCTTAAATCAGAATATGAAATATTAAGCATTCTGTCCTCCAAAAAATTTCTCAACACGGACCTGAGATGGATTTGGTGAAGACTTCGGTGTCGAAGGGTCGTCGGTTAACAGAGGAGGTCTGGCCTAGAACGGAATACCAATTAACCCTCAAGTAATAAAAGAGCAAGTCAAAAAAAAACTTTGTAATAATAACACACACATCTTCTTTTGATATCCAAAACATACGTAAATAATATCGTACAATTTACAATAGTTCATTCATGTAATTTTATAACAAACAGATTTTTTTTCATGTTATTACAATTGCCACAACTGTAACTTCCAGAATCGAAAACATTTGTAATCAGACACCCAATTGGCATAATATTCCGTAATATCATTGCGGTACCAATGATGTTTCCAACTATAGGTACGGTTCTTTGAAGCTGTATTTGTCATAACAATTATATTATACAGTGGGTTACCTGTGGGTTTTGTGGTTCGGTTCGCTGACCATTGAGCTGATTATTAATGTAGTTAGAACTCGTAGAGCACGTTTAACCATTGATCCCAGTCATTATAAAAAACTTTTGATAGGTAGTCAGTATGATCATTATCAGCCTATTGTACAGGCTATAACAGGGCTAGACCCCCTTTCCTGTAGGAGCTTTATATGGAGCTTAAACCCACCAATGCAGGTTCACGGTCTTAGGGTGAGAATGATTAATTCATTATCGATGACTATCAGATATTGATGATAGCGACCGCAATCAAGAACTAAACGTGCTCTCCAAGGCACCTCCAACTTCCTGGACTCCAGCAATATATTTACTGAAAACTTCTAACAAGGAAGAAGAATTCGGAAGTATATCTTACTACTTACTAAACTAGACCAGACTTAGTATTCGAACCCAGACCCTTGTGGTCCAAATCATATACTAGACCAGCAAGCAGACACATTTGACAGTGTTCGTTACAATACCTATTGTACTTTCAAAATTTAAATGAATGTGTTATTGATTGGTTGAATGCAAAACAAGCCCATATAGTGAATACCATTGTCGTATTCAAAATGCCACTTACGTACCAGATAGTGCAATAAAATGAGATGAAAATGCAAATATTATTTTTCCCCCCATTTCGAAAAATTACAATTTCCTTGTTAAAAATGAAATTATTTCCATGTCCAATCTGCTACCCAAATCAAGTTTGCTTTTCATCCATATTTATAACTTAACTTTATTAAAAGTGTAACTACGAGTAAGTAAGTCACGCGAGTTGAACGTTTGTTTAAATATTTATTTTTCTCCCACTTGCACAGATAGCTCCATTATTTATAAAAATTGTAACCTTTTTATTCTTCTAACAAATTAAAGTCAAAGAAAGAAAGCGGCAGCAGAGCCAGCCAAATTCAAGAAAGTAAACTGGCGAGGCGGGTGCTATTAAATATAATTATTAAATATATTAATTTTAATTAAGAGGTGAATAGTTTGTAAATTAAAAAATAAAGTTATAAAATCAAAATCAATTATGATTTATTTTAAATTAATATTTATAAAAATATACTTAAATTAAAAATTTTAATAACCAATTAAATGCTACCATTCCATCAGTATTTTCTTAAGACATTGTCACGTAACTACTGTAAAATTCTTCAACAAATTAAAGTCAAGAAGAAAGCGGCAGCGGAGAGCCTAAACTGGCGAGTCGGGTAGCTAATATTACGGGAACTACTGATCCGATTTTAAAAATTCTTACACCAGTAAAATGCTACGTTATTGGTGAGTGTCATAGGCTATAGGCTCGGGTAATTTATATTTGTATTTTATATATTACCCGAGTTATCACAGTTTTTGTTGCGCGAGTCGGACCGTGAAATTTATTGAATCTGCGTAAATCGCGTGCATTGCCTTAGCTATTGGATATAATTGAAAACATTGTATGAAAACTTTAGTCCATCTTAAAAATTTCCACAAAAAAGTCCGTGATAGCATATATCTATCTTTTATTTTTTGGCAGATATATAACTTTTTGTGTTTTAAAAAGTCATTTAATTCATATGCTTACGTTTACGTCATTTTTTATAAAACTGAACATAAATCCTTATCAAAATAAATTATTTAGTAATCACAAGGATATTATAGAGATATGATTTGCCTTTTACAGTATGTTAATTAGTTATATAGTTTCGGACATATTACAAAATTTCTAAAAAACAGAATACTGCTGCTGTACGTCATTATTTATACAACTAAACTTAAATCATTATAAAAAAAAATTTAATAATCACAAGAACATTAAGTTGACCTCGTATGTTAATTAGCCATAGTTATGTTATACGTACTGAATAGGGATCAACATTTTGGTAATGATATTCTTTGAGAATTCGGTCTTTTCTTTCAATTTATTTGGCATGGCGGACCATATTTATATTATATACGAAAAAGTTTGTTCGTTTGTTTAAACGGGTTAATCTCTAGGTCTGCATGTCGGATTGTAAATTATTTTGTTAATTATGAAAGCTAGACTCAAAAGTGAAATAGACTATTTATTACAAGCTATACACATCAGCTTGCCATAAATATATATTGTTATTGTTAATGTACTGTAATATCGTACAGTGTTTAAGAAAAATGTAGATCTTTAGCATACGGGACGGGATGAAGGATATTGCTTCACGGGAAACTATAAAAAAATTAAATTGAGAGGGGTAGCGGGGAAAGAGCACATTTTATATAAAAGTCTTTCTTTAAAATTGAAAGGGTACCTAAGAGGTTTTCACGCGGAAGAAGTCGCGGGCGACTGCTAGTACCTATAATATAGCAAAGGCAACGCTTCGTTGCAGAAATAAATGGCTATTCCAATGCTAACAATAATTAATCTAATTCGAAATCGAATTGTCACACTAAATAACCTCACAAATTACTATCCTGTTTGTCTGTACCTAAGCTTATATCCAAAACTTCTCAACCACCCACAGAGAAAACAGAAAATATTTATGCTTCAATAATTATAATATGAAATATTCATGCTTTTTTTATGCTTCAGTACAACAACTATATTTAAAGATATGAACTTTACGCTAAGCTACGATGAGAGTAAAAGACGTTTCGGCGTATAGTGTTAGCTTGGCTCTCCTTGACATATGATACGATTCCTCAGCGCAAGTAAGATCTAGGTATCTCATCATCTTGGCGTTATTTTCCAAAAAAATATTTTCGTTGGATAGAGATTTCTTTAAAAAAATATTATTATAAAATCAAAAAACCCTACTGCTTAGAAGTAAAAGTAAACGGAAACAAACGTAGTTTTATAGTAGATCTATATGGTCAAAAATATGACTTTATACTGACTTATTCACTGTAAACTGGCTTCTTGCATCCATGTATATTTATAAATTAAGAAAGCGTTTTCAATGAAAGCTCTCAGGCACGACTTATACGACAATTAAAGTCATATTTTAGTCATATCTTTATATGGTCAAATTCAATGCTACCAAAACACAGGCGTGCTTATTCACTGCAAAAAGGAGTCCTTTCCATCTGACTCCTACTTTTCAGAATATTTCTGTTCCGATAACCGACAGTATTGAGCTTCTTGGAGTCACCATATCGTCCAAGCTCAACTTCGGGCAATGCATTGAATCCAAGGCAGAAACAGCTGGTAAGAAGCTCGGTATCCTTAATAAGGTGAAGCCGTACTTCTCACCGGAGCAGCTTCTGATTCTATATCAAGCTCAGGTTCGCTCGTGCATGGAGTACTGCTCCCATTTGTGGGATGGATCGGCTAAATATCAGCTTGCTGCGTTGGATTCGGTGGATCGCCGCGCTCGAAGAATCATTGGTAACGAGGCGTTATGTAATGCAAAACTGCAAACACTCGATCATCGCCGAAAAGTTGCCTGTCTGTCGGTTTTCTACAGAATATATTTTGGAGAGTGTGCACAGGAACTCTTTGATCTAGTTCCCCCCTCGCCCTTTTACCATAGAACTGCTAGGCATCGTAGTAGTCTGCACCCATACGTAGTCGATATTCCGTGGCCGCGTACAAAACGTTTCGCTTCCTCGTTCCTGATTCGAACTGCGAAAATATGGAATGCCCTTCCAGCTCACGTTTTCCCTACCACCTACAATATGGGTATCTTCAAGTCAAGAGTGAATAGGCACCTTCTAGGCAAGCGCGTTTCACCGTAGGCTGCATCTTCGCTTACCATCAGGCGTGATCGTAGCCAAGCGCTAGCCTATATATTATAAAAAAAAAAAAAAGATCTTTCTTTGCCCGTAGTAAAAAGTACATACAGCACCATAAAGTGTATAAAATTTTATATAGATAGAGTGATACTTATTTTTCTCTTTTCAGTCCATCACTTCTAAGCAGTCAGGTTTTTGTTTTTATAATAATATTTTTTTTAAGAATTTTTAGTTTTAGTTTATGGTAGGTACAGAAATGAGACCATGCACTTTTTGATATTTTTTTGTTAATATAAACATAATATGACTCCCACAATTCTGACGAATTTAACGACACCTATCGTGTAAAAATCCGTCCAGCCGTTTGGGCTGTAGCGCGTGCCAAAGAAATGGACATACATACCCACATACATACATGCATACATACATACGCTCGAAAAACATTACCCTCCTTCTGACGCAGTCGGGTAAAAAACAACTATAGACAGACTAATTCTCAGCTTCCAAAATAACTCATACGATATAATGAGCGATCCCGTCTCATCCCCCTTTGTAATGGAGTGTGTTAACAGATTTACCATCGATTGCAGTAACCCGTGTCTCAGGGACGCCGTACGAAGATTAGGACCGACTTCTCTGGACCGTCATCAATTACTGATAACGATTAGCGAGTGAGTGCCTTGTGGTTAGTACTGTTGTATTCTTAACCAGCGATCGCCCGTGGTTTGACCCGCGTAGTTTCTGTTGGCGTGGAAATATTAGGATACAAAGTGGCATTTGTCACTAATCATGAGTCTGGCAATGAAATGACGCTTCAATGTAATTTTATCTCAATGCCAAACACGATAGAATCAATAGAAAGCGATGGAGTTGATACCGACATGTTGATACGACAAACTGTCGAGTTAAAAATATATAAAAAACATTATAGAATAGTTGAGTGCCTATGAAATATTGAGCTTTCTTTTAATCAGCTAGGAATGATTATGACGACCTCCGTGGCGCAGTGGTATGCGCGGTAGATTTATAAGGTGGAGGTCGTGGGTTCGATTCCCGGCGGGGCAGATTGAGATTTTTCTTAATTTGTCTTGGTCTGGCAGGTGGGAGGCTTTCGCCGTGACTAGTTACCACCTTACCGACAAAGACGTATCGCCAAGCGATTTAGCGTTCTGGTACGATGTCGTGTAGAAACCGAAAGCGGTGTGGATTTCATCCTACTCCTAACAAGTTAGCCCGCTTCCATCTTAGACTGCATCATCACTTAACATCAGGTGTGATAGCAGTCAAGGGCCAACTTGTAGTCGATAAAAAAAAAAGAATTGGGCAGTTCCTAGTGTAACATCACCGTGCCATAGAGAACACGATATCGGTCCCGGTGTCATTAGCATCAGTCATCAAAAGTAAAAACATCTTTATGACCAAAATCCCATGATCTCGAGAGCTGAAGCCACATAGTCTACCCACTGGACCTTAGTTGACCTTTTTGGCCGTGCACAAATGGAGTATTTAAATTCCATTCAAAAACAAACAAATACAAAAAACATTGAATTCTTCGAAAAAAATTTATTGGAACATCACATCGAAGTTTAATTGGCGAGCAATTGAATTCGACACGCTAAACTATTCTGAATACAGAAATTAGCCCAAAAATGAACGAAAAATAAAATATGAAAAAACCGGTTTCATTTTTTGTTTTTATAACGTTCAAAAACGGCTCTGTCATGCGCGAACATTAAAGTGAAATTTCTATTTGTGTACAAGCTTTTTTAAAACTATTTTTTTTGTTCTAGTGATCTTTCAAGCATAAAGAGTAACGTTTTTTTCGAAGATTAGAAAAAAAATACTTCTAAGGGTTTTAATTAAAACTCTCTCACATCTTATACATCTCGTTAGGTAAAAGAACCGTGTACAAAAATATCTTTCTTTTTTATCGACTACAAGTTAGCCCTTGACTGCTATCACACCTAATGTTAAGTGATGATACAATCTAAGATGGAAGCGGGCTAATTTGTTAGGAGTAGGATGAAATCCACACCCCTTTCGGTTTCTACACGACATCGTACCGGAACGCTAATTCGCTTGGCGGTACGTCTTTGTCGGTAGGGTGGTAACTAGCCACGGCGAAAACCTCCCACCAGCCAGACCAAGACAAATTAAGAAAAATCTCAAACTGTCCCGCCGGGAATCGAACCCGGACCTTCGTCTTGTAAATCCACCGCGGATACCATTGCGCCACGGAGGTCGTCAAAATATCTCAAATAATAAGGAAAATTCTCATGTTTTGACTCAAAGTCAAGGTCAGGTCATTTATGTAATCATTTAAATTGCAAAGTAAACAAAGGAAATAGTCCAAAATTATATAAATCTAATATGAAAATAATGTGAAATATAACAAAGTATGATTATTCAAATCTCCGAATCCACTTTTATATATATAAGTATCTCCAAGTCTCCAAGAACGCACTATCATTACATAGTATAAAATAAATTCGTTTCTTATGTTTGTCACTATGTATGTTTAAATCTTTAAAACTACGCATCCGATTTTCATGCGGTTTTTTTATTATATAGATTGATTCAAGTTGAAGGTTTATGTGTATAACACATGTATAATATAGTAGAGAAACACCGATAATTTAAGAGGTTTCTGATGTGATGTCGTGATACTACGACATAATATATATCAAAATAATGTACTACAGTATTGCACACCTTAAAAAGGTTAACAAAAAAGTCCGCGATGGTATTATGGATTGTTTACTATGTTTATCTCTTAGGGATCCCAATAACCCAACCCAACAATAACCATTTTTTAACTTTTACTGTCAACCAAAAGTAATGGCTTGTTTACAAAGCGATTTTAGTCAATACTGCATTAATTCTTATCTAATTAACTATCTTAAATACGTTGTGCATTCAAAATAGATTACTATAGCCTTTTACTTTTAAGATTCAAAATGCAGAAACATACTTTAGTACCAGTATTGAACCCGTGCGAAGCCGGGGCGGGTCGCAAGTAAAATAATAATGGTGGATTCACGTCGTTTTGAAGTTCGCTGTCAGTGGATGGAAGTGTTCCATCATGTAATATTATTTTTTTAATTTAGCAGTAAACAGGAGGTCTATATTGTGGTTCTTGTAGACCTCTCAAATGGGTCATCTCCCTGGTAATAATTTGTTTTCATTTCAAACGCCCGAACACTCTAATGCAAATAAAAGGGTGTATATTGTCGAACATGTACCACCGTTTGGACCCAGTTTAACATTGTTAGCACACAGTTTCAACCTGATTTGTGTGGGACGCGCTAAAATATACCCACTTAGCACAATTGACAAGCAATGTAACCCAGGCCACAATTATGTGGACCTCTAATTTGTTAAGTAAGCGTTTGGTGCTATTTCTGAACACTGACATCACTTGTTATACATAGACATAGATAATATTAATAGTACCTAGTAATATTATTTTATTAACACTTTTTATACACACTGTTTATACTTCGATATTGTAGCAGATGTTTGTCTCTAATAGGAAAAACATTAATTAAAGGATCAATTCTTGATTATAATATATTGACTCAATATATTATTATTATGTACCTGATTACATATAAACATATATTTTAGGTATACTTCGTGAAGGCAGGCTATCTTGGAAATTAGTTACTCGAGTTGGACATGTTTTAAAATATTTTAATTTATTTTCAAATTTTCTGTTTATAATTGCACCAATGCTGCATCTAATTTTAATATAACTGTATATTGAGTTTTGTCCTTCTGATCATGTCGAACTCGTTCTATATTAAATTTGTTGTAGGTTTGTTATTATACAAACTTTGTTATTATATAACAAAGTTTGTAATGAAATTTTTTTTTATCAATGTTACCAAAATTGTGTCTATATTATGCCTGTATTTAAGCTTATTTTTTTTATTTTATCAACTTTACGGCAGATATTTGCCTATATCTACAGAGTAAATAGCTAGTTTTCTGAAAATGTTATTTCGCTAAAACAAAAACCGCACATAGATAAAAGTGGCATAAGACAAACGAGCCAAAATCATATGGGTAAAAGGCTTCCCAATTTTCGTTGATGAAGTGAGTCCATCACGCATCCCACCATTTACGGGATTACCCCCCGTTATCCAAATAAGTAGGGAATAAATTGTAGAGTTTGTTCCGTACGGGACGACATATTTGTCTCTACTTGGTGTTTGATTTGCTCTATACGTTAGTGATGGGCTATCAAGTGTAAAGCTGTAGCGTTTGTCTCTTTATCACGTAAGTTTTTTGTTTTTGTAAAGTTTGTTGGTAATTGAAAATTTCCTAAGCTTTCTTATAAAGTTCACATACCTGATTCAATTTCATTTTAGTTTCCTCGTTGACAAGAAATTCTGCACGTAAGCGTCTGATATAGACGATGGAAGCTGGAAAATTGTAAAAACGCAGGCAAAGTTATAGACGTGGGCAAGTACGCACGTATCATCATTCCATAGTATAAAATAAATTAAAAGCAAAAAACTTTTTTAAAGAAGCTTTTATTTTAGCGCTCTAAAAAGAAGTAAATGAAATTTTCCTTAAAAATTTTAACTATCAACTTATAAACTCATTATATACCTCATTATATATATAATATTTTTATGAAGGTTTTAGAATGATGTCACACACTATATCATGTGTATATAAAATTTCAGTTGAAGTTCAAAGTTAAGCTCAAAGATTCCACCCGAAGAAACATTCTTCGTACAATGCAAGTTAAATGAAAGCTTTCAACAAAGGCTCTTTTTTATGCTCGTCCCTATGTATGCTTCAATCTTTGAAACAACGCTTCCAATTTTTATGCGGTTTTTTTTATCAGATAGAGTGGTTCAATAAGAAGATTTAAGTGTATAATACATGCACAGTATAGTAGAGAAACACTGAAACTTTTAGAAAATTTCTGATGTGATGTTGTAAATTAATGTATTTTTTGCGCAAACATTGCATACGCGGGAGATATATCAAAAAAAATTGTACTACAGTTTGCACACCTTAAAAAGGTCAATAAAAAAGTCCGCAATGGTATATGTCTATCTCTAACGGATAACCCGCAATAAACATTTCTATCTTTTACTTTCAACCAAATGTAATGACTTATTTAAGAAGCGATTTCAAGTAATACTGCATTTATCCTAATCCAATTAAGTTTCCTAAATACTTTGTGCATTCAATATAGATCACTATTGTCCTTTACTGCATGTAGTTTAAGTGAATGTTTTCCAAGATACATAATATTCAAAATGCAAGGACATACTTTAGTTCTGGCATTGCACCTGTGCGAAGCCAGGGCCAGTCGCTAGTACGTAATATTATATTTAGTGAATCCTCTGCAATTAAGCTAAACTTTGTATTAAGAGAGAGTATTAAGAACTCCACAATAATAAAGGCAGACTACTCAATAAAATCACAATAAAATAGATGACCGTGTTAGTACTAAAAATAACGTTCGCTGTAAGCGTATGCGCTGTACCACATTCAATTGACAGTTTCAGATGGCAGAGCTTTATTGGTGGGTCGCCGTCCCAACAAATATCATGTTTGGGTTTTACCGACCCCCCGCCCGCCACCGTCTGCCACTGCCGCCTGCCGCTGTCGCCCGCCGCTGCCACTTCCATCTACCGCTATCGCCCGCTGCTGCCGCCCGCTGCTGCCGCCCGCCGCTGCCGCCCGCCGCTGTCGCCTGCCACTGCTGTCCGCCGCTGCCGCCCACCGCTGCGACTTACACTGCTGTCTACTGCTCCGAGCGTCGTCGCGCGCCGACATTAGTCTGCATCGTATCGACCCGCTGTTTTGGCGGGAATCGGCAATCAGAATTGTTTTTTCCGACCGTTTGAGCATGAATTGCTCAGATATCGCAGGCTTTTTTATTTCTTCGCCGACTTGTTATTAGGGATGTTTTATTTGAACACGCGTTTTCTTACGTAACGTTCCATAGACGTTTCCCAAATTACAACGTTTGTGATTCGACGGTAGACTGGCTCTGAATTTATACGAGTAGGTACTAATTTATTATACTAATCATTTTTTTATAAAAATATACTTAAGTTACTTTATAGAACGGTATCAACATGAGAAAGTAACATAATCTTTATCTGTCCTGCCGGGAATCAAACCCAGGACCTCCGTCTTATAAATCCGTCCAAGTAGGTAAGTATGTAAAGAGTCCCGTTACATAATTACCACGTAACTAAATCTACAATAATGAAACTAACATACTTAGCAATATTGAGAGGAGATATCGAACAAAACTTTCAATAGCAGATGAGATGTTCACAAGTTTTGCAGTATTAAGAGCGCAAGCTTAAGTTACTACTAATTGAGAAAGAAAAAATTTTTAAATAAAAATAGAACCGACTCAAAACGCACTAAAAAGTAAAAAATAACTGTGTCATTTAGTTGCTTTAATTTACTTAAGCATATCTATGAAATCGGTGCCAGCCAAGTTTAAGGAACCTTTCTTTTACGTAGCATTTTGTGGGTTCTAGGTAACGTCCTTAAAGTAGAAACCTTGGCTGGCACCGACTCCTAGATATGCTTAAGTAAATTAAAGCAACTAAATGACACAGTTATTTTTTACTTTTTAGAGCGTTTGGAGTCGGTTCTATTTTTATTTAAAAAATTTTATTTCTTACTTTTTAGTGATTTATCGCCACGTAACGTACTCGCACTATACTGTCATAGTATATTATATGCCACTAGTAGCCAAAAAGCTACCGATACCGAGACAAAAACCGAAATCGCTGTAAGCGTGCCTCCAAAATTTGAAGAGTTCCTTCAAACATACATATAAAAAAAAAAAACGTGTCGAATTGAGAACCTCCTCTGTTTTTTTTCGTCGGTTAAAAATGAATTTGTTTTGATGTGTTTCGATTTAAATAACTTTAAATAGTGTCCAGATCTAAGTCAAATTATTGTTATTATAGAATTGTTAATAGTAATTGGCCCGCCAACCAACATTGACGCTCCGTGATGAGTCTGGGAGCAAAGCCTGCTGGTCCTGTAGGAGGCAGATAAAATAGGCTGATAATTATTATTATGATGATGATTATGACGATGATAACAATTTTAGTTTTCTTATTTATACTACTCTCGATATTAAGCTAATTAAACCTTTTTATTTGATACCGCACTTTCTGGCAGCTTGCGAATCTAAAATTTTAAATATAACTAGCTGACCCGGCAAACGTTGTTTTGCGTCCAAAATTAAAAAAAAATAGATGAAAATTAGATAGTAACCGATTCTCAGACCTGCTGAATACGCATACATAATTCGGTAAAAATCGGTAAAGCCGTTTCGGAGGAGTACGGTAACTAACATTGTGACATGGAAATTTTATATATTAGATGTACCTACTATTAGATTCAACGCCCCATGTCCATTCCCTTATAAAAGAAGATCTTTTTGTCGAACTGTCTCGAAGCAGAATATTTCACGAACGGAGCCGTGGGCACCGCTAGTATCTGATAAATATGATCATTACTTAAGTTATCTGTAATATTCGTTTTATTATCGCTAGCCTGAAAAGCCACATATATATAGCGAGAGGGATCTAATCTCATGTCTGCACTAACAACAAGAACTACCAAAAAGTAGGAGACGAGTGAGAAGTCTGGCTTTAAAATTGAGTAGAAATAAAGAAGTGATAAATCAAGTAAATACGATGATCAGACGGAATCAATTTGCACTGAACTGAGTTCGGGGTAGGCAGCTAATTCAGTCAAGATCACAGAAATAGGCGGTCATGGAATGCGATCCTCATATACAATCCTTGGTATTCGTAGGTGAAATCAATTTAGGATTATGCCGGGATTGAATCGGTATGACCTGATTCTAATGTTTGAAGCGAACGTTTCTAAAAAAAAAATCCTATTAATAATAATAAATAGGTAACAGGAATCCTCATTTAAAAAAGCAAATTCTAAGAGCTTCGACTTAATTTTTCCCTCTCCAACATAACACACATCTAATTACATTTTTTAAAACATAGTCGCATTGGTTTAATAATATTTTGCAATTTCAAAACGTAACGTTCGACGACCTCCGTGGCGCTGTGGTGTGCGCAGTGGATTTATAAGACGGAGGTCCTGGGTTCGATTCCCGGCGGGGCACATTGAGATTTTTCTTAATTTGTCTTGGTCTGGCTGGTGGGAGGCTTTCGCCGTGGCTAGTTACCACTCTACCGACATAGACGTATCGCCAAGCGATTTAGCGTTCCGGTACGATGTCGTGTAAAAACTGAAAGGGGTGTGGATTTTCGTCCCACTCCTAACAAGTTCTTATCTCCATCTTAGACTGCATCCTCACTTAAAATCAGGTGTGATAGCAGTCAAGGGCCAACTTGTAGTTAATAAAAAAAGTATTATATTATAGCGGTATGGAATATCGAAAAAAGTATTCTACGCAAGTAAAGTCGTGGTCAAGAGCTAGTAGAACCATTACATACTTATTCATGAGAAATCCAAATGCTGTGCAAATTTAGTTAATGTCTGTGATAATAATTACTGTCATGTGTCATTCATCATGTCAACAATAATAACAATAAACCACCCCTGCATCTTTGCATGCAAGCACAGACTTGGCAAACTCACTGCAATTAACTAGTGTCATTGTCTAAACAAAAGTGTACCTTAAACATACTGCAATTGAATTCGACACGCTAAACTATTCTGAATACAGAAATTAGCCCAAAAATGAACGAAAAATAAAATATGAAAAAACCGGTTTCATTTTTTGTTTTTATAACGTTCAAAAACGGCTCTGTCATGCGCGAACATTAAAGTGAAATTTCTATTTGTGTACAAGCTTTTTTAAAACTATTTTTTTTGTTCTAGTGATCTTTCAAGCATAAAGAGTAACGTTTTTTTCGAAGATTAGAAAAAAAATACTTCTAAGGGTTTTAATTAAAACTCTCTCACATCTTATACATCTCGTTAGGTAAAAGAACCGTGTACAAAAATATCTTTCTTTTTTATCGACTACAAGTTAGCCCTTGACTGCTATCACACCTAATGTTAAGTGATGATACAATCTAAGATGGAAGCGGGCTAATTTGTTAGGAGTAGGATGAAATCCACACCCCTTTCGGTTTCTACACGACATCGTACCGGAACGCTAATTCGCTTGGCGGTACGTCTTTGTCGGTAGGGTGGTAACTAGCCACGGCGAAAACCTCCCACCAGCCAGACCAAGACAAATTAAGAAAAATCTCAAACTGTCCCGCCGGGAATCGAACCCGGACCTTCGTCTTGTAAATCCACCGCGGATACCATTGCGCCACGGAGGTCGTCAAAATATCTCAAATAATAAGGAAAATTCTCATGTTTTGACTCAAAGTCAAGGTCAGGTCATTTATGTAATCATTTAAATTGCAAAGTAAACAAAGGAAATAGTCCAAAATTATATAAATCTAATATGAAAATAATGTGAAATATAACAAAGTATGATTATTCAAATCTCCGAATCCACTTTTATATATATAAGTATCTCCAAGTCTCCAAGAACGCACTATCATTACATAGTATAAAATAAATTCGTTTCTTATGTTTGTCACTATGTATGTTTAAATCTTTAAAACTACGCATCCGATTTTCATGCGGTTTTTTTATTATATAGATTGATTCAAGTTGAAGGTTTATGTGTATAACACATGTATAATATAGTAGAGAAACACCGATAATTTAAGAGGTTTCTGATGTGATGTCGTGATACTACGACATAATATATATCAAAATAATGTACTACAGTATTGCACACCTTAAAAAGGTTAACAAAAAAGTCCGCGATGGTATTATGGATTGTTTACTATGTTTATCTCTTAGGGATCCCAATAACCCAACCCAACAATAACCATTTTTTAACTTTTACTGTCAACCAAAAGTAATGGCTTGTTTACAAAGCGATTTTAGTCAATACTGCATTAATTCTTATCTAATTAACTATCTTAAATACGTTGTGCATTCAAAATAGATTACTATAGCCTTTTACTTTTAAGATTCAAAATGCAGAAACATACTTTAGTACCAGTATTGAACCCGTGCGAAGCCGGGGCGGGTCGCAAGTAAAATAATAATGGTGGATTCACGTCGTTTTGAAGTTCGCTGTCAGTGGATGGAAGTGTTCCATCATGTAATATTATTTTTTTAATTTAGCAGTAAACAGGAGGTCTATATTGTGGTTCTTGTAGACCTCTCAAATGGGTCATCTCCCTGGTAATAATTTGTTTTCATTTCAAACGCCCGAACACTCTAATGCAAATAAAAGGGTGTATATTGTCGAACATGTACCACCGTTTGGACCCAGTTTAACATTGTTAGCACACAGTTTCAACCTGATTTGTGTGGGACGCGCTAAAATATACCCACTTAGCACAATTGACAAGCAATGTAACCCAGGCCACAATTATGTGGACCTCTAATTTGTTAAGTAAGCGTTTGGTGCTATTTCTGAACACTGACATCACTTGTTATACATAGACATAGATAATATTAATAGTACCTAGTAATATTATTTTATTAACACTTTTTATACACACTGTTTATACTTCGATATTGTAGCAGATGTTTGTCTCTAATAGGAAAAACATTAATTAAAGGATCAATTCTTGATTATAATATATTGACTCAATATATTATTATTATGTACCTGATTACATATAAACATATATTTTAGGTATACTTCGTGAAGGCAGGCTATCTTGGAAATTAGTTACTCGAGTTGGACATGTTTTAAAATATTTTAATTTATTTTCAAATTTTCTGTTTATAATTGCACCAATGCTGCATCTAATTTTAATATAACTGTATATTGAGTTTTGTCCTTCTGATCATGTCGAACTCGTTCTATATTAAATTTGTTGTAGGTTTGTTATTATACAAACTTTGTTATTATATAACAAAGTTTGTAATGAAATTTTTTTTTATCAATGTTACCAAAATTGTGTCTATATTATGCCTGTATTTAAGCTTATTTTTTTTATTTTATCAACTTTACGGCAGATATTTGCCTATATCTACAGAGTAAATAGCTAGTTTTCTGAAAATGTTATTTCGCTAAAACAAAAACCGCACATAGATAAAAGTGGCATAAGACAAACGAGCCAAAATCATATGGGTAAAAGGCTTCCCAATTTTCGTTGATGAAGTGAGTCCATCACGCATCCCACCATTTACGGGATTACCCCCCGTTATCCAAATAAGTAGGGAATAAATTGTAGAGTTTGTTCCGTACGGGACGACATATTTGTCTCTACTTGGTGTTTGATTTGCTCTATACGTTAGTGATGGGCTATCAAGTGTAAAGCTGTAGCGTTTGTCTCTTTATCACGTAAGTTTTTTGTTTTTGTAAAGTTTGTTGGTAATTGAAAATTTCCTAAGCTTTCTTATAAAGTTCACATACCTGATTCAATTTCATTTTAGTTTCTTCGTTGACAAGAAATTCTGCACGTAAGCGTCTGATATAGACGATGGAAGCTGGAAAATTGTAAAAACGCAGGCAAAGTTATAGACGTGGGCAAGTACGCACGTATCATCATTCCATAGTATAAAATAAATTAAAAGCAAAAAACTTTTTTAAAGAAGCTTTTATTTTAGCGCTCTAAAAAAAAGTAAATGAAATTTTCCTTAAAAATTTTAACTATCAACTTATAAACTCATTATATACCTCATTATATATATAATATTTTTATGAAGGTTTTAGAATGATGTCACACACTATATCATGTGTATATAAAATTTCAGTTGAAGTTCAAAGTTAAGCTCAAAGATTCCACCCGAAGAAACATTCTTCGTACAATGCAAGTTAAATGAAAGCTTTCAACAAAGTCTCTTTTTTATGCTCGTCCCTATGTATGCTTCAATCTTTGAAACAACGCTTCCAATTTTTATGCGGTTTTTTTTATCAGATAGAGTGGTTCAATAAGAAGATTTAAGTGTATAATACATGCACAGTATAGTAGAGAAACACTGAAACTTTTAGAAAATTTCTGATGTGATGTTGTAAATTAATGTATTTTTTGCGCAAACATTGCATACGCGGGAGATATATCAAAAAAAATTGTACTACAGTTTGCACACCTTAAAAAGGTCAATAAAAAAGTCCGCAATGGTATATGTCTATCTCTAACGGATAACCCGCAATAAACATTTCTATCTTTTACTTTCAACCAAATGTAATGACTTATTTAAGAAGCGATTTCAAGTAATACTGCATTTATCCTAATCCAATTAAGTTTCCTAAATACTTTGTGCATTCAATATAGATCACTATTGTCCTTTACTGCATGTAGTTTAAGTGAATGTTTTCCAAGATACATAATATTCAAAATGCAAGGACATACTTTAGTTCTGGCATTGCACCTGTGCGAAGCCAGGGCCAGTCGCTAGTACGTAATATTATATTTAGTGAATCCTCTGCAATTAAGCTAAACTTTGTATTAAGAGAGAGTATTAAGAACTCCACAATAATAAAGGCAGACTACTCAATAAAATCACAATAAAATAGATGACCGTGTTAGTACTAAAAATAACGTTCGCTGTAAGCGTATGCGCTGTACCACATTCAATTGACAGTTTCAGATGGCAGAGCTTTATTGGTGGGTCGCCGTCCCAACAAATATCATGTTTGGGTTTTACCGACCCCCCGCCCGCCACCGTCTGCCACTGCCGCCTGCCGCTGTCGCCCGCCGCTGCCACTTCCATCTACCGCTATCGCCCGCTGCTGCCGCCCGCTGCTGCCGCCCGCCGCTGCCGCCCGCCGCTGTCGCCTGCCACTGCTGTCCGCCGCTGCCGCCCACCGCTGCGACTTACACTGCTGTCTACTGCTCCGAGCGTCGTCGCGCGCCGACATTAGTCTGCATCGTATCGACCCGCTGTTTTGGCGGGAATCGGCAATCAGAATTGTTTTTTCCGACCGTTTGAGCATGAATTGCTCAGATATCGCAGGCTTTTTTATTTCTTCGCCGACTTGTTATTAGGGATGTTTTATTTGAACACGCGTTTTCTTACGTAACGTTCCATAGACGTTTCCCAAATTACAACGTTTGTGATTCGACGGTAGACTGGCTCTGAATTTATACGAGTAGGTACTAATTTATTATACTAATCATTTTTTTATAAAAATATACTTAAGTTACTTTATAGAACGGTATCAACATGAGAAAGTAACATAATCTTTATCTGTCCTGCCGGGAATCAAACCCAGGACCTCCGTCTTATAAATCCGTCCAAGTAGGTAAGTATGTAAAGAGTCCCGTTACATAATTACCACGTAACTAAATCTACAATAATGAAACTAACATACTTAGCAATATTGAGAGGAGATATCGAACAAAACTTTCAATAGCAGATGAGATGTTCACAAGTTTTGCAGTATTAAGAGCGCAAGCTTAAGTTACTACTAATTGAGAAAGAAAAAATTTTTAAATAAAAATAGAACCGACTCAAAACGCACTAAAAAGTAAAAAATAACTGTGTCATTTAGTTGCTTTAATTTACTTAAGCATATCTATGAAATCGGTGCCAGCCAAGTTTAAGGAACCTTTCTTTTACGTAGCATTTTGTGGGTTCTAGGTAACGTCCTTAAAGTAGAAACCTTGGCTGGCACCGACTCCTAGATATGCTTAAGTAAATTAAAGCAACTAAATGACACAGTTATTTTTTACTTTTTAGAGCGTTTGGAGTCGGTTCTATTTTTATTTAAAAAATTTTATTTCTTACTTTTTAGTGATTTATCGCCACGTAACGTACTCGCACTATACTGTCATAGTATATTATATGCCACTAGTAGCCAAAAAGCTACCGATACCGAGACAAAAACCGAAATCGCTGTAAGCGTGCCTCCAAAATTTGAAGAGTTCCTTCAAACATACATATAAAAAAAAAAAACGTGTCGAATTGAGAACCTCCTCTGTTTTTTTTCGTCGGTTAAAAATGAATTTGTTTTGATGTGTTTCGATTTAAATAACTTTAAATAGTGTCCAGATCTAAGTCAAATTATTGTTATTATAGAATTGTTAATAGTAATTGGCCCGCCAACCAACATTGACGCTCCGTGATGAGTCTGGGAGCAAAGCCTGCTGGTCCTGTAGGAGGCAGATAAAATAGGCTGATAATTATTATTATGATGATGATTATGACGATGATAACAATTTTAGTTTTCTTATTTATACTACTCTCGATATTAAGCTAATTAAACCTTTTTATTTGATACCGCACTTTCTGGCAGCTTGCGAATCTAAAATTTTAAATATAACTAGCTGACCCGGCAAACGTTGTTTTGCGTCCAAAATTAAAAAAAAATAGATGAAAATTAGATAGTAACCGATTCTCAGACCTGCTGAATACGCATACATAATTCGGTAAAAATCGGTAAAGCCGTTTCGGAGGAGTACGGTAACTAACATTGTGACATGGAAATTTTATATATTAGATGTACCTACTATTAGATTCAACGCCCCATGTCCATTCCCTTATAAAAGAAGATCTTTTTGTCGAACTGTCTCGAAGCAGAATATTTCACGAACGGAGCCGTGGGCACCGCTAGTATCTGATAAATATGATCATTACTTAAGTTATCTGTAATATTCGTTTTATTATCGCTAGCCTGAAAAGCCACATATATATAGCGAGAGGGATCTAATCTCATGTCTTCACTAACAACAAGAACTACCAAAAAGTAGGAGACGTGTGAGAAGGCTTTAAAATTGAGTAGAAATGAAAAAGTGATAATTCAAGTAAATAAGATGATCAGACGAAATTAATTTGCACTGAACTGAGTTTGAGGTAGGCAGCTAATTCAGTCAGGATCGAAGAAATAGGCGGTGCATGGAATGCGATCCTCATATACAATCCTTGGTATTCGTAGGTGAAATCAATTTAGGATTACGTTGGAATTGAATCGGTATGACCTGATTCTAATGTTTGAAGCGAACGTATCTAAAAAAAATTCCTATTAATAATAATAAATAGGTAACAGGAATCCTTATTTACAGCAAATTTTAAAAGCTTCGACTTAATTTTTCCCTCTCCAACATAACACACATTTAAATACATTATCTAAAACATAGTCGTATTGGTTTAATAATATTTCGTAATTTAAAAACGTAACGTTCGACGACCTCCGTGGCGCAGTGGTGTGCGTAGTGGATTTATAAGCCGGAGGTCCTGGGTTCGATTCTCGGCGGGGCAGATTGAGATTTTTCATAATTTGTCTTGGTCTGGCTGGTGGGAGGCTTTCGCCGTGGCTAGTTACCACTCTACCGACATAGACGTATCGCCAAGCGATTTAACGTTCCGGTACGATGTCGTGTAAAAACTGAAAGGGGTGTGGATTTTCGTCCTACTCCTAACAAGTTCTTCTCTCCATCTTAGACTGCATCCTCACTTAAAATCAGGTGTGATAGCAGTCAAGGGCCAACTTGTAGTTAATAAAAAAAGTATTATATTATAGCGGTATGGAATATCGAAAAAAGTATTCTACGCAAGTAAAGTCGTGGTCAAGAGCTAGTAGAACCATTACATACTTATTCATGAGAAATCCAAATGCTGTGCAAATTTAGTTAATGTCTGTGATAATAATTACTGTCATGTGTCATTCATCATGTCAACAATAATAACAATAAACCACCCCTGCATCTTTGCATGCAAGCACAGACTTGGCAAACTCACTGCAATTAACTAGTGTCATTGTCTAAACAAAAGTGTACCTTAAACATACTGCAATTGAGTTTGAAATCATCTAAACTTAACTAAAATCAAATCTTATCGACGCATCTACTCCATTAATAGCCAGAATAATGCACACTATTTAGACCAATTCCATTCAATTAGCTCAGTAAATACTGAACTTAATGGGTTAAAAAGTTACATTCAAATATATAATCTAAAACATATGGCTTACGATTCAATTTCACAAATACTCAACACAAAAAGTGTTGTAGCCATAGTTATTTTTATTTCTTATGAGAAAAGAACGCTAGATTTATAAAAAGAGCAAGTAAGTTAACAAGGTATGGCTAATTTCAGTGATTTTTACCCGACTGCGTCAGAAGGAGGGTAATGTTTTTTACCAATTAAAACACTCTCAAACAAAACCTCATTCTTGCTTTTTATTAGGTTAAAAATATCAATAACACCTTAGGCATCTAATGATTACGCTAAAAATATAACAATAAAATGTCGACATTCCAGCATTAAATATATCTGAGAGGGTTAACGGTTATTCCAAGGAAAGTAATATGTTCTAATAATATAACAGTAATATTAATGTTTAATATCATGTATGCTTCAATAAACAAACTTGGTAAATATTTTTTCAGAATTTGTGATTATTTAGTCTATGATAAACCATCCGTTTTTGGATAGATTTAAATATTATTAACGCACATAAACCTGCGCCTGTCACTATTTAAAAGCAATTAAGATGTTAAGTTAAATTGGTTTTTCTAGCAATAGCCTGAATCCGTCAGTCCGGATCCGAATGCGATTGGTATTTTTTGGATATTGTTTTATTTGTCTGACCTCAGTGAAGCCTATATTGCTCCTAAGTTAATATAACTATGTATCTGTATTCTTATCTAACTGTGAGTCTAATACAACATTTCTGCAGATTAACGAGAACAGTCAAAAATATAGATTAGACAAAAGAAATTTCGAATGTTGATTATCGTTGCATCTTACTTTATACCGAATTCACCGACCGAATTCCGAAGACATTCGGATTTTACTTGTTTACTCTAGAGTCTAGATGATATAATATGATAAAGGTGAAATTGATTAAACTCTGTCGGCTGTCAGTTTACCGACGTTACCCAACTGATTTTAATGTCAATGTCGAGTACAATGACATTAAAAAGTCATCTTGGATTTATATAAACAAAGACTGTGTGAGACGTGATAAAGTAATATAGAAGATATTTTGAAATTGCTGCAAACAAAATAAGAAAAGCAATAAAAATAACAATTTGAAGGAACAAATTATACTTTTAATATCTATTATACAAATTGCAGCAAAGCAACACCCAAAACTCCTAAACATCAATTTGTAGCAACCAAACTTTTGATTTTAAAACAAATTAACTCTTACTGCACATGAAATAAAGGATGTTTTGGAAGATCACGAGGCGAGCTGTAAAGATGTGAACGCGATTATTTTTACGGTAGATGAATGTGGGCTCAAAAGTAATTTTATCTTTATGGTCGACTTCACGACGCTGGTCGCAAACCCTTTGTTGTGGAAACGTCATATTCTTGATCGAAAAATTTATGTTGGTGATAGCTTAAATGCATCGTCAACGTTTAGATAAATTTACTAAAGATTCCTTACTGATCTCTAGCATATCATGTTTTTTTTTCTGTTACTGGTATGTTTTTGTAATGAAAGCTAATTTATAGTTTAACTTAAAACACCGTATACCAACATACGGAAACCTAATCCAGATTAGATTAGCTTAGGTTAGACGGTAAAAAATGTCATACAATTTTTCTCCCCTATCTGCAAGGCAAGTCGTGTGGTCAGATGTTTGAGGAAGTCTATTTAAAATGAGGTAACTTTTTCCAAATCGGATTACAGGTTACAAAGCCGTGACCATCGTCCAGGGTAAGCTACTTACAGAAACTGAATCCACTGGGAAAATTCCCTCTATTTTGACAGCACCATTCATGGTTTTCTTTTATACTCTTACTTCAGCGCATTTAAAAATGGGGAAAATTTTAAGCGTGATATTTAAGCGTAAATAATAAATTTATTTTTTAATCCAGTCTTTTTAAAGTTAAGGAAAAATTCTTCCCTGTTGAACCACAACTTAAATGTTTTTGAAACTTTGTTTATGTATAATATACTTTTATGTTTATTAAAAAGTTTAAATAATAAAAAGAAATAAATGTTGCTTGCTAGATTTGTCATTACTTCTAAATGACTTTTATTTAGAATTTTTAATAGACGTCTAGACTTTTATCTTTCAAATAAAAAGCAATAGGATAATCCTGGATAATCAATATTTACAGTTAATAAAATTGAATAATTTTGGGATAAAATTTTGATGATGGATGAAAATGAAGAGCAGCTCCTGGACTTGGAATACGAACGTTATTTGGAAATAATGAGACCGTACTTACAACAACTGCATAATCCGGATGTTATAGAAATAAGCAATGCGTGGATTCAGAGACTTTCCTGTTGCAAACAAAGTGAAAAGGTACTACGCAACAAACACATATTTGCTTTGTGTTATCAACTATCAAAAGGTATCCTCGAAGAACCTTTCTTGAGAAACCCAACAACTGATGAACTGGCTACTTTACAAGAAGGTACAGTGACAGATACGTCTTTTAACGATTCCTCGGAAATGGAGTATCTAGCTTTAGATTTGATCAGTAATAAAACTAAGGTTCTGTATGATAAAAATAATACTTCCCCGGAATCAACACACTGTAGTGAATGTTCAGTAACTGAGGAGAGCAACGAATTTCATATTGAAAACAAAAAGTCAGTTGATTCGATACCAACGTATTCTGCACATAAAAATAAGCAGACTATTATGTGTTTTAATTGTCCAAATATATCACCAAGATTTCCAAACGATGAAGTAAGCAATGACAAATATTACGATAAAAATGAGTATGAGCATAGAGCAGCTCAACTTATTATGAAATTGCGAGAAATAAAAACTCAAAATTTAATGTTACAGAAAGAATTAATGACCTTAAAAAAAGTCTTTAAATTAAAACACACCGAAAAATCTCAAAACAATATTATGAAAGTGCATAATGCCACAAGTGTTCACCTTCGTGTTCAAGATAGTAGTGCCACATTAAATTGCTTAAAATTGAAACTACAAGAAGTTCAAGATTCAAGAAAATCTCTTATAGAAACCATAAGTGAATTGCAAGACAAACTTGACAACTTCAACGAAATAAAAAGACATGAAATAGAAGATCTGCACGCTCAACATAGATTAGAAATAATCCAAGTTAAAACTTCTGTACGAGAAGAATGTAAAGTAAACAATGATAAAAATGTAGAACAACTAAAGCAGCAACATGAAATACTTTTGAAAGATATAGAAACTAAGTACTTAAATGAAAAAGAAAACTTAGCTGCCCGTACAGAAGCTATAATAGCTGAAAAAGATAAAACTATCCAGTCCATGGAAACAGAAATTACTAATTTGAAAAATAACATTGTCAACCTCAAAAATAATCAAAACTTTATATTAAGTAGCTTTTTAGATAGTCAAAACAGTGATTTAAATTCAAAATGTGTTACACAAAAAGCTAAAGAACTTGAAAAGCGTTTGAATAAAATGGAAAAATCAAAAATAAAATATGCCAAAGCCTATGAGGCAAATTTAGCGAGCTTACAGAAAGATAAGCATTTGGCAGAATGTTCATTACAGCTACAACTCATGAAACAAAGAACTCAGATAATAAATGAAACATCTGATGAACATGAAACAGAATTAACTACTGCTTTAGATAAATTAGAAAGTAAATATAGAGACATAGTAGCGAGCGTGCAAGCGACGGCTGTTCAACGTAGAATTCAGGACCAAATGGCGTTAGAATCGATAATACAAACAGTTTGCGGTATTCAGAATGAAGGTACGCACACTAATATAGCACAAAGAACGTACACTGACCAATTAGCTAACAAAGCAATGCGTGCTCAAACCAGGGACACCAATCGAAGTTGTGACACTGAATTGCCAACTATAATTAGAGATAATAAGGTTGGAAGTATCATAGTGGGTAACAAAACGTTTGCAGGTGAAAATGTTTTAAGCGACTATTGTTCAGATGGAGAAAATTATAATGAGCTTTTTGAGAGAGTCTATGTGCCGCAGAGAGACACTGGCGAGAGTTCTTTTAAAAAGTAATAACCTTACCATTTTACCCTTATATTTTGTATACAACTATAATGCAAATGTAATACGTTGTTTACTTGAAAATTTAAGAAAGGAACCCGTTTACTGTTTTGTTATAACTGATTAAACTCTTCTTTTGATCAAATTAATAATAATAAAATTTGAAAAATTACACTGAAATGCTGTCCATAGCCATGTTTTGAATTCTGAGCGCCGATTATTACACTTCAACGCTACTCAGTATCGTAGAGTAAGTTTAGTTTGAAACAACCCTAATTGCTGCACGTGGATTCAACATCGAAGGATCATGGATGGAGCCTCTGACCGTTGGACTTATCGTGCGTAATACCTTTACGACTAATTGGGAAGTAATGGTCATAATGGTCATATTATATAAAATTATGCCTAATATTCATCGAGTAAAATTAGCTGCGGCCTCTTAATTTCATGAAACGACAGACTTTATCACAACTGAGAATCTTAATTACCTTTCAAACTAACTTTTATTAAATTGAAAAAGCATACGCCCGCGACTTAAACGGTATTGATTCCTACGTCCGATAGCGAAAACCATGCTCTATGCTGTGGCAACAAGATACGCTTATAATAATTGTAGCAATTGTTCAAACCAACCAACCAACCAACAATTCAAAACCGTTTAGCACTGGTATACATGTTTGATCAAAATAATATATAATTTTTCAGACGAATTTACCATACTTATAACAGTTTTAATCTCCACTATAAATACTAGTTTTGCTTCTGTAATTGTAGGTAGGTAAGTTCACACAATGAACATATAGAGTAAGATCCCAGTGCCGCCAGATCTACGTCATTTTAGCAAAGCTAAAATTTCCATGATTTATAGTATGTAGTTAGGAGAGTATGCGTACTTACTAGCTCGAAAGCGGGGCCCTTTCACAGGTAGCGCGAACTAAAGGTGTTTCAAAACTGTACTCACCTACGTTAAAGTAGAAAGGCTCATATTTAAATATATTTTTGACAATATTATCAAAAATAGATAATCGTTATTGCCAGACCGTTTCTGTGGGCCATTACTTCCGCCAAACGTTATAAAGATTTTTTAAAAATTAGGTAAACTACGTCATTTTAGCAAGCCTAAATTTGACATATATAACTACGTGGTACTATTTCCAGACTTTTTGTAAGCAGCAATATATAATCATCATAATCCAATGAGCCAATTATTCTCCCAGACACCTCAAAGTTTTCCACCAAGAACCAGTATGTGTTTTCCACTCATAAACATCGTGTAAGGCAATTTCATAAAAGTCTTTTTTGCAATAACAATGAAACATTGTTGATCCAATAAATATGAGCGACGGCTTGAAGCATTACAAGTTTTGTTAGTCTTGGATCACGGACGTATATACGGCTCAAGAGAAATAATACGTCTGAACCATATCTTTAGTAAATTATTTAGTGGCGCCATTTATGGCTAATGTCTTTTCTTGGTCACTCGAGAAATAATGCCGATCTTTGTTTGAACAATTCTGCCATTCAATTATACTAGTACAAAAAATCTTATTACAAGACTTTTATGTGTTTCTGATCTTTTAAATTAATTTTCATTGAATGAGTTACTGCGGTTAGTGCGGTTCTTAAAATAATTTTTAGATCCAAATAAACACTCAGTGGAGATTAGTTATTTTGTCAACTAACTAACTAGCAACTAAGAAAAAGGAACGCTCCCAGCGTAAGCGTAACATCGGTACGAGACTTGTTGGTATAGTGTCAAATCTGCAGGGCTTTGCTTACAAAGTCCTCCTGGATTTGAATCCGGGTCGGTTCGTGGAATAATTCTGAGCTTTTCTTGTTGAGAAAAGCATAAGAAATGTTCAGTAAATTCTAAATCTAAAATCTGGTGAGCACATTAAGACGACGGCGGTCACTATACATATAATACAGAATCAAACATTATCACCTTAAGCCCGCCAAGCCGCATTGGAACAGCTTAAGCCCACCAGGCCTAAGCTCCACATCCGCTCGTACAAGGAGGCTGGCTGTAGCTGGTCGTTAATAACGTAATTTTACGCTTGTACCAACACATTTTCTTAAACGCCACTTTAATACAACAATTATAAACCAAGGCCCGACCGAAATCATATTCGCTAAATTGTATTCAAAATATTATTGTACGCATTAGTTTTGCATAATAAAGCAATTTGCCCAGCTTGTGTGCGGGACCCTTAGGTTTTGCGACCATTTCGCGTTGTATCTCTAATCCGCGCTAATGCGTGATTTGTATGCAGATTAGTAACCGACCAATAACGTCGAAGATAAATGAAATGTTATCTATTTGTTTATGGTTATGTTCCGAAGTATCCCCGGGTCGAAGTGTAATTTTCCTGCATATTGATGTGTGCTTCTTAAGTTATTGGTGAAAAATATTCCAAATGGACTTTGCAATAAAATACTTACCTAATAATAATAGTAAAGCTCTCTATTACAGATGGATAGCTAATACACATGAGATTACCGCCATGTGGAATGATGATTCAACGATGATTGTTCCTATAGTCGTTTCAGTCAACGATCTTATAGCGAAAAGCTTTGACCAAAATCTTAAAAAGCTTTCGCTTAGTTGTTGGATCAAGGGTCGGGTACAGAATGCGATTATTCTTGAAACGGCGCATATTGTGAGGAGGTTCCCTTCACTCTGGAGCCATGACCACCGGTTGCTTGGACCCCCGGGCCCCGCAGCAGGCAGACTGGTTTTTTTTATAAATTTTTAATAGTGTTTTTTTATAAGCATTGTTAAAAATTTTAAAAATAATTATAAATAAATAAATGATAGAAAAGATAAAGCTATCTATTGCAAATTATTAAATTTGCAGTGCTTGTTTGTAATTTCAAATTAACAGCTTTTTAATATATACATATGAAAATATGTAAGGTAAATGACATTAGGTCAACTTTTAAAATGTTTGTCGGTCTGTCTTTCAGTATATCTGCTTGTTCCGGCTAATCTCTGAAACTACCAGTCTGACTGTAAAAACTGTTTTTGCATAAAAAAGCCAGACTTATGACGAGGTTATATAGGCGAATTTATATCCTAACTAGCTGTACCCGGCAAACGTTGTTTTGCCGTGTATATTATTTCTAGGAAACATAAGGGTTGATCGTGTAGGGGTGTATGTATTTTTAATGCCACATTATAAAATACAATGTTAGGGGTGGACAACCCTTATCACGTAGGGGTATGAAAAATAGATAGTAACCGATTCTCAGATCTGCTGAATACGCATACAAAATTTGATAAAAATCGGTGAAGCCGTTTCGGAGGAGTACGGTAACTAACAATTTATATATTAGAAGATATTTACGCGGGTGAAACCGTGGGCATCCGCTTGTATACAAATATCTATAACTAAATACCATTTCCACCATCTGAATAGCTAGTGATCAATCACCAAATAACCATCCAAACGTAATATTATTAGTAACGCTCTTTGTGCCACATCTCCGAGCCTTCCTACGTAGCCTGTGGTATAGTCACTACAAACAGTCCAACACGACGTTTTGAAACTTAGCCTACTTTAAATAAATGAATTTTTATTTGAGAAAATTTTCGGCCTAAAGGACATAGTCCTGAAGAAGGACATCCTACTACTATTATAAAGGCGAAAGTTTGTATGGATGTTTGTTACTCTTTCACGTAAAAACTACTGAATGGATTTGAATGAAACTTTACCACAATATAGCTTATACATCAGAATAACACATAGGCTACATTTTATACCGAAATTCCCACGGGAACGAGAACTACGCGGGTGAAACCGCGGGCGTCCTCTAGTAATCAATAAAGTTATCGAAATTACAGGCCCTTGAGGCCTAATACCTGAAACTCAGGGTGACAGGCAAAAGTATCCATGGCTACCTTGAGAAATATTGCTTAACAATGGCATTCCATTTATACTCGATTTTTTGATTCCATGGAATTTTGACTTTCACCTGACGTTAATGTTTCCATAGACATAACAGTTCTCACAAAAAGCTAAATTTTAAAAACACAAAGTATTCATTTGATACTGAATTTTTACACTGGCTTTAATTTATATTTAATTAAAAATTAATGTAGCATTCATTTTATTTTCACTAATACAATTTATAAAGTATCAAATTTAATACATATGACGCGGGGAAAAAATAACAGTAACTAGCAACACCAGGGAAGAACATAGGAACGTATAACATCAGGGAAGGTTATGTCACAATTATCTTGAATGTCAGTAAATTAATTCTTTAAATTAAGAAACTGGCCACGTAAATTGTACTACTACTTCAAAATTATGACATATCAGACTGTAATGGGCAATATCTCATCACGATACCCGAAAAAAATAATAAGTAACCTAATTCAAATTAAGCTCATATTTTATAATTTATCTCGATCTACCGAGACGTCCGTCTTAACGCGGAGGTATCATGCCGTAGAGTTCCGGAGGCAGATAGGTAGGACTAGAGCATAAATCACCACATTCGTTTAAGATAAACTTTGAGTTATTACTTACAGGATAGAAAAAACCTTAACGGTTCAAGCACCTTTACCTTTGCCGGGTAAATGGGGGTATATTTTATAAGACGTAATGTAGCAGAGAGTAATAAACCATTGTGGGGTATATCTGGGTAAATGTACTTTACTCGTAGCAATACGCTTTGAATTTTTCCGACTACCGTCAGTGGGTTATATGGTACGAGTGTAACTAATTTTTGACACGCTTTGTACCCTAAATCGTTAATGAATGTAGAGGATATCCTTCCTTCCAGGGTTTAACACTGTTGTTTGAAAGAAAGAAAAAGCGTTTATTCATCTTTAGTGCTACAAACAATACAAACATCTTGTACTAAGCAATGTCTGTCTGTAGCACCAAATAAGAATGGGTGTACAGCTCCGCATATGCCGTGCATTGCAGTCGAGCACAATACCCGGCGCTGATTTTCAGCTGTGACCCGGGTGACGTTACAGCCATTAGTAAAACTAATTACATACATACTATACTGACACTAATCGTAATAATAAAATAGAAATAAAATAATACATAATAGCTAAATTACCATATTAAACTACCCGTATAAATTTAATTTAATATTTAAAAAGAAAATAGAAATTGTCTCACATCCCTTCTAAAGTATCGATATTTCCACCGCACAATTTTCAAATTCTTTAATATTTAATTCTTTTTATTAAGCAAAAACTTTTTTAATTTCTTACAAAAAAGAACTTGACGGTGAAATATTGTTCCAACACCGAGTGGCGGCATATTTGAAGCTGCCTATAAAAGCAGCAGTGCAATGTCGCGGAACGCTAACGCTGTTTTTCTCATCGATTTAAAAAACGCTGGCCCTCATGACTTACTTCCGTTATGTCAAAGGCGTCAAATTACCAAATCGATCAAATTATTAAGGACTCGAGAGTGCTCCCTGTCAAAGAGGTTTCTATTAAAGATATTTTTGCGGACTGAATACAGATTTGTTCGTTCAATGCTCTACGCCGAGCGTGGAGTTTACGGGGATTTTACTATTTTAGGATCCGTCATACAAAATGAAGAGCCGGAAACCTTATTTCTAATTACTCAAGATCATATCGTAGTCCGCCTGTCAGTCTGTCAAGACCCTTTACTTAGTTTACTATTAGGATTTGACACTCGCAAGAAATTTAAATCTTGTTGACCTACAATAATGAAATTTAGCAAAAAGCAACCTACTCGTAAAGGTAAAATTTAAACCCCATAACTTTGTACTTACTTTCTAATAACCAATGTTAGACCTCAATCTCTTCCTATTTTACAGGACCAGTCCTCCTTTCTCATTGCAGAAGAAATACGGAGTTCAAACCCACCACTATGTTCTATGTGGGTGGACAAGTGGTTGAATTTGAGTAACGATAACTATCGGATGTTTACGATAAGACGACGTTGACGTCGACATGACGTTTTATCGTGATCTCAGTTACACAATAATGTAACACCACCATCTTCTCAATTCAGAGATGAGAATTTTTACTCAGGACTCAAACCCAGACTGTCGAACTCCGTAGTGTTGGCAGCATTATATACTCTGTTTGAAAAGACTATAGACAATACAGTGGCCTTATTTGTTGTATTGTAGTACCGCGTTTAAACTATAGATAATAGACTAGGCGTGGTACTCGTCGAGCAAAAATGGCTGGCGGTAGGCTATAAAATATGCCCCTATGGAAAATTGTGGTTATTCACATTAGTGTCCGAGTCTTGTGCAGTCATGCTGCTTAACTATTGTAAGAATCTGTGAGCGTAATGTTTAATTAAGTAATTACTGTAAGAATGCTTCATTTTGATCATATTTCATGTATTTGTAAATAAATTGTTACTAAGTTTGTCTTTTGGTGTTTTAAGTTTTATTTCCTTCTGGGAGTTTGTTAACAGTAGTCACATCAACACTGACCTCTAGATTGGTCACACGCCAAGTATTTCAAATCTTTCCTAGGCCATCCTTCGTACAGAACCTCGGTGGTACACAAATCCTACCCGCACTTGGCCTGTTTTTTTTCTCTTATTTCACATCTCTCACGGAAACCGGGACTAGGCGTTTGAAATTTTCAGTTTCATTTTTTGGAAGTAAAAGTAAAACCACTGTTGTTCCACCTCGTGTTTTTGAAATGAATGAAAAAGGTTTGTGAAAGTTTCTGCCCATGTTTAACATCGCACGTGACTTGTTTCTAAACGACTTTGTGTTGCTTATTGTGATATGATAATTCAATTTAATAAAAATCTACGGTATAAAATTATTTGAATTCGTGTTTTCGCGAGAGGAAAATCTTTTTATAGTACAGCGCCTACAGATATGTGTTAGTAATTTTCGTTATGAACAGGTTTGCTAACATACTACTCTTGCTTGTAAAAACTTTTTTTACAAAATTTTCATCAGAAAATTCATCTCATAATAATTTCTATTCTACACCTGTGGTGCACACTACGCTATGAAAATTATTTGTGGAAAGTATATAAGCAGCTTTGGCTTCTACCAGGTCCAGTCAACATATTTGTAAAAATATAAAACTTCTACCAGGTCAAATCAACCAATTTGTAAAAATATAAAACTTTAAATTGATTCAAGTAAGGACACTAATTCTATGTCTTTTGATTAAATCTAAAAAGAATAATATAATAAATTACGCTTTATAACTATATGGACGATACTACCGTAGTTACCTATCATACTTACCCGTCGAAGAAGCTGATTGACAAATTATTCAGCTTTTTCGATATGACAAAGGCTTTACAAGCTTTTGAGCGGACTAATATCATTATCAGTTACCTAGTAGGTACATATAAATAGCCAATATTTTGAAGTAAATAAAACGACCTAACTGCCTAATGACATAGAAATACAGAGAGCTAGATAATAAATTGTCGTTAAGTTGGAGGGTCGCCAGTTCGATGCTCGGGCGGGAATAACGTTTACACGCAATAAAATAAACAACCATTTGATATGGTTAAAGGCCAAATGGCGATTGCTGGTCCAGACAAAAACGCGACCAATACAATACATTTACCATAACGGTTATGGAATGAATACTATTGTTGGTTACTAGACTTATGCGACTTTTTCCACGTGAAATTCGTTTTTGTTTCTACTCAAACTCATACGAGTTTTTGAAATCGTAGTCTCATTGGTATAAATACCAAATATTATTCCAATATTTATTTATTCTTTACTACAAGATGCCCGTGGTTACACTCGCGTAGTTCTCGTAGTTCGGAAATTCGGGAACTGTAAGAATTTCCGGATGAAAAGTGGCCTATATTTTGTTCTTATATGTAAGCTATTTTATTGCGAAGTTTCACCAAAATCTATTCAATAGTTTTTGCGTGAAAGAGTAACAAACATCCACATCTATACATAATTTACGCCTTACTTTTCGCGTAAGGATATAAACGCCTCATAAAAAATTAGTTTATAAAACTAATAATAATAAAAAATTGTTTGTTTATAAAGTACAAGAAAAAATGTAAACTTATCCTTATCACAATAGCGATTTTTTCCATGCAAACTTAGGCTTATATTAACAGGCAGTTGTATTATTTAGTTGTATGTATGTCCAAGTTCGTAGGTTTCATTGCCACACACTACGCATAACACAAGTAATGGTTACTTGATGGCCGTAGCGATGTATTGTTAAAAAAATGCAGGCGCCTCTTAGCAATCTTGAAAAAATATTTCTGGTCGACATGTTCTTTGAAACACAAAGGATGGGCTCTTCGACCTTCAAAGGCCGCGAATAGGAAGGTATTATTCAGGTAGTCCGCAATCCGCAAGGTTAACAGAGCAGTTCCAATTTTAGCTGCAAATGCCTCGGAAAGGTCACGTCTCCCCTCGCTAACAAGGTATAGAGAGATATCTTCAAGACGACACTGAGTATGAATCTCGAAGGTGGCATTAGAATATACCTAAATTAAAACAAAACAATTTTTACTCGAACTTTCATTTCGCAATAGTTTTTGGGACAAGATTATTGAAGACAAATCAAACGAGCCTTAACTCGGTAGAATTGAAATTCATTCAGCTCTAGCATCAGATCAGTTCCATAACTTTTTATAATATTGTCACGCAATATACATAATTATTCAAGCACAACTCAATCAGAAACTGGAAAGTGGTTCAAATTTAACTTGCAAGATTTCATTGCAGACAAACTTAAACACTTTAACATGTCCCGGACAGGTGAAACTAAATAAAAGCTTCTTTACACCGTCCTATCTGTTTACAGTAACTCCCTCTGACTTTATTAAATTCGTGAGTACACGAAGGTCGTCCATATTACAATTTTTGGTGCAGTCTTTTGCTATTTCAACACCTTGGGCTCCGAACACATTTTGATTTTGTTAAAACAAGCACTGTGCCTCGCGCATTGTTACTTTGCAACTTGTTGAACTAAGTATGTACAAGTACATAGTTATGTTGTACTCTTTTACGGATCTCCTCATTTCTAATTCGATCTCGTAAACTTACTACGAGCTCTCTACATCGCTCGCTGAGCATCTTAGCTCATTTAAGCCAATAATAATTCAATTACCAAAATGCAGGAAATAGGGACGCCAAAAGTGTAGTCGTCATATATTTGGCTATCTTCTACATACTTACATACTTGTATCTCACCGCTTACAGCTTCCAGGTTCGTTTCTACATGTACCGGTATGCTAGCCAGCTCTCTAGCAACTGCTAGAGAACAGGTAGATTTTGGAATAAGTTTCCAAGCAAGCAGGAAAATGTCCAATAACTGTACAACAGTATTCTTACCCAAAAATGGACCGGAATGTGAAGCGATATGAACCCTGTAATAAATATAGTTGAGACAAAGATTAAGATATTATTATTAATTAAAAAAAACGTGTGGCACTCGGAGACTGCCACGGTAAAGCTATTGCATAGCATTTTTTATCAACTTATGTTTACCTACCGACGTCATCGGGACCGTGGTCTAGCGGTAAGGTAAAACTAAAAAGTCCGTTTAATTTTTCCATCTATCGATAAATACCAGAACTTTTAATGACATTTTGAAATATCACGCTTGTAAAAAAAATAACATTTTGAAATATCACGCTTGAAAAAAAAAAGTTGCGGAACCGAGGGTAAGTACGAAACTGTTTCGAATGTTTGGACAATCCAGGCACTAAAGAGCACTTAACGCTAAAAACTGGTCCACATTTCGAAGACGTGTTGCACGAAAATGTGCTTTTGATATTATGTTTTTAATATTCAGAGGCTTTAGTTTCCCCGTAACGGAATTTCTGAATATATGTTTGACGCCAAGGCCAGATATAAGCTATGCATTTTTTAGCTTAAAAAAGAATATGTCAAAAAAGACAGGTTTATTGGGACATTAAACATAGTAGATTTTTTTTAAATAGTTATGAAAAAATAGTTTACTGAATACAGAAAAATTATTTTAAACACACAGAGCTTGTCCAATAGGTTCAGCGCTCCGTGAGAGCATTAGGGCGCTGATGACTGCAAGGGGTCGTGTCCGTCAACGATCCCGGAACATAAAGTGGATATAAAAACAACATCTTGCGCGAACTGCGCACCCGTCCTCTGATGGGGTTTTACGGAATTTTTGAAGAAAGCTTTGCCTTAGAAGACCTTTATATCTTTTTCATTTTCACTAGCTGTACCCCTTGGTTTTACATGTATGCATAAATATTTTTCTTTACCATGGGAAATATTAGGAAAAAATGGTTAATATTTCATAGAATGTCCCAGGGCTTCGAACCACGAGACAGTTCACGTCAATATAATTTAGATTTTGATTATTAGAGGTTTGTTCTGCATCACAATCACACCGTCGCTGGTGGTGATGATGAAATCAAAGACTGAAGCGGGCTAACTTGTATGAAATCCACACAACCCTGGACCAATTAAGAAAATCTCAATTGGCCCAGTCGGGACTCGAACCCAGGACTTCGGTCTTATAAATCCACCGCACATACCACGGAATCCGTCAAATAAGAAGGAAAAATTAATATCAAAATATATAAATATTAAAATACTAAAATTGTTTCCTTTGTGGGAATTCCTTTAAAATATAAATTTAGAAATATTTCGCTGTTTTCTACACCTTCAAAGGAACATTCAAAAGGAGCACCTTGCTTTGAAAGAGTATGAGATACTTATGTCTGAGAGTCACCAAGAAGAAAGAAACACAACAAGTCAAAACATTTCTAAAATCAACCCAAAAATGTTTTCTTTATTGATATGACATTTTAATTTTTTATTATTCATATAAAGAAGCCTGCACAGACGCAATTATATTTACTATTTCATTGACAAATTACCAATAGAATATAGTCGTTTCAGAGAAAATAATACTGTCACATTTCCGAGCTGTAGCAAGCATAGCGGTCCTAGAAACTATTTTCAAATGGGCATCATAATTATAGACTTAGGGCGTGATGAAATCGTTTCTGAGGATATCCGCAGAAGAATCGAAGTTACTTATGTAGCACAACGAATCGCAAAGCTGAAATAGCAATGGGTGAGCACATAATTTAAAAAAACATAAAAATTTCCTATCACAAAACTACTGAATTTATAACATATGCAAAAACTCGAATTGATAACCTTCTTTTTTTGAAGTCGGTTGAAAAACAAAGAACGTTGGACTCCCAAGATACTGGACTAGCGGCCCGACAATAAACCGATGTCTCAAGCTGGTGCGACGATAAACCGATGACATCAAGCTGGTGCGAAATGCTGGTTTTAAATCAAAACTTTCCAAAAAACTAAACAGAAGTTCCCAAAAATAATTTAAGTACAACGCATGCCACTTACACGAACATGATTAAGGCGTCAGATTTATTAGTTAAACTTATAATATTCTTCAACAATCGCATGAAAATTCTTACTCGGAAAATATTAAACAAACTTCACGAGCTGCAATTCCACGTACCTGTACGTAGCAAACAGCTCTCAAGCCTGTTATTTTCAATAATTTTCCGAGTAACGTCGACAATGAGGGGACGTGGGCGGAAGCGATAAGTGAAACACGGCAACAACTCGCAAAAAGTACATAGAAAATATTACAATATTTACTAGTCTAGAATCCAATTGATATCATGAAAGATGAAAATCTATACATATTACCTATAATAAAATATTTTAGTAACGAAGTCAATTCTGTACAAAAATAAGTAAAAAAATCTGTTTTTAGAAATTTTTGTCTGTAATAATTTTTGTTTGTTCACGCATCACTAAAACTACTGGTACCGATTTTCATATGGTTTTCACAGATGGATTAAGCTTACCTTTGTGCAGGCTTTGTTTCACGGAGATCGGACGTAAGAAAAAAGTTATTCTAATAAAATTGAATTCACTCATGACGTAGTTAGCCGCGACGAAAGTACTGAATGAATTCAAATAAAACTTGGCACGATTAGCTCATACTACTAGGAAGGATATAAGATACCTACTGTGTAGTCCACGCGGACGAATCCGCGGGCGTCCACTAGTTATTAATATGATCATAGTAAGTAAAAGTTTATTTAATAAAGGCGCTAAAAAGTAAAAAAGAGTCATTTAGTTCTTTTAATGTACTTAACCATCTATGTAGTCGGTGCCACTCAAGCTTTTTACTTTAAGGACTTTACCTAAAATCCACTAAGTGATTTGCTACTTTCTTAAATATATTTTCGTTAAACTTGTATAACACCGACTTTATAAATATGGTTAAGTAAGTTAAAATAACTAAATGATGCAATTATTTTTTATTTTTAGAACGTTTTGACGTGACAACTTTGCAATCCAATATTTCTTTTTATTAATTTTTTAGTTTTAAAAAGATTTTAATATTAAAACTATTGAGTAGGCACTGTGTGGTGTGCACTTTTGAATTTTCCAAAATTTCTTTCATAACATTAACATGATTGTTTGATAACAATTTTAAAGTTGGCAGAGTGGATTAGGTATGCCCGTCTGTTGGCACACTGCCAGCCAGGGCAGGTGGCCCGAAGGCAGACTTAGTTTTAATGGAAAATTGCTATTGCTTAGTCGTCAACTTTGTCCCTACTACGAGGTGCTCTATACTTTCTTCATATTTTGCAGATAGTTTTAGAAGTCGCTACAGTAAATATTTATTATTTATTCAGTTGATTTTTATATCTAGTATTTTATATCGTCATCATTACCAGCTTATTACCGGCCTACTACAAGTCCAGTCCCTCCTTACAGAAGAGTATTTTATAAACCGACTATCAACAACTAATAGAGGTGACGACTAGAGGCAAATGCTTAACGTGCTTTCCGACGCGTGGCACCCCCACGTTGTGTCCATTAAATCTTCTAGAAGAAACAAAAATTCAATGTTTTACACCTCAATTTCACCTCATAATCACCCATTTATTTTTTCACCCCATTATTTTTTATTAGTAAGTGCTATTATTATTAGTGATAGACTAAGATTATTTATTGCAACTCGGCAGCATTGCTATTTTCCGGTATCAAGGGTATGGTTGCCATTGTAATTAAAGGCTTATGAGGCTTTATATATTCTATGTACATATACTAGATGCTTTATATCAGACTGATGGGCTTGGCCTCCATGGAGTGGCGCAATGGTATGCGCGGTGGATTTATAAGACAGAGGTCCCCGGCTGGGTCGATTGAGATTATCTGAATCAGCCCGGGACTAGCTTAGCCATGACTAGGTACTTACAAACAAAGACGTACCACCACGCGATTTAACGTTCCGGTACCAAATCGTGTAGGAACCGCAGGTTGTTAGGTGTGTTATAATATCCTACTCCTAACAAGTTAGCTCGCTTCCATCTTAGATTGCATCATCACTTAACATCAGGTGTGATAGCAGTCAAATGCTAATTTGTAATAAATAAATAAAATTAAGGGCCTAGTGCAGCACTTTGTAGGACGTGTTTTTTGCATGACTTGCGAATCGTTTATATGTTTTTAGGCATGGTTTGTTTTTTCAGTTCCCATCAGGTCATATCCTTGGTCGATGAGTTGGGAGCGTAAAAAATATTAACTCAACAAATTACAGCATATACGTATAGTTTGTTACATTTCTGCAAAAGCTATCAAAATAATAAAGTCACATTAAGTATATGTCATACTGTTACGTCGGTTGATTTGCTGAATGTAAACATTTACCACAGCGATTTCCATATTTGTCACGGAGACGCAAAACAGTTACAGCTTTCACAATAATAATAGGAATTTTGCTTTCACTGCAAATTCCTGCACAAGGCGACACAGACGCATTGCTGTGCCTGATTAGTGTGCATAAACAATGACAGGTCCTGGGTTTGATGCACTTAAGAATAATTTATGTAAACGGTCATTGATCTTTAGCATAGATTAACATCCTATGTTTTTAATAATATATTACAAAAGGAAAAAGTATCAAAATAATTGGACGAGATTACCGCCATGTGGAATGTTGAGTCAACTATTATTGTTCCGATAGTCATTTCAGTCAGCGGTCTTTTTGTTAAAAGCTTCGACCAACACCTTAAGAAGCTCTCGCTTAATTGTTGGATGAAGGGTCGGATACAGAGGGCAGTAGTCCTTGAAACGGCGCGTATTGTGAGGAGGTTCCTCACTCTGGAGTCCTGACCCGCAAAAGCCCCGCAAGTGGAGTAGTAGATTTTTTTTTTATAAATTTTTAATAGAGTTTTTTTATATATTTTTGTATTATATAACATTGTTAAAAAATAAAAAAAAAATGTAAATAAAAATAAATGAGAGTAAAAATTGTACTTGGGAGTTTGGTAAGGGGGCACTTATTTGGCGTGTTTTTGGCGAGCCTAGGATATATTGTAAAATTAAACCTATTTTGATTGTTTTCTGAAAACCAAACTGGCGCACCATGTTGCGTATACAAGCTGATGACTAAGGACCTCGTACACCAAATATAAGTCCAATCGGCTTTAATCCCCCAGACAGCAGGCAAAATGTGAACCAGAATTGAAAACGTCTCTCGAGTCTGATACATTATAAAGTCGGTCTTTTTAGCTTCCAAGATTTGACCTACACATTAACAGGGAAAGTCAATTAATGTACCAATTGTAAATAACTTCAATGTAGCTATAAAAAATAACATCTCCAATATGACTCCTTCACCGAATCGTCTTACTATATATTTTATTCATTTTTTTTTGACGACCTCCGTGGCGCAGTGGTATGCGCGGTGGATTTATAAGACGGAGGTCCCGGGTTCGATTTCCGACGGGGCATATTGAGATTTTTCTTAATTTGTCTTGGTCTGGCTGGCGGAAGGCTTTCGCCGTGGCTAGATACCACCCTACCGACAAAGACGTACCGCCAAGCGATTTAGTGTTCCGGTACGATGTCGTGTAGAAACCGACAGGGGTGTGGTATTTCGTCCCACTCCCAACAAGTTAGCCCGCTTCCATCTTAGACTGCATCATCACTTAACACCAGGTGTGATAGCAGTCAAGGGTCAACTTGTAGTCAATAAAAGAAAATTTATATAAATTCTAAATCAACAATGACAGAAAAGTTATAGATATGAAATAATGCAAGAAATAACACGCTTATTTATTTTCTTTACTATCATAACACGGGCACGACTCGCTGGCAGGGAACAATCGTGTCACTCATTAGATAAAAAAGGTGCAATCATTCAATTGAAGCCCTCGCTGTTGTTTGTGAGTCCTGCTGGGGGCGAGCGGGGCAACAACACGTTGAGATACAGAAAAGAATAACTCTTACATCTACATTTCTATATTATATCTAATTCTTTCATCACTTGCTCGAAAATAACTTTGTTACTATAGAACACTGCCTCATTCCTCCAGTGGTTTTGAGTTATGTGACTTCCAACCACAAGATCCTGATTAAATGCTATGTTTTGCCAAAGAATATTGAAAGAAAGTTTTCTGCGTGGAAGTTCGATGCAATTCGAAATTCATGGGGACATAGATTAAATTTTTTTAAATAAAAATAGAACCGACTCAAAACGTACTAAAAAGTAAAAAATAACTGTCATTTAGTTGCTTTAATTTAGTTAAGCATATCTATGAAGTCGGTGCCAGCCAAATTTCAGGAACCTTTATTTTACATAGTAAAGCAGTTTGTGGGTTCTAGGTAACGTCCTTAAAGTAGTAACCTTGGCTGGCACCGACTCCTAGATATGCTTAAGTAATTTAAAGCAACTAAATTACACAGTTAGTTTTTACTTTTTAGTGCGTTTTGAGTCGGTTCTATTTTTATTTAAAAAATTTTATTTCTTACTTTTTAGTGATTTATCGCCACGTATCGTACTCTTACTGTACTGTCATAGTATATTATACGGCACTAGTAGCCAAAAAGCTACCTATACCGAGATAAAAACCGAAATCGCTGTAAGCGTGCCTCCAAAATTTTAAGAGTTCCTTCAATTTCCCCAGGATATCATCGTCAGATCCTAACATGATGACAATGGGACCACCTTGGAAGTATGCCCTTTCTAATAAAAAAAATAATTATCAAAATCAGACAATTATTTTTTTATTAATTATGTAAAAAGTTATGCGTGGTCATACATAAAAAAAAAAGAAATATACGTGTCGAATTGAGATGTGAAAAAAGTAGCTTATGCACTTTTTAGGCTCCAAACTATCTCTATTTAGTATAGGTTAACCTACTTCCTTTGCCACGAAAAAGGACTAAATATTTTTTATATCTATTTCCTCATTTTTATGTTACGTCTCTGATGTCCGTTCGGTAGATCTTCTTCTACCTTCTCTCCGACTAGCGAAGGTTGGCAGTCAGTTTCGTAAATTCCTCTCTCTCTTTCGCGAGGCGAAATATTGCTCGGCACCCGCGATTCCGGTCCACTCTCTGATATTCCTCAACCAAGACTTCTTTCTACCACCAAAGCCTACCGGCAACTTTTACCATCAAAATAAATTGTAGTGTTGTTATAAGTTAAGAAAAAACAATATTTGATTATGGATAGGATAGGGTTATGTCATAATACCGGACCTTTTGGTTATCACGCTTTCGTTTTACGCAGCATCGTCAATTACCATAACTTAAAATAAACGTAATCGGATAAAAGTCGATAAACTCTGAACTACTGCTGTACCACTCAAAATTTCGACGTTCCTCCAATTCAATATTGGTCTTGAACAAGTAAGCCGTGAATAACTGAATAATCTTCAAGTTTTCTGCCGGAATCTTGTCGAAGGCTCTCGGGGATTCCACTCAACAATAACAAGCGCCTCTCAAAGGGTTGCGTCCCTAATAGTCGAGGGTTGTCAAGTTGTTTGGGGAATTGGGGATTTAAATAGTTTGATTTTTACCTCCGAGTGACTATTGTAAGTTTCGCCTAGTTTTGTTCCAAAGAATTTATTGTATACAACATAAAGTTCGGCTGACAACTAACCTCTATTTTTTATGAAAATAGATGGGTTTGACTCACATGACGAGTTGAAGAAAATGGTCTAAGGGCATTGCAGGATGTTTCCCTTTAAATTTTTAAGATTATAAGATTTAAATTTTAAAGATTATAGTTATCAGGGTTCAGTTAACTGAATGTTAGCCAAATTCCACTAAACTACATCACTAGATAAGACAGTAAAGAAATATTTTGTCAAAATGTACACAAATTAAGTGATTAAATGCTTGTAGTTTTAATGAGCAATAATATCTTTGCCATTACCTTAAGAGAGACTTGATATTTTAAAACTTTAATATGTGTAAACTTTACTTTGCCTCAGTTTCATATCCTTGAAAACTTTCCAGAAGTCGGACTAGGTTTACAAAGGTGAAGGCTGAAGCGTATGCCGTGTACAGGAGAAACACAGTAACGCTCCAGTTAGCGATCAAGAACGCTAAACTCCAAAGTTGGAGAGAGCTCATAGCCGGACTCAATAGAGACCCATGGGGCCGTCCATATAAAATCGTACTTGGAAAACTGAGACCACAAGTACCTCCTTTGACGGAAACGATGGACCCGGATTTGCTGGGCAGGGTAATGGAGACTCTTTTTCCTAGTTCTCGGAGTAGTACACCCGTTGTCACTGAAATAACACCAAGCGATGCTACTATCTCAGTGGAGCAAGAGGTATCAGAAGCAGAATTAAAGCATGCGGTTAAAAGACTGGCTAGCCGGAATACAGCACCAGGACCTGATGGTATACCGGGTCGCGCTCTGGTGCTCGCCCTAGAGGGCCTAGGAAACCAGATAAGGGTTTTATTCAACAAGTGTTTAAATTCGGGTGTTTTTCCACGGTGTTGGAAAGAAGCCAGGTTGGTCCTCCTTAAGAAGGGAGGCAGAGAACCAGAATCTCCATCTGCTTACCGACCTATATGCCTATTGGACGAGGCTGGAAAATTATTCGAGAGGATTATCGCCTCCCGCTTGACCGAACATCTGTCTCATGTCGGTCCCGACTTATCAGCGACCCAGTATGGTTTCCGGAAAGGCCGCTCAACAATAGACGCCATCATTCACGTTCGCTCTATATCGTTGCGGGCTATTTCCAAGGGCGGAGTAGCATTAGCTGTAAGTTTGGACATTATCAATGCCTTTAACTCGTTACCTTGGCAGGCTATTAGAGAGGCACTAATGTATCACAACGTGCCTTTGTACCTGCGCAACATAATCGGGTCATATCTTTCTGATCGGACTATACAATATACCGGGCGCGATAACCAAACCCATGCTAGGGGGGTAAGCTGTGGGGTCCCGCAGGGCTCAGTGTTAGGACCACTTCTGTGGAACCTGGCTTATGATGCTGTTCTCCGAGTTAGTCTCCCCGCCAGTGTCCATCTAGTTTGTTATGCGGATGACACCATAGTGCTGACTGAAGGAGATAATTTTGAGAGTGTCGCTATTCTTGCAGAGGCTGGAATAAAAAGCGTCATAAGCAAAATTAATAGCATAGGGCTCAAGGTGGCGCCTCACAAAACTGAGGCAATGTGGCTACATAAACTCCCACGACGATTGGAACCGCCCAGCACCATGATCCGGGTTGGTAATACCGACGTCCAAGTAGGCAAATATCTAAAGTACCTGGGCCTGGTACTGGACGAACGCTGGGGATTCGAGGAACATTTCGACCGACTGGTTCCCCGAATTCAAAAGGTGGCTGGTGCAATGCACAGATTGCTTCCAAACCTTGGTGGGCCGCACGAAGAAGTTCGGCGTTTATACGCGGGAGTGGTACGATCAACGGCCCTGTACGGCGCACCGGTATGGTCGCAAAGGCTCTCCAGCGTGCAGCGATTAAGAAACAAACTTAACAGCGTGCAACGCAAAATTGCCATCAGGGTCGCCCGAGGTTACCGCACAATATCTTTTGAAGCGGCAACCGTGCTGGCTCGTTTTCCACCCTTCGATATCCTTGCAGAGATGGACGCAAAAAGATATGCCCAGACTCGCGCCATCTCTCAGGTTGTGGAAAACTACGTAGAACTCGAAACGGCAAGGAAGGAAGCTTACCAACAGGTAAACATAAAGTGGAAAATGCGTCTGGGCCAGGAGAAAAATGCATGCCAACGCATTATTAATGCTATTTTGCCAAATTTTGATGCTTGGCTGGGGAGAAAAAGTGGCACTGTCACATTCCGACTGACCCAAGTGCTCACTGGTCATGGTTGCTTCGGCGAATACTTGTGTCGGATCGGTCGAGAAACGCTGCCTCGCTGTCACCATTGTGATGACAGCAAAGACACCGCCCAACACACTCTTGAGGAGTGCCCGGCTTGGGACCCAGAGCGCCGTCAACTTGTCAGGTGTGTTGGAAGAGATCTGTCTCTTCCAGCTTTAATATCAGCCATGCTGGCTGAGGACAAAGCATGGCAGGCAGCAGTCTCCTTCAGCGAATCAGTTATGAAGAAGAAGGAGGCTGCGGAAAGGGCTCGACAACGGGCCGATCCAAGCAGGAGACGGGGACAGAGCCGAGTTCCCTCTATAAATCCAGTATCTCTTGAGTAGGGACATTGGAGTGGCAAGCAAACAGAGTGGTGGTCAGCTACACTATGGATGAACCCAAGAGGCATAGTGCGAGAGAAGCACCGGTATAGCAGTTCATTAGAGAGCCCGGTGCTTCGCTAATGCACTGAGGATGGCCACCGAGGGGGTTTTAGTGGAGAAGTCCCACATAACCCGGATTCTTCCCTGCGAAATCGGGTATCTCTGGAGGAGATTTCAAAAAAAAAAAAAAAAAAAAAAAAAAAAAAAAAAAGGTTTACAAAGGTGAAATATAATGACATACAGATACTAAATATATATTTACAAATGCGTTTAAGTATTATTTATACTATTAGTCGGTTAGTTAGTTTATCTGGGATATCACAATTGCGTCGCACACCTACTGCTATTGCGTCTTAATATTGAGACATCATCTGCTGAGGCTGTTCCGGCTCTTCAGAATATTTTTAACACCCGACGCAACAACGCCGGGGATGTATAAGTTGGACGCGTCTGTCTCATATTTTTTAACAACTCCCTCAACACACAGCTACACCTCACTTATTTAGTATTGGTGAACTAATAAGTCTAGTTTTAAACAAATTACTTATTCATTGTCCATCTTAAATTCTAACTACTTAACCTACTATCCTACCTAACATCCATCTTATGTTAAATACTAATTTTTCACAACAAAGGAACGTAGAAACGAAAAAATTACGGGTACGGGGTTCCATACAGTCTTACTAGGAATACGAAAATAGCGTCGAAATACCACCAATTATTATGGGTATAGTTGAAATCCAAAAAATAATAATATTAATATCATATATCAATCACTGAAAAATAGTTTATCCGGAATAATCTTGCAAAAAACTAAAAATCAGAATTATCACACGAACGAAGTAGCCCAAAATAACCAGAGTTAATATAAATATTATTTCCTTGGACTTATTTAAACAATAACACGTATAATAAGTATAACAGCTGCGTTAACTCAAATATTATTAATTTTTGTACAATAGAGAAATTGATTCATATTAAAAGAAAAATAACTGTGTCATAGTTTTGTTTATACAATAAAATTTTCCGTTGCGCAATTCATTTTTATATTATTTTTACAGGAAAAGTTCGGTCGTAACTTTTTCGTTGAACAGTTGGACAATTCATATCTGCTGGCTGCAGAAAAATTTTCCTAACGAATGACACAGACAATACGTTATGGCCATAGTTTTAGTTTCAGACCCACACTAAATAATTTATTACAAGAGTTATTTTAAAAGGAACAAAAAGGATTACAGGGCTGTAATTAATGCTATCCATGATAATGGAATATGCAGATTTTGTGTAAAAGAACAAATCAAAAGTTAAAACCACTGGTAAAAGTTAAAGAAAATGTTTTTAATATTTGGAGGTCCTTAAATAGAAACACCGAAAGTTTGCTTTTGAAACTTTCTATATGCTTTTGTCGTATGAAATAACCAATATACATATTTACTTGTACTTATAACCAGTGTGAGCATAAACATAACTTACAATAAACATAACTTTACAGTGTAAACATAACTTACGAGTTTAAAGACGTTATAGTTCTACTATAATTTATTATTTTAAGCTATTGCATAGCTTCTATCGCGGGCCTTGAGCGTGGAGACCGAATATAGAAATTCCGTAACGAAAAAGCCTAACACACCCTGGATATCAAAAACATAATATCAAAAGCATAATTTCGGCAACGACGTCATCGGGGAACGTGGCTTAGCGGTAAGGCGCTCTAAGTGCCCGTATTGCCAGAAAGATGCGGGTTCGAATCCCGTCGATTCCGCAAGTTTTTTTTTCAAGCGTGATATTTCAAAAAGTCATTTTTTTTTCAATTAATGACGTCGGTAGGTTAACATAAGTTGACAAAAAATGCTATGCAATAGCTTTACCGCGGCAGTCTCCGAGTGCCACACGTCATTTTTTTATCGTATAGTGACAAATTTTAACCGCTATTTAATTTAGCTAAACTCGTATAAGGAGGCTTTGTCCTGCCGCTGATAGGTTGATAATGATGAATTAATCTGGCAACTAACTTTCCTGGTAAAAGAGAAGTTAGGTGAACAACGTCAAAACAAAATAAAATATTTATAATTGTGCTTGATTGTGAACCTTATTTGTAGAAGTAAAGTAAAAATAAATCATACTAGGCTATACTATTTGAGCTGCAACTAGACTTCCTCTTGCGGTCCCCTCTCTATGTTCCCACCTGTTGACTTTGTTTACATACGTATAGCAAGGAATTTTCTAGTCTGAACTATCTGCAATCTAATCTCGACTTTGTGCATAACGAGTTTGAATTGTTTTCCCTTTACCATATGAGCCACCTATTAAGGCAGTGGTTTGTTTCGAAATTTTAGTGCACTTTTCTAGAATGCACTCGACGTAACTACAAATGTACACCAAGTTACTTAAAGTCTTAAAGCATACTGCTCTAAGGTTCATATTTGATTGCCTGAACATGTGTGGTTACGCTTGAGTAAAAACGGGTTGGTTAAGGCGAACGCTATTTCGCCTTAACGTTGTAGAGACAGAAAAACAAATTTTTAGTTGACATTAGCGGTCGGAAATCAATCGTTTGTTTGTTTTGTAAGTACATTTCATGCTTTGAGTTTCATTCTGTTTTCAAAACTGAGTATGTAGTTACTGTTTACATAATCAACGGGATGCAAGTCCAAAGCAAAGCCAACCAAAGATATTTCTTTAAAATGTTAAACTTCTGAAAAGCCTTTCTGGGTGAAATCTTAAGGCAAATACGATGTAACTTACTAACCGAATGACCCATCAAAAACTATAAAAAAATCTTATATACGTTTTAGCAAATACGATCTCTAAAATTATACACTCGATAATCTAATATTATGATTATGAAATATTAGTTTAGTTACTCATTTTGTGATGTTAACGCTCACTAATAAAGGATTTCTCGATACTCTTAATCTTAGGGAAGTAATCTGCGCTGGTGAAACCGCTGGGCACAGGTAGTTTATATAAAACATTTAGTCGCTTCAATTGCAATGTGAATAATAAACTATTCAATACACTTACTGTAATAACATTATACAGTAATATAGTTGGTACGTGTTTGACTGAATATCTCTTCGATATTCAATCGATTATGTTATTGGAAAAATGATGTAATGTAATTATTTAATTATGTAAAGTACTTCACGGAACAAGCGGAAAGAGTTAGGATGACCTACAAGTGGCGGTTTTGCTAACGGTACACGCACACGCAGTAGTTGTATGTGTTAACTAATCCCGGCGCAGAGGTCGCAAAGCTTCGGTCCAGGTTTTGATTAAACCAACTCTAAAATGAAAAAGATCTTTCGTACAACACACAGATATTTCCTTTTTAATGTTCAGTGACACCTAGGTATATTTTCTTGAAATAGTTTTGAATTCTATCGGATGTTTTGCATGTGCCGTCAGCTAATATTCACTCGATACATTTTATCTACACATATAATTATAAACAATTCTTATAAAAACCATACTCATTAAGGATCATTCTATTACAACACTAAATAGGTTTTAAATCAGTTTTAGAAATCAATAAATAATATTCCAAATTTTCCTCGTACTTTCGATGCAACAATTTCTTGGAAAAAGTCTTATTTAATCCTTTCACTCTACATAAATGGTGAATACCATAACAACAAATAAAATCAAAACAAAAAACCAGTCTGCGAGGTCAACGCACTACAAACGTAACCCACTTAGTGTGATCGTGACTCAGTGTGACTCAACCACACATTTCATTTTCACTTTCCCGTGTTGACTACACCTGCCGGCTAGCCTGTAGTTATCAATGAAACAAAACCGGCGTCGGTGTACGTTCTAGAATACCCGGCGAAACTATATAAGCGCTGCAGCGGCGCGGGACCGCCAATATACTGAATACCACACGAGAGCAACCACGCGAGAACGATGTACAAATACGCGCTAGCACTAGCACTCCTCGCCGTCGCCGGCTGCGAGGAGAGGCCGCACAAGACCACGCAGTATGTGGACCCCTTCGCGATGATCGACCGGCACTTCACGCACTCGCTAGCATATCACTACCTATGGCCTTGGAACCAGCTCATACGCGCTGCGGCCGCCCTGGACATCGAGGAATCCCTAGAAGATCCACAGATTATATCGGACTCAGAAAAGTACCAGGTCAATCTAAGCGTTAGAAGATTCAAACCGGACGAACTGAAAATTAAAGTGAAGAACCGACATATCATCGTCGAAGGAAAACACAAGGAGAAGGACAATGATAAGAAATTCCTGGCAAACCACTTCGTGCAACGCTTTGTACTCCCACCTGGCACTAAACAGGAGGAAGTCAGAGCTGTGTACAACGAGAAGCGCGTTCTGTCTATAACAGCGCCGAAACACGAGCTTCCACCACCTCCTCCTGAGAGAGAAATCCCGATCGAAGTCATATTGCCAGAAGAGAATACCGAAATAGTTGCCGAAAAATTAGAGGAGGACGTAAAAGAAACAGCTGCGCCTTCGATTCCCACTTCATCGGTAACTCCATTAGAACAAATCGACTTGGAGGCGACGACCCACGTCGGGAAAATAAGGAAGAAGGAGCTGAAAACAACAACGAAAACGACGAAAGATAACGAAGTCACGAAGGGGATCGACGGCAACGGATTGGATTACGCGCTAATCGAAACCGACGAGTGAATGACTGAGGAGGGGAATGGGAAAAGACTGAAAATGAGCTTTAAAGTGAGTGAATGCGTCTCGTTGAACGAGATCGTGCTGTTGTGGTGTTTTGTGAATTAAGTATTAAAGTTATTCGTTGTAATTAAATAAAGATGTTATTTATTAAGATTTGGTTTTTTCTTTCTTTTCTATAAATGGGTTATCTTGTACAAGCACAAAGATTTTGTGTTTGTTTACTAAACTTAAACATTTTAATAGTTATATTCAACAGATATTCTATCATTCTAGTTTACCGGTTCCTTGATTTCAAAATAAAATTGCAAATTTGAGTAGAAGAAAACCTATCGAAGGAAATGGTCATATGTCTCGGTTTTTATTTTATTTCTCGGAACTCGTATACTTGGGTCACAGTACACAGCATATTTTTAGATTTACTAAATGTACTATGAACTAGATAAAACCTGACATATTGGATTTTGCGTAATGTTGTGAAGATAAAATAAAATTGAAATTCTTCAATATGTGAAGGTAAAATAAAATTGTGATTACTTTTTGGGATCAGACATAGGTACGCGTGGTTGTGGATATGTTTGATCACTATTACCATTCCTAAAATTCTTTTAACGTAGTGTTGCACTGCCCATTGAAATGATAGGTTCGATTCCCAACTCAGGTCAATTTATTTGTAATGACTTAACTCGTGCTTTTCTTCAAGCGGCGTCGCATTGTTTTGGTCTGAACATAGATGAGTAAAGATTTTCACTAATAGTAGTAGATAAATAAATCTAATAAAAAGATTTTAAACTTTTTATCTAGTACATAGGTGAAGTTGGGGACAAAACCACTCGTCTAGTATAAAGAAGATCAGCTTTTAAAGTTATTACTACAATAGCCTAGAACCGACTGCGATGCCAGACGCTTTAGTTATTTTATTTTTAGAAAGTGCCCTCTCCGAGGCACGATGGCAGCAGTACAATGGAGCAGGCGATTGGAAAGCTTTTGAAATCGGAGAAGTCTTATAAATGGTAATGGCAGCTATTGTTTACAAACATGTAAATAAAACAGTGAAAAGCTTTACTTCTCTATTTGTGCTTATAATTACGATTTTTCATAGTAATAGTTGACGGAACAAAGTTTTCTCTTAGGGTCAACTCAGAATCGAAGCGAAGTGGCGCATCAAGTTCGGCAACTATAAATTATTATAATACTAGCGACCCGCCCCGGCTTCGCTCGGGTGCAATGCTGTTACTAAAGTATGCCCCTGAATTTTGAATCTTATATATCTTGGAAAATATTTACTTAAATTACATGCAGTAAAGGGCAATAGTGATCTATATTAAATGCACAAAATATTAAAGATACTTAATTGCAGACGGATTAATGCAGTATTGCTTAAAATCACTTTGTAAATAAGCTATTACTTTTGGCTGACAGTAAAAGATAAAAAACCGGTTCCGGCCCTCGGACTGAGGGTTCCGTAAATTTTAAGGTTCTACTTTTTTGTACTATAAAACATTATTTAATGCGAAATTTCAAGACTCTAGGACGAATGGAAGTACCCTTTAACTTTGATTTAGTTGCAAATAATATTCGGCTTATGCTGTATATTTTTATTGCTTTGGCATAGAAGTTTGATTTTGTTATATCTTAAAGGTATTATATACCTAAGTATTTAATATGAATTACAATTTAATATCTTTACGCGTTTATGAGAAAAGAAGGTCAGCTTAAAATTATTAAAAACAATTTTACTATATGATGTAACTAACAATTTTCAGTTTTCGTAATTTGTCCTTTATCTGTGCCTTATGACGTTCTTTTGTACCAAATTTTTACGGGAACTACCCGTTAGGTTTTGATTTACTGAGCAGACTTGAGTATTTGATAAAAATTTCAGCTTGATTTACCTTTAAGGAACAGCAGACTTAAGTACCTGATATAAATGTCTTGACAGACAGACGAACAACGAAGTGATCCTATAAGGGTTCCAATTTACCTTTTGTTTAGGTACGGAACTCTAAATATTCTGTGTTATCTTTTAGAGATAGACATATACCATTGCGGACTTTTTTGTTGACCTTTTTAAGGCGTGCAATACTATACATTATTTTGATATATCTCGTAGGATTTAGCCAGCGTTTGCAATATAAGCGCAAAAAATGCGTTAATTTACGACATCACATCAGAAATCTCTAAAATTATCAGTGTTTCTCTACTATATTATACACGTATTATACACATAAGCCTTCCTTTTGAATCACTCTATCTTATAAAAAAACTGCATGAAAATCGGTTGCGTATTTTTAAATATTAAAGCATACATAGGGACAGACATAAAAAAGCGACTTTGTTTTATACTATGTAATGATTCATCACTATTTTCGAATCATTAAGGTACGTTGTTGTATTATTCAAATAAAGAGCAGCGCGTGCTAGTCTAAATTAAGATTCTTCACCAGTAGTATTATTTTTTTTTGTAGATTATTGTAAAATAGCACGTACTTAGTTTTCCTAGTTTGCAGAATCGGCTTGTCAACCAGAAGTAGAGGCACTACGAACGGATAACCTTGACATTACATTGATAGTACGAATTCGATTTTATCTCCCACAGTTCTTTTTTTTCATTCTTCACAAGTTAGGCGCTGATTGCATCTCGGTTTCTACACATCATACCTGAATGCTTAATCGCTTCGAAATAAGCCTTTGTTGGTAGGGCCACTAGCCACGGCTGAAGCCTCCACCAGCCAGACCTAGACCAATACGAAAGTATTGATCGGCCCAGCCGGAAATCGAACCCAGGACTTTCATTTTATAAATCCACCGCGCAATAAAGGCAATCCAGCTTTCAATTTTCTGTAAGTCACGTCCAAGTTATAAACAAGATTATTGCAGAATCCTCCGTAACGGCCGATCTTCAGTAATCGACTATTTACTTTTACAGTTCAATTATCTAAAATCTTTTTTCGATCATACAATCCTCTCTTGGGCCAATCTGAAGAAGCAAAATATTATGTAACTTATTTACTCTTCACACCTATGTGCTTTTCGTTAGTTTTATCGTTGGCTATTTATTAGCTAATTTTCTTTTTGCTACTAGTAAATTAGTGATTGCGGAAAAGTGAAAATATTGACGTAGTAGCTAAAGTTTATTAACAAAAAATAAAAACGCCTTCAAAACGCACAAAAAACGTAAAAAATAACTACGTCATTTACTTTCTTTAATTTACTTAACCACATCTATGAAGTATTTTTTAGTTTTAAAGTAGAAAGCTTGGGTGGCCCGACTTCATTTTCTGTTAAAAAATTTTATTTCTTACTTTTTTTTGCCCTTTCTTATAAAAAAAGTATTATCAAAATTGGACAACTCTGTAAAAAGTTATATATATAGGTCATACATAACGTGGCGAACACAAAATATATATATAGATACGGTCGAGACTTCTTTTTTTTCAAGTCGTTTAAAAATACTAAAGAAAAAATATTACAGAGAATAATAATTATTGCACAAATATAATATTTAAGCGCCTATATAAAGTTTTACTGCAATTGGTCACCTTCCTACTAATCGAATAACGGTAGAATTTCTATTGAAATATAACCAATTTTGAAACGGAAGAGAGATTTTATTAAAATGTAAGAGACCACGTCAGTTGTTCACATTTGAAAGAGAAACCTAGAGATTAAAGTAGTTGTAAAGAATTAACTATCACACTACCTCTGTAAAGCTGTGATACCTGGTAAAATGAATGATAATAATAGGATGTCTTTAATAATTTCAATAGCAAGAACCGAAATCAGTCAATTCAAATCTTTTGCAATTTTTTTAAAATTAACTATCTGTAATACGGTTTTCGGATCTTTTCTTTACGCGGACTTTATATAATAAGGAGATACTTTTATCTTCTGGAATTTATAACGAGAGAACAAAGCGAAATCTTTGCTTTAGAGTTAGATCTTAGGTTCAATGGATCAGTGTGACCGGAATTAAATTTAACTCTTACGCATTCCTAAGAATTGTCTTAAGAGATTGGCAAACAGACAAAGGGTTTTCTTTGTTATATCATCATCATCATCAGCCTATTAACGGCACACTACAGGACCATTCCTTATAGGAGAGGAGATATGGAGCGTACACCCACCATGCTGCTCCAATGCGGGTTGGCGGGCTTAGGGTGATAATGTTTCATATATTAACGATCACTATCAGATGTTGATGATAGTGACCGGGACCGACGGCTTAACGTGCTCTCCGAGGCACGGGGATGTAACACCGCCAACTTCCTACGAGCTTGGAATGTACTGAACATTTCATAGAAGAATGAAAAAGCTTAAAAATATTCCGTGACCCGACCCAGGAATCGAACCCAGGACCTCGTGATCGAAGCGACATAGGCTAACCACTAAACCAACGAGGCAGTCAAGTCTTTGTTATATACGGAACCCTAATTCCCAGAACCCGGGATTTCATTTCGAAAGTTGGTTAACAAAAGAGCACCGTACTCTTTTGTGAACCAACTTTTTGAATACGTCTAATCAAAAATTTCGCTCGAACAAAGAAGTTACTGATTTGATTTGATTTATTACTTCGCCTCTATATGTGAGGAGTGCCCCGGGGATCGGTTCCTACGGCCGGTCAGCTCGCCCGGGAAAATGTATGGCCTAATATTGCATCTGTGATATATTGCCTCGAGGAATAGTTATGAATATTTTTGTTTATCTTTTTCTTCTTAAGCTACTCTGTAGGAGTTATCAATAAATCGTAAATCCAATAATCTTTCAGATATTTTTGAATTATTTTTAATATTAATCTCACATTTTTAACACACTGCAGGGTCACGTATATATATTTTTTTTATGTATGACCACGCATAACTTTTTACAGAGTTGTCCGATTTTGATAATTCTTTTTTTATTAGAAAGGGCATCTTTTCAAGGTGGTCCCATTGTCATCATGTTAGGATCTGATGAGGATATCCTGGGGAAATTGAAGGAATTCTTTAAATTTTGGAGGCACGCTTACAGGATCAGAGCTTTTTGCTAGTGCCATATATATACTATGAAAGTATAGTACGAGTACGATACGTGGCGATAAATCACTAAAAAGTAAGAAATAAAAATTTTTAAATAAAAATAGAACCGACTCAAAACGCACTATAAAGTAAAAATTTACTTAAGTATATCTAGGAGTCGTCAAGCCAAGGTTTTACTTTAAGGACGTTACCTAGAACCCACAAACTGCTTTACTACGTAAAATAAAGGTTCCTTAACCTTGGTTGGCACCGACTTCATAGATATGCTTAAGTAATTTAAAGCAACTAAATGACACAGTTATTTTTTACTTTTTAGTGCGTTTTGAGCCGGTTCCATTTTTTGTTAAAAATTTTTATTAATTACCCACTACGGGGTCAGGCCTGTTTCATTACAGGAAAGTCTAGGTATTGGAGTTTATTAACACGCTGTTTCAATGCTGACTAGTCGCCTTTAGGGTGAAGAGCCACTGTAACCAGTCAGATGTTAATCAATGTGACGAGTAGCATGATAGAAGTTGGAGTCTCATCCGTAACCTAATGAGTTCACCGCTGGATCGCCGAGGCGAAAGATAAAGGGTCATGGGAAAGAAAAGGTTCATTGTGGAAATTTAATCATAACGAATAATAATAACAATAGGTAATGTAGGAATTTAATTAAAAATAATATTTACAACAATTTTAAGATAGTTACTTAAATTATAATTTTTATTAATCATATCAATAAATAAAATAAATAGCTACTTTTGAAATACCCGTATTTTAAATTAATTAATTAATTTATTGGTGTTAAACCAGCAAATTTTTCAGTTAAAGGCTTATTTCCTTTATTCCACTTCACCTTCAAAGTCAAAAGTCAAATCCATTTATTTTAAGATTTAGATTACTTTGAAAGTACTTGTAAGTAATGGTGATAATATAATTCGTAAAAGCATGAAAGCGGCAGCTGGATGTCTCTTCCACGTACATTTCAGTCACGCCTGATCCTTGAGTGATCAAAGTCGTAAGTCACACACATTGAAAACTAATGTTACCACGGTTCAAAACGCTACTAGGCCCAAAGAGAGCCACACCAAACTAATCAAGGAATTGGTGTTATTTGGAAGTAAACTAATACCAAGACATTAGAAATACTGTAATTTATATAGTTGAAAAAAGGTTTTTGGCACTCTTGATCCAGGTTTTCATTGGCGACAGTTGTATCTGTAGTTTGGAGTGTAACACGCTATTTCTAGTGCTTTATTACTTATATTTCTATGGTTTTGTCAGACGGGTAACCTAAGCGTTACTGGGGCTACTGTTTTATACAATAGCTTAACTGGTCACTGGAAGGCTAATCAAGCATTAAGCTTGATGATTAATGTTCACATACATTGCAAAAGCCTAATATACATTATGGATCAACTCTGCCCGTGGTGCTAAGTTAATATAGTTTAGACTAAATAACTTAAATTTATTATAAATTATTAGAAATAGAAATATTTGTACATAAGAGACACTTAGATATTATTTTCAATTAACGAATTGAGCTGATATTAATTACACGGAAACCTGATAAATCGTTAACAATGTCAATTCACCGTCTGCTAAAATTATTCCGACCCTTCAGACGAACGTATTGAGAGTAAATTATATCAAATTAGCGCAAAAAAAAGCAAAATAATGCCTGAATATTGCAAAAATCGAAAAAAAATTAGCGATATTGAAATTCACAAAGGCTGCAATTGAGTGGTGGAATTTAATGACGTTTCAATATTTGAACATTAGTATCATAAATTGTATCTATACTAAAGCCAAACTCGACTGAGAATTCTTGTCAATAAACAAATCAAAAATGAAGATAAAAATCACTACTCATTTTACACCTATTTTTTTTAATTAACTTGTTAATGACGAATTCATGATAATAAATTATATTAGTAAGCTTAAAACTAATTAATTTATTCAATATCTTTAAAATAAGATTTTTAAAATAACAAAACATAAAATGTGTTGCATTTTCTACCTTCATTTTAAATTTGTTTGTTTTCAAGCATTGTCAATCGGATTTGGCTTTAGTCTAGTTTATTATTTTCCCCAAAGAAATGCTTGAAGCATTGTCCAATACAGCCAATTTTATTCTACCGTCCTACAGAATAAGATCCATCGGCGTCGTAAATCTTCTTCTGGTTAAACCTCGTATCAATTCTTCCATAGCTAGAAGAATACGCACTATACGGGTGGTGATCATAAGTATCATCGTCTATAACGTAACTGTGATCATCATGATCATGATAGCTGTGATGACTGTGATAGGGCTCGTGGTCATAAGCCACGTAGACTTCCTGGTGGTCATGATGATGGTCCTTTGTTTTCAGATAGTGTATGAGCCATAGCACAAAGTGCCACGCCTTTGTTGCAATCACGTATAGTATAACGCCGTAAATTATTTTCAGGACGAACAGCTTCGTGGCCACCACGTAGAAGAAGTGTACTGTGGGCAAAAAAAAATATTTTATTTCTATCATCACATATAATAAGTTTTAAAAAAATTCCAAACATTTGCTTACAATTGTAAAATGTGCGATAAATCTAAAACGTTAATCGAATAAAAAGTTGGTCTATTGTTAAAAAGAAATTCTTAAAACCCAATGGCAACGCTACCGATCAACATACGTATGATCAGTAAGTTTTGGCCGTATCATTAAGTTATAGTCGTTCTTAAGTGTCATTTCACAAATAAACTTATCCAAAATATAAAAACGAATAAAATAGAAACAGAAAGAAAATTATTTAACACAGAGGTTCCTAAACTCTTTTGTTTCATTGACCTTTTTAAAAGTGTTGCCGGATCCGGTGGACCCCCTGCAGAGCTACATTACTTCCAATTTCAAAATCTCGAAAAAAAAATTCATGAAAAATTGCAAAGTACATAACACAAGTATTAATTTGTACGTCTGAACAAGTGTTAGGAACGGACGAGACGACGGAACGCGCCGGCCGTCGTAGCAACGACAAGTCTCAACGCGTTGTACTGAATATGAAATATGCCAATTTTTACAAGTAATAGTCGCTGAAATTTTTAAAATATTATCTGCCTATATTGATAGGAGAAGTCAAGCCAACATTTCAGTTCTTCACTATCAAAACCAATGTAATTTTCATGGAGCCCCGCTTACAATTGTGAACCCCCATTTTTTATCACGCTCAACGTAGACCCCCATCGAGTCTCCCGTGGACCCATGGGGACCACCTGGACCACTTTGGGAATAAGGAGTGAAAAAAGAAAGAAAAGTGAGGAGACATAATAACAGTCAGTGTCATACTAAAACCTGAAAGTAGTGGTTAAACTGGCAATGAAAAGAATGTTTTGAAAAGGGATAAGAGAAGAAATCAAGTTACTAACCAACTACTCGTATATACGTAGACAAGTATAGACTAGTTCACTAACGACATTCATATTATTATTATTTACAAGATATTTTGTTATTACCTCTTCGGGCGAATTTAATTCTTTGATATACCAATCTCGAAATTATACGTGATGTGTTATAAGCACAGTTTAACGAGCGAAGTAATAAAAGGAAGAGCAATTTGCTCATGTTTCTGGAATACCAGATTAAATCGGAGCCTAGAAATGCAGTTTGCTTTATAATTTATTCCACACTGCTCCGCCGGCGAGCCGTTTGCCTGCAATCCTTGGGTGGGTGTTTAACCAAATTTTGCATTCATAACGTCTAGCCCACGTTTTAACGCAATAAACAGCACAGCTGCACGAATTGTATTAAAATTTTGCATTCCCTTTTATTTTTCTGACCGCACCACTAGCGTCGGTTACGAGTCGTTTTGTATTTTTAATCGGGACAAGGTTTTTCTAGATTGCATGTGAGGGAATTAAAATTGTCATTTAATACTATAAAGTATTAAAATATGTTTGTGGTCGATCGACCGATTTCAGATTTTAATCTTGAATGAAATCGCTTTATATAGTTTCTACCTCATTTTCCTAAGTTCTTTTGATGTCATACATCAAAATAAAACATGTTTAATTTATGTTGCTGTGAATCTTTTTAAATTAATTGAATTATAGACGATGCAGATTATAAGCCAAATTGTTGAAATTCTCTACGTCTCATTGACAGGCTCTCATTTGCTTGAAACTTGTCTAACGCCCGTTCAACGCGTTATTATTCAAGTGCCTGTAATTTCACCATACTCTTCCGTAAGACAATGACACTGCTTGATGGTAGTACAATTAGTAAAAGCTAAGCATGACGACTGTAACTTCCCGGCCAATTTCTATCACAGAGCCATTTATAAACCAACAATAAAAATCTAAAATCTAATTTTATTGCTTTACTTTGTAGTTTTTGCAATTGCCTGTACTAATTTTTTTTATCGACTACAAGTTGGCCCTTGACTGCTATCACATCTGATGTTAACTGATGATGCAATCTAAGATGGAAGCGGGCTAACTTGTTAGGAGTAGGATGAAATCCACACCCCTATCGGTTTCTACACGACATCGTACCGGAACGCTAAATTGCTTGACGGTATGTCTTTGTTGGTAGGGTGATAACTAGCCACGGCGACCAGCCAACCAGCCAGACGTAGACAAATTAAGAAAAATCGAACCCAGGACCTCTGTCTTATAAATCCACCTTGCATTCCACTGCGCCACGGAGGTCGTGGATATATTGTACCTACATACATGCGATTACTTTAGTATTATATATTTTAAACATTATGTAACTATTTATGGAAAGGTAATGAAAAGGTTATAGGCGTAAATTGTGATTCGAGAAAAAACAATTCACTCTTATACTGTTTAATTTTTTTATTTGACAATCATTATAAGAAGCACACCTAAATTAAATAAGCCATCTACCTATCTAACTTAAATACGTACTTTCAATACTGTTTGAAACTACTCATATAATCCCAGAAAATAGATGTCAACCCGGAAGGATAACTGTTGTGATAATTGGCCAGCCCGTGACTTGTGTGATGTGGCCAGAAGTCCGGGACATATCGCACAATGGCCAGAATCCAGGCCATAACCACCATCGCCTTTATGACCGCCACCACTAGGGCTATGGCCAGGGTTATCTTGTACAGGCCCGCTTTGGCAGCCAGCACGATTGCGAGGTGGGCTGTAACAAACATTTTAACTAATTACTGTTTGTTACATGTTTTGTTTTTGCTACTGACTGCCCCGTTAGTCTAGCTTGTGGTTAATTAGATTCCTGGGTCGAGTTGTAGAACTATTTTCAAGTTTTATATCTTTAAGGAAGTTTTCAATAAATTTCTAAGATCGAAGTCGGGAAGTTGGTAGTGTTGCGCTTTCGTGCCATTAATAACATCTGATAGTGATCGATAATGAATTAAATATTATAACCCTAAAGCTCACCAACCCACATTGGAGTAGTGTGGTGAGTCTACACTCCGTGTCCCCTCTTCTGCCAGGCGAGAGGATTATCTCTGTAGCGGTCCGATAATATTAGGCTAATAATGATGATTTGCAGATAGATCAGAACTTGAGTTCTACTTCCCAGAGGGTTTTTTTATAAACGCTAGTTGGACTAAGATAAATTATAAGAATAATCCGACAAGTTTCGGATAAATCCTTGAGTTTAAGTGACATAACGAGTATTTAAGTGACAGGCCGAAGATAGATAGTGCAAGCCGCTTCTACGCACCTTCAGCTGAACGGTAAAAAGGGTAGGTATTAATCAATATGAAAGAGCTGTATTATATGGATATTACGCTTCGATTTTTAAAGAGAGATCCTGGATTGCACATTTTATTTTTACAAATTAAATATAGTGTAGCAAAGTGGTTGAATAGATCTAGATCACCCTAAAATTATGTATTTAAAAAAAACAAATTAAATCGAACCCGGCCTGGTTTTTTTCGCGTTTAAAAACCAAAGCGTAACCAGTAGTGTCTCGATATAATATATTCACTAGCTCTATATTCACTAGTTACTTATACTGAAACTGAAACCTCAATTGCTTGATAAAATTTAGTTATATTAGTAATAGTAGTAAAATAGATAAATAATAAAATAAAATAATGATAAATAATAAAAGAAATAGATCCTACAAAAACAGGACCCACTTAACAAGCATCCTAGAACAATAGTTCAAAAATTTCTACTATTCATTAAATTTTCTACTACTTTCTAAAGGGTCTCAAACAAGAACCTACTACACAACAGTGAACTTATTCTATAAAATAAGTACTTCTTGCTCTACAAAGTACATACTCATCTATTTTCTCTTTACTACCCAACAAAGGACGTTTCTTTTAGAGAACACAAATATGTTTACAAATGTAAAATAATCTTCATAAATACAAGATAGACCAGCTGTCCGAGCCGGTGGTCTAAACAAATAGTCTAACCTGACGTATCAATAGTGCTTATAAATAAAGCCTACACGAAATAAAAAAAAATTGGTTGTCTGTAAAGTCGGTTTACTGACGATAGTTGAACGTGACAACGTCTGAAGAAAATACTGATGGAATGGTAGCATTTAATTGGTTATTAAAATTTTTAATTTAAGTATATTTTTATAAATATTAATTTAAATTAATAAAATAATTGATTTTGATTTTATTATATTTATAATAAATATATTAATTTTTAATTTAAAATTAATATATTTAATAATTATATTTAATAGACGCATGTCGAATGCTGCCGGACGCAAAGGCCGATTGTGCTTCTTTGTCACTCATTCCGCGCTCTCGCTTGCACTTCAAGCCTTACATGGAACGCCTCAAAGCGAGGTAACGACGCATGACGTCATGTTTTTTCGTACGTGCAGCCGGCTCTATCTAATTATAAGACGTAGTCACGTCAAAAAACAAGATCATAGTTCCAGGATAGAACTGAATTAAGATCCGAAAAATCTTGAATTCCATCCTGCTGGTTAGACGACTCTGGTACCCAGCAAAATAGGCTTAGGCCCAAGGAATAGGCTTAGTAAAAGAAATATTAGAAATGCTTACAGACAGAAGCTAAAAATAGTCAACACATCTCCACAGCTTTGTATCAGACATCAATATAAAATGTAATCTCTTTGGGAATCTCGTGTGAACTATTCTTTGAGACGATCAAAGTACTTGCCCAAGCGCGCACATCGGCAAATCATGCGTGCTTATGAAAATCTGTGATATACGCTTATTAGATGGGCCCATTCACTGTAGCAATTATTGAATACCTACTTCAGAGTTGTTGTATCAAAACTGTCACTATCCTCGTCCTTATTAAAAGCCGATGGACGTACATTACTGGATAAAAACCTATTATAAGAATTTCCAAAGAGCATCTATAAATATCTCGACCAACACTTTGCATTCTCGAACGAATAGCCTCGCCTGTTGCCACGTTAACTTTACAACTCGACGAACTATGTCGGTAATTAGAAAGACTGAGCATGAAAGCAATATATTGTATTGGCTAACACTATTTTATAAAAACATATCTTGCCGAATTTGTAGGAAAGTAACTAATCTACTACTAGATAAAACTTAACTCAATCAACACACATTGCTACTTGTCACGTAGCAATAAAACTCACATTCTTGCAGTTTTTAATGCACACTTGCACAGTAAGCGTTTGAAAAACAAAAAACGACGAGCCTTCGTGGATTGACTGATCTATAAATGTTTCATTGGGATAGGATATAGAAAAATAACCTTCTGGAAATTCACCAGATTGTTAGCAAATAAAAGACATTACTTACTTAACAATGCATATTTTCCTTTTCCCCTCGCCTCCGCCAAGGCATTTTCTTGCACTTGTAAACTTTCAACACTGGCTACATAGAACGAGAGAATCAAGGTCAAAAGTTTTGTATTATACATTTTCCTGAAGTTCTGCACAACACTTTTATCACCCGCTGAGTTCACAAATATGTTTGTTTTTTTTTAAATAATTTAATGATGACAAAGAAGATGTTTTGATTGAACTGTGGCTTTTAAATTTTAACTTTGACAAATTATAAATTAAAAATGTTAATCCATTAATTTAAATAACCAATTAATATTTTGATTTATAAATTCAATATATTTCATTACATTTTTTAATTTAACTGTTTAATTTTATTTAGGTATATTTTTTTCTTTTTGGTATATTGATTATTTGCAGCACTTAATAGCAAAAACTATTTCAATGAATTTATAGTGAATAAATTTTGGTTTTTTTATCTATAGGTTTTATATTTCTTTTATCGTGTAGTACTCTGCTATATGGTTCTATGTGTAATGCCAAAGTCACAGGAAGGCTAATACAAGTGCCCTATGCGATAATAGAAGTGAAATGAAGTGATAATAAGACGATAACTATTGAAAATGCTGTGAAAGTGTCAGGTGTTACGCACATCTGAAGATTTCTTGCCGAGAGTCATGGATTTCACGATTATTTGTTTAGGCGGTCGTGAGTTATTGCATAAACTGTTATCATTTCAGAGGATTGGGTAATACTCGTACATTTAACACTTCACATACCAATGTATGTGAGCTAGTGAAAAAGTTACTGGACAGATTATTATTATTGTTTATTTATTTTCTAAATGGATTCTTACTACTTTTTTTCTACTTATAACATTTTTTATGGTGTGATGGAAATTCATTTGAACGTTAAATTTTATATACGATAGCTGATTTATTAAAATCTGGATATAGATAAGTTAAATGATGGCCCCATTAAAAATAAAATTAAATTTTTAATTACTTTATTATAACATTTTTTATGGTGAGATGGAAATTCATTTGAACGTTATATTTTAAATACGATCACCGATTTATTAAAATCTGGATATAGAAAAGTTAAATGATGGCCCCATTAAAAATTAAATTAAATTTTTAATTAGTTTGTAATAGATTTTGGCCGAGAATCTACGAATACCATGATTTTTATATAAGTAGTAAATACGTAAGAGTGTAAAGCCTTTGAGCTCCATCAAAATTTTCAAAAATCTTCCGTGCCAAATTTCTAATCATCACATCTAATATTAATATCGGTTACGACGTAACATTAAAAATATAATCTAACCTCCACCCTATATAATATGAGGTGTCCTAAAAATATTCTCAATCTAGATGATCGAGGACGTTGTCTGTGTCACGTGGGTGTTGTTCAGATATTAATCTCTTAATCACGGAGCCATTACAACTATTTCATCTACCATCAAAATGAACGCGTTATGGCTCTTACAAGTGTGCTAGGGATGGTTACACACAGTATTATCGATGCTTATCGATAAAGCGGAAATTGTTACGTGTTTAATATTTGTTTCGGTCAAAACCACTTACCATCATCATATTTAATTTTAATGAAAGGGTTGCAGACTTCTGCAGACTTCTGCATGTGTATGTTTGGAACCAATAAACGCTTAACACGCCAAAGTATAGTTCAATCGACTTCCCAAATCCCAACAAACTATTGATAAATATTTACAAAGCCTTTGTACATCTTCTATAGACAACCCGTACTGTAAAAATTATGTGGGTGGAAGCGAATAGTGCAATAAAAAGTATTAACTTAAGTAATAAATTAACTATATACACATACATACTAATAATACACAAACAGTATACAAAAACACATACATTGTACATATACATATATAAATTTACACAGAATAAGACGTACATAAATACATATATATATTAAAAGTGGGTACAGATTCTACATCAAATTTCACTGAGACCCAATAGGTACGATTATATCATACGCATGACTACTACCCTACGTAAAACCTCATCTTTTTAGTGGTAGAGCTCATTCGAGAAATTTATAATATTATGCCAAACCAAATGGCTGTTGTTCTTTCAAAAGGGTACACGCTGACAAAAGGCAGCGCGTAGTAGTTCCGAGCAAGTTATGCGTTATTCTAAGCAGATGTTTTTCTATTCAACATAAGATCAGCTCTGTCCTAGTTTTATCGACATTATTAGAACTTAAATAATAACGCACCACATCACTGGCGTCATATAAGCTCTCGTAAACGGAAACCGCTCATTATTTCCAAATTTAACGATGATTGCCGACATGCCGAACGATTCACGACCCCTCCCCCACCCGGGCACGCCGGGGAAGTACCCAAACTGTCACTTATATTCGATAATGATATCACTTATCCGTTATTTCGCACCATAACCCTGTTATAGGCGCGTTTATGGTGTGACCTAGTTTCGACGTGATTGCACCGATTAAACAATACAAAGTCAAAATTTTTTTTCATCTCACTAGCTCGGAAATGTGTTCTTTGTGTGCCAAAAATGGGAAAAAATTGAATTTTTCCACCACCGTGAGAAATTAATTTACATTTCGAGCATGATGACCTTTTATGTACCTCTCACATTATTCAAACTTGGCATCCTTTGTTTGTGATATTATAAAAATTATTATTATAAAACAAAAAACCCGACTGCATAGAAGTTATGAACTGAAAAAAGAAAAACAAGGATCACTATATCTATATAAAATTCTAAATATTTTATGGAGATGCAAGCGGGGACAAAATACTTTATTTACTGCGGCGAAGGAAAGATCTACCAAAACTACGTTTGTCCCCGCCTGCAGCACCATAAAGTATTTAGAATTTTATGTAGATAAAGTGACAGTTCATAACTTCTATGCAGTCGGGTTTTTTGTTTTTATAATAATAATTTTATTTGAGACTTTTTAGTTTTAGTTTATGGTATAGAAATGAGATGGTACACTTAGTACACTTTTACAGTTAAACATGTACATTGAATTAAATATTTACAATTAAATAAATAAAAAAGTAAAAGCTTAAACACTACAATATCCTAAACTATAAATAATATATTAAACAATAAAAATAAAAAAGCTACACTTTTTGCCATTTTTTGTAATATGAACATGATATGATATTTACATTTTTGAAATGGTCTTTTACGACCTTTCAATTGGTACCCATATTGCTAAGATAAGAAAATAAAAAAAATAAACACATCCCCCCTATTTTCCCCCATTTACAGCCGCCATTTTGAAAATTTATATAGCCTATGTCACTACCACAATATTGACAAATTCAACGACACCTCACACGTCAATATCCGTTCAGCCGTTTAGGCTGTAGCGCGTGCCGAAGAAATGGACATACATACATACATACATACGCTCGAAAAACATAACCCTCCTTCTGACGCAGTCGGGTAAAAATTTAGAATCTTCGCTAACAGAATTTTTAATACACGAGTTCCTACACATTCGCTTCAAATAATTATAATTTTGTGATCTTTAAATTATTCTAAAACTAACGCTACATTCTAATGTACCTAGTCGGAGACTAAGAGAAATTCGCACTAAATGAAGTGATTCTGAGTTGAGAAACATAATTATTTATCTTAAGTAGATGACCATATCAGAGTACTTTGCAGGTACCCTTTTCAACCTGAAGCATTTTATCTATCAGCTTGCTTGGCAGAAAAATTGAGTATAACAGTAGTATTGTATGTATTTAGTCATAAAAATTTTTAAATAAAAATAGAACCGACTCAAAACGCACTAAAAAGCAAAAAATAATTTTGTCATTTACTTGGTTTAATTTACTTAAGCATATCTATGAAGTCGGTGCCAGCCAAGTTTAAGGAACATTTATTTTACGTAGTAAAGCAGTTTGTGGGTTCTAGGTAACGTCCTTAAAGAAGAAACCTTGGCTGGCACCGACTCCTAGATATGCTTAAGTAAATTAAACCAAGTAAATGACAAAATAATTTTTTACTTTTTAGTGCGTTTTGAGTCGGTTCTATTTTTTGTTAAAAATTTTTAATTCTTACTTTTTAGTGATTTATCGCCACGTAACGTACTCTTACTATACTACTATAGTATATTATAAAAAGCTACCGATAATGAGGCAAAAACTGAAATCGCTGTAAGCGTGCCTCCAAAATTCGAAGAGTTCCTTTAATTTCCCCAGGATATCATCATCAGATCCTAACATGGTGACAATGGGACCACCTTGGAAGTATGCCCTTTCTAATAAAAAAAGAATTATCAAAATCGGACAACTTTGTAAAAAGTTATGCGTGGTTATATATATATTAAAAAAAAAATATACGTGTCGAATTGAGAACCTCCTCCGTTTTTTTTCGTCGGTTAAAAAGAGCTCTGACACAAAGCCTACTCTATTTCATGACTTTACTTTTCTACTAGTTACTATTACAAAAAATACGTATAATTAAAACAATATTCTTAAACATTATAAAGCTTCATTTAGTAATTCTATTCAGGTTTTCAGTAGTGAAATATTTAACTTTAACATTGATACAGCGGGGTTTCGGTAAAAAGTTTCAGGTACAGAAGTAGTTGAATTACCGACCGAATTGGTTCGCCAAGTAAACCCGGCATATACCAGCTGCACTCAAAGTTTGCACCTCGTTAAAAACTTGCTATGCCCAACCACTTTGGGAACAAAAGGAAAGTAACTAGCATTTAAAAACTGTACAAAAGTGGTCTAGTGATGGGACTCACGTAGTTGGGTTCTGTGTAAAAAGTTCCTACCTAATATTTTAAGTAAAATTTTTAATAAAATGTATGTTTTATCATAATGAAAACAAAAGCACACAACTAATGAAATTCAGTCCAGAGGATCTTGATTATTTACTAAATAAGATTTATTTTATATTCAGATAAAGGCATTCGCGATTGTCTTCAAATTGAATATAATCCTTCAAATATGTTCAATTGACCGAAGTTATGAACTGAAAAGAGAAAAACAAGGATCACTATATCTATATAAATTTTAAATACTTCATGGTGCAAGCGGGGACACAATTTCAATATAACTACATAATGCAGTCGGGTTTTTGTTTTTATAATAATAGCTTTATTTGTGACTTTTTTGTTTTAGTTTATGGTATAGAAATGACACGGTTCACTTTTTGCCATTTTTTGTTAAAACGGCAATATAAACATGATATGATATTTATATTTTTGAAATGGTCTTTCTACGATCTTTCATTTGATACCCATGTTGCTAAGATAGAAGAAAGAAATACACACATCCCCCCTTTTTTCCCCCATTTACAGCTGCCGTTTTGAAAATTTATATAGCCTTTGTCACTACCACAATTTTGACAAATTCAACGACACCTTACATGTCAAAATCCGTTCAGTCGTTTAGGCTGTAGCGCGTGCCGAAGAAATGGGCGTACATACATACATACATACATACGGTCGAAAAACATAACCCTCCTTCTGACGCAGTCGGGTAAAAATATTCTTTTTATGCCATTTGTAGCAATAGTTGACGAACTAGCAAACTGCTTACTTGCTTAACCCAAGATCTAGCAATGTTGTATGAACCACTTACTTGGTTACTTCAGGCTGAATACCAACGTAACTGATTTATAAACCCGAGATAAAATACTTACGAGTAAGTGCGGCATAGACACGCCGAGGGTTGAACGAAGTACATAAGAGCCCTACAGAATTGTAACCTAGATTGAATATCCCGCCGAGATAATGTGTCCTGATTGACAGGACATCTGGCATTGTGGGGATAGTGAAAAATCCAGTCGCAAGTGAGGCTTGGAATGCAAATGGATCCATTTTGCATCCCGACGCGTACTACGCTTCCAATATCCCGGCTCGGCAGGTTGAGCCTACTGTTGCGTCGACCAATCGTACAGTTGTCTCTGTGATATACAAGTAAACGGTACTAGTGAACACCTGTGACTTCGTCTGTGTAAAAAACCAGAACAATGACACGCTAATTGTTAACCTAAACACATAAACTTTCATCTTGAATTACGCTCTCTATTAATACAACCGCATTAAATCCGAAGCGGCGATCAAAAGACTTAAGTGTACAGATAATGGAAGGGACATTGTTTTCTATAACTTTGCAATTATAGGTATTGCACATATTAATCAAAAACATTTTAAGCAATCCCTACGTTTTTTGTTACTCCTTTGCATAACTTGAAATGTATAACTTATATTTCTCCTAAATTATTTTCAGCGCCAATATAATTAATTGTTGATGGCGATAGGTACGGTACAAATCCTTGCCTTTTACTACACGTTAAACTATCAAGTCTTCAAAATTATTAACATCTACTAGAAATGGTTAAATAATTACAATTTCTTATGGTCTAAGATCTACTGAGAGTACCACCGTTTTTTATTTAACTAATTTGAAATGAATGTCGAGGGATGGCTTAGGGATTACCTTTTTTTATCGACTACAAGTTGGCCCTTCACTACTATCACACCTGATGTTAAGTGATGATGCAGTCTAAGATGGAAGCGGGCTAACTTGTTAGGAGTGGGACAAAAATCCACACCCCTTTCGGTTTCTACCCGACATCATACCGGAACGCTAAATCGCTTGGCGATACATCTTTGTCGGTAGGGTGGTAACTAGCCACAGCGAAAGCATCCCACCAGCCAGACCAAGACAAATTAAGAAAAATTTCAATCTGCCCCGCCGGGAATCGAACTCAGGACCTCCGTCTTATAAATCCACCGCGCATACCACTGCGTCACGGAGGTCGTCAAAAACCTACCAAAACATTGCCGCAACAACCTGTAATTATTTTTAAATAGTAATTTGTCGATATTATTGGCAATTAAAAGGTTTTTAAAATCAATTCTATGTCATTTTAAGGATTTCCCTATAAATAATTTTAAAATATTGGTTTAATTTAAGTTAGCTATGGTTTCCAGGTATTATATTTTACATTAAACGGATTCACCATGAAGGTGCCGGTCCACGCGTGGCCATAGTGAACGGTCCGGAGACTTGTGCATCGAGTGTTGCCTTCGAAGAGATCTTTTAGTGACGCCCACCAACACCACCTCCTCTGTTCAAGTTATTCTCCCTGCCCAGCCATTTCGTTATCCTACTAGACCAGCTTTGCACATTCGTTCCAATATGGAGCTTACTGCCCATTCTAGTAAGGCCAAAGTCTTTTAGCAGGTTGTAGAGAGACTTCGCTGGTATACCCCTCGCACCCACTTCTACCGCGTATAAACTAACCACATAGCCATTTTTGGTTAGTTCATCAGTAAGGTCATAATATTTATTCATTCGTACTCCCTCAAAATGTATGTAAAATTTACTAAATTAGTTTTATTAATAAAACAGATACCTGTACAATCAAGCGGTGGGATCTTTGGATATCAAGCATAATTATTGTTTTCTACTTTTCACAACGGTAAGATTCGTATACTTCGTCAATCCCTGGATCCAGGCACTTGGATGATAAACGACGGGTGTCCGTTTTTTAAACCCTGACAAATTGTCGTGTACCGCCCTGTACATTGTGATGGATCGCCCACCCTCTTAATGATCATTTATAATGCCGACTTTCATTTTTGGAAAACTGATTTCACTTTCTAGTCTTCATAACACTGTAATCTGTAAAATTTTTATAACATTGGACGAAAATTAATTCCGAACAAAACAACTATTGTTACTTGTTATTCTTTCTGTGTATGCAATAAAGACTTCATCTATTTGTCTATCTATTTTAGGTTGTTATTTGTTTTGTTACGCATAAGAATACTGAGCATCTTTACGAACATACTGTGCAACGTTTTCGATGTTTTTTTTAATTATTTTTGTTTCAAAAAATACAAATAATGTAAAGAAAATAATTGAGTATCCGGTATTTGTCAGTTCCCGCTGACGTTAGGTCACTGTTTTAAATAACTGTTCCAAATTTCATGTAGATAATTCTTTTAGTTATGAAAATAAAAACGGAAGGGTTCTATTTTACCACTATGGTAAAACTTCTTTGATTAATATTCATGACATAAAAAATAAAAGTTCGTTAATTTAAAATTATTTTCAATTCAAAAATGAAGGAATTAAAAAATTCAAATATTTAACAACAAAATGACTCTATGGAGTCATTGTTCTAAAACATTATTGACGTGTATTCTCTCAGTAAGCTAATATGAGACTGAATACGATTAGAAATTTTTTTTTCGCGTTTTAGCTCTCTTTTGGTTCAGACACTTTATTGCGCTAACCCGAAGTCCACAGTATTAATATGTCAATGGTTACGCATAAGAATACTGAGCATCGTTTACAAACATACTGTGCATGTGCAAAAAATACAAATATTGTAATGAAAATAATTGCGTATCCGGTATTTCTATAATTGAGTAATTTTTATGCAGTTTACTTTTTCATCAAAAACACTGAGACGGAGTCGAACGAATAAGTGATGCTTGGAGCAAAATGTTTTACTAGTTGAAATACCATGTACCTGTAAAGATATCAACCTGTCACACGGATTCCATACTTCCGTAATTATATTTCCAAACGCAAACCTAGTTCCAGATAAAGTTACCGCTAAAACACCTCCGGAATGATTCCGGACGTGCCCGGAACACACGGCGGGCAGCCATCGACATCGATTTGCGACCGGAATATTGGTACGGCTATCTCGACAAGCAGCGAATGTGTCAATTTTGTATTTTCCGAAACTCTCCTATGTAAGCAAGTATCTATCTATTCGAATATTATTTTTTGAAACGTTTGAATATGAAACGTTTACTAATACAAAACAAATGAACTCAGCTTGCAAGGATATTGATTCGGCGAGTTAAAGAGTTTTTTTTATAACGGAAATATTACAAAATGGCGATTGAAAATGATTTTTTTTTTCTTTGATACTAGCATGAATTTTATTTTAACTGATTGCATTTTTAGAATATATTTAACCTAGATATACAGATTATTTTTTCAAAAACTTAAAAGTACAATCCGACCGCGTGATTGGCGTATCTGAATACATATTTAAAATGGACACTAAACCGTTAATTACATCAAGACTGCTAGAAGTGGGGACGACAATAGTCCAAGGAGTTCAAGATCGAATCAAAGACCTGGTAAGCTTAAGTCCGGCACAATAAAAAATATAAAATTAGAAATACTTATTAAAACAAGTTAAAATTATAATTTTTGAAAAACACCCTACAATCATGAATTACGACTGTCAGAAACTTTTTCCATTATAACCCCATAAACCGATGTCTATCGGAAACGAAATGGAACAACAACCAATCTCTCGTCAGCGTTGAAACGATAAAACCGCATCATAATCGATTTATTCGTTTAGAAGCTACGATGTCACAGATACAAAAACAGTTACGTCAAACTTAACACCCAAATGTTTTACGATGGTGAAAAAAATTAAGATATTTCAAAACGTACTCCGTACGTAAGCTGTTCTCGTATTTAGCGATGACTTTTAAAAATACGCGCGATGCCAAGCCGTAGTAAGCTGTTTAAATTAAAGCCACTCGACCAGAGATGAGTCCACTTAATCTTCCTTAATTTTCTCATCCCGCGGCGTCGAGTCGACTGCGATGCTAAATGAAATTTTAAATTTTATGTCTTTGAGGTTTATGCCGCATTAACTGTTTACTATAGTATCTAGTGGTTGCAGCGCCATGTGGTAAATAAAACTGCTTACCATATTCTTATCTGCATTTTAGTTTACCATATTCTTATCTGCATTTATAATAAGAGCACTGTTAGTATACATAATTATTTATACTGCTTTGTGTATATTTATAAATCAAAATAGCGATCGTTCAGGAATGTTGAATGAGATTGCTAAAATCAAAAAGGGTTCACGCTTCGCATGTGGTTCACTAATAGACACTGTAATCCTCAGATCTCGTGCCATTTGTCATAATAGTATTCTCTATTCACGACCTTGTTTAGATTTTTTTTCTTACGCCATCGCAGAAAACAAAAAATATCACCACTAACTGTCCTTAAAAACTCATCAGATGTGTAATTCGCGTCCATCTCTCACCCTACTGCGCCAAGAAGATATCTTATATTGTTCACGCATGTTTTGGTGAGATGAACTCCACCAGTTTTTCCGTGTCACGTACCGTGATATGGCAACAGTTACTGAAACTACAACAAGGTACCTATAGGCCACAATTTGTGGTCTGATCTTAACTACATCAATCAATATGGCAAACGGCTTTAGGTAATACTAGTGTTAGCTATTAGTGTGACCACACTAGTAACCACGCGGTTATTTAGGTAGTAATTTGATATCATAATTATTGCGGTAAACGGCCGGTAGATGGCAGTGACGAGTATACTGTTACTACAATTAGTAACATAAGGATTATTTATCAAAATAACTCATGGCAATATCATTCACATTTTCCCGTGAAACTGTGCTTTTCGACGCATTGTGTTGCAAATACCTGTAGAAACGGTGAAATTTTTTTCAAAAGCGTAGAATTTGAATAATGTATGGCGCGCGAGCGTTCAACAAAGAGGTTTTAATCGCTCCCAAACAGGCAAATTAGTCACACGGCGGAGAAAAGTCAATTTGTTCATGCTGAAAACAAAACAACTTTCCTACGTATTCTTGGAGCCCACAACAAATTACGGGGCTCTTTACAACCTGTGGTATTTATTTAAGAGCGTCCTGGCTGTATAGTTCTATACCGTGCTCTCGTATCGAAGAAAAAATATAATTCTTCTAAAAATCTTATATATGTGGAAAATAAATATTTTTCTAAACTCTACTAAAGTTCGATTTTTACAATAAATGAACGTGTAAAAGCTGGAGTTTAATCAGTGCTTATATGTGGTATCATTTCCGGAGATAGATTTTTAAAAACTTTTTTAATATTATAAAAAAAATGTTAAAATCTATAGTAGTGATTGCAATGTTGCTGGTTTGTTGTTATTGTTTGGAAAGTAACGATTTATCGGTTTTGGAATCAAGAGCTAAAAAGAAAAAGAGTTCTGCAAAATTATTAGGTAAGTTTCCCGCCACGTGATGTCTAATAATCTTGTTATACTCCAGAAATAAAATAAATAGAGTCACATAAATTAGTAAAAAGCAATTTAAAATTCAAAAAAGAAAATATATATTAATCTTTTTTATTTTATTTCTTAAATATGTGTATATATTAGCCTCATGTGTAGCCTCGATTATAGAAATAGCAGTCCGTAACCGAACACTAGATAGACGAGGAAATTTCTAAATAGCTTTTTTTTTATCGACTACAAGTTGGCCCTTGACTGCTATCACATCTGATGTTAAGTTATGATGCAGTCTAAGATGGAAGCGGGCTAACTTGTTAAGTTGGAAGTGGGACGAAAATCCACACTCCTTTCGGTTTCTACGCGACATCGTACCGGAACGCTAAATTGCTTGGCGATACATCTTTGTCGGTAGGGTGGTAACTATAAAAGCAACTGTTTTATGGCGGCTTTTTTCAGCTGATTCTGACTTTGGATTTGACGCTTTAAAAGTGATTGTAACTAAAAATAATAATTTATTTCAACGAGTCAACAATTCATAAAATATGACATTGACTCATTATTATTTGCAATAATATTCAGTACAATACAAAACTAACGTATTTTGCTGAAAGTAGTTTGACATTGACTTCAACATTTTCAGGACTGATCCTTCTACTGGTGTTCTCCAAAGTGGCAATCTTCAAAGCGGTGTCAGTTTTCCTGATGATGACTTTCTTCCAAAAGCTGTTCTCGTTCGGTGGGCTGGTGTTCCAGTACTTTATGAAGATGAAGACCGAGAAGCCGAAGCCCGCGCCGCTGTACGGAGCGCCCACGCAGGGGTACGACACCGTGGGCTACAGCTACGGCCCACCAGACCCTGAGCCCTTGCGCCAGGAGGGGTACCCTGGGAAGGATGTCGCCAACTCCCTAGATTGGCTTTTGAATAAACATCATGCTAAATAAATCATTGTATTACTTTTAAATGATTTCTTCATACATAACAGTATTTTTATTACTTATTAATGAAATTAGATAAATTCAGAGAGATATAAATGGATCATGGCAAGTGGAAAGATATGATCTCTGCCTACCCCTATGGGAAAGAGGCGTGATGCTATATATGTATTTATTTTTAAAACTCATCCCCAAAAATATCTTCGCAATTTTACTTATATAGTCAAGGAAAAATGAATAATATATTTCCAAAATTAAATAGTAACCGATTAGGTTATCCTGTACTATACTGTATTAGAACCATTATTAAATTTTATTTTTGGCATTTAAAGCGTGTTGTTGTGTATAAAGAAATTATGTGTATTGTCTTAAGTTGCTTTACATCTAGAAAGTACCACATTTAATATGAGTTCAGAAATAATACATTCCCGCCTTGAACAATTCTATATTAGCAATTGTAATATCAATAAATGAATATCAAAACTCAACGTTTATTTTACTCCGCTAATTTAGCAAATAGGCGTAAATGTGTGCGTGTGTACACACACACATTTAAGTACACGCTATACCTATAGCATAATTTTTACGTTTATTATAATAAAATAAATCACAACGTAAATCATTTTGTTAAAATACATCAACCAGACTTATACATACGTATTTCAAAACGTAATAAGGCTTAAGAGAAAACCATAAATCAAACATTGTTAGATTTCTCTAATTCCCAAGCTTTTTATACTCGCATTAATTCTTTATATAAACTTTTCAAATAAGCTAATAAATATCCCATTAGCGGTACAAAAGCAGCTTGGAATCAGTTCATATTTTTATACAATTGTTGCAAAGTAAAAAGCTTACATTACACGGCCGGGAGAGGGCAGTTAATGCTGCACGGAAGAAATGGCTTCCCTGTAACGAAATCACGGTACCAGTGGTAGGGTGGCCATACCGTTTATAACTAGCGGCATGTAAGTCTAGCGCTGAACGAAACGTAGAAGGGATGGCTGCGCATCGGTACCGTCGCGTACGCAATACAATATATACTATAATTACCTAATTAATAAATCATGTTATGACATCGTTTTAATATGTGTGTGTGCGTGCATGCGTGTGTGTGTATGTGTTTATGTACGTTACGTGCGTGTTTGTGCTTATATATGTTAATGTTTATAGTTCTAATTTCCAAAGATTTCGTATTACTTAAGACATGCAAAACAAGAAAATCACTGGGAGGGAAATACTCATTCTCAGTGATAGTCATGCAGTGCTCAAGGCCCTCGGCACTGGCAGAGTTTCATCTGCATTGATACTGGAATGTATGAATGGCTTAAATAGTCTTGGGCAGGTAAACTTAATTAGATTAATATGGGTACCTGGACATGTAGGCATACAAGGCAATGAGCAAGCGGATGAGCTACTCGTAGGCTCGGAGTCATCTTTCATCCCACCATGTGTGCACTTGCACCGTGTGTAATAAATATGGCTCTGACATCGTATGCCGAGAAGATGACAAAGGCAGAATGGGACAAAGTGGAAGGTCTAAGGCACTCAAAAAGGTTCATGAGTAACATAAAGGCAGGTTTTCTAGGAAGGTAAGTCAACTGAGCAGGAAACAGCTACGGTATGCTATAGCAGCGTACACCGGCCATTATAGCACCAGGTCTATGCTTGTAAAATGGGTATCAGGATCCCATTTCAGCCGCAACGAAGACACATTGTCCACGGAACACAATTTGTGTGAATGTGACGGACTGGCCAGAAATCGAATGGATCTTCTGGGGGTGGCATATCCACTACCAGAGGATTACTGTGCCTCCAACCTGAAAGCAACCACCCAACTCTTAGAGTGGGTGTTTGAACTGATATAGGGGAGGTGAGGGCGGGGCGAGTACAAAAAAACCAAAAGGGTCGAAGTGCATCCGCTACGGCGGGCCTCACTATAATAATAATAATAATACTTAAGACATAATTATATAGTATAGATATTTACCATAAATGAATAAATAAATTTTGAAAATCATACGGGGAGTAAAAAAATAAAACAATATTATATTGTCAATTTTTATTTTAGATATAAGACTAGTCTTATCTGAATCAGGCAATGGTAACACGCCTGGCGTCGCAAAACGGTATTTCATCTAGGTATATCATTCCCTTTAAATTCATAAACAAACTTAAAAAACCAACAAAATATATAATTATATTTAACAAACCAACTGAAAACTAACAATAATAACAGTGCAATTCAGAGCGAGACTGTACACTGGAAGTCCGCGGTGCGTCGTTTCGGTGCGGGGGACGGAATGCGACTGGGGAGCCAATCGCCGCTACGCACGCCCGCCCTTCATTCCTCAAGCTCCCCCATGATACCTAAATTTTTACTTCTGCGCAATAACGGTCAGCGCTAGAGTTTCGTGCCGCTACTTGTAACATGGAGATTCAATAGGAACGTTGTTTTCTAACGATTTTTAAATGGGTCTTACAAGTGTATAAAGAGAAATACAGACGAAAACTTATAGTATAGAGTTATAATAACATCAAATTCTTTTATAATTTAAAGTTGACTTACTTAACAAGCACTTTTAGAATATGAATTTAGACTGATAGATAAATTATTCAAAAGTAATAATGATAATATAAAAATAGAAAATTACAGCTATAAGTGTTCCAAACGTTACAGAATAGTGTTCCAAGAACGAAATGTAATTAGTGTTAAACTGCGGATTGGAAGAAGATCATAAAAAAGAAAGGAATCCTCAGTATTATACGAACTTCAACCTCACGATCTGTAGCCACATAGCTATTTATATTATATAGGTCTTAGTTCTAATACTAGACCTCTAAAAAGGCTAAAGATGATTACTATCTTTATCAGCCTTTTTATAAATACACTAAAGGACTAGACTTTTAGGAAATGGAATACAAATATTAGGTAATATGGATTTAATAGTATTTTTTACATTTGTTTTAAATAAATATTATAGGATATTAATATTTAAATATTAAATATTATAGGACAATTACACACATCGCTACATAGCCCCAAAGTAAGCGTACTCGTAAGTAGCTTGTGTTATGGGTGCTATGATAACTGATGAATATTTTTTTATATATATTATACATAAATACTTATAATATATAGATAAACACCCAGACATTGAAAAACATCCATGCTCATTACACAAACATTTTCCAGATGTGGGAATCGAACCCACAGCCAAGGACGCAGAAGCAGGGTCACTACCCACTGCGTCACTCGGCTGTCATATTTTTATAAGCATTGTTGAAAATTAAAAAAAAAATTGTAAATAAATAAATGACGTGTGTAAATTTATATAAAATATCAGGACACAAGGTAATATTGGTCACCGCGCTACTGAGAGTCGGTAATAAATTACTAGCTGTTCCTTGAAAACACAATAATAGTAAATAACGGCGGAAAAAATAAACGAAACAGGACCATTTCCGAGTATAAAATACCTATACACTTGTCCCTCGACTTTGTACGCTGGGAATCTAGATTTTATATTAGATTATGAGTCTTTATTGCAATCTCATATGATAATAGTCATCATTATTTGTAACATTCAATGTAGCTAAAACCAAAACCAATGTTAAATATGTATTAGACAAAATACGGAAGGCGAAAATGGAACCTAGATATGGAAGTGGGACGGGCCCTAATGTGTACCGCCACTTGCGTTGCGCACATTGGCTCCGTGTCATATCATGTAGACAGAATCAAGACCGGGAGCCGCAGCAGAAAAAGCTGAATCTGGTAAGTGTCACAAGTATGCCTCTCTGACAGAGAGTTACATTTATTTTTTCCTTTTGCCGTGGAGACCCTTGGGCCATGGAGTCGCAGTGCCAAAAAATTCTTCCGTAATATTTCACCGCGCCTAATTGCCGCAACTGGTAACCGAAGGGTTGGCTGGTTTGCGCAAAGGATTAGCCTGGCTATCCAACGCGGAAATGCAGCCAGTATTCTTGCCACCATTCCACGTGGGCATGATTTGTATAGTTATTAGGATAAGTTAGCTTAAGTTCCTTATTGTATTCTTTCTCAATAAAAAAAAACCTAGATATTATCACTTCTAAATATAGATTAATATATATAAGGCGGCCTCTGTGGTGCAGTGGTATGCGCGCTGGATTTATAAGATAGAAGTCGTGGCTTCGATTCCCGGTTGGGCCATTTGAGATTTTCAAAATTGGTCCAGCTCTGGCTGGTGGGAGGCCTTGGCTGTGGCTAGTTACCACCCTACTGACAAAGACGTACCACCAAGCGATTTAACGTTCCGATACGATGTCATGTAGAAACCAAAGGGGTGTGGATATATTATCCTACTCCTAACTAGTTAACCCGTTTCTATCTTAGATTGTACAATCACTTAACACCAGGTGTGATTGCAGTCAAGGGTCAACTAGTAATAAGACAATCTAGGAAAATATTTTCTTACTACTAGAAGTAATACTTTTTAAGGACAATCTGAAAATCAATAGAATGTGTAGGAATTATTTACAGAGGAATTCCAAACTGAAAAAAAATCCTATCGAACCTCTAACCCTTCCTAGATTACTTATTTATTTAACCTAGATAATAGTTACAATCTGAAGTCTAATAAATGTATCAGCATATTACTATAATTTTCTGGTCTGTTTCTGTTGCGTTATATTGTGTGTTATCTACGTTACACCATCAAGGTTTAATTACCAGTACATGAGACTTGACATCTATGCTTTAGGTTGACGGGCGCTGAGCAGTGCGTAGCATAATAAATAAATAAATAATAAATATTATAGGACAATTACACAAATCGCTATATAGCCCCAAAGTAAGCGTACTCGTAAGTAGCTTGTGTTATGGGTGCTATGATAGCTGATGAATATTTTTATATATATTATACATAAATACTTATAATATATAGATAAACACCCAGACACTGGAAAACATCCATGCTTATCACACAAACATTTTTCCAGACGTGGGAATCGAACCCACAGCCTAGGACGCAGAAGCAGGGTCACTACTCACTGCGTCACCCAGCCGTCAATGTATGTCTTGATCTTAGCGAAGTGTGGCTTTATTATAGGCAATGGCAACCATTTGATGAAACATCACGTGAGCCATCTGCTTGTTCCGTCGGCGTCAAAAATTCAAATTCAAATTTGAGTAACGGTTTTGAAGTCAAATTCTAGAAGAGCTGGCAAATAAGCTTAAGCTTAGCTAGTGTTTTAAACTTTTATTATAAAAGTTTTCTATCATTCATTTATTTACATTTCTTTTTAAATTTTTAACAATGCTATATAAAACAATTATAAAAACACTATTAAAAATTTATAAAAAAATCATTCCGCCTGCTGCGGGGCCCGGGGGTCCAAGCAACCGGTGGTCAGGGCTCCAGAGTGAGGAACCTCCTCACAATACGCGCCGTTTCAAGAATTACTGCCTTCTGTATCCGACCCTTGATCCAACAATTAAGCGAAAGCTTTTTAAGATGTTGGTCAAAGCTTTTCGCTATAAGACCGTTGACTGAAACGACTATAGGAACAATCATTGTTGAATCAACATTCCACATGGCGGTAATCTCATGAGCAAGGTCCAAGTATTTTGATACTTTTTCCTTTTCAGCTTTCACCAGATTATCATCATGTGGAACAGTAATATCAACAATCATTGCACGGCGCGTTAATCGATCAATTATCACTATATCAGGTCTATTGGCTACAATATACCTATCAGTGATAATTGTTCGATCCCAGTAGAGCAACGCACTGCTATTTTCAAGTACTGACGCTGGGTCGTACCTATAGTAAGGCACCTCAGAATCGACAAGGCCATACTGAAGAGCAAGTTGTTGGTGGATTATCTTGGCTACTTGATTATGTCTGTGCAAGTATTCGCCATTAGCAAGATGAGAACACCCGGAAACTATATGTCTGAGGGATTCCCCAGGTTGATGACACGCTCGACATATGTCTAGAGTGCCATCTTTCATAATATGTTTCCGGTAGTTTCTCGTCTTGATAACCTCGTCCATAATTGCACAGACAAAACCCTCGGTTTCCCCAAAGAGGTCACCGAATTGCAACCAAGATACAGATGTTATTTGATCTACATCCGGTCCCGTGAGGGCCTTGTAGAAACGTCCATGCAACTCCTTACTCTTCCATATCGCCACACGATCTGAGTTACTAATTACTTTAGGCTTACGCCAGTTCTCTTTGCCAAGGGATAGTTGGGTAAAACCCTTGTCCACTGCAACGACATCCTTATGCATACCCACATTTATCTTGAGAAAATAATCTCTGAGATTGCACACCTCACGATTATGGAGGTTCTTGGCATTCAAGAAACCACGTCCCCCACACTTGCGTGGGAGGTACAATCTCATTACAGATGAACGTGGATGGTGCATCCGATATGACGTCAGCAGTTTGCGGACTTTACAGTCCAGGGAGTCCAGTTCAGTTTGAGTCCACTTTAGAATGCCAAAAGAGTATATGAGTAAGGGCATGACCCAGCTATTGTAGGCACGCACCTTATTACCACCTGATAAAAGACTTTTTAGGACTTTTTTCAGGCGGCCAAAGAACCGTTCCTGCACTAGTTGTTTCATATTCCCTACCTCAATACCGAGTGCTTCTGACATTCCAAGATATTTATAGGTCTCCCCTTCGCAAAGTGATTTGAGAATAATAGTTTCTGAAAGTACTATATTCTCAGAGCTCACAACTCTACCTCGCTCGATATTGATTACCGCACACTTGTCTACACCAAATTCCATCCTTATGTCATTGCTAAAGGTTTGAGTGATCTTCAACAATGACACAAGGTCTGAACGCTTTGATGCATACAGTTTGAGGTCATCCATATAAAACAATATAGAGATATGAGTTCACCACCCCTGCGAAGGCGAAAGCCTAGCTCTGAATCCATCAGCAAAGTACTGATTGATGATACTGAGGATTAAGAGCTAGGCAAAACCATAAAGGACTCAAACTATCGCCCTGGAAAATACCCCGCCTGATCCCTATCGGTTCTGTCAATTCAGAACTCTCAGAGATGCCTGGATGATTAAGGACTGTCATCCACTGACTCATGCACGACTCGAGAAAAGAACATAGGGTTGCATCGACCTTGTACAACCGCATGACCTCCATGAGCCATGAATGAGGCACTGAATCATAGCCCTTCTTATAGTCAATCCAAGCAGCTGTGAGATTTTTTCTGTTTCGCCGAACCTGCTGGCAAATAGCAGTGACAATGAGGAGCAGTTCCTTCGTACCACGAGACCGGGCCTTGCATCCATTCTGTGTTGGGGCCAAAATATTATTTGCATTAATATGCATTGTTATTTTTGATGTCAGAATGGATGTAAGGAGCTTATAGATGGTAGGTAAGCATGTAATCGGTCGGTAGTTTTTGGGATCCGTGGTACTTCCGGATTTGTATAATAGGAACGAGACACCAGTTGTTAAGAATGTCGGTAGCGATCCAATGTCAACGGCGCTTTGGAATTGTATTGCCAAGATAGAATGCGCACTATGGAACCATTTCAACCAGAAGTTGTGCAATCCATCCGGACCAGGACATTTCCAGTTGGAAGCCGGCCGAATTGCACAACCTACGTCTTCCGCAGTTATGGTTATTGGAACCATTTGTTCTACCATCGCGCATTTCTCCTTGACAATATTCATCCAAACGCCGGTTGTATGATCAATGGGGGCCGACCAGATGCTACGCCAGAAATCTGACATAGCATCAGAAGTTGGAAACTCTCCATTAGTCACACAAACACTAGATTGCTCCCAGTTCCTATATACTTTCCGTTGGTCACTTTGAAAGATCCGATTCTGATAGTATCGGTCATTGCGCTCTTTATAACGCCTGATACGTTTTGCCCATGCATAGACTTTCTGCTTCAAGAAGTCGATGCGTTCCGTGACACAGTCCAAGTACTGGGACGGACGTGTATCAGTCCCAGCAAAAGCCTGGTTCACGAATCGCATGACCCTAGGGCGGTTATTGCCCTCCTTAAAGCAGATTAGCTTAGCAATGAGAGTTCTAGCCAGTGTGGTACGCCTTTCGATTCTGGTCTGCCAAGCTGGAGCTTGACCCGTCCTCTGCGGGGCCGTGCGTGGTTCAGGGAATCTAACTCCCGCGATTCGACACGCCGCAACGGCTCCACAGTATAGGATCGAATGCGTATCACTTAGGTCCTCAGATGTTAAAAGGTAATTACCTAATATCCGGTCTAGAACCCCCACTAATGCCATATTTCGTCTATGTATAGGCAACCGAGGCAAACGTGGTCTTAAATTAAGAGGCATATACCTGTACATCAGAATCGCATCCTCCAAAGTTCTCCTCAGTTGCTCATCATCCTGGTTACTTACTGTCAGATCGATACCACTCTGTAACTCCTCTTGGATGTTAATTTGCAATGCTCGGTTCTCACTTGGTATTGCATGCTGAGGTAAGTTACAAGTGGTATTAACCTGTGGTAGAGTTGAACGCAGCCGTTCAAGTAGACCCTCATCCAGCAGATGAGGCCCGTACTTGATCCGCCAATCGTTGTGCAGTCACGGTCACTGTTGGTTTAAGCGCCTGAAACAGAGACAGCATTCTTGCACGGTACGCAGTGAGGTTAGTTCCCCCCTCTGTCGCCCCGTAGTACGCACGCATGACACTCTCATTCATATTCTGAGACCATCTCATGCGGCGCACTATACCACCGGCAGCGGGAGCATTCGCGGGGGCCATCGGCCCCTGTTGCCCCAAGCTGGCTGGTGGTCCGTCGTCCGTCGTCGTTGGTTTGCGCCGTGTGGTGACGCCCCGATGTGACCTTCGAGCTGGAGAGGGCGTCACATCCCTCGCTGATGTTGGCGGAGTTCCATATTCATCCGACGGCGGCGACGACGACGACGATGTTCTATTTCTTGTTTGTGCGCGTTTGGTTCGGCCGCCACCACGTCTCATTTTTATATAATTTTGTGTACATTTTCAATTATTTTTAGGTATTATTTTAGTATTGTTTTGAATTATTTACATATTTTTAAATTATTTTGTTGATTTTTATGTTATGTCAGACTGGTGGCAGGTGACAGTCATAAATATTATTACGCTACCAGATATAGTCCAGGGTCGATAATTTTTAAAACCAAAAAAAATCATAGTAGGATGAAACCCATTTCAAAAGGAAGAGAATGCCATAAAAATGAAAGGAAAAATAAATTACGGGCGATCTGAGGTCGGGAAGGGGTAGGGGTTGAGGGTTTAGGGGTAAAACACGGATTTTCTCGATTTCCGGCAAAACTAAAAGTCCTATGGAAAAGACTTGAATGGCAAAGTTGTAGATAATAAAAAGATCTAAAACTTTTGTTTCTACACTTTTTTCACATAACCTCAAAATTTGTGTGAAAAATACAAAAACCAAGTTTTTGTTTTTTTATTTTTATCTTTTACAAATAAAGTTTTATTTTCATAAAATTTGGTGAAACCTTGCCTTCTTATGTCCCAAACACGCTATAATTTATTTGATTTGAAATATTTATTTTTACACCGTATTTTGAATGAATATCGAAAAAAATAACCTAATTTTCAACCGAAAAATTGTCCGTCAAAATAAATTTTTTTTTCAAAAAATTATTGTGCTTTCTGTTTGTTAAAATCTCTACTTTCCGATGGGGAAATAAAATATATATGTTACCATAGTAAACCTTCTCAGAAAAGGCAAAAACTAGGCTAACGGTTTTTACTGCTGCTACGTAATAGCAGGTATGTAGTAAGGCCCAGTTGAGGGTCTGGCTCGGTGGACTCTGCTAATTAGGTTACGGAAGATTTACGATGCTCCCGGCACCCAATTACCAGACGATTGGAAGGAACATCGCTTGGTTTTAGCGGGTATTCCGGTTGGTTCTCAGCCGATGAGTCCTATATACCCTCTGAGAAGTTAGCTGCCCTATATCTTTGCATAAACACATTTCTCAGTGTTAAAAAAAAAGTATGTAGACCCAACAAAGCTCAGATCCGCCTAGCCCCGACTCCACTTTTCTATGTTGACATTGTAATGTGACCTTTTAGCGGGCTAAAATGTTTCGTAGGTCACTCAGGTATATACCTGAGCGACCTACATTATCTTAAAATAGTAATAAATAGGCATCTACGCCTGCATTTTCATTGCAGCTGTAAAAACCGTTAGCCTAGGTTTTGCCTTTTCTGAGAAAGTTTACTATAGTAACATATATATATATTTTCACCTTCAGAAAGTTGAGATTTCAACAAACAGAAACCATACCAACTTTTTGAAAAAAGCTGATATTTTGACGGGTGAATTTTCGATTGAAAATTAGGGTGTTTTTTCGATATTAATTCAAAATAAGGTGAAAAAATAAATATTTTTAATCAAATAATTTACAGCGTATTTGGGACATAAAAAGGTAAATTTTCACAAAATTTCGTTAAAAAAAAAATTTTTGTAAAAGATAAAAATAAAAAACCAAAAACTTGGTTTTTTGAATTTTTCACATAAATTTTGAGGTTATGTGAAAAAAGTGTAAGAACAAAAGTTTTAGATCTTTTTATTACCTACAACTTTGCCATATAACTCTTTCCCATAGGACTTTTAGTTTTGCCAGAAATTGAGAAAATCCGTTTTTTACCCCTAAACCCTCACCCTCTACCCCTTCCCGACCTCAGATCGCCCGTAATTTATTTTTCCATTAATTTTTATGGCATTCTCTTCCTTTTGAAATGGGTTTCATCCTACTGTGATTTTCTTTTACTTTTTATTATGTTTGAGGCTATCTGCACTGGGCTAATAATGATTAAAGCCAATCCGATTGCCTTGCTCATAGATTTTTTTATTCCGGAAATAAATCTTGATCAATCTCCTAATCACTTTCCATTTTATAATATTTACCTAAGTCACGTACCGACATTAAAATTCTGGGGCCGTAAAAATAAGTATTCTTTGTAAACTCGGCAGCCACCGTAACCGGCGATAATAAATTATTATCCGAGTTTGAATGAAATAGCTCACGGGATGAGATGACTCACTCTTCAGTCACTCCGGCTCACTAACTCACTGGCTCACTGGTGCTTTGGCTCTCGGCTCAACCGGCTCACCGATAATAACTCTTTCAGTAAATCATCCAACTAGAAAATCCTTTAACTTCACTATGTTCCTCTTTCAAAAGGAAGGAAGGAATTTTCGAGCTAAATGGATTTCGTTTTAGACTTTATTTTTAAAATTCTTTACTATGTCATAAGTCATGACTTACTTATATTTGGGGAATATTTTCTTTTTCTCTTATATCGATTTTATTAGCAGGTTATTAAATAATAAATAGGGTTTAATTTGTAGAAGTTTATTATGTAGCTATACTATAAATAATACATTTGTTACATAATATGTAGTCAAAGATAATTATGTTTTTTCACAATCAGAATTGAAGAACTGAATATTGTTGAAACAACATATTTTATATAAGATTCTGGATCAGAAATCAAAATTAATATAATTATAATATTTCGCCAATAATATTTAGGTATAAGCCACATGCGGTGCCACAAAAACAAGAATATAAATTGATTAAATAAATAAATAAAATGAAATTTTTTAACAAAAAATAGAACCGACGATAGTTGCTTTAATTTACTTAAGCATATCTTTGAAGTCGGTCAGTTCAGTGGATAAATCTTATAGTTATCAAAATAATCGAGTGTGAAGGACGGACCAACGGACGGACGGATGTAAGGGTCCATTTTACCATTATGATAAAACTTTTTTGATTAATATTCAAAAATTAATTAAATATTTAAAAATACTAAATTAACTAATTAATTAATAATATAAATTAATTTATCAATGATATAATTTATTATAAAATTAATTAATTAATAATATAAATTATTTTCAATTCAAAAATGAAGGAATTAAAAAATTCAAATATCAAACAACAAAATAACTCTATGCAGTCGTTGTTCTATAACATTATTCACGTGTATTCTCTCAGTAAGCTAATATGTGACTAAATGCGATTTGGAATCTTTTTCGCGTTTTAGCCCTCTTTAGGTTCGGACACGTTTTAGCGCTGACCCGAAGTCCATAGTATCAATATGTCAATGAAGTGATACAATTTGTAACTTATAACATCCGTTTCATTTGACACTGTCGTGTGTGCAGAAGAAAACAGAATTCCATTTTCAATTTCTGTCGGTAACTTATTGTGAAATTTAGTATAGAAGTATGGCACTTGGTACGGGGCGATACTAGAAAATTTATAGACAGAGCAAGGCAGACAAGTGTAGCATTTGTCCTACAAACTAGACATGTGCATCTCTCTCACTGAACGAGCTCTATATTTACTGCGAGACTGCGCAACTCGGGGCTGTAATCCGTTTTATTTATTCACTAAACCTAATAAACGACTTGCGTCTTAAAAATATAAGGCAGTAAAGATGATGCAGTGCGCTTTATTGTGCAAAATATTGAGCGCTTAGTGTGAAAACTTATGGAATATAAAATACAGTTGTTCTCTGCCCCAAAAGTTTTTAAAAGCCTCTTATTCAATAAAGAGAGAGTTCTATACTAAAGTCAAACTCGATTGAGAATGCTTGTCAACAAAGAAATTAAAAATGAAGGTAGAAATCATTAGTCATTTTACATTTATTTTTTTAAATTCAATAGTTAATGACGAAAACATGACAATAAATTAGATTAGTAAATTTAAAACTAATTTATATATTCAGTATCTTTTAAATAAGATTTTATAAAAACACAAAACATAATTTTAAATTTATTAGGCATAAAATGTGTTGCATTTTTTACGTCCATTTTTAATCTGTTTGTTGACAATCATTCTCAATCGAGTTTGGCTTTAGTATAGGGTTTGAACTTTGCTCGCTGGTCCATTATCATATCTACTCAGATAACGTATTATGATTATCTTATCGGAGGGGTATGGGAATATCGGTCAGATTAATAAATATATAATTATGGCAATTTTTTTACCTATTTACTGGAGGAGGTTATAGATAATAGCAGACAAAAGTGAATTATTAATTTTTTTACAGTTAAAATATAATAATAAATAACAATATTAGAATTTAAACTATAGCGAGTGTTATTCAAATTATTAAAAATATAACGGCTGAAACTCACGTCACGGGGTCCTTGGTCATGAGCTTGCTTGTTCCGGTAACGCGGCGCGAAGCAAACTCATGAATAAGGACCCTGTATGAATTCGAAACTAGTCGGGCACACTCCAACAATCGTGACGTGAGTTTCAGCCGTTATATTTTTAATAATAATAAATAACAACTGTTTTCAAAGACTAGATTAGGATAAAAAATAATTCAAAAGCTAGTTTTCAATGAGGTTCTATCACTTATAAAAAAGACTTGTCCACAAACAAATTAAAAATGAACGAAAAAAACATTAGTTATTTTACAATCTATATTTTTTAAAGTTCTGGTAACATGTTAATGAAAAGAATTTTTTTAAGCGTGAAATAGATAGTCATTAAAATTAATAATTTTAAATATATTAAAAATACGATTTTAAAAAAAAACATAACGTAATTTTAAATTTATTGGCAAGCATAAAATGTGTTGCACTTTCGCCTTCATTTTAAATTTGTTTTGATATTATTAAGATTTTGAATCCAGCGGGTGTTAGGTTTTTTCGTATAGATTTTGAATTCGGTTCTATCAAGGCCCGCGATAAAAGGTATACAATAGCTTAAAAGATTTTAGAGCTCCTAATTTCAAAGAACTCCATGTCTTGCTTTTCTATAAGGCCCACTCATTTTCCTATGAGGCCTACTCTCTTTCCTATAAGGCCCTCCGTAGTAATGTGGCACATAATGCTCATAGTGTTCGTGGTGTTTCTTGTGCTCCTTGAGATAGCTGACGAACCAGGACAGGAAGTAGCCGGCCTTGTGGATCACTATCCAGAACACCACCGCGTATATCAACTTGAGGATGAAAATCTTCTTCACCACCAAGTCGGCGAAGTAGACTGAAATAGAAAAAAATATGGTTTATAACACTAAAACACTAGGAATTGTACAAAAAACTAATAGACGTGGGTGCAGCTGGCTTAAGGACGTTGGAAGTCCTTATAAGAGGCCTATGTCCACCAATGGACGACGATGATGACTGGAGATGAAAGTAAATAACTAAATTATAAAAGATGTGTGGCACTCGGAGACTGCCGCGGTAAAGCTATTGCATAGCATTTTTTATCAACTTATGTTTACCCACCGACGTCATCGGGACCGTGGCCGAGCGGTAAGGCCCGTATTAGTTTCTGCAATTTTTTTTTAGCGTGATATTTCAAAAACTAATTTTTTTAAAATGACTTTTTGAAATATCACGCTAAAAAAAATTGCGGATATCACGCTTCTAAAAAAAAATTGCGGAACCGACAGGATTCGATCCCGCGTTTCTCTGGCAATTCGGGCACTTAGAGCTCCTTACCGCTAGGCCACGCTCCCAATAACGTCTGAGGCGAAATTATGCTTTTTATATTATGTTTTTGATATCCAGCGGGTGTTAGATTTTTTCGTTACGGAATTTCTGTGTTCGGTCTCCACGCTCAAGGCCCGCGATAAAAGCTATACAATAGCTTAATAAATATCATAGGACAATACACAAATCTATGTCGGAATCGAACAGCTTAGGACGCAGAAGCGGGATTACTACCCACTGCACCACTCAGCCGTTACTCAAAGTAAAGCATTTAAGGATTAAAGGATTGCTGTTGGATTTGTTACTGATGGATTTTAAAATGTTACGTTTTCCGGCTTTCCGATATTAAAACTACCAGGTTTTAACATTAAAATGCAATGGGTAGTGATTCTGGCCTCAGAATATGACCTTTCTTATTACCCGACTGCGTCAGAAGGAGGGTAATGTTTTTCGAGCGTATGTATGTATGTATGTCCATTTCTTCAGCACGCGCTACAGCCTAAACGGCTGAACGGATTTTGACATGTGAGGTGTCGTTGATTTTGGCAAAATTGTGGAAGTGACATAGGCTATATGAATTTTCAATGGCGGCTGTAAATGGGGGGAAAAAGGGGGAATGTGTGTATTTTTTCTTTTATCTTAGCAATATGGGTATCAAATGAAAGGTCGTAAAAAGACCATTTCAAAAATATAAATATCATATCCTGTTTATATTACTGCTTTAACAAAAAATGGCAAAAAGTATACCAAGGGTACTTAACTTCTAAGCAGTCGGGTTTTTTGTTTTTATAATAATAATTTTTATCAAACATAAATCTACTGTTAACGTGATTCCTTCGACACATTCCTACTTGCGAGCGAATTTAATATTACTGGAAACCATTAAGTAAATAAAAATATCCAATCTATTCATTTAGATTCAAACTTGCATAGCTTTAGTTTTAACTTAACGCCATTACTTACGAGTACAACGACGTGAAACATATTAAATACAACGATACGACAAAAAAAGCAATTTATTAAAATAAAAAAAAATGTAAAAACTCTCTAAGCATTACAGTATTCAGAAAGAATACAGTATTCTGGAAAATATTTAAAAAGTTGCATTTTAAATGGCACGAAGGGAGCGTGAAGCAGAAAGAATAGTCCAGGAGCTGGCGATCAATTTTATAATTTATAGCAACAATTTTCCTACTTGCAACTTGTATCGGTAACGAGACCATCAAAATTGTTATTAACTATCCGATTTTATTAATATTTTAACAGCCACAGTCTGCTACATTATACGTAGTTATCTAGATTCTGCATGAAAAATTAGCTTAATATTAATCGATTGCAATACAAAATGTACCACGACTCCTAGACTATAAAGGAAAATAAATCTAGTACTCACCGAATAACGCGATCTTTTTCTTTTTCCCTCTCGCTTCGATTTCATTTCCCGCATCAAAAGCGAAACAGCTCGCCAAAGACGAAAAATACAAAAAAAAAACCACACACAAAACCATATTCGTACACATATTTGCAGAGGAAATGTTAATAATATATTATCCGTACGTAACAGTTTTATCTTGCATTCATTAATTAAATTAATTGTCGGGTAAAATTATTCCTTTTCACTTAAATAATTATTTCATTTATATTATCTGTGTTCACTTATGTAAAACACAATATGCAAAGCTGTTTCACAGAACAACACTTACTTATTACTATTTAGTATATTATATAACAGATACAAAGATATTCTAGCGTTTAATTTTTCAAAATGATAAATTATTTATTAAACGTATGAATAAATTTTCCAGTACTCCAAAATGTAAATTTATTTTCTACTAGTTCACTTTCAGAAAGTTATATTCTTTGTACGAGTAGGTACTTTGCAATAAGTTGGCAAGTTAACGTATATTTTGTATGAACGCTTGTCATATAATGTAAGGTTACCCACAGCCCGGGACGTGCTCGCTAAGTAAGTTATAACGGAGTGATAACAAGAAGAAAGTGACGTGGCTTTCGTTTCAGGTAACAGCTGCGAAGGCTCTAATTAGATTATTCACTTCTAACATAAACTTGGCAATGTTACACAAGTGAAATAAGTGAAAACTTCAGCCGTAGCTGCGCCAAGATCGTTACAATATAAGGCGTTTCAGTGTGGCTAGTGTGAGATTTTACCACGTCGATCCCAAAAACGGTAAACGCAAATTTTATATGGAATTGGAGTAGCGCCATCTAGTTATATCGAGAGTAAACGCTTTTTTTCTATATAATTTGATGTTACGAATGAATACGTTTTTAAGCAGTCGCTCGGTTAAAACTTGCACTTGACCCACTGTTCATAAATGGAATAATATTATTTCGATTACCTATTTAACCAACTTCAAAAAAAGGAGGTTATCAATTCGACCCGTATGTATGTAATATTTCCAGAACTGCCCAGTTTTCGCATAATTATGTTAGTCTATATCAGCGTCTACACAAATGTGCCAAATTTCAAAAGTTATACAATCATATGTATGTATGTATGTATGTATGTATGTATGTATGTATGTATGTATGTACGTATGTATGTATGTAGGTATGTATGTATGTACGTATATACGTATGTACGTATGTATTTATGTTTGTGGAGGCATATCTCCGGAATTACAAGTCCGATTTAAGTAATTCTTTTTTGTTGTACTAGGTACCTATTGTTCAACTTAGTGTACACTGCAAATTTTATTAAAATCAATTCAGTAGTTTTTGAGATAGGGAATTTTGATGTTTTTATGTTTGTGTTCGCATATTTCCGGAATTACATGTCCAATTTAAGTAATTTTTTTTTATTGTACTAGGTATTGTTTGACTTAGGCAATATAGCAAGTTTCATCAGAATTGGTTCAGTAGTTTTTGCGATAGGGAATGACCTTTAACAGAATAGTCCGATTTAAAATTTTTTTTTTTATTAGAAAGGATACACTTCCAAAATGGTCCCAAAGTCATCATGTTAATGATGTGTGATCAGATGATGAGATCTTGGTTAAATCGAAGGCACTTTCAAACTTTATAGGCACATTTACAGCGATGTCGGTAGTTTATAAGTGGCTGGCGAAGATTGTTGCTCATAGTTTAGAACGAGTAGGTTTTACGTATGTTCGTTGTCGATAAACCACACAAAGTATGAACATTTTTTTTAATAAATTTTATAAAAAATTAAACCGACTTCAAAACGCACTGAAAAGTAAAAAATAAATGCGTCATTTAGTTACTTTTACAATTTAGTTACATTTGTAAAGTTAGTTGATACTGAGTTTAAAACTCGACAATTTATTTTCTTCCAAGCTATTGAGCACAGCTTGGTATTTTGTTTTGTATAGTACTTTTCATAATTAAACATCACCATCTAATAATACCTTGAAGCGAACAATTCTTGTATTATATTATTATATACCTGGTTTACTGAGTTTTGATCGGTATATTTTTTTCTGTAAAGTATCCTTAAAAATGATAGCTAGCTAGATCGATTAATTTCCTCGCAAAACCCTCTACTAACAAAATTTTATGAAAATCGTTGGGACCGTTTCCAAGATTTTATTTAAATAGCGTTCTCTTAAGTCAATAGAGGTGAGGCCAGAGTTTTTACTCCGGGCCGAGAGTTTTAACTTCGAAAAAGTCTGAAAAAGACTAGGCATAACTTTTCTCTCGAATTGCACTGGAGTAGAGTTCATATTCAGTGTCCCCGTCTCTATCATAAAGTAGACTTAATTATAGTTGTCGGAGAGCAAAACTTAGCACTCCCCGCGGTCTGCCAATATGTGCGGCGGTCGGTTGTAATTTCAGCAGTGGTATAAATTAGGATGTAGGACTTTGGTACCCCAGTGGCACCTGAGTGCACGTAACTTCTTGCGGCGGACAGCGCATTTCCGTGAACGAAATTTCGTTAAGATTTCGTTAGGGAATGCATGATTTAGCTTTATGTTAGACTATTTGCTTATATAGAGCGATTTCATTGCAACTTTTGGAATATTTAGCGAACTTTTATTTTTTTTCTAATTTCGTTATATCCTTTTCTGGTTAGAGTTTGAATTAGAATACCATAAAATTATATTTACTTTCTGATACAATCGTTTAGTAAATTAAGTAGTTTTAAATAAATAACTTTACTCACTATTGTAGCAATAAGGTAACAATGATTAAGCTGAAAAGGAAAAAGTATCAAAATACTTGGACCTTGCTCATGAGATTACCGTCATGTGGAATGTTGATTCAACAATGATTGTTCCTATAGTCGTTTCAGTCAACGGTCTTATAGCGAAAAGCTTTAACCAACACCTTAAAAAGCTTTCGCTTAGTTGTTGGATCAAGGGTCGATTAAATATGGCAGTAATTCTTGAAACGGCGCATATTGTGAGGAGGTTCCTCACTCTGGAGCCCTGACCACCGGTTACTTGGGCCCCCGGGCCCCGCAGCAGGCGGAATGGATTATTTTTTAAACTTTTTAATAGTGTTTTTTTTAATAATTTTATAAGGATTGTTAAAAAATTTTTAAAATAATTATAAATAAATAAATGAAAGAATAATTGAGGTAACAATGATTAGACTTCCAAATTAATTCAGCAATACTTTTTATTGTTTACTGACTTTGACAACTGAACATTGTAGAGCCAACATCGAGCTAGCTATCCAAATTGGCATTAACGTCAGTATTCACACCTGCCGTGTGATCGGATGTATTGTTTTGTACAGCTGGTATATACAGAGTGGCGACTGATGTTAAGCGCCGCGTTACACTACGGCCAGTCGACATTATGGCCCAAGAGCCTGCGACGGCCAGACCTTCATTATTTTATAAAAGCTGAAATTTTCTCTGTACATGTCTCCAGGTAATAGGTAGTAAAGGTGTATAAAATAGTACTTAAAATTTGTTAGAGTATAAAGCTCAATTTTTTTATATTTTCTTCGGGATAACTGTAAAAACCACGAAAACTGTCCGGCTATTGAGGTAACATCTTTTTATAGGCCCCCAAGTAACATATATATAAAATTTAGCTTTTATACTGTAACGAAAGTATAATTGTAATTTATCAAAGTTTAGGGGTGTCTGGCAAGGGGTAGCAACTGTCATAAGTGTCCGACAATGGATGACGAGATTTCTACAGTTATCCCGAAGAAAATATAATAAAATTGAGCTTTATAATCTAACAAATTTTAAGTACTATTTTATACACCTTTACTACCTGTTACCTGCCCAAGTAACCACAACCCAAACTCTATAGTCGCTGGTCGATCTTACCTGTGTAGGAGACATGTACAGAAAAAAATTTCAACTTTTATAAAATAATGAATGCTCTATTAGGTACAAGTTGTATTTTATAACAATAAACCTTACATAAAAAAGCCATATTTTACGCGAAAGATGGGACGTCTATTCGTCTACATAATTTATGGACAATATTGTTTCACACCAAGTTATCCAACTGTGTGATGGCTGCACCGCGCCCCGACGGACAATTTAGATCTGTTTATTACAGCTGTTATCCTTATTCGCTTAAGTAAATGTACTTAGCTGTAATACAGCTGCTTTTTCCGTATGGCAATTTCACGGTAAGTATTACCTTGGTACTGATTATGCTTGTGTTACTAAGTATGCTTGCATATATGCTTAGTATGATATTTATATATGTTTATGTTTATTTCGCTTAGTTTTGTGTGCACATCTAGCTGGTGGGAGTCTTTGGCCGTCACTACCTTGAGGACAAAAGACGTATCACTAATCGATTCAGATACCTACGATATCATGTAGAAACCGGGAGGGGTATGAATTACATCATAGGCACTTGTAACAAATAACCCGCTTACATCTTCAATCGATGACAGATAAAATTTTTTAATATAAAAATTTTTAACAAAAAATAGAACCGACTCAAAACGCACTAAAAAGTAAAAAATAACTGTATCATTTAGTTTAGTTGGTTTTATTTTTTGTTAAAGTTAAATTTTATTTCTTACTTTTTAGTGATTTATCGCCACGTAACGTACTCGTACTATACTGTCATAGTATATTATATGCACTAGTAGCCAATAAGCTATCGATACCGAGACAAAAACCGAAATCGCTGTAAGCGTGCCTCCAAAATTTGAAGAGTTCCTTCAATTTCCCCAGGATATCGTCATCCGATCCTATCATCCTAACATGAACCACCTTGGAAGTATGCCCTTTCTAATAAAAAAAGAATTATCAAAATCGGACAACTCTGTAAAAAGTTATGCGTGGTCTTACATAAAAAAAATATATATACGTGTCGAATTGAGAACCGTTTTTTTTCGTCGGTTAAAAAATAAATAAAAAATAACTCTGTCGTTGGTTAGCCTGTGTAGTTTTTGATCAGAGGTCCTTAGTTCGAGTCCTGGGTCGGCCTATAAAATAATTCTAAGATTTGCTTTCTTCTTACAAATTTTCAGTATTCATTATTTTCTTTTGTTTGCAAATTGATAAATTTATGATTCCGCGGCTGAAAACGTATGACGTTGTTCTTTAAAAGGTAAGTATTTATTTTCCTTTGTCGTATTAACATGACATAGCTTCTCTTTATGAATGGCTGAAAACATTTTGCCTCTGCATTCCAAGAAAAAAAGAAAAAAATACGTGTTCTGTGCAATACAAATTAGTAGGTAAGTCGAAATGTTTTCTTGAATAGCAAATTATTCAGTTACGAAGTATTATGTTTTTTATTAAGCTCTTACGAAAAAGAGGGATTGGAGGCACGCTTACAGCGATTTCGGTTTTTGTCTCGGTATCGATAGCTTATTGGCTACTAGTGCATATAATATACTATGACAGTATAGTACGAGTACGTTACGTGGCGATAAATCACTAAAAAGTAAGAAATAAAATTTAACTTTAACAAAAAATAAAACCAACTAAACTAAATGATACAGTTATTTTTTTACTTTTTAGTGCGTTTTGAGTCGGTTCTATTTTTTGTTAAAAATTTTTATATTAAAAAATTTTATCTGTCATCGATTGAAGATGTAAGCGGGTTATTTGTTACAAGTGCCTATGATGTAATTCATACCCCTCCCGGTTTCTACATGATATCGTAGGTATCTGAATCGATTAGTGATACGTCTTTTGTCCTCAAGGTAGTGACGGCCAAAGACTCCCACCAGCTAGATGTGCACACAAAACTAAGCGAAATAAACATAAACATATATAAATATCATACTAAGCATATATGCAAGCATACTTAGTAACACAAGCATAATCAGTACCAAGGTAATACTTACCGTGAAATTGCCATACGGAAAAAGCAGCTGTATTACAGCTAAGTACATTTACTTAAGCGAATAAGGATAACAGCTGTAATAAACAGATCTAAATTGTCCGTCGGGGCGCGGTGCAGCCATCACACAGTTGGATAACTTGGTGTGAAACAATATTGTCCATAAATTATGTAGACGAATAGACGTCCCATCTTTCGCGTAAAATATGGCTTTTTTATGTAAGGTTTATTGTTATAAAATACAACTTGTACCTAATAGAGCATTCATTATTTTATAAAAGTTGAAATTTTTTTCTGTACATGTCTCCTACACAGGTAAGATCGACCAGCGACTATAGAGTTTGGGTTGTGGTTACTTGGGCAGGTAACAGGTAGTAAAGGTGTATAAAATAGTACTTAAAATTTGTTAGATTATAAAGCTCAATTTTATTATATTTTCTTCGGGATAACTGTAGAAATCTCGTCATCCATTGTCGGACACTTATGACAGTTGCTACCCCTTGCCAGACACCCCTAAACTTTGATAAATTACAATTATACTTTCGTTACAGTATAAAAGCTAAATTTTATATATATGTTACTTGGGGGCCTATAAAAAGATGTTACCTCAATAGCCGGACAGTTTTCGTGGTTTTTACAGTTATCCCGAAGAAAATATAAAAAAATTGAGCTTTATACTCTAACAAATTTTAAGTACTATTTTATACACCTTTACTACCTATTACCTGGAGACATGTACAGAGAAAATTTCAGCTTTTATAAAATAATGAAGGTCTGGCCGTCGCAGGCTCTTGGGCCATAATGTCGACTGGCCGTAGTGTAACGCGGCGCTTAACATCAGTCGCCACTCTGTATATACCAGCTGTACAAAACAATACATCCGATCACACGGCAGCGGTTACAACTTGCTGTTTTAGGTACAAGTAATCTGTATGATTTCCAAACAGCGGTAGCCGAGGGAATTGTGTTTATATCGCAAACAACCCTCTTAGCGTCGGGGTGCTGCGACGAGCTGGTGATGCTACGGTAATTATCTCCCTCCAACTGATTACCATACGCTAACGATCTGTATTGTGTACGCTGCCTTACAACTTACTTCTTATCTTAATTAAAAAAATCGGTAAGTTGGAAACTAAACTCAGTTAATTTTTATGTTATGTTTAGCAGCTAAGGAGATAATGGAAAGAGTATTTTCTTTAAATAAATTTAACAAAAAATAGAACCGACTCAAAACGGACTAAAAAGTAAAAAATAACTGTGTCATTTAGTTGCTTTAATTTACTTAAGCATATCTATGAGGTCGGTGCCAGCCAAGTTTAAGGAACATTTATTTTACGTAGTAAAGCAGTTTGTGGGTTCTTGGTAACGTCCTTAAAGTAGAAACCGCTATTTTTTGTTAAAAAATTTTATTTCTTACTTTTTAGTGATTTATCGCCACGTAACATACTCGTACTATACTCTCATAGTATATTATACGGCACTAATAGCCAAAAAGCTACCGATACCGAGATATAAACCGAAATCGCTCTAAGGGTGCCTCCAAAATTTGAAGAGTTCCTTCAATTTCCCCAGGATATCATCATCAGATCCTAACATGATGATAATGGGACCACCTTGAAAGTATGCCCTTTGTAATAAAAAAAGAATTATCAAAATAAAAAAATGTGTGGTCATACATAAAAAAAAATATACGTGTCGAATTGAAAACCTCCTCAGTTTTTTTTCGTCGGTTAAAAAATACTCTAGAAATATTTTATACTAAGAAAAGTTTTACTTTCTCACTTAATTCAATGACATTCTTCAAAAAATTGCTATCACAGTATTCGAGCTAAATTACAACAAAACTAAAAGCTTCCTCTGGAATTTCACTATATATTGGTAAAAACCGCATAAAAGCAGTAGTCTTCCAGTTTATCGGAGACAGACAGACAGACAGACAGTCGAGGCGGGGCAATTTTATTTATAATATGTAAAAATGCTCATAACAAACCATGTCCCTTGATAAGTAAAATAATTCAGTCGTGTAATTTGCTAAACCATTTTTAACTGCCGATGGTAATAGAGCCCGTGTCTCTCTGGCTGGATAGCAAAAGAAGTTGTCGAGATCGGCATATCCTCGTTATTAATAAAAAGTAGAAGAATTGACATAGTGTAAACAAGTAACTAGGAACTAGATTATGCTATACTTATGTGAACAACAAATCTCTTCGCGGAAGCAGTCGTAAGCCGTACGGTATCTAAAAAGTTTTCAATATTGTGTTGATAATGTCGCCCTGCTGTTTCGCTTCCTTACCATCCTGCCGCCCTGCCGCCTGTCTCGCGGCGAGTATCGGAAAATGCTTTTCAATTTAATACGAAGGCTCCATTACAGCGGGAAAAATCCTCTCCTAATTGACATCGCGACGGAAAAGCAGACATCAGTTATTTTTTAGAACCGTTCTTATTTGTTTAACAGGACCAAATAAAATATGTAGTACAGTTCAGTTCGAGCTAATAAATGAATTCTAATTATTGTACTTTACTTATTTTGTAAAGATAAGTCCAAGACAAAGCCAAAACGAGACCAAGACAAGACTGAGACAAGACCAAGACAAGGCCAAGACAAGACCAAGACAAGGCCAAAACGAGACCAAGGCAAAACTGAAACAAGACTAAGACAAGACTTTTTGACGACCTCCGTGGCGCAATGGTATACGCGGTGGATATATAAGATGGAGGTCCTGGGTTCGATTCCCGGCGGGGCAGATTGAGATTTTTCTTAATTTGTCTTGGTCAGGCTGGTGGGAGGCTTTCGCCGTGACTAGTTACTACCCTACCGACAAAGACGGATCGTCAAGCGATTTAGCGTTCCGGTACGATGTCGTGTAGAAACCGAAAGGGGTGTGGATTTTCGTCCCACTCCTAACAATTTAGCCCGCTTCCATCTTAAACTGCATCATCACTTAACATCAGGCGTGATAGCAGTCAAGGGCCAACTTGTAGTCGATAAAAAAAAAGACTGAGACAAGGCCAAGACGAGACCAAGACTAGGCCAAAACGAGATTTTTTTATTTATTTATGTATCTATTTATTGGGCAGCGTAATTATTGCACGACAATATCTATTTCTCTACGCTAGTCTCAGTGAGCTAAGAATAATTATGAGCCATTCATTCTTCAAAGAAATTCGAAATAAAAATTTTCACCCTACAAGTTCAATTGTACAAAGACATCATCATCATTATCATTATCAGCTTCTTAACGGCCCACTCCTGGGCCAGGCCTCCCTCCTTATAGGAGAGGGGATACAAAGGCATGCAATAATGCAAATCACCCAATCTTTTAGGAATTTTCGTCACATCCATAGATTTTGAAAATAATTTTCTCGTAGGGCTCAAAGGGCAGTGGACCCCACGGAGAGCATTAGGCGCTCCGATCAACGCTTTAATATTTCACTTCGACCCCTGATTTGAAATTCTGAAAGCGTTGGATTTACTATCGGTGAATTTTTATCATCATTTCATGTGCATTTCTCGTTTGGGATAACATTTTTGGTCAATCATTTCGAGATTTTCATATTAGAGAGAAAATGTGAGTTATATTTTCACTATGTGCTCTGCAATTTCAATCGCCATAAAACTAATTTTATAAATATAGTAAGTATATAAGACTTAAGAAACAATGATTTTCATATGGGACCTGCAACGCTGCGCCAAGACGTTATGCGGGTATAGTGTTTCATTATGTTTAGGTACTCACGTAACAATTACTACGACGACGTCACTGACGCAGTTAGTTATACCTTGGCTTACACCAATGAGGTCCTGGGTTCGATTCCCAGCTTTTAGCATTTTATATTTTCTAAATTGGCTCAGGTTAGCGCTCTACCATCTTAGAGTGCAACGTCATTTAACTTCAGGTGAGATTGCAGTCAATGGCCAATCATTAAATAAAAAAACTATCTGGACCAGCAGGTAGTGACCTCCAAAACACGTGGCTATATTCAACATCATCACGTGGTGCCATCATCTAAACGAAGTTTGGCGGTCATTATGCGAAAAGCTTTCTTTAGTTGCGGATAATTGAGTCCGGTCCACTCTCTTATGTCGTCCAACCATTTCCACCTTTGAGGACCAGGTGCTCTCTTGCCCTGTAGCTTTCCTTCGAAAATTAACCTTGGAAAGGAAAACTGAGCTCCTCTTTGAAGGTGTCCAAAGAAACTTAGCTTTCTCTGCATGATAGTGGACATGAGTTTCCTCTTTTCATTCATCTTTTCCAGTACCCTATTATTAGGTGTGAAGCTGTTCCAGGAGATTTTAAGCAATTTCCTGTATATCCACATTTCAAAAGCTTGCAGCGTGTTTACTGCTTCTTTTTTAAAGACCCAAATCTCACAACCATACCAGAGAGTGGACCACACATAACATTTCATAAGACGACATTTTAATTTAATTTAATTTAATTTATGGCTTTATGGCTGTATTACCACCAACTAAACAATGAAGGCTGAGAATTTTAAATAAGAATTTCTTGAAAAAAAATGAGCTCAATATTTCACAGCTCGACCCAGGACTCGAAACCCAGATCTCGACTCGAAAACCACATATCCCATCTACTGCACCATTAGGACAATGAATGTAATGCATAGTTCAGTTATGAAGATTTGTAATACAAAGCATGTGGGTAGATATTTCGCAGGCTGTCCGTTGTACAGCAAATAGCGCGATAATGCAAATTCCGAACTATCAAACGTGGAAATTACCAAATAACGGCCCAATTACAGCCGCCGTGTGTCTGTCTGTCCGTGCAATTATCGACCAATTGCAGCTTTGCCGACAATGAGCAGTCCGACACAATGTTGTACATGAGTACGTATTACCATAAGTCCTAATTTGGGACGGACAGTCCCGCTTTCGGGCTATCTGTGTCTCGCTGTCCTCAGCCAATACAAAATTGTCACTTTCACAAACAAACGACCCTGACAAATAAAAGTAGTGTTGACGTGTCTGTTTGTATATTGGAACGAAGTTCCTTATCGCGCGTTGTGAAAGGGGGCTAGACGGAAAAAATTGGTACGAAAAGTTGTCATGACACTTTTTGATCAAAGGATCTTGCCGCCGCCTTTGATGTGTGTGCGCGTGAGCGGCGGGGGGCGCCCGCGCTGTATGCTGTCTCGCGCTCTCGTGGCGCCCTCTGATGTTTCGGTGTACAACAACAAATATTGGAACGAAGTTCCTTATCGCGCGTTGTGAAAGGGGGCTAGACGGAAAAAATTCGTACGAAAAGTTGTCATGACACTTTTTGATCAAAGGATCTTGCCGCCGCCTTTGATGTGTGTGCGCGTGAGCGGCGGGGGGCGCCCGCGCTGTATGCTGTCTCGCCCTCTGGTGTTTCGGTGTACAACAACAAATATTATTATTACTTAAAAAAAATGAAATTTTATTACAATTCCTTCACTAATTAATCGAAAGGAACTTCGTTCCATCCGGGTGTCCCTTGACACCTCTCAACTTTTTATTATTACTTGAAAAAAATAAAATTTTATTACAATTCCTTCACTAATTAATCGAAAGGAACTTCGTTCCATCCGGGTGTCCCTTGACACCTCTCAACTTTTTTTAGCTTCTGCGAATGCGTATGGACCGTTTATGATGTGATTTATTTTTTTCAAATGTCTAATTGAGTCAATTTGTAGCTATAGGTATATCGGCGTTTTTTTATTACTATGAAAAGAATATGGAGATAAATTCTTATATAAAGTCATTACTCATGACTATCAAGACTCAGACAGATGATGTTAAGAATTTTAAATTAATATTTAATCGTTCGGAAAATTTTAAAACTAATTAGTTTTAGTCGGCATCTCCGATATTTGACAAAACCCTGAGATAATTTTCCCAACCGTCGTTCATCGGAAAAATCACAGTAATGTAACACGAATTCAAACACGATCACATTACAGTGCGAATAGATTGCGAAATTGCGATATAAATGCATGGATCGCGCGTAATTTATTCATGGAACAGCTCCCGGTACCGATGCGAACGCGAGATGCGAAGTTCGCGGCGCGACGTCGCGGAATGTGCGAATTAACGTTCGCGTTTCCCAAACAGTATTTATTACATGCGAAATGGTTTTATTGGATATCCGACAAAATATTACTCTCATGTACATACTACATTCAACACGTATGTGCTCTTATGTCATGTACCAACATAGATACTTTTGATGTGAAACATTGTACTGTTTGACGAGCCTTTGCAGTGAAAACGACTCAAATGCCCTAACAGCAAATGACATGGCTTGTTGAGGTACCTAATGCTGACAGAAAGAGTTTAAGCGTTGTGCGTTTCGCGCTCTCGTAACCAGTATTAATTAGAAGCCGAAAACAAATATTACGGACCAACAACGAAAGTGGGCAATAACTAAGCCGCCCACTTTCGGTGAATTTCAGGGCTCGTCCCTATCGTTCGTCCGGTGTTCATCCGATTGTCTCGTTGCCTTCAATCTCGAGACGGTATCACGGGCCTGCAATCTGCAACCTGCCGTCCACGGGAGCTGCGCCGGAGACAGTACAAGGCAATGGGGTTCTTTACGAACTCTGCGAACTGCCTCGCTGTGAAATGCGTAAAGCTCATCACTGTTACTTAAATAAGTACATACTTAAGTATTATTCTACAAAACTTTTACGGTTGCAGTAAATCTAACTAATATTATAAATGCGAAAGTAACTCTGTCTGCCTTTCTCGATTTCATGCTAAAACTACTGAACCGATTTAAATGAAATTTGGCACAGATACAGTCTAGCTCTAGACTCTAGACTAGAGCATGAGAAAGGGCTACTTTTTGTCGAACTATCAAAAAACAGAATTTCTCGCGGATAGAGTCGCGGGCGGCCGCTATTTTGTAATAAATCTTACCTACATTCTAATAGTGCCTAAAACGCGCTTTTGGAGGCACGCTTACAGCGATTTCGGTTTTTGTCTCGGTATCGATAGCTTATTGGCTACTAGTGCATATAATATACTATGACAGTATAGTACGAGTACGTTACGTGGCGATAAATCACTAAAAAGTAAGAAATAAAATTTAACTTTAACAAAAAATAAAACCAACTAAACTAAATGATACAGTTATTTTTTTACTTTTTAGTGCGTTTTGAGTCGGTTCTATTTTTTGTTAAAAATTTTTATATTAAAAAATTTTATCTGTCATCGATTGAAGATGTAAGCGGGTTATTTGTTACAAGTGCCTATGATGTAATTCATACCCCTCCCGGTTTCTACATGATATCGTAGGTATCTGAATCGATTAGTGATACGTCTTTTGTCCTCAAGGTAGTGACGGCCAAAGACTCCCACCAGCTAGATGTGCACACAAAACTAAGCGAAATAAACATAAACATATATAAATATCATACTAAGCATATATGCAAGCATACTTAGTAACACAAGCATAATCAGTACCAAGGTAATACTTACCGTGAAATTGCCATACGGAAAAAGCAGCTGTATTACAGCTAAGTACATTTACTTAAGCGAATAAGGATAACAGCTGTAATAAACAGATCTAAATTGTCCGTCGGGGCGCGGTGCAGCCATCACACAGTTGGATAACTTGGTGTGAAACAATATTGTCCATAAATTATGTAGACGAATAGACGTCCCATCTTTCGCGTAAAATATGGCTTTTTTATGTAAGGTTTATTGTTATAAAATACAACTTGTACCTAATAGAGCATTCATTATTTTATAAAAGTTGAAATTTTTTTCTGTACATGTCTCCTACACAGGTAAGATCGACCAGCGACTATAGAGTTTGGGTTGTGGTTACTTGGGCAGGTAACAGGTAGTAAAGGTGTATAAAATAGTACTTAAAATTTGTTAGATTATAAAGCTCAATTTTATTATATTTTCTTCGGGATAACTGTAGAAATCTCGTCATCCATTGTCGGACACTTATGACAGTTGCTACCCCTTGCCAGACACCCCTAAACTTTGATAAATTACAATTATACTTTCGTTACAGTATAAAAGCTAAATTTTATATATATGTTACTTGGGGGCCTATAAAAAGATGTTACCTCAATAGCCGGACAGTTTTCGTGGTTTTTACAGTTATCCCGAAGAAAATATAAAAAAATTGAGCTTTATACTCTAACAAATTTTAAGTACTATTTTATACACCTTTACTACCTATTACCTGGAGACATGTACAGAGAAAATTTCAGCTTTTATAAAATAATGAAGGTCTGGCCGTCGCAGGCTCTTGGGCCATAATGTCGACTGGCCGTAGTGTAACGCGGCGCTTAACATCAGTCGCCACTCTGTATATACCAGCTGTACAAAACAATACATCCGATCACACGGCAGCGGTTACAACTTGCTGTTTTAGGTACAAGTAATCTGTATGATTTCCAAACAGCGGTAGCCGAGGGAATTGTGTTTATATCGCAAACAACCCTCTTAGCGTCGGGGTGCTGCGACGAGCTGGTGATGCTACGGTAATTATCTCCCTCCAACTGATTACCATACGCTAACGATCTGTATTGTGTACGCTGCCTTACAACTTACTTCTTATCTTAATTAAAAAAATCGGTAAGTTGGAAACTAAACTCAGTTAATTTTTATGTTATGTTTAGCAGCTAAGGAGATAATGGAAAGAGTATTTTCTTTAAATAAATTTAACAAAAAATAGAACCGACTCAAAACGGACTAAAAAGTAAAAAATAACTGTGTCATTTAGTTGCTTTAATTTACTTAAGCATATCTATGAGGTCGGTGCCAGCCAAGTTTAAGGAACATTTATTTTACGTCGTAAAGCAGTTTGTGGGTTCTTGGAAACGTCCTTAAAGTAGAAACCGCTATTTTTTGTTAAAAAATTTTATTTCTTACTTTTTAGTGATTTATCGCCACGTAACATACTCGTACTATACTCTCATAGTATATTATACGGCACTAATAGCCAAAAAGCTACCGATACCGAGATATAAACCGAAATCGCTCTAAGGGTGCCTCCAAAATTTGAAGAGTTCCTTCAATTTCCCCAGGATATCATCATCAGATCCTAACATGATGATAATGGGACCACCTTGAAAGTATGCCCTTTGTAATAAAAAAAGAATTATCAAAATAAAAAAATGTGTGGTCATACATAAAAAAAAATATACGTGTCGAATTGAAAACCTCCTCAGTTTTTTTTCGTCGGTTAAAAAATACTCTAGAAATATTTTATACTAAGAAAAGTTTTACTTTCTCACTTAATTCAATGACATTCTTCAAAAAATTGCTATCACAGTATTCGAGCTAAATTACAACAAAACTAAAAGCTTCCTCTGGAATTTCACTATATATTGGTAAAAACCGCATAAAAGCAGTAGTCTTCCAGTTTATCGGAGACAGACAGACAGACAGACAGTCGAGGCGGGGCAATTTTATTTATAATATGTAAAAATGCTCATAACAAACCATGTCCCTTGATAAGTAAAATAATTCAGTCGTGTAATTTGCTAAACCATTTTTAACTGCCGATGGTAATAGAGCCCGTGTCTCTCTGGCTGGATAGCAAAAGAAGTTGTCGAGATCGGCATATCCTCGTTATTAATAAAAAGTAGAAGAATTGACATAGTGTAAACAAGTAACTAGGAACTAGATTATGCTATACTTATGTGAACAACAAATCTCTTCGCGGAAGCAGTCGTAAGCCGTACGGTATCTAAAAAGTTTTCAATATTGTGTTGATAATGTCGCCCTGCTGTTTCGCTTCCTTACCATCCTGCCGCCCTGCCGCCTGTCTCGCGGCGAGTATCGGAAAATGCTTTTCAATTTAATACGAAGGCTCCATTACAGCGGGGGAAAAATCCTCTCCTAATTGACATCGCGACGGAAAAGCAGACATCAGTTATTTTTTAGAACCGTTCTTATTTGTTTAACAGGACCAAATAAAATATGTAGTACAGTTCAGTTCGAGCTAATAAATGAATTCTAATTATTGTACTTTACTTATTTTGTAAAGATAAGTCCAAGACAAAGCCAAAACGAGACCAAGACAAGACTGAGACAAGACCAAGACAAGGCCAAGACAAGACCAAGACAAGGCCAAAACGAGACCAAGGCAAAACTGAAACAAGACTAAGACAAGACTTTTTGACGACCTCCGTGGCGCAATGGTATACGCGGTGGATATATAAGATGGAGGTCCTGGGTTCGATTCCCGGCGGGGCAGATTGAGATTTTTCTTAATTTGTCTTGGTCAGGCTGGTGGGAGGCTTTCGCCGTGACTAGTTACTACCCTACCGACAAAGACGGATCGTCAAGCGATTTAGCGTTCCGGTACGATGTCGTGTAGAAACCGAAAGGGGTGTGGATTTTCGTCCCACTCCTAACAATTTAGCCCGCTTCCATCTTAAACTGCATCATCACTTAACATCAGGCGTGATAGCAGTCAAGGGCCAACTTGTAGTCGATAAAAAAAAAGACTGAGACAAGGCCAAGACGAGACCAAGACTAGGCCAAAACGAGATTTTTTTATTTATTTATGTATCTATTTATTGGGCAGCGTAATTATTGCACGACAATATCTATTTCTCTACGCTAGTCTCAGTGAGCTAAGAATAATTATGAGCCATTCATTCTTCAAAGAAATTCGAAATAAAAATTTTCACCCTACAAGTTCAATTGTACAAAGACATCATCATCATTATCATTATCAGCTTCTTAACGGCCCACTCCTGGGCCAGGCCTCCCTCCTTATAGGAGAGGGGATACAAAGGCATGCAATAATGCAAATCACCCAATCTTTTAGGAATTTTCGTCACATCCATAGATTTTGAAAATAATTTTCTCGTAGGGCTCAAAGGGCAGTGGACCCCACGGAGAGCATTAGGCGCTCCGATCAACGCTTTAATATTTCACTTCGACCCCTGATTTGAAATTCTGAAAGCGTTGGATTTACTATCGGTGAATTTTTATCATCATTTCATGTGCATTTCTCGTTTGGGATAACATTTTTGGTCAATCATTTCGAGATTTTCATATTAGAGAGAAAATGTGAGTTATATTTTCACTATGTGCTCTGCAATTTCAATCGCCATAAAACTAATTTTATAAATATAGTAAGTATATAAGACTTAAGAAACAATGATTTTCATATGGGACCTGCAACGCTGCGCCAAGACGTTATGCGGGTATAGTGTTTCATTATGTTTAGGTACTCACGTAACAATTACTACGACGACGTCACTGACGCAGTTAGTTATACCTTGGCTTACACCAATGAGGTCCTGGGTTCGATTCCCAGCTTTTAGCATTTTATATTTTCTAAATTGGCTCAGGTTAGCGCTCTACCATCTTAGAGTGCAACGTCATTTAACTTCAGGTGAGATTGCAGTCAATGGCCAATCATTAAATAAAAAAACTATCTGGACCAGCAGGTAGTGACCTCCAAAACACGTGGCTATATTCAACATCATCACGTGGTGCCATCATCTAAACGAAGTTTGGCGGTCATTATGCGAAAAGCTTTCTTTAGTTGCGGATAATTGAGTCCGGTCCACTCTCTTATGTCGTCCAACCATTTCCACCTTTGAGGACCAGGTGCTCTCTTGCCCTGTAGCTTTCCTTCGAAAATTAACCTTGGAAAGGAAAACTGAGCTCCTCTTTGAAGGTGTCCAAAGAAACTTAGCTTTCTCTGCATGATAGTGGACATGAGTTTCCTCTTTTCATTCATCTTTTCCAGTACCCTATTATTAGGTGTGAAGCTGTTCCAGGAGATTTTAAGCAATTTCCTGTATATCCACATTTCAAAAGCTTGCAGCGTGTTTACTGCTTCTTTTTTAAAGACCCAAATCTCACAACCATACCAGAGAGTGGACCACACATAACATTTCATAAGACGACATTTTAATTTAATTTAATTTAATTTATGGCTTTATGGCTGTATTACCACCAACTAAACAATGAAGGCTGAGAATTTTAAATAAGAATTTCTTGAAAAAAAATGAGCTCAATATTTCACAGCTCGACCCAGGACTCGAAACCCAGATCTCGACTCGAAAACCACATATCCCATCTACTGCACCATTAGGACAATGAATGTAATGCATTGCCATATAGTTCAGTTATGAAGATTTGTAATACAAAGCATGTGGGTAGATATTTCGCAGGCTGTCCGTTGTACAGCAAATAGCGCGATAATGCAAATTCCGAACTATCAAACGTGGAAATTACCAAATAACGGCCCAATTACAGCCGCCGTGTGTCTGTCTGTCCGTGCAATTATCGACCAATTGCAGCTTTGCCGACAATGAGCAGTCCGACACAATGTTGTACATGAGTACGTATTACCATAAGTCCTAATTTGGGACGGACAGTCCCGCTTTCGGGCTATCTGTGTCTCGCTGTCCTCAGCCAATACAAAATTGTCACTTTCACAAACAAACGACCCTGACAAATAAAAGTAGTGTTGACGTGTCTGTTTGTATATTGGAACGAAGTTCCTTATCGCGCGTTGTGAAAGGGGGCTAGACGGAAAAAATTGGTACGAAAAGTTGTCATGACACTTTTTGATCAAAGGATCTTGCCGCCGCCTTTGATGTGTGTGCGCGTGAGCGGCGGGGGGCGCCCGCGCTGTATGCTGTCTCGCGCTCTCGTGGCGCCCTCTGATGTTTCGGTGTACAACAACAAATATTGGAACGAAGTTCCTTATCGCGCGTTGTGAAAGGGGGCTAGACGGAAAAAATTCGTACGAAAAGTTGTCATGACACTTTTTGATCAAAGGATCTTGCCGCCGCCTTTGATGTGTGTGCGCGTGAGCGGCGGGGGGCGCCCGCGCTGTATGCTGTCTCGCCCTCTGGTGTTTCGGTGTACAACAACAAATATTATTATTACTTAAAAAAAATGAAATTTTATTACAATTCCTTCACTAATTAATCGAAAGGAACTTCGTTCCATCCGGGTGTCCCTTGACACCTCTCAACTTTTTATTATTACTTGAAAAAAATAAAATTTTATTACAATTCCTTCACTAATTAATCGAAAGGAACTTCGTTCCATCCGGGTGTCCCTTGACACCTCTCAACTTTTTTTAGCTTCTGCGAATGCGTATGGACCGTTTATGATGTGATTTATTTTTTTCAAATGTCTAATTGAGTCAATTTGTAGCTATAGGTATATCGGCGTTTTTTTATTACTATGAAAAGAATATGGAGATAAATTCTTATATAAAGTCATTACTCATGACTATCAAGACTCAGACAGATGATGTTAAGAATTTTAAATTAATATTTAATCGTTCGGAAAATTTTAAAACTAATTAGTTTTAGTCGGCATCTCCGATATTTGACAAAACCCTGAGATAATTTTCCCAACCGTCGTTCATCGGAAAAATCACAGTAATGTAACACGAATTCAAACACGATCACATTACAGTGCGAATAGATTGCGAAATTGCGATATAAATGCATGGATCGCGCGTAATTTATTCATGGAACAGCTCCCGGTACCGATGCGAACGCGAGATGCGAAGTTCGCGGCGCGACGTCGCGGAATGTGCGAATTAACGTTCGCGTTTCCCAAACAGTATTTATTACATGCGAAATGGTTTTATTGGATATCCGACAAAATATTACTCTCATGTACATACTACATTCAACACGTATGTGCTCTTATGTCATGTACCAACATAGATACTTTTGATGTGAAACATTGTACTGTTTGACGAGCCTTTGCAGTGAAAACGACTCAAATGCCCTAACAGCAAATGACATGGCTTGTTGAGGTACCTAATGCTGACAGAAAGAGTTTAAGCGTTGTGCGTTTCGCGCTCTCGTAACCAGTATTAATTAGAAGCCGAAAACAAATATTACGGACCAACAACGAAAGTGGGCAATAACTAAGCCGCCCACTTTCGGTGAATTTCAGGGCTCGTCCCTATCGTTCGTCCGGTGTTCATCCGATTGTCTCGTTGCCTTCAATCTCGAGACGGTATCACGGGCCTGCAATCTGCAACCTGCCGTCCACGGGAGCTGCGCCGGAGACAGTACAAGGCAATGGGGTTCTTTACGAACTCTGCGAACTGCCTCGCTGTGAAATGCGTAAAGCTCATCACTGTTACTTAAATAAGTACATACTTAAGTATTATTCTACAAAACTTTTACGGTTGCAGTAAATCTAACTAATATTATAAATGCGAAAGTAACTCTGTCTGCCTTTCTCGATTTCATGCTAAAACTACTGAACCGATTTAAATGAAATTTGGCACAGATACAGTCTAGCTCTAGACTCTAGACTAGAGCATGAGAAAGGGCTACTTTTTGTCGAACTATCAAAAAACAGAATTTCTCGCGGATAGAGTCGCGGGCGGCCGCTATTTTGTAATAAATCTTACCTACATTCTAATAGTGCCTAAAACGCGATAACTTTATAAGTAATGAGGCATGCTCATGGACTACTCTAGGGTTGCGCTCTGTGCCTGGCCACTGCTGGCACAGCCCTAATTACGGCACTAAAAGTAACTACTTACATAGATATTTCTAGCAATATTCCACACATCGTTGCGATAAAAGGAATTCTATTTCCGTTGACTGAATATCTGTCAGTACCTCTCGCCCAGACAAATAAATCCATAGATTTCCATTCCTCGCAATAATGGAACTCGATTCAGCGATAAATTAATTAATTTGTTATCTGGAAGCAACAAACCCTGGAGCAATAAATCGGGGCATTATATGAAACGTGTTGCGGTGTTATTATTTTATTTTTATCTCGGCTCTCCAGCGGCGGCCGCTGACGAATCGACTGCCCGCTGGATTAACGACATCCTTTGACCGCGCGGATTATCTAGATGTGTGTAAGTGCGCAGTACATACGCAACTACATAGGACCTACCTAATAATTATCGTTTTTTTATTTGATCACGAGACACATTTTTTACACCTTTCCCAAATATCTGATACTAAATTTTTTTTATATTAATAATTTTTACTTATTAATTATTTTAAACTTACCTACCTAATAATTATTTATATTAATAATTAATAGTACAACACGGCGTATACGCCTTGTTGTACTATTAATGCAAACTAATTCATGATTAAAAAATTTTAACAAAATATAGAACCGACTCAAAACGCACTAAAAAGTAAAAAATAACTGTGTCATTTAGTTGCTTTAATTTACTTAAGCATATCTATGAAGTCGGTGCCAGCAAGTTAAAGGAACATTTATTTAACGTAGTAAAGCAGTTCGTGGGTTCTAAGTATTGTTCTTAAAGTAGAAACCTTGGCTGACACCGACTCTTAGATATGCTAAAGTAAATTAAAGCAACTAAATGACACAGTTATTTTTTACTTTTTAGTGCGTTTTGAGTCCGTTCTATTTTTTGTTAAAAATTTTTATTTCTTACTTTTTAGTGATTTATCGTCACGTAACGTTCTCGTACTATACTGTCATAGTATATTATATGACACTTGTAGCGAAAAAGCTACCGATACCGAGACAAAGACCAAAATCGCTATAAGCGTGCCTCCAAAATTTGAAGAGTTGCTTCAATTTCCCCAGGATATCATCATGAGATCCTAACATGATGACAATGGGACTACCTTTGAAGTACCTGTCTAAAAAAAAAGAATTATCAAAATCGGACAACTCTGTAAAAAGTTATGCGTGGTCGTACATAAAAAAAAAAGTTATACGTGTCGAATTGAGAACCTCCTCCGTTTTTTTTCGTCGGTTAATAAAAAGGTACTTATTATTTAGTATAAATCAACTGATCAAATGATGTGATGATCAAGTGATGACCTACGGATCCGAATCTTGGTCGCTGACTGCGGGCTTCATAAGAAAGCTCAGAGTCACTCAGCGGACGATGGAAAGAGCAATATCAGAAATGAGGAGATCCACAGAAGAACCAAAGTAACCGACATAGCTCAGCGAGCCGCAGAACTGAAGTGGCAATGGGCGGGGCACGTAGTTCGAACAGCTGATGGATGTTGCGGGCCCAAGGTGGTAGATTGGCGACCCCGCACCGGAAAGCGCAGCGTTGGTCGACCCCCACTGACGACATCAAACGTGTCGCAGGGAGCCGCTGGCAACAGGCGGCTCGGGATCGTTGTGTTTGGAAGTCCCTAAAAAAGGCCTATGTCCAACAGTGGACGTCTACAGGCTGGTAATAATGATGATGATGATAATGAACTGATCAAATAAAAATATTTCTCTTTCTTTCTTATGTGTGAGAATGATTGCCTCGTTGGTCTATAGGCTTAGCAGCCTATATGGCTTCGATCACAAGGTTCTGGGTTCGAATCCTGAATATTTCATTATTCTATGAAATTGGTGATGTTACACCCCCGTGCCTCGGAGAGCACGTTAAGCCGTCGGTCCCGGTCACTATCATCAACATCTGATAAAGATCATTAATAAATGAAGTGCTTTGCTACTTCGTTAACTAAACGTTCCTTCACCTTGCTGGCACCGACTTCATAGATATGCTTAAATAAATTAAAGCAACTAAATGACTTTTTTAAATTTATTAAATTTTTTTTAATACATGTTTTTACTATGTGTACAAAATCGCAATACCTATTTCTGTTTTCAAAACCTATTTCTATAGATCAATTAATCGTATTTCAAAGTGGACACAAAATAACCAGGAATACCTATACGGGTAAAATGTACTGGTAAGTCTAATGAATCCGGTACACGCATGTTTGAATTGATTCCAACCGTCCGTCGCTCAGAGAATGTTGCAACAGTTATTTGCTGAAAAATGTTCCCGCGCTACCTGCTATCGGGTATCGGCGGGTATTACGTACCCCATGAAAAAAACATCCCGTCAGCCTTTGACTTTGATCAATACAGTTGAAATAAAAACCTACATTCCGACCGCGCGGGCGGATTCGCAAATTTTTAGCGCGATTTGATCCAATTTATCAGTTCGCCTCCGAACGTAATGGTTGTTTGTTTTTATCATAAAAACGGTAGACGTTTACGGTGAACCTTTCCACGGGTAAATAAAAAGAAATTGATTGTGGTAAATAAGAAATCTGATTTAAGTAAGTAGGCATATTCTAATGATCCATAAAGTACTTATTGTATTCAAAATACCTGTTTACATTAGCCGTAGCCAATTTAGACGTTTTAATTACTTATCTAAGAGAGCAGCGCAAAATGACTGACAAGTCCGGAAAATAATTATCTATTGTAGATTAGACAAATAGATATTTTCAAATACACACACCGGCATATTTAGCGGAACATAAAAAAAAGATTGCTGGCTGGTTTATACGTCATTTAATTTAAAAAGAAATATTTTGATATTAAGAAAACAACTGAACATCACATTTTATGCAATTGTTTTAATTTTATTTAAATACACGTTATCTGGAGCGAACTTCGCGTATTTCTTCCTTGTGAGTTTGATTTAAAACTTCATTGAAATACTGTTTTTTGTTAGTTTTTTTTTAATCGCGTATCTTTCTGGAGTTGAGGACTCAATTATGCCTGACTTAGCCGCAACGGAGATTGCCAGGGCACTCGAAATACGAAGAAATGGTCAAACCTACTGACATCAAGAGATCTTCGTCGACCAGTTTCAACGATCCATCGCAGTATCCAACGGTTCAGGGAGACCGGTACTTATGTGAGAAGAGGACAAGGCAGAAAAAGACGCACTTCGAGTAGGGATGATCGTTTTATTCGGCTTCGTATATGCAGGAAGCCCCGTTTGGCAGTCGTCCAAGCCGACATGAGTTAGAAGCAGTTCTGGGTATAACTGTAAGTGAGCCTACGGTAGGAAGAAGGTTCGAAGAAGCTGGTTTGGGTTAATTTGTGCCCGCCAAGGCTCCGAGGCTCGAGCTAAATCATCGTAGAAACAGGTTAACTTTTGCTCAGGAACATCGACTTTGGAACGCGTACCAATGGAGTATTGATTAGTGATGAGTGCAGAATTCTTTTAAATTAAAATTGACGGCAGGTAAAGAATATATAGACGCGAAGGAGAATGATACATTCAGACAAATTTTGAAACTACAGTTGCATACGGTAGTGGATCAATAATGGTTTGGGCGGGCATTCAATCACTAGATTGACAGAGGAAGTCTGACTGCAGACAGCTATATCAGAGAAGTTTTAGAAGAAAATATCGTACCGTTTGCCCCATATATCGGTGACGATTTTGTTGTTATGCAGGATAATGCTCGGCCGCATACCGCTCGGGTAACTCAAGCTTATCTTAATGATATGAATATCACTGTTATGGAGTGGCCGGCGAGATCACCGGATATGAACCCAATAGAGCACATTTGGGACTTATTGAAAAGAAAAGTTAAGTCCAGAATTCCAACGTGGGTGAATCGCCGTAGTTGGGGAATGGCGGAGACTATCCCAGGAGACTTTAATAAGAGCACGTGGAGAAAATACGCGATATTAATCACCATTTTTCTAATTTAATTAATTGTTATTTTAATATTAATTTTCACTTTTCCCGTTTACATGAAGAGTTCAAAAATGTACTATTTTTCACAAATAGCCTTTACTCGCAAAATCTGTTCTTAATGTGATCTCATTTTAAGTAAAACAAATGAAACTTTAACTAACAAAAGAAGTGTAGTAAGTAGATTTATATAATAAAGCGATATTTTTTATTATGTACCTTTTTTATGTTCCACTAAATATGCCTGTGTGTTTACTTCCTAGTTACCACACAGACAGAACAGTTATGTGTAGGTACTACGCAACGTTTGTAACTATATGTGTAGGTACCATCGCAGACGCGCAGGTAGACCTACCAGCCATATGTAAAACCAAATTTTGCGATACCTATGCTTTCAGATAATTGTAAAACTAAGTTAAGTACCTACCTATTCTTTATGATTAGTAATAATTACATAACTAAATAATTCCAATACTCATCCAATATCATCCAATGCTTTTGAATTTCGTATGAGCTTTCGTTACTGTAATTTATTATTCACAACACTATAAATTAGTTATGTTAGCTAAAGTAACAACTTCAATATAATATGATATAAACTTTCAATATGAAGTACAAGTAATTTTAAGTAGTCGATATTCAGTTCGCTGTGCGGAGTTGGGAAATTAGTGGTATTGTAACATCCCAGCAGTACCCTATAAAACTGTTGATACAAAATTAAAGAAATGTCGATATAAACAACTTGTTTGTATGTTACATATAAAATATCTATAGTTTTTAAAAGTATAATATGGAATCTCTTTTGATTGCAATAATAAATGTCCACTTAAATTTGAGAGTATCTATAAACATACTATATCGAATACAGCTTTGCTTAAATTGCACAAAACGTCTTTAAAATGGTATTGAGGTTTTTAATATAATTTTTTTCGAAACTGTATAGTTTGCGCGAAAGATACTTCCAAAGTGGTAAAATGTGTGTCCCCCTGTAACTTCTAAAATAAGACAATATTTTTTAGACACTACTTGGTTTTAACAACTTAGCTTTTGTCGCAAGGGACATTATTTAGTTAAAAACAAAATGAAATATCAATCAATATAAAGTTTATAACTAATATAGTATAAGCAAAGTCAAGAGCATAAACTATACTACAGTACTATATAGAACTATTGGGATATAATTTGACAGCACGGAAAATACTGGGATGCACCCATCTCATCCTATGAGAACACGTTAAGCGGTCTCGGTTCATCATCATCATTATCATTCTATCATTGACCCACTACACAGCCAGACCTCCCTCTTCGTAGTAGAGGGGATATAGAGTTTATACCCACCATGCTGCTCCAATACAGGTCGATGGTCACAGTTATTGGACATCATTGACTTAATATGATAGTGACCTTTACAAAGTCAAACATTATCACCGTTAACATTTAAATAATAATAATAATAAATATTATAGGACAATTATCGAGATACGAGGATATGAACAAAAACAACTTTTAATTTCTCACAAATATTTATTTTTTACTTAATTAACAATTCATTTAAATCATTATATTCTGCCTTCCAAACACAGCGTATATCATATTATTTGACCGAGCGAAGATCACAAGACCATCCTTCACCAGCCGCGCGCTATAAAATACATTATAATTATCTACGAGAGTAATCCTATATAAAACACGCTATGTATAAAACTGCACCTATTCGCTGAATCACAAAAACCACACATAGAAGTCACTTCGTCAATTTAATAAAATAACAGGCGCAAATACTTTTGTTCCTCAGGCCGCTTTGCACAGTGTTCTATCCGCAAGGACAGTAACTAAACGGTTATAGGTCGGTAACTATCCGGCGAGCGTCGCTATCAATTTAGAACAAATTCTAAAATCAATGTCATTGAGAGGCGACGAGAGCAGTGATATTTCAATGCGAATTACAGTTAGGTAGTTGGACAAATAATAACCAAATATAACTACACAGTGTCTCCTCTGGTAAATGCCAGTCCATAGGAAAAAAATTTTTCACCTGACAAACCCCTGATTGTGACATCAGCAGTTGTAGTAGGTATAATATAATATATAGGCAGAGATGCGATTTATTTGAAATACTTCTAATTTCAAATGCAAATACAAAATGCAAAATACCTATTTTGCATTTTGCATTTAAATGCCCTTTAGTAAAAAGCATTTTGTATTTTATTTGAAATACCTTTAGAGACGTATTTTGTATTTTTAATATTCATTTCAAAATGCAAAATACTTTGTGATTAAGTTTAGCGAACATTATCAGCCAAACTAAATGAAATGAACTACTAAATAACTCTTGTATTGCCGAATTTCACCGATAGACACACACACCTGCAAAAAATAATTAATAATAATGAAATAAGAACTAGATACATAATAACCGAAATAAATGGCCACACAATTAACACACACATACGATTTCGTCAAAAGGTATTTTATTTTGAAAAAGTATTTTGAAAATAGCTATTTTGCATTTAGCATTTGAAATACAAAACGTAAAACTATTTGGTATTTTGCATTTGAAATAGTAAATATAAAAAGTATTTTGCATTTTTACATCTCTGTATATAGGGATCTTCTGTCCCATTCTCGTCAAATGAAAATTTATAGTTTGTACTGTGTTATTAAGACGTAAGTACCTATAACGTCACGACATAGTAAGGCCGTCTCTGTCGAACTCTTAATATTTAAAATCAAGTATTTTTTATCATTTGATCAATTTTATTAGTTTCTCATAATAATATTTGTTATAACATCAAGTTTCGGCATTTTGATATCAGCCATCTACCCAAGCGTAGATGATTTCTGTCAGTGTTTCTCTACGTGTGGTTTTGATTAGCGAAAACGACATTTTAATTTCAACCACGCAAGAAGTAAACGCGTAACAAAACACGACAATTCCGTCACATATATGACGTCTTAAATAAATGCTGTTTACAAGCTTTTATTTAACTTGCTCTGTTAATCTCTTGAATCTTTGAAGTAATCTACCTTTGAGTCTACTGTGACGTTCAATTGGACTTCACTTTGAACCTTACAATTATTAATCTAAAACTATACTTACGTATCTTGTTACCATGGATTTGGTCTGATGATGTCGAAATCGAAAGGCTATAGGAACTCCTAAGCCAAACCATATAAACCCGTTGAGTTTGGATTCATTTTGACGTCCGACTGCCGCATCGGGTAGTGACCCTGCTTCTGCGTTTTAGGCTGTGGGTTCGATTCCCACATCTGGAAAATGTTTGTGTGATGAGCATGGATGTTTTCCAGTGTCTGGATGTTTATCTATATATTATAAGTATTTATGTATATATATATTTACATATATATACATAAATACTTATATATATACTTATGTATATGTATATTTATATATATATATATATATATTCATATAGCTACCATAACACAAGCTACTTACGAGTATGCTTAATTTGGGGCTATGTAGCGATGTGTGTAATTGTCCTATAATATTTATTTATTATTTGTTTTGGCAAAGTCTAGAGTTAGTTGCCTTTTAAAGCATATTTTACATAAAAGCTTGTTTTTAATATATTTCTAAATATTATTATCTGGTATTGCTTTTCGTTTAATATAAGGCATTGATCTGTACAAGCAAATCAAATCGTTTTGATTACTGGCCTTACATTTAGGCCTGGAATACACTTGCTCTTTAATAAACATACTTTGTTTGCTAGCAACTACTCTCTCTCTCTCTCCATACAGTGCATGCTCTCCTTGCTACTCACTCTGTGATATTTTAGAAGCAAGATGTTAGAGGACATACACTTGTCCATTATGGCAAGATTTGTTTTTCTGGTCAGGTCAAGGTCTATGATTAAGTAGCATCTTTTCTAAAGTAGCATGATTCTGCTCGTTGGTCTAGTGGTTAGCCGATGTGGCTTCGATCACGAGGTCCTGGGTTCGATTCCTGGGTCGGGTCACGGAATATTTCTGAGCTTTTTCATTCTTCTATGAAATGTTCAGTACATTCCAAGCTCGGAGTCTGGAAGTTGGTGGTGTTACACACCCGTGCCTCGAAGAGCACGTTAGGCCGTCGGTCCCGGTCACTGTCATCAACATCTGATAGTGATCGTTAATAAATGAAACATTATCACCCTAAGCCCGCCAACCCGCATTGGAGCAGCGTGGTGGGTGTACGCTCCATATCCCCACTCCTATAAGGAGGGAGGCCTGGCCCTGTAGTAGACCGTTAATAGGCTGATAATGATGATGATGATGATCTTGTACTACTATATAGCTGGATTAAACATATCGGGCATCAGTTTCAAGACCTATCTGTACCAAATCGTTTACTTCCGTTTTATTATACAGACATGCTATTTTACTTATTTTGATATTGTACCGACATAACTAATTTAAACTTGCGATCCTGCTATCGAAAACTTATAACCATTAATACGATATTCTGGTTAACTGGTACCTTATCACGTAACATGAGTATAAACTATAAATTGAACCTAATAAATGTGTAATTTTGTAGTTTTGTCTGTGTACACGCCATAGACATTAAAGAGCCAGAGCTCGATAAGATAATTATATCTCGAGATTAAAGATGCAGACAAAGTTTGCGCCGTCCGCATTCTTTGTTACGTTTAACATAATAGATCCACGCAGATAGAAGACAGTGTGATCTAACCATTTGCTATTTACGCGACGAAACGCAGAATCGAAATCGTTCGTTGACGTTCTTTAGTTTACACACAAATGCATTTGTATGTCATGCATAGTTATCACCTAAGTCTGATCCATATAAATTGGCAATAAAGGTCGTTAAACCCTTGAGAGCAGAATAGACAAACTACTATCTATCTCTCTCTTATCTTTTATATTTGCACTCCCACTTAAAAAGTTTCGTCGGTTGGCAACATTGTTAACATTGCCATTGTAGATAAGAGTTTGTCTACTCCTTTGCACTCGAGTATGGAGGGTAGAGGAAAGGAGGATCATCTGTGTATATGAAAAAGGGTCCGTCAAAATGTATTAGATTAGGATGGCGCCACAGTTGCATCAAAGTAACTCTCAAAAGAAGCGCCAAATATTGTTAGAGTATATTTTTTTTTGTTTTGAGATTTACGTCCACTTGGACAACTTTTCACAACACAAATTTTACCCACAACTGTTCTGTTATTCACTCACTTTTTCATAAAATTAAATGTTTATATATCAATAACCGTACTATTTACTGTTTACGAACTAAAATCACTCTAAACGCACGTTTGGTTATAATTCTGTAAGGGTTATATTTACCACAATATTTTGTACAACGTAAGTTGTTGAAGTTCTCAATAATTAACTACTTTAGTCGATAATGACATTAAATTTTTGAACTCGGCATACTTCAATTCATCTACGATTGCTACATTCATACCATACCCTGTGCATCCACTAGCGCGATTGTGGAGGATTTTTGAACTGTTATTTAACGCATACAACTGGACACTTTTTCAACTTTTCTCCCATATATATTCTCCTTTCCTCTACCCTCCATACACTCGAGGCATCAACACCCTTCATTGCTAATTCATATGGCTCGGACTCTAGCCAAACTATACATGCCCTCGAGATGAGTATTTGTCTATGGTTTGAAGTGCAGCACGCCATTTCTATTGCCTATTTATCAATATGTCTATGGTAGATACATGTGAAATAAAAATGTAAAAGTAATTAAAATCAACATTATTTTACTTAATTAAAATTTATTTTTATTTCGATGTCCATTATAAGTATAATTAAGCTAATGAGGTGACACATCTATTCGCTTGCTTAATTTATTATCTATTATAAAAAAAATAAAAATGTAAAAAAAAACTTAACATTGATCTAGTCTTTTGAGCACCCTTCTACAATATTGTGAACAATATTATACAAAAAAATCATTTATATATAATATTTCTTCCATTTCAACGGAAAATAAATTCATTGTTTAAAAAAAAAAGTTGCTGAACAGTTTCATATAAAAACGACGTTCTCGCAATGCCCACTACTCTAGCGACTATTAAAATTAAGCTATTTATACTAATATTTATTATTTTACACAACAAATTCCATTTATCGGTTATTGAAATTAATTGCATTAAATGGTATTTATTATATTTGCCTTACAATTTGGAAGAAAAGTACTGCCAAAAGTCTAGGTTAAAATAGCAATAAACGGCTTATTTAATTAGGGCAGTAGGCTTAGGATGCGCAGGAAGACCAATCTAGTGTATAGAAAAAGTCATCCTCGTCGAAAATGGCAAATTCATAAATATCGGTTTCTCTTTTGCTCCAAAGCAAAAGAAAGCTATTTTCGATTTCGCGCTATGGGGAAGGCTAGTGTCAAAGTGGCTGGTAGATGCCTTTACATTACACATTTGTATGGGAATATAATAATAACGTATTGCAACTACAATGACGCGTTAAGATGTCCCAAATCGCAATCAAATTAAAGAGCATTTTAATTGAAAAATTATTAAAGCTTTTGTTAGAGGTTTTAACTTCGTAAAAAATAAATTCAACCTAGTATTTGAGGTTATGTCGAAAAGTGAGTGAGGAAACGGTGAATATGTCACCGGAAAATAGCGAGAACCGCAAAATTATAAATTCCCAGGAAATTTATAAACTTTCGTAGGATTCTAAACGACAGATAAATTATATTATTTTACGCCCACATTTTCGTAATTTGATAAACTTACCGAACTCACGCGTAAAATAATAAGTTAGCAATAACTAAACGTCATGTGCGCTCTGATTGGTTGAATACGTCGAATCAGAGAGCAGTGTGTTATTTTCCGTATTTTTAAGAAGCGTAAAATTAAAAGCTCTTCTGTGATTGGTCGAACCGTTTAGGATCTTACGTATGGATATCCGTTAGTTTATAAATTGACCACGAGATGTCGCAAATTGATAAATTTAAACGTTAATCTTGTTATCTTCCGGTGACAAATACATAGCTAAATTGCTTGGTGTTTTACTGTTAGACTCCAATTAAATCATTTATTTAAAATATATAGATTTATTGTTCTTGAAGAGAAACACTGACGCAAATTTCTGACATAAACTATCAATTCAGAATGGAATATGCTGTAAACTATTTTGTACTACAAAATCATTTTGTGTAATGTGCAGCCTCGAGTTGAAATCAGAGGTGTTAGGTAGAAACTATAAATTGATTTACAATAACATAGTTTTAAGGATTTTTAAATTTTTCTTCATCATTTATTAATGTTTCGGAACAAAAACCCGTCACAGACGAACAGTTTACGATAGAACGCTGTACGGTGGCGCCATCTGCCATTAGTTTTGACCGACCTTCCCCATTGGGAGACTATCTTTTTCTCTACACGAGATGTGTATTCGTGCGCATCCTAAGCCTACATCTAACACATAATCTTAAGCATTAAAGTAATACACGCAATATAAGTACTTCATAGATTACATTGTACATTAAACTTTTTAAAAATAATATTAGTCAAGTTTATGAAGCGTTTATGACTGTCGAGACATGCTGCATTTTCCGTTCAAAATACTGAAGTGTTTACAATCATTTCCAGTGTGAATGCAGACACCAACTTTTCATTCACACTACAATGCGTCAAATATAAATAGCGATCACAAAGTCCATGTTCTGTCTTTGTGTAATATACACGTTGATTCGATGCGGAAATGCTTTTTTGTGGTTGTACATCTATATAGTTTACGGAATAATTTTTTTTATTTATGACTCAAAAATACACTGAGCAGGCGCCAAATTAGTTCGACGTCGACACGATTGGTTGTGTACTGCGTGACCGTCAAATTATGTTTAAAAGTAAAAGGTACTTGTTATTTTTGAGTTAAAGAAAACTAAGTTATGGTTAAATTTCGTTTACAAAATACAAATAATTGTGTACTAAAACAATTTCTTCCTGTATATAACAATCATACCGTCTGAAGTTCTCCATTGGTATGAACGGAAACTATAATATGCTTGAAAAAGCAGACATGCGAGTTACACAGGGCGCGGACGCTAAACGTGACTAATATTCTTTCTATCTGAGCGTGAAGCTTGTGCTATGATCACTATCATACAAATCTTAATAACAACCCAACGTCCTGTCACAGCTACGCGATAACTTATCCATTTCCAAAATGCAAAGGACGCTTCTTATTATTTTAAAGGACATAATGTTTTACGTACAATTAATTATATTTACTCACCATTCACTACCGGTGACACCAGATGGACGGCCTCCGTGGCGCAGTGGTATGCGCGATGGATAACACGGAGGTCCTGGGTTCGATTCCCGGCGGGGCAGATTGAGATTTTTCTTAATTTGTCTTGGTCTGGCTGGTGGGAGGCTTTCGCCGTGGCTAATTACCACCCTACCGACAAAGACGTACCGCAAAGCGACTTAGCGTTCCGGTACGAAGTTGTGTAGAAACCGATAGGGGGTGTGGAATTACATCCAACTCCCAACAAGTTGGTCTGCTTCCATCTTAGATTGCATCATCACTTAACATCAGGTGTGATAGCAGTCAAGGGCCAACTTGTAGTTGATAAAAAAAAAAAGATTCCGGGATTTATACATGTTCCCAACATCCCCTCCCCCCTAGATCGGTAAAGTTATATTTGCTTGTTATTAAGATTTCTATGATTTGGACAGAAGTATAACCTCGCGAACGTGTTCTGGCTGTAGATGCTGTTGGTGCGATTGCATCAGAAGGGTCTGTAGGAGGGCGGATACTTGGCGGGTGTCGCGGCGAGCGTGGCGGCGGCCAGGTAGTGCCAGCCGAGCTGACGGGCGGCCTGGGCCAGTCGCTCCTCCACCTCCTTGGAAGGTCTCTCCTCCAGTATCTTGGTGAGCAGCTTGATGGCGCGCCCCCAGTGCTTCAGGCTGAAGCAGTGCCACACGCCGTAGTGGATTGCCTGTAACATACATGACCATTATATGACATTACATTCACCCGTAAACTCCATCTTATAACTAAATGCACTAAAGTGTCAATTCAAATTAAATTTTTTAAACTACAAATGGTAATTTTTTTTTTATCGTCTACAAGTTGGCCCTTGACTGCTATCACACCTAATGTTAAGTGATGATGCAATCTAAGATGGAAGCGGGCTAACTTGTTAGGAGTGGGACGAATATCCACACCCCCTTCGGTTATACACGACATCGTACCGGAACGCTAAATCGCTTGGCGGTACGTCTTTGTCGGTAGGGTGGTAACTAACCAAGGCGAAAGCCTCCCACCAGCCAGACCAAGATAAATTAAGAAAAAGATTGAGAAATCTGCCCCGTCGGGAATCGAACCCAGGACCTCCGTCTTATAAATCCACCGTGCATACGACTGCGCCACGGAGGTCGTCAAAATATTGCTAATCACCGGCCGCCGACAGTAACTTTTTGTCAAGGTGACATTTTGTTACTGGCACCCACTGTAACTGTCATACGTTATTAGAGTTCTAGGGGAATTCAAGCAGTTGCTGTTGTGCTCTCGAAATACATAGAATAGAATATAAAAAAAATTTAACGAAAAAGACACTATTGGGTGCATCATTTATACAATACAAAAAATTAACTCTATTCTGAATTATGTACTATTTATAGATATTTTCCTTTGCCTAAGAGTACTTTTGAGCTTCGCTGAGAAGCCTCATGTCTACTGGCAGTTCTGCTGGCGGTACCTTGGCGTCGGTGAGGTCGGTGAACTTGAGCAGGTCGGCCATGTTGCTGTGCAGCGCCTCGGCGAGCTTCTCCTTGGCCGCCGGGCTCTGCGCGAGCGCCTTTAGTCGGCACAGGGCTGTGCCCTTCCGACAGAGCGCGTCTATTAAGTAGTTCTTCTGCTTCTCGTAATCTCTGTAATTGGACGAACGTAATTAAAAAAAAACGCTCTGAGTTACACGGCGTGCGATGGAGCGAGCTACATGGTGTATCTCTGCGTCATCAAATTGAAGAAGAAGAGAGCATTTGTTTCAACGAGCTGATAGACTTAAGGGTGCCAGTAAGAATGGGGACCTCGCACCGGAAAGTGCAAGTTGAACCTCCCACTAGGTGGACTTATGATATTTAGCGGTTTACATAGAGCTGACACAGTTGGCTCAAAACTGTGGTATTTGGAAATCCTTACAAGATGCCCACTCGTATGTCCAACAGTGGGCATCTATCGAATAAAGATGAATTAAACTGAAAATAAAACAAGAAGTTATCTGCTAATTGGGTATTTGACGCTAATCAAAAAAATCAAATTTATTTTTCAAAAACTTGATTGTATAACATATAAAATATGATAAAACTAATTAAATGGATCTAATTTGAATTTGAATATATCTGATTAGACAAAGACAGCCATACTGTGATGTGACGACACACGACAGTATCGCCATACTGGCTTAGTATAAAAATTCGTTTTGCGAGAAAAGGACAGAAGATCCCTACTTTTAAACCCTACCCCTACTTTTTATTCCCAAACATTTAAGTGCCTGTAACTTTGCAGATCTTAATCGGATTTTTATTATTTTTGCAGCGTACATTATTATTTTTATCCTAGTTTATAATAAAGTAATAAACTAAATTGATTCAAATACCCAACTAGCATCCTCTACACACTGCCTAACATGAATTATGATCAGGAGAGACAGTGTAAAAATAGAGGTTACAATGAGACATATGTTTTTTTTACTAAAATCGTTGTAGGTAGCGCTTTCACTTACTGTTTAATTTTAGTAGCGTCGCAACGGGTGTCATTCTTCATGCCGAGATGCGCCAGCAGCTTGTCCTGCTCTATCTGCTTTATGACCTGACCACAAATAGATACCATAGATAACAAGCAATATACCTTGCTTATAGATGTAAAGGTGATAACAAAAATTTCGATGAGACTGCATTTAACTAGCGCAGGACAGTATACGGTTCAACGCCATTTTAAAACTTATTGCGTGCCGAACCTATACGATTCTATAGAAGCTGAGGGGTTAATATCTTCAGGAACATAATGAATTTCTGAGCGCGCAATGTATTGCTAACAATGAAATACCAACGCTATCTATACCTAACCACTGCCGGCACGTAGCCACGTAGCGCGCGTCTTTTGAGTACTGAATATCTTTGAACTCTAAGAACAACTGATTGTGTTATTTATTATATTACATTTACATTGCTACTTTTTATTAAAAACTCTCTTACTTTATTAGATTTTTAATTAATCGTAATGAGATGGACTACATAGTGGACTCCATGCTGTAATTAGTTAAAAAAAAATAGTAAAAATTATACAATTTACAGTTGACAGTACAGTGTACGTTTGTCAACTTCTCGTCAGTCATTTTGCTGTTCATGGATTTAGTCGCAACGAAAAAAGAAAAAGAAATCAAAATAAAAATCAACAACAATCATGTATGATGAAAGGAAATCGATTCAACGATTTAACTCGATGTTGTTCCCCAACTGTGCGAGTACGAGAATAGCATAAATAGGGAAGAACCTAATATCTTTTGAATTTTAAGCGTTATTCCAAGTAACATGTTTTTTTCTTCATGGTTATAATATTTTCAACTTATACTCGAATCGCCGTAACTAGGCGAGTGAACTCGGGCAACCGAGGTGATGAATTTAGTGATAATTTAGAATTTCCTGACTCTGATATAAGTTTAGACGAATAAAATTTATTTCTTATAAATATCATAATAATATATAATGAATAATATAATAATAACGAAACAATATAATTTTTAGTACGCACAATATACGTTTATTATTTAAAAAACATCAACTATCCATCGTAGCACTATATCCCATCACTAAAGACGTCTATGGCGTAACATTAAACGTTATAACACTTTGCTTAATTTTTCTTTCAGTTTGATTTTATTTGTAGACCAGAACATTTTGGCTGGGTTTAACAGTTTAAAATTTAAGTTACTACAGCTATTAAAGATTTAATAAATTACAAATGTGGAACAGCTGAAATACTAAGTCATAATTTGTAAATCGCTTCAAGTTTCAAGAGTGAAACGGAAAGTTACTGACATATGTCACCCGCACCTTCTTAGAGCGCAAGCACTATAACAAGCGTATCGTCAAAACAGCACACGTACCTTTTCAGAAGTAGCAATCAACTGTTCACACCACGCTGTCGTGACGTCCGGCTCTTCCGTAGCGCTCGGCAATCTGTAACAATATTACATTGATAGTTAATAGTTTCATTTTTCACCGTTAAATTATAAAAAAACTGGCCAAGTGCGAGTCGGACTTGCGCACCGAGGGTTTCGTGCAAACCTGTTTTGTTACAGCTTAAAAGTATTATAGACCTGAGTATTTGATACTAGCAGTGCCACGGACTGTTCCGCGTTAGAAATATTTTTGTCCCGACCTATTTGTACCGCGTAACACTTCAGGTACAAAGTTCCGGATGAATAAAAACTATGATGACGATAGCAAATCTAGTAGATGTACTCGCACTTTTGCTGGCAAGCCGCTGCGAACGTTTGGTGCTAGATTCCCTATTACGTATGTTCGACATATTCAGCCTGTGGTTAGCCAGTCGCTGAGACCTTTCAGTGCTAGACTCTCTTACACGCCCTGCAGAGGTAATTGATCTTTGGCTGGCAAGCCACTGCGAACGTTCGGTGCTAGATTCCCTATTACGTATGTTCGACACATTCAGCCTGTGGTTAGCCAGTCGCTGAGACCTTTCAGTGCTAGACTCTCTTACACGCCCTGCAGAGGCAATTGATCTTTGGCTGGCAAACCGCTGCGAACGTTCGGTGCTAGATTCCCTATTACGTATGTTCGACACATTCAGCCTGTGGTTAGCCAGTCGCTGAGACCTTTCAGTGCTAGACTCTCTGTAGGGTACGTTACCTACGCTGCGATAGATGATGCTGATGATATAAATTAAACACTTCGATAACCCGTTAATAATTTTATTTCAGTCAAAGTGTTATGACGCTAATTTATTGCTAATTATGCTAAAATGGAATGGATTAAGCTTTGCTAATAAATACGAATGCACCCGGTTGCTGTCCGAATATGCACTGAGGTCGCCGCGCGTTTGCGGCGGCCGTATTGGATAGCTTGATCAGCAATAAGGTGTTCGATCGTAAGTATTGCATCGAACATGCTCCCGAGGGGAGAAAATGAGATGAAGTAAGCTGGGTAACAATACAAAAGTGTTACATGAAAATGAGTTATGCTAATGAAAGTTAGGACAATGCTGTTAGCTAGATGATTAACAAGATGAAAACAATAAAATCTTATAATCTAGTTACAAAATTACATAGTGACTCAAACGGTTGAGTCAGCCACTGAAAATACATTTTGCCTTTCGGCGATAGGAGACGTTGACGTATCACGCCTTTTTAGACGCAAACTAGACCACTTTTTTGAAAAGCTATGCTCATTACGCGGTTCGCACACACTCTCACTTACTTTGAATCCCTTATCGGATCACACGCCCTGCAGAGGTAATTGATCTTTGGCTGGCAAGCCACTGCGAACGTTCGGTGCTAGATTCCCTATTACGTATGTTCGACACATTCAGCCTGTGATTAACCAGTCGCTGAGACCTTTCAGTGCTAGACTCTCTTACACGCCCTGCAGAGATAATTGATTTTTGGCTGGCAAGTCACTGCGAACGTTCGGTGCTAGATTCCCTATTACGTATGTTCGACACATTCAGCCTGTGGTTAGCCAGTCGCTGAGACCTTTCAGTGCTAGACTCTCTTACACGCCCTGCAGAGGTAATTGATCTTTGGCTGGCAAGCCACTGCGAACGTTCGATGCTAGATTCCCTATTACGTATGTTCAACATATTCAGCCTGTGATTAACCAGTCGCTGAGACCTTTCAGTGCTAGACTCTCTTACACGCCCTGCAGAGGTAATTGCTCTTGGGTGGCAAGCCACTGCGAACGTTCGGTGCTAGATTCCCTATTACGTATGTTCGACACATTCAGCCTGTGGTTAGCCAGTCGCTGAGACCTTTCAGTGCTAGACTCTCTTACACGCCCTGCAGAGGTAATTGATCTTTGGCTGGCAAGCCACTGCGAACGTTCGGTGCTAGATTCCCTATTACGTATGTTCAACATATTCAGCCTGTGATTAACCAGTCGCTGAGACCTTTCAGTGCTAGACTCTCTTACACGCCCTGCAGAGGTAATTGATTTTTGGCTGGCAAGCCACTGCGAACGTTCGGTGCTAGATTCCCTATTACGTATGTTCGACATATTCAGCCTGTGGTTAGCCAGTCGCTGAGACCTTTCAGTGTTAGATTCCCTATTACGTATGTGCGACATATTCTGTCTGTGGCTATCTAGTCACTGAGACCCTTTGGTGCTATACTTTCTTACACGCCCTGCAGAGGTAATTGATCTTTGGCTGGCAAGCCACTGCGAACGTTCGGTGCTAGATTCCCTATTACGTATGTGCGACATATTCTGTCTGTGGCTATCTAGTCACTGAGACCTTTTGGTGCTATACTCTCTTACACGCTCTGCAGAGGTAATTGATCTTTGGCTGGCAAGCCACTGCGAACGTTCGGTGCTAGATTCCCTATTACGTATGTCCGACATATTCTGTCTGTGGCTATCTAGTCACTGAGACCTTTTGGTGCTATACTCTCTGGCAGATGCTTGCTATCTATTTATGCTCTTTCATCCTCAAGACGCCGTGCATGCCCTAAAGTCTGTCCTATTCGGCGTACAGTAGCCATTCTTGTCTGAGATGTATGTTTAGATAGTTGAGATTTTGTTTTAGGCATTATAACGTTATTTCATCAGAACAATGCGATTACTTCTAAGATTCAAACGGTGGTCCTTATTAGAAATTTGACTGAAGAAGTTGAGTAGGAAATACCTAGATTGAAGAAATTAGTAAATTTGGTAGAAAATGAAGTTGTTGAGAAAACAAAGAATTAAATATCGCCTATACCTACCTATATCGCCACGCAACGGCCGGGGCGGTGCGCACCGCACGTTTTTATTTTGCTAATATCTTTGAATCCCATCCGAATCTTTTTTCAATATTCTTTACAAGATTTTTTTAGTATTCTTTTCAAGCCCGTTTTAATGATCCACCTTTATGAACTAACTGCCAAAATGGCTGAAGCGCCTCACTACTCACTTCTTGGGGTCCGTGGGCGAGTCGATGCCGTGCAGGTACGCGATGTGCGCGCCCAGGAAGGTGGGGAACTTCTCCACCAGCTCCTCGTACGCCTGCTCCAGCTTCTCACCCTCTGAAACAACCACCAACCATCTATTATCACCAGCGCGTACGCGTCCGTCTTGTGGCCCAGCTCGTCCTTGGCGAACGACACCGCGCCCGTCAGCGTCACGCGGCCGCTATATACATAGTCTCACCCAGCTTGGGCAGCCACAGCGCCACGAAGTCCTTGTACGCGTCTGCGTAGTCGTCGCGCGGGCGCGGCTCGCGCGGTGCGCGGCGCGGCGGCTCGCACGCGACCAGCGCCAGCGCGTACGCGTCCGTCTTGTGGCCCAGCTCGTCCTTGGCGAACGACACCGCGCCCGTCAGCGTCACGCGGCCGCTATATACATAGTCTCACCCAGCTTGGGCAGCCACAGCGCCACGAAGTCCTTGTACGCGTCTGCGTAGTCGTCGCGCGGGCGCGGCTCGCGCGGTGCGCGGCGCGGCGGCTCGCACGCGACCAGCGCCAGCGCGTACGCGTCCGTCTTGTGGCCCAGCTCGTCCTTGGCGAACGACACCGCGCCCGTCAGCGTCACGCGGCCGCTATATACATAGTCTCACCCAGCTTGGGCAGCCACAGCGCCACGAAGTCCTTGTACGCGTCTGCGTAGTCGTCGCGCGGGCGCGGCTCGCGCGGTGCGCGGCGCGGCGGCTCGCACGCGACCAGCGCCAGCGCGTACGCGTCCGTCTTGTGGCCCAGCTCGTCCTTGGCGAACGACACCGCGCCCGTCAGCGTCACGCGGCCGCTATATACATAGTCTCACCCAGCTTGGGCAGCCACAGCGCCACGAAGTCCTTGTACGCGTCTGCGTAGTCGTCGCGCGGGCGCGGCTCGCGCGGTGCGCGGCGCGGCGGCTCGCACGCGACCAGCGCCAGCGCGTACGCGTCCGTCTTGTGGCCCAGCTCGTCCTTGGCGAACGACACCGCGCCCGTCAGCGTCACGCGGCCGCTATATACATAGTCTCACCCAGCTTGGGCAGCCACAGCGCCACGAAGTCCTTGTACGCGTCTGCGTAGTCGTCGCGCGGGCGCGGCTCGCGCGGTGCGCGGCGCGGCGGCTCGCACGCGACCAGCGCCAGCGCGTACGCGTCCGTCTTGTGGCCCAGCTCGTCCTTGGCGAACGACACCGCGCCCGTCAGCGTCACGCGGCCGCTATATACATAGTCTCACCCAGCTTGGGCAGCCACAGCGCCACGAAGTCCTTGTACGCGTCTGCGTAGTCGTCGCGCGGGCGCGGCTCGCGCGGTGCGCGGCGCGGCGGCTCGCACGCGACCAGCGCCAGCGCGTACGCGTCCGTCTTGTGGCCCAGCTCGTCCTTGGCGAACGACACCGCGCCCGTCAGCGTCACGCCCGCAGATATGCTCGAGCGGCTGATCCTAAACATGAGCGATAACTTGCATTGGATTCCCGACAAGAAACCTTTTAAATTACATTGAAAAACAACATAAAAAGTCCAGTTCTTGCCAGCAAGCGTACTCTTCCCAGTGGGACAGTTTGACACTTACTTCTCAGCAGCCACAGGCGTGAAGTAGAGCGGCAGTAGTTCGCCGTTTCCCAGAGACACTGACGTAAACTTCTTCCCACCAGTTAACGCCTGAAACATATCAAATGTAAAACTTTTACTTGTTTCTCTAACAGATTCATACACATAATTATTATTATTGCTATATTTTGTTGAATGCTTTATTGTTATTATTGACTTTTATCTATTATTTTTGACTTGAAAAGTTGGAGAAAGGAGATGGATGGTCCATTTCAGCTTCACTCTTGTACCACATATCATTAAAATGGAAAAAATACAAGGATTTTATCAAAAATAAAATAAGTGAACGAAACGAACTAAATAAACGTTGGTTAAAAAATGAATTGCCTAGTTTTTGAGCTATTAAAAGATGGCGTCGTTCTAATATTAGTCTGTAGGTATGGAGGGTAGAGGAAAGGAGGATCATCTGTGTATATGAAAAAGTGTCCGTCAAAATGTATTAACCCCTGTGGGCCTGACATTCAAACCTTCTTTGAGGCCCGCGGCTACCCGGGTAGCGACGGAGCTATAATGACAGCTGTCATTATTTGCCTGACGGTTGCCAGGGGACCCCTCGGGGCTGTGAAACTTTAAATTAGGATGACGCCACAGTTGCATCAAATTAACCCTCAAAAGAAGCGCCAAATATTGTTAGAGAATATTTTTTTTGTTTTGAGATTTACGTCCACTTGAACAACTTTACACAACACAAATTTTACCCATAACTGTTCTGTTATTCACTCACTTTTTCATAAAATTAAATGTTTATATATCAATAACCGTACTATTCACTGTTTACGAACTAAAATCACTCTAAACGCACGTTTGGTTATAATTCTGTAAGGTTATATTTATCACAATATTTTGTACAACGTAAGTTGTTGAAGTTCTCAATAATTAACTACTTTAGTCGATAATGACATTAAATTTTTTAACTCGGCATACTTCAATTCATCTACGATTGCTACATTCATACCATACCCTGTGCACTACCTGTGCACTTTTTCAACTTTTCTCCCATATAAGATGACTCTCCTTTCCTCTACCCTCCATATATGTAGGTGATAAATATGCGGTGACATTGGTTTGTCAAACTCAAAATATGTCATTTTTGACAAGTCTTTCTTTTCGCGTTCTGGGCTTTGTTTTTAGCTATAATACATTTTAGACATAGACAAAGCTATAATAAGAACAAAACTCAATATATTAATCTGATTTTTCAGTAATGTACCTATGTAAACAGTAACCATCAAATCAAATGGACCATACGTCAATAAACACTGACAGCAAAAGTCAAAACAACATCAATCCGCCACCTGGAGAATGTCTACCATAGATAATATAAATTATCTAATATCCGCCATGATTATACGGAAAGTGTTGCATTGTCTTGGAGACAATAAATATTATTTCGCCTAAATAAAAGTGAATTCAGAGATTTGGCTAATCAAAACTAGATTATTAATACATTTAGTTTTTTTTAACTTATGTACAAAATGTGAGTCTGTGCTCCATACAATTTTGGACCATCTCCTTGAAGCTGATGGGAGCTTTCAAACGCTTTTCACGTTTCATTACACCAAATTGATAAACTATTTCTGCAAATATTTGCCATATATTATATTTTGATGGGAACTTGTTATACCCATTATTCTTAACAAAAGGGATACTTATTTATATATTTGGTATTTTTGGAAAGTTGCACACGCTATTTGCCATCCGGACAAAGTCGCGATCGTCTGCTACTATAGGATAAATTTAATTTGGATATACTAAATAATATATGTTTAATGTACCAATGTATGTATCCAATAATATTGTTACGGATGACCCCTCGGAGGAATTACGAAGTAGATTCAGTGAGTTAAAAGCGAGCTGTCGTTGAGTCAAGACGGTTGAAGGAATGTAGGGAGATGTTCCCTGAGAGTGTGCGTGTGAGGACGATGGATCTGTAGTGGTCCCCCAGTGTGGTTGGGGTGTGTGGCCGTGAGGTGCCGAGGCAGATAATCGTCGCCGCCGTGATGGGTTCCTTCAGGATTAGAAGCGTGAAACGACGGCGTCGCAGCGTGCTGCATCAAATCTTGTACAACAAACTATTTCTTGGTTAATAAAGTCTAGTTCTCCTTGTTGTGTGGTTGTTCTTCCAATCCCCGACCCCTAGGTCGTAACAATATTAAAATAATAATATTAGAATTATTAACAAGTAAGTACCTGCGGCTGCGACAGGTAAGCGTCAAGCGTGATCGGCTGCGCCAGTCGTTGCTGAATGATGACCGGCATCTCCGACAGTCGCTCGAGCAGCGCGCGATTGTCGTGTCGCACGCTGAGGCGCAATGTGTATTCGCCTTTTTCCACTTTCGCCGAGTACTGAGAATGGTGTTATGAATCGATATAAGATGTACGCAAATTGTCTCGCAAGCAGTGTTACATTATAACATTGCCGTATTAGGTAGGCCCCGTTATTTGTAATAATCTACCAACTAAATGCCCCGTTGGTCCAGTGGTTTTATACTATAGACTGGCAAATAATAAGTTTGTTGGTTGGCATTATTGCCAACCAACATTGACATATTAATACTATGGACTTCGGGCCAGCGCAAAAAAGTGTCTGAACCAAAAGAGAGATAAAACGCGAAAAAAATATCTAATCGCATTCAGTCTCATATTAGCTTACTGAGAGAATACACGTTAATTATGTTTTAGAACAATGACTCCATAGAGTTATTTTGTTGTTTAATATTTGAATTTTTTAATTCCTTCATTTCTGAATTGAAAATAATTTATATTATTAATTAATAAACTATTTTTTAATATTATATTAATTTTTGAATATTAATCAAAAAAGTTTTACCATAATGGTCAAATGGAACCTTTTCGTCCGTCCGTCGGTCCGTCCTTCACACTCGATTATTAAAACTAAAAGAATTATCTACATGAAATTTGGAACAGTTATTTAAAACAATGACCTAACGTCATTGTAGTAAAAAAATATATTGGTTGGTACTAGATTTATCCCAGCATACGGAGGTCACTGATACATTTAAAGTTTGCTGTGAATATAATATAAGGTTAAAGATGCCAAAAGAATTCTAAGCTACCTACTCCACACCATTTATGTTGTCGTATTTTCACGAGAAGCTACCATGTCAAAAAAAGGCTGCCATGGCAACCGTCAGTCAAAGCTGATTACTTACTGCAAGCATTTAAACCGTTGCAAATTAGACTGTATAACAATAAAATAAGACATATATTACAATGTTTTAGTTAGTTTATAAAAATACAAATACATTCTAGTATATATAAGATATCTCGGTACACTTTTGTCGTGAATTTTGCATTACACCCGAAGTCCATTGTACTAACTATTAATATGTCAATGCCAACCTACAAAACTTATTAATTGCCGCGGAGTGCAAATATATGGGTAAGAGAGACATAGATAGTAGATTGCCTTATCCTTTGCTCTTAGGGTTTTTAACTTTCGAGGGTTCAGCTCGGAGTATAGCTTCTAACACTCAAACGGAAATCAACTTATTTTAACAAATCTAGTGCAAACTTTCATCCTAGGACAACTGGACATGTACTTAAAATTGATTTGCGTTTGAGTATTCAGGAGTAAAGAGGGAAAAATAATAATTTTTTGCTCTTCTTTTCTTTGTAATTTATTTTTGTCACTTACTAATGACAAAGTGTGGGTTGTGTAAGTGAACTATTCAACTGTTTTCAATTCCAAATAAATAAAATAAAATACCTTGGAAGGGTAGGCGTCCCCGACGGCCATGAGCTGTTTGCAGCTGTTGTACAGCATCCACATCTGCGACTCGAACTCCGACTCGTACAGCATGTCGCACAGCATGGGCACTATCGGCGACACCTGCGATGCAATACCAATTTTTAACAATAATAAACCTTTTCAAAATGTTTTTTAACCAACGAAAAAAAACTAAGGAGGTTCTCAATTCAACAAGTATATCAAATCGGACAACTCTGTAAAAAGTATGACCATACATAACTTTTTACAGAGTTGTCCGATTTTGATAATTCTTTTTTTAATAGAAAGGACATACTTCCAAGGTGGTCCCATTGTCACCATGTTAGGATCTGATGATGATATCGTGGGAAAATTGAAGGAACTCTTCAAATTTTATAGGCACACTTGCAGCGATTTCGGTTTTTGTGTAAGTATCGGTAGCTTTTTGGCTACAAATGCCGTATAATATACTACGACAGTATAGTACGAGTACATGACGTGGCGATAAATCACTAAAAAGTAAGAAATAAAAATTTTTACCGAACAACCACTAGTTGTTTTAATTTACTTAAGCATATCAAGGAGTCGGTGCCAGCCAAGGTTTCTACTTTATTGGCTGGCACCGACTCCTAGATATGCTTAAGTAAATTAAAGCAACTAAATGACACAGATACTTTTTGCTTTTTAGTGCGTTTTGAGTCGGTTATTCGGTTCGGTATTCAAAACAGGTTAGCCCTTGACGACTGCAATCTATCTGAAGGTAAGTGATGATGCAATTTAAGACGGAAGCGGGCTAACCAGTTCCGAATAAGATGAAATCCACACTCTATTTGGTTTTTACATAACATCGTCCCGGAACCCTAACAGACCAGTCGACCTCGACCCAGTCGGGGTTGAAGCCCAGGACATAAAACCACCGCGCACACGTCTGCGTCGTGGAGGCCGTCAAGTCTGCACGGCCTACGTGGCGCAGTGGCATGCGCGGTAGATTCATAAGACGGAGGTCCTGGGTTTGATTCCCGACAGAGCAGATTGAAATTTTTCTTAATTTGTCTTGGTCTGGCTGGTGGGAGGTTTTCGCCGTGGCTATTGACAAAGACATACACCTTAGCGATTTAGCGTTTCGGTACGGTGTGATAGCAGAGGCTAGCAGAGGCAGAGGCTTCTGCGGAGAAGAGGATACCCCGAGACACGCAATTTTCGAGTGCCCGGCTTGCGCGGATCTAAGACTGGTGGCACAACGAGCAAACAGCGATGTAGGGCCCCAAAACCTTATAACGCGTATGCTCAGCAGTGAGGAAGACTGGCACACATATGCTGAAATGCTAAGGTGCATAATGAAGAGGAGAGAGGAAAGAGAAAAAGAGGAGAAGAAGAAGAGAGAAAATATGTAAGAGGGGGCATGAAGAAATGCGTTGCGGTACCGTGCCAATCCTCGGAGTCTTGAGGAGGTCGTTTTAGTCCGTGCAAGTCGGACATACCTTGCCGAGAGGCAGAAGTCCGGAGGGATTTTTTCCTCCTCGTCAGAGAAAAAAAATAAAAGGTGTGATAGCAGTCAAGGGCCAACTTGTAGTCGATAATAAAAAGTATATCTCACCTCGGTGGCTTTGGCTATGTGGAAGGTGTAGGTGTTGAGCAGCTGGTAGATCTGCCGGCTGGGCGGGATCACGTCGCGCGCCGTCAGAGGCACCAGCTTTGACTCTGACGGTCTACAAATATAAAAAGTATATCTCACCTCGGTGGCTTTGGCTATGTGGAAGGTGTAGGTGTTGAGCAGCTGGTAGATCTGCCGGCTGGGCGGGATCACGTCGCGCGCCGTCAGAGGCACCAGCTTTGACTCTGACGGTCTACAAATATAAAAAGTATATCTCACCTCGGTGGCTTTGGCTATGTGGAAGGTGTAGGTGTTGAGCAGCTGGTAGATCTGCCGGCTGGGCGGGATCACGTCGCGCGCCGTCAGAGGCACCAGGTTTGACTCTGACGGTCTACAAATATAAAAAGTATATCTCACCTCGGTGGCTTTGGCTATGTGGAAGGTGTAGGTGTTGAGCAGCTGGTAGATCTGCCGGCTGAGCGGGATCACGTCGCGCGCCGTCAGAGGCACCAGCTTTGACTCTGACGGTCTACAAATATAAAAAGTATATCTCACCTCGGTGGCTTTGGCTATGTGGAAGGTGTAGGTGTTGAGCAGCTGGTAGATCTGCCGGCTGGGCGGGATCACGTCGCGCGCCGTCAGAGGCACCAGCTTTGACTCTGACGGTCTACAAATATAAAAAGTATATCTCACCTCGGTGGCTTTGGCTATGTGGAAGGTGTAGGTGTTGAGCAGCTGGTAGATCTGCCGGCTGGGCGGGATCACGTCGCGCGCCGTCAGAGGCACCAGCTTTGACTCTGACGGTCTACAAATATAAAAAGTATATCTCACCTCGGTGGCTTTGGCTATGTGGAAGGTGTAGGTGTTGAGCAGCTGGTAGATCTGCCGGCTGGGCGGGATCACGTCGCGCGCCGTCAGAGGCACCAGCTTTGACTCTGACGGTCTACAAATATAAAAAGTATATCTCACCTCGGTGGCTTTGGCTATGTGGAAGGTGTAGGTGTTGAGCAGCTGGTAGATCTGCCGGCTGGGCGGGATCACGTCGCGCGCCGTCAGAGGCACCAGCTTTGACTCTGACGGTCTACAAATATAAAAAGTATATCTCACCTCGGTGGCTTTGGCTATGTGGAAGGTGTAGGTGTTGAGCAGCTGGTAGATCTGCCGGCTGGGCGGGATCACGTCGCGCGCCGTCAGAGGCACCAGCTTTGACTCTGACGGTCTGCAAATAAACCAAATGTATTTACTTCAAGTAAGCTCATGCACAAGTACTTTAGAAAAAGTTAATTATTATTAATGAGATGTGACATTGGTACTGAAAACAGGCTGGACAAGTTTAACATTTGCGACTTGAAATATATGTTATTATTTTATAACGACAATTATTACATGACAAGGTGGAAACCATGTCAACAAACAAATTTTAAATGAAGGTAGAAAATTTTTTAACATAAAATAGAACCGACTCAAAACGCACTAAAAAGTAAAAAATAACTGTGTCATTTAGTTGCTTTAATTTACTTAAGCATATCTATGAAGTCGGTGCCAGCCAAGTTTAAGGAACATTTATTTTACGTAGTAAAGCAGTTTGTGGGTTCTAGGTACGTCCTTAAAGTAGACACCTTGGCTGGCACCGACTCCTACATATTGCTTAAGTAAATTAAAGCAACTAAATGACACAAGCCTGAGATCTTGGGTGAGGTCGAGAAGTTCTATGGACAGTTATACACGTCAACTCAAAAGCCTGTTGACAATTTCGCTGAAGACCCCAGAGCCAAATTGACCCGACACTATACCGAAGATATCCCGGACGTCAGCCTAGACGAGATTAGTATGGCTCTCGAACACCTAAAGAACAACAAGGCGCCAGGTGATGACGGAATCACAGCCGAACTCCTGAAAGCGGGTGGTAAACCGATACTTGAAGTCCTTCAGCGATTGTTCAATTCCGTCATTCACGAGGGCAAGACGCCTCAGGCGTGGCACAGGAGCGTGGTTGTTCTGTTCTTCAAAAAGGGTGACAATACCTTGCTGAAGAATTACAGACCAATCTCGCTGCTGAGTCATGTCTACAAGTTGTTCTCCAGAGTCATCACGAATCGTCTCGCTCGTAGGTTTGATGACTTCCAGCCTCCCGAACAAGCCGGTTTCCGACAAGGCTTTAGTACCATAGACCACATCCATACGCTGCGGCAGGTTATACAAAAGACCGAAGAGTATAACCGGCCACTTTGCTTGGCGTTTGTGGACTATGAGAAAGCCTTTGATTCGGTGGAAACCTGGGCTGTGGTAAGGTCATTGCAGAGGTGCCGAATCGACTACCGGCACATCCAAGCGTTGCAGTGCCTGTACGAAAACGCCACCATGTCAGTCCGTATACAGGATGAGACTACGAGGCCAATCCAATTGCAGCGAGGAGTGCGACAGGGAGATGTTATCTCCCCGAAGCTATTTACCGCCGCATTGGAAGACGTCTTTAAGCTCTTGGACTGGAACGGACTTGGCATCAACATCAATGGCGAGTACCTCACTCAACTGCGGTTTGCCGACGATGTAGTGATAATGGCAGAATCTCTAGATGACCTTAATAATATGCTCAATGACCCAGTACGTATGCACCCAGTTATTGTTGAAAATTCTGGACTCGAAATTGTAGACGAGTATATATACCTAGGGCATATGGTCCAGTTAGGTAGGTCCAATTTCGAGAAAGAACCGCCGAATCCAACTCGGTTGGGCAACGTTCGGGAAACTGCGTGACATCTTTTCGTCCAAAATTCCTCAGTGCCTGAAGACGAAGGTCTTCGAACAGTGCGTGTTGCCAGTGATGACATACGGATCCGAGACTTGGTCGCTAACTGCGGGCTTCATAAGAAGGCTCAGAGTCACTCAGCGGGCGATGGAAAGAGCAATGCTCGGAGTATCTCTGCGTGATCGAATCAGAAATGAGGAGATCCGCAGAAGAACCAAAGTAACCGACATAGCTCAGCGAGTCGCAGAACTGAAGTGGCAATGGGCGGGGCACGTGGTTCGAACAGCTGATGGACGTTGGGGGCCGAAGGTGCTAGAATGGCGACCCCGCACCGGAAAGCGCAGTGTTGGTCGACCCCCCACCAGGTGGACTGATGACATCAAACGGGTCGCAGGGAGCCGCTGGGCTCATGCGGTTCAGGATCGTTGTGTTTGGAAGTCCCTAAAAAAGGCCTATGTCCAGCAGTGGACGTCTATTGGCTGATAATGATGATGATGATGATGAAATGACACAATTATTTTTTACTTTTTAGTGCGTTTTGAGTCTGTTCTATTTCTTACTTTCTAGTGATTTATCGCCAGGTACGTATTCATACTATATTGTGTAACGTACTCGTACTATACTGTCATAGTATATTATAAGGCACTAGTAGCCAAAAAGCTACCGATACCGAGATTAAAACCGAAATCGCTGTAAGCGTGCCTCCAAAATTTGAAGAGTTCCTTCAATTTCCCCAGGATATCATCATCAGATCCTAACATGATGACAATGAGACCACCTTGGAAGTATGCCCTTACTAATAAGAAAAAAATTATCAAAATCGGACAACTCTGTAAAAAGTTATGCGTGGTCATACATAAAAAAAAATATACACGTGTCGAATTGAGAACCTCCTCCGTTTTTTTTCGTCGGTTAAAAATGCAACACATTTCAATACCCGCTAAATTTAAAATTATGTTTTTTTTTTTTTTATAAAATCTTATTTAAAAGATATTAAATATATTAATTAGTTTTAAGCTTACTAATCTAATTTATTATCATGAATTCGTCACTAACAAGTTGACTAAAAAAAATTAAGTGTTTAATAACTATCTACCTTCATTTTTGATTTGTTTGTTGAGAAGCATTCTCCATAGTTTGGCTTTAGTACAGTGATATGCACGTAAGGGTACCTGTAGACGGGCTCGATGTGCTTGAGCTGCGCGGACGGCAGCACCTCCTGCGGGCGCAGCGCGGCCAGCTGCACGGCGCCCAGGGCCGCGGCGCTCATGGTGAGCCTGCTGCCGAACATTCTCCATAGTTTGGCTTTAGTACAGTGATATGTACGTAAGGGTACCTGTAGACGGGCTCAATGTGCTTGAGCTGCGCGGACGGCAGCACCTCCTGCGGGCGCAGCGCGGCCAGCTGCACGGCGCCCAGGGCCGCGGCGCTCATGGTGAGCCTGCTGCCGAACATTCTCCATAGTTTGGCTTTAGTACAGTGATATGTACGTAAGGGTACCTGTAGACGGGCTCGATGTGCTTGAGCTGCGCGGACGGCAGCACCTCCTGCGGGCGCAGCGCGGCCAGCTGCACGGCGCCCAGGGCCGCGGCGCTCATGGTGAGCCTGCTGCCGAACATTCTCCATAGTTTGGCTTTAGTACAGTGATATGTACGTAAGGGTACCTGTAGACGGGCTCGATGTGCTTGAGCTGCGCGGACGGCAGCACCTCCTGCGGGCGCAGCGCGGCCAGCTGCACGGCGCCCAGGGCCGCGGCGCTCATGGTGAGCCTGCTGCCGAACATTCTCCATAGTTTGGCTTTAGTACAGTGATATGTACGTAAGGGTACCTGTAGACGGGCTCGATGTGCTTGAGCTGCGCGGACGGCAGCACCTCCTGCGGGCGCAGCGCGGCCAGCTGCACGGCGCCCAGGGCCGCGGCGCTCATGGTGAGCCTGCTGCCGAAGTCCGGCTTGAGCCCGTGGAACTCGATGGTGTAGTCCACGTTGATGTCGCCCACGTTGGCCCAGTACTTCGCGATCACCACCTCCAGGGTCACGCCGCCCTGGGGACATAGATACAAAGCTTAGAGCGTGTGATCGGGAGACCATGGAGGTGATGTGTTGACAGTAGGCTTGCAACGAATAGTAAATTTGCCAGTGTACCGCATACCGAATATTCGGCGAGCCCACTGACTGAATAGCCGAATATTGGGTAAAAGCTTTCATTTAAAATTTAGTACAAATTTAAATGCATAGAAAAATTCTCAACTTTTCTAATACAGAAGACTCAACTTAAATTAATATCAGGGGTTAAAGTATGAAATTGCCGATTAGTACTGAAAAATAAATTTCGTTTTTTTTTAAATTTAACATATTTATTTATTATTATTTAATAGGAAGCTCATTTATGCCTTTGCGATAGAACTCTGGTGATCTAGATTCGACAAACTGTGTGAAAGCATTTTGCACTGCCTCCTGAGAAGAAAACTTTTTATCACGTAGAAAATTGTCCAAATCGCGAAAAAAATGGTAGTCTGTTGGAGCAAGGTCTGGCGAATATGGAGGGTGACGAATGGTTTCTAATTGCAGTTCCTGTAGAGTTAAAACGGTTTTTCGAGATGTATGAGGTCTCGCGTTATCATGGAGCAATAATGGTGAAGATCACCAAACAGTTACCATTACCTTTTTATTGGTCAGCTTTGCTTTAGGACACTGTTGCGGCGTTTGACCTGGGGTCAGCCATTGCATTTTTCGCTTACGATTATCGTTAAGAATCCAATTTTCATCACATGTCACAATTCGATCCTATATTCCTTCATTTCTGTATCGATTCAACAAGGCAACGCAAATTTCAACACGCGTTTCTTTCTGCAGATCAGTCAAATCATGAGGCACCCATTTTTCATATTTTTTTATTTTATTGATTTGACAAATGAGTCAATATTTTTGGTAAAGTAACGTTAAACCATGCCGCTAATTCCTGGGTAGTTTACCTCGGATTGGCTTCCACCATCTCTTTCAAATCATTGTTATTCACCTGTGTGGGCGGTCTTCCACGTGGTTCGTTCTTCAAATCGAAGTTTCCATCACAAAAGCGTTAAAATCAAAATCGCACAGTGCGTTCATTAGCAGTCCCCTCTCCAAACGCAACATTAATATTGCGAGCTGTTTCTGTCGCGTTAGTTCTGCGTCGGAACTCGTATTCAAAAATCACACGAATTTTCGAAGTATCCATCTTTATTGTCTAAGCTGAATAAAAAAAACAACTGAAAGTTGATAATCGAATGTTGCACATTTTTTAAAAGAAGAACTACACAGGTACCGTATGAAAAAAGTTTCACTTTAAAATCTTAAGCCATGAAGGTTCTATGTCAATTCGAAGTACCTATTACAATAAAACGGCAATTTCATTCTTTAACCCCTATTATAATAAGAATAAACATATGTATGTATACACAATGAATCATATTTTTGTTTCATTTTACCAATTATCTTCCTATAATAAAAAAATATTACAAAGTATTCGGTGTTTGGCCGAATATAATAAAAGCAGCCGAACAGGCCGAATCTGAATAGTACAATGCACTGACCAGCAGGCGGAAGGGCGCGGACACGGGCGCGGCGGGCGCCAGCGTCAGCATGCGGTGCATGTCGTGCGCGCGACACGAGCGGCGCGGCGCCAGCTGCATGGCGTGCACGAGGAAGCGCGCGCCGTGCTCGCCGCCGCGGCGCTGTATGCGCACCACGCCCCACGTCGCCTCCAGGGGCACTGGAGGGAACACATATGGGTGGATATTATTTCATCATTCATAGATAGAAAATTCAAAAATAACAGAATGTAGGACACATTAACATTAATCAAACCACTCGTTAAGTCACTGAGCGGGCGGCACGTTCGTATGACGCTGACGCGTTTAGCTGTGTACTACATGACAGGGTGACCGTCTAATTCTGTTTAAAAGTAGACAACTTTAGTGAACGATAATTTGTTATGTTCCAGTTAAAAAAGAAGCAAAATACATCATTCTTAAATTTCGTTTATTTACAAAATATAAATTTGTGTACAAAATATAACTTTGTGTACAAAATATAAATTTGTGTACTAAATGGTAGGGCTTAGGTGTGAGCTACTACCGGGGTCCACGGGTGGCGGATAGTGGAACGGCCTTGAGATATCATGGCTAGCTGCGTTTGCAGTCCCCGACCACACACCGGCAGAATTAGAGGATGCAGTGGGGGCCCCTTGGGAAAGGGTTCCTTACAAAAAGCTGCAAAAGATCCGATGAAAATTCTGTGACCTGACGAGTCAACGCCGTCAGTAAAAAAGCGTTTTCCCTCAGTAGCGGGCAGCTGCGTTACTGATAGATTATTGAGTTGGGGCTATGGAAGCTGGAACAGTTAATAATCAGATATTGTATGGCGTTTGAATAGTGGACACCACTTTCCTATGGCTACAAGCAGCGATGTGGAAGGCAACGGAATACCACCACATTAATTGTTCCCAGGAAAAATCATTATGGCTGAAAACAATCATAAAATGGCCCTCAGTCCCCGGCAGGCCTTAGATGGTCAGAGGGTGCTAAGAATCTCCGGGTCAGCCATGAAGATTGCGACATGGAACGTACGAAGTCTCTACAATGATGGAAAACTGGAAAATACTCAACAGGAGATGTGCCGTTTGCAAATTGACATCCTAGGCATAAGTGAAGCAAGATGGATTGGTAATGGAGTATATACATCTGCAGAAACTGTCCTTTATTACTCTGGTGACAATGATAGCTCTTACCACAGAAATGGTGTAGCAATCATGTTACGTAAGAAGTTACAATCAAGTGTCAAAAGCTTTGTACCCATCTCGGATCGCGTTATGTTGTTACAGCTAGAAGGAAACCCATTTAACATTAACTTAATTCAGGTTTACGCTCCAACAGCAGATAAGAACGAAGATTTGGTTGAAAACTTTTATAGTGAAGTAGAATTGGCACTTAAACAAACGAAAAATCATGACATTACATTGGTAATGGGGGACTTCAACTCAAAAATAGGTCAAGGTGCCGTAGCTGACATTGTAGGTCCCTACGGGTTAGGTATAAGAAATGATCGCGGAGATAGACTTATACAGTTTTGTCAAGAGAATAATTTTGTCGTATCTAATTCATTCTATAAACTACCCCCAAGGAGACTATATACATGGCGATCGCCAGCTGACACTCCTGAAAATATAGTCTGCAACCAAATTGACTATATCCTGATCAATGCCAGACATAGAAATAGCATAAAGTCAGCAAAAACGTACCCTGGTGCGGACGTAGGTTCAGACCATAATCCCGTTGTGGTGGATATTAGGATCAAGTTAAAAAAAATTAGACCTCCAAAGCGACCGGTGGCTATGGACCTCAGTCGATTAAAAAATCCTGAAGTTAAGAAAGCACTAAAAATAGCAATGAATAGGGAATTTGCAGAACTAAAATTAGAAAATAATAATAACCCCGTTGTATTAGATTCGGAAGAAGCATGGCAAAATCTAAAAGTCAAACTTGTATCATCTGGAAAGTCTATTTTACAACCTCAACAAAATGTTAAAACTGCCGAATGGATGACTGAAGAGATATTGGATATTATGGATGAGAGAAGGAAAAGTAAATCAGACAAGGAAAAGTACGACCTGTTGCAAACAAAACTTTGGAAAACTATCAGAGAAGCAAAAGAAAAGTGGCTAGAAAGTTTGTGCTCAGATATAGAAGACTTAGAGAAGCGACATGACAGTTTTAATATGCACAAAAAATACGTCAAATGATAGCTCCAAAATATCAAGGTACAACAACTGCTTCTATTGTCAAAGACACTGATGGGAAGTTTACTACTGATGTGAATGAAAAATTATTGTTGTGGGAGGCTTACATAAAAGAACTTTTTTACGACAACAGACCAGATTTTGAAAATATTGTTGCAGTTGACGATGGTCCATCCATTACGAGAAGAGAAGTCTCACACGCCATAATGTCGTCGAAGTCTCGAAAAGCAGTGGGCCCAGATGAAATTCCTGTCGAGCTACTAAAAGAGGTTGAAGAATGTAATTTAGATTACCTAGTGCAACTTTTCAATGCAATTTACGACACGGGAAAAATTCCAACCGATTGGCTCAAATCAACATTTGTAACGTTACCTAAAATTAAAAATCCTACATCTTGTAGCGATTATAGGACAATATCTCTCATGAGCCACATTTTAAAAATATTTCTTAAAGTGTTGCATAAAAGAATTTATCGTAAATGTGAATATATGCTGTCAAAAACACAATTTGGTTTTCGGGATGGTCTGGGTACAAGGGATGCATTGTTTGGCTTTCAAGTGCTAATACAAAGATGTCTAGATATAAATTGTGATCTCTACGTCTGTTTTATTGATTATGAGAAGGCGTTTGACCGCGTACGTCATACTAAACTAATGGAGGTCTTATCAAAAGCAGGTTTAGATTATAAAGATGTCCGGTTTATCAGGAAGTTATATTGGGAACAGAGAGCTAATGTAAGGGTCGATCAACATACAACTTCATACATTGACGTATTGCGTGGAGTACGGCAAGGGTGTATTTTATCTCCTTTGTTATTTAACATCTATGCCGAAGCAATATTTGACGAAGCTCTCGAAGGTATCAGTGAAGGAGTAATGGTAAACGGTGTACCAATAAATAACATCCGATATGCAGATGAAACAATTCTAATAGCAGATAGCTTAAAAGGCTTGCAATCGTTGGTTAATGCAGTTTCTTTCGCCAGTAAGTCATACGGCATTAATGTGAACTGCAAAAAGACTAAGTTAATGACTATTAGCAGGAAACCAATACAGTGCACCTCTTTGTGTCTTAATGACAAAAATTTAGAAAGGGTTCAACGATATCGATACTTAGGATCTATGATTGACGAAACCGGGGATCACAGTCTGGAAATGCGATGTCGAATTGAACAAGCCAGAAACGCTTTCACTAAGTTAAAAAAAGTTCTCTGTGACCGCAATTTAAAAATATCCCTACGCATGAGACTAGCTCGGTGTTATGTTTTCTCCGTATTACTATACGGTGTTGAAGCATGGACACTAACGCAAGAGATGTGTAATAAGCTTGAAGCCTTCGAGATGTGGGTATATAGGCGGATGCTGCGTATATCATGGAAGGACCGCATTCGCAATACCATTGTGCTGCAGAAAATGGGGAAGCCCAAAGAGATTCTGCAGTGCATACAAAAAAGAAAGCTTGAATACTTGGGCCATATAATGCGAAATTCCAAATATGATATGCTCCAGCTTATTATCCAAGGCAAGATTAATGGGAAACGAAGACCCGGTCGTAGGCGCATATCCTGGCTCAAGAACTTACGCCAGTGGTTTCATATGAGCTCTAAATCACTTTTTCGAGCAGCAGCTAATAAAGTTAAGATAGCCATAATGATTGCTAACCTCCGATAGGAGATGGCACTAGAAGAAGAAGAAGTACTAAATGACCGTCTGTATATTACTACACAACAGAGATGAAGGATTCATACAAGCCGATTCCCATCAGCCTATCTTTTTTTAATTTGATATATTACTGTATTTATAACTGTAATGTATACTTTGTACTTTTTCTTCCCGACTCATACCCCAACTCACCGACAATAATATGTCGCTTGATAGTGGAGGGTTTGAACAGCACGTCCTTCTCGTCGATGTGCGGCGCGCCGCACGCGGTCGCCGCGAGAGGCTGCGGCTGCAGCACGGTGATGGGGATATTTGAACTCACCGACAATAATATGTCGCTTGATAGTGGAGGGTTTGAACAGCACGTCCTTCTCGTCGATGTGCGGCGCGCCGCACGCGGTCGCCGCGAGAGGCTGCGGCTGCAGCACGGTGATGGGAATATTTGAACTCACCGACAATAATATGTCGCTTGATAGTGGAGGGTTTGAACAGCACGTCCTTCTCGTCGATCTGCGGCGCGCCGCACGCGGTTGCCGCGAGAAGCTGCGGCTGCAGCACGGTGATGGGAATATTTGAACTCACCGACAATAATATGTCGCTTGATAGTGGAGGGTTTGAACAGCACGTCCTTCTCGTCGATCTGCGGCGCGCCGCACGCGGTCGCCGCGAGAGGCTGCGGCTGCAGCACGGTGATGGGGATGCGGAACGCGGGCCCCTTGGCTACGCACGCTACGTCGTACGCGTCTATACTGGAATGAAGAAAAATTGTATATTTATATCAGCATAATATAATAGAAAAAAGAACTTGCTGTTTTTACTAGTGTGGTATTATGTGCAAATAAATTTTTTTCATATACAATTTTATTTGCGCCTTATCTTTAGAGTAACTTGTTTAGTCGGGTTTCTATTTTAAATTTAAATTCTAGACTGCTTCGCATGTAACTTAATATTCAATACAGCAACAAAAATTTTTGGCTGAAAACAAAGCTCTGCCCTACTGCTCTTTCATCCTTCAATCATGCTACGAATTTTAAATTAAAAGATTCTCAGTAATAATATAAGAGATTTTTAATATTTGATGGAAATTTCAGTATTTGGGCACGTAGTAGCGTGGGAGCCTACCTGGCGAAGTGCGGGCCGGGCGGCAGCGCAGCGGTGTTGACCCGCACGGCGAGCGGGCGCGGCGCGTTCATCATGTCCAGGTGCGCGGGGTGCGACACCAGGGCGGCGCACGTAGCGCCAGCCGCTGCCGTACGCGATCTGCTCGGTGTCGACACTGAACTCGCTACGCACGTAGCGTGGGAGCCTGGCGAAGTGCGGGCCGGGCGGCAGCGCAGCGGTGTTGACCCGCACGGCGAGCGGGCGCGGCGCGTTCATCATGTCCAGGTGCGCGGGGTGCGACACCCAGGTAGCGGCGCACGTCAGCGCCAGCCTGCCCGTACGCGATCTGCTCGGTGTCCCGCTCTTAACACTGAACTCGCTACGCACGTAGCGTGGGAGCCTACCTGGCGAAGTGCGGGCCGGGCGGCAGCGCAGCGGTGTTGACCCGCACGGCGAGCGGGCGCGGCGCGTTCATCATGTCCAGGTGCGCGGGGTGCGACACCCAGGTAGCGGCGCACGTCAGCGCCAGCCGCTGCCCGTACGCGATCTGCTCGGTGTCCCGCTCTTAACACTGAACTCGCTACGCACGTAGCGTGGGAGCCTACCTGGCGAAGTGCGGGCCGGGCGGCAGCGCAGCGGTGTTGACCCGCACGGCGAGCGGGCGCGGCGCGTTCATCATGTCCAGGTGCGCGGGGTGCGACACCCAGGTAGCGGCGCACGTCAGCGCCAGCCGCTGCCCGTACGCGATCTGCTCGGTGTCCCGCTCTTAACACTGAACTCGCTACGCACGTAGCGTGGGAGCCTACCTGGCGAAGTGCGGGCCGGGCGGCAGCGCAGCGGTGTTGACCCGCACGGCGAGCGGGCGCGGCGCGTTCATCATGTCCAGGTGCGCGGGGTGCGACACCCAGGTAGCGGCGCACGTCAGCGCCAGCCGCTGCCCGTACGCGATCTGCTTGGTGTCCCGCTCTTAACACTCGCTACGCAGGACCTACCTGGCGAAGTGCGGGCCGGGCGGCAGCGCAGCGGTGTTGACCCGCACGGCGAGCGGGTCGCTACGCACGTAGCGTGGGAGCCTACCTGGCGAAGTGCGGGCCGGGCGGCAGCGCAGCGGTGTTGACCCGCACGGCGAGCGGGCGCGGCGCGTTCATCATGTCCAGGTGCGCGGGGTGCGACACCCAGGTAGCGGCGCACGTCAGCGCCAGCCGCTGCCCGTACGCGACTCGCTACGCACGATACCTGGCGAAGTGCGGGCCGGGCGGCAGCGCAGCGGTGTTGACCCGCACGGCGAGCGGGCGCGGCGCGGCGGCGCACGTCAGCGCCAGCCGCTGCCCGTACGCGATCTGCTCGGTGTCCCGCTCTTAACACTGAACTCGCTACGCACGTAGCGTGGGAGCCTACCTGGCGAAGTGCGGGCCGGGCGGCAGCGCAGCGGTGTTGACCCGCACGGCGAGCGGGCGCGGCGCGTTCATCATGTCCAGGTGCGCGGGGTGCGACACCCAGGTAGCGGCGCACGTCAGCGCCAGCCGCTGCCCGTACGCGATCTGCTCGGTGTCCCGCTCTTAACACTGAACTCGCTACGCACGTAGCGTGGGAGCCTACCTGGCGAAGTGCGGGCCGGGCGGCAGCGCAGCGGTGTTGACCCGCACGGCGAGCGGGCGCGGCGCGTTCATCATGTCCAGGTGCGCGGGGTGCGACACCCAGGTAGCGGCGCACGTCAGCGCCAGCCGCTGCCCGTACGCGATCTGCTCGGTGTCCCGCTCTTAACACTGAACTCGCTACGCACGTAGCGTGGGAGCCTACCTGGCGAAGTGCGGGCCGGGCGGCAGCGCAGCGGTGTTGACCCGCACGGCGAGCGGGCGCGGCGCGTTCATCATGTCCAGGTGCGCGGGGTGCGACACCCAGGTAGCGGCGCACGTCAGCGCCAGCCGCTGCCCGTACGCGATCTGCTCGGTGTCCCGCTCTTAACACTGAACTCGCTACGCACGTAGCGTGGGAGCCTACCTGGCGAAGTGCGGGCCGGGCGGCAGCGCAGCGGTGTTGACCCGCACGGCGAGCGGGCGCGGCGCGTTCATCATGTCCAGGTGCGCGGGGTGCGACACCCAGGTAGCGGCGCACGTCAGCGCCAGCCGCTGCCCGTACGCGATCTGCTCGGTGTCCCGCTCTTAACACTGAACTCGCTACGCACGTAGCGTGGGAGCCTACCTGGCGAAGTGCGGGCCGGGCGGCAGCGCAGCGGTGTTGACCCGCACGGCGAGCGGGCGCGGCGCGTTCATCATGTCCAGGTGCGCGGGGTGCGACACCCAGGTAGCGGCGCACGTCAGCGCCAGCCGCTGCCCGTACGCGATCTGCTCGGTGTCCCGCTCTTAACACTGAACTCGCTACGCACGTAGCGTGGGAGCCTACCTGGCGAAGTGCGGGCCGGGCGGCAGCGCAGCGGTGTTGACCCGCACGGCGAGCGGGCGCGGCGCGTTCATCATGTCCAGGTGCGCGGGGTGCGACACCCAGGTAGCGGCGCACGTCAGCGCCAGCCGCTGCCCGTACGCGATCTGCTCGGTGTCCCGCTCTTAACACTGAACTCGCTACGCACGTAGCGTGGGAGCCTACCTGGCGAAGTGCGGGCCGGGCGGCAGCGCAGCGGTGTTGACCCGCACGGCGAGCGGGCGCGGCGCGTTCATCATGTCCAGGTGCGCGGGGTGCGACACCCAGGTAGCGGCGCACGTCAGCGCCAGCCGCTGCCCGTACGCGATCTGCTCGGTGTCCCGCTCTTAACACTGAACTCGCTACGCACGTAGCGTGGGAGCCTACCTGGCGAAGTGCGGGCCGGGCGGCAGCGCAGCGGTGTTGACCCGCACGGCGAGCGGGCGCGGCGCGTTCATCATGTCCAGGTGCGCGGGGTGCGACACCCAGCGGGCGCGGCGCGTTCATCATGTCCAGGTGCGCGTGGCGGCGCACGTCAGCGCCAGCCGCTGCCCGTACGCGATCTGCTCGGTGTCCCGCTCTTAACACTGAACTCGCTACGCACGTAGCGTGGGAGCCTACCTGGCGAAGTGCGGGCCGGGCGGCAGCGCAGCGGTGTTGACCCGCACGGCGAGCGGGCGCGGCGCGTTCATCATGTCCAGGTGCGCGGGGTGCGACACCCAGGTAGCGGCGCACGTCAGCGCCAGCCGCTGCCCGTACGCGATCTGCTCGGTGTCCCGCTCTTAACACTGAACTCGCTACGCACGTAGCGTGGGAGCCTACCTGGCGAAGTGCGGGCCGGGCGGCAGCGCAGCGGTGTTGACCCGCACGGCGAGCGGGCGCGGCGCGTTCATCATGTCCAGGTGCGCGGGGTGCGACACCCAGGTGGCGGCGCACGTCAGCGCCAGCCGCTGCCCGTACGCGATCTGCTCGGTGTCCCGCTCTTAACACTGAACTCGCTACGCACGTAGCGTGGGAGCCTACCTGGCGAAGTGCGGGCCGGGCGGCAGCGCAGCGGTGTTGACCCGCACGGCGAGCGGGCGCGGCGCGTTCATCATGTCCAGGTGCGCGGGGTGCGACACCCAGGTAGCGGCGCACGTCAGCGCCAGCCGCTGCCCGTACGCGATCTGCTCGGTGTCCCGCTCTTAACACTGAACTCGCTACGCACGTAGCGTGGGAGCCTACCTGGCGAAGTGCGGGCCGGGCGGCAGCGCAGCGGTGTTGACCCGCACGGCGAGCGGGCGCGGCGCGTTCATCATGTCCAGGTGCGCGGGGTGCGACACCCAGGTGGCGGCGCACGTCAGCGCCAGCCGCTGCCCGTACGCGATCTGCTCGGTGTCCCGCTCTTAACACTGAACTCGCTACGCACGTAGCGTGGGAGCCTACCTGGCGAAGTGCGGGCCGGGCGGCAGCGCAGCGGTGTTGACCCGCACGGCGAGCGGGCGCGGCGCGTTCATCATGTCCAGGTGCGCGGGGTGCGACACCCAGGTAGCGGCGCACGTCAGCGCCAGCCGCTGCCCGTACGCGATCTGCTTGGGTATCACGCTCTTGTCTGCAACGCAACGCACGCTACATACGTTTTTTTGTATCTGTTTCTTACCAGTTTGTCATTTCATAAAACAATATAATAGTCTGTCCTATAGGTATATTAGGGTCTCTTCGCATTAGTAGAGAGCGTATCAACGGTCCATATCCGTTAAATGTAGAGTTGAATATTTGATGTTACAGCGAATGTTAAGATCGCGAATGTCGCATCGTCCACTAGACGTGAAATTACTTACGATTAAATGACTCCAATATCTGCTATATATTTCTACTTAACAGAGAATCAATTATTACAAATTTAGTCAGCAGAGTTTTTCAAGAGGTGAGATCGGAGCTTATAATGATCATTAGCAACACAAACATTATCAGCAATGGTAATTCTCTTGTTTCGCTATACCTATTTATTATAGAAAATTCTGGCCATAAAATTGTAGACGAATATTATCATATACCTAAGACATAATATGGTTCAGTTAGATAAGTCCAATTTCTAGAAAGAGGTGAACGGCTGAATCCAACTTGGCTGGGCAGCATTCGGAAAACTTCATGACATCTTTTCGCCCAAAATTCCTCAGTGCCTAAAGACGAAAGTCTTTAGAGCAGTGTGTTCTGCCAAAGATTACCTATGGATCCCAGACTGGGATGCTAGGTAACTATGGAACTCATAAGGTTCTCTCTGCATTATCGAATCAAAAATGAGGAGATCCATAGTTGAGCAACACACATTTACATCAAAAACTCACAAAACATGTTGTGTATACTAGCAGACGCCCGGGACTTTTAAATAGTTTGTTGCAACCTTCCAAAAACACGTAAAGTAAAAAAATACATAGTCTATTTATTTAAATTGAAAGAGTTACTAATTAGAGCTGACAATAAGATACAAACCTCGTGGAACATAATAAATAACGCAACTGGCAAAATTAAACCTCGCCATATGAATTATGAATTAATTGTTGATAATAAAAAAATAAACAATAAAAACGAGGTTGTTAACGCTTTTGAAGACTTCTTCCAAAATGTACCTATCTTATTAACAGATTCGCTAAATTCGTCTCCTACGTCAGCCCAGAGGTTACTAAGAGACAATGTGAAAGAGTGCAACATTCTATTTAAATTTAATTATGTAACTGCTTTTGATATTATAAAAACATTTAAACTACTTAAATCAAAGATGACTGGCGATCTGTGGGGGATGTCAGTAAAAGTAATATCTAATATAATAAATATCATTGCTTCACACTTAGCTGTTATTTTTAATGAATGTGTGGACTCAGGTACTTTTCCAAACCTAATGAAACATGGAAAACTTATTCCACTTTTTAAATCAGGCGACCAAGCAGATCTCAATAATTACAGACCGGTTTCAATATTGCCAACACTAAGTAAGGTCTTTGAAAAAATAGTTTTAAATCAACTGCTTAGTCATTTTAACTTAAATAACTTACTTCATCCTGACCAATATGGTTTCACTAAAGGTCGCAATACTACTGATGCAGGTGCAAAACTATTAAAACACATCTTTGATGCCTGGGAAAGGTCTAAGAATGCTATTGGCGTATTCTGTGACTTGTCCAAGGCTTTCGATTGTGTTGACCATAAAACTCTTTTGCTTAAGTTAAGCCAATATGGCATTAAAAATGTTGCACTTAATCTCATTGCCTCTTATCTTAGTGATAGAACTCAAACGGTATGCATTAATGATATAAAGTCACGTGGCTCATCTCCTAAAATGGGCGTTCCACAGGGTTCAATTTTGGGTCCTTTTCTATTTTTAGTGTATATCAATGATTTACCATACCATGTTAGCGACATTTGTGAAATTGTACTGTTTGCTGATGACACATCTTTAATTTTTAAAACTGATAGAAATAAAAGTGACTTTGACGATGTAAACCGTGCTGTATCGCATGTGTCGCACTGGTTTACTGCTAATAATTTACTATTAAATGCAAAGAAAACTAAATGTGTTCAGTTTTCTTTACCGAATGTAAAAAAAATAAATAAGTCTTTAATGATAAATGGTGAAACGCTAAAGATGGAGAGTTCTACAGTCTTTCTAGGAGTGATCTTGGACTGTAAACTTCAGTGGAGCGCTCATATAGAGTCACTGACAGCTAAACTTAGCTCAGCAGCATTTGCAGTGAGAAAAATAAGACAGTTTACCGATGTAGAAACAGCTAGACTGGTTTATTTTGCTTACTTCCACAGTGTGATGTCTAATGGCATCTTGTTGTGGGGAAAGGCTGCTGACAGACTGCTCTTGACCAGAGTACTTATGCTAGTACTGTCATAGATTGTAATATATCTTTAAACTAGTTGATAAGACAAAGGAGGAGCTCTGCAACTTGAACATTGTACACCAAAATATACAGAGCCTCACCGGCAAAGACTTAGAAATTGAACTATTTGTTGAAAAATTTAATGTGCATATTCTATGTATTACAGAGCACTGGCTCACTAGCTCACAGTTAGCAGTTAATATTAATAATTTTTTATTGTCAAGTGTGTTCTTCAGAACGACTGCAATTCATGGTGGATCTCTAATTTTCGTACGTAACAACATAAAATGTAAAAATCGAAAAGATATAGTTGGTCTTTCTGTTGAACGCATTGTTGAACTATCTTGTGTGGAGTTGGAACAATTTGTTGTAGTGTGCGTGTACCGCCCACCTACTGGGGACTATGATTACTTTGAGGAGACAATGGAGGAGGTGATGAAGCGATTGAGTACTTCTACTAAAAAAATACTGATATGTGGTGATTTTAATGTTGATATTTTACAAGTAAACTCAATGTCTCTAAGGTTTCTTAACTTATTTAAATGTTTTAATTTAAGACACGCTTTTAATGAACCTACTAGAATTACAGCCACTTCAGCTTCTTGTTTAGATAATATATTTTACAATACTGATATAGTTGACAAGGTGATAATTAACAAATTAAGCTCTGATCATTGCGGTCAACTTATCACTATTCTAAACAACAAACCCATGAGCAACCAATGGTTAAACTTCAGGCCAATAACTGAAGGTAAATTAGAGAGATTCAAAAGCGTAATTTGTAGCAAAATTCCAAGTCTATCTTTTGTTAATCGTGACCCTAATATTCTTTTTGGTGCACTTTTTGAGACAATAGACAGTGAGTTTTCTAAAATATTCAATTTAAAACGTGTTAATTTAAGCCAAAAATTAAAGTTCAGTGACTGGGCTACTGTAGGTATTTATAAAAGTAGAGATAAATTGTATGAGTTGTATGATGAAAAACAGTATAATCACAGTCAAAAATTTTCGGAATTTGTTAAAAATTATTCAAAAACATTCAAACGCGTATGTATTAATGCAAAATCTATACACATGAAAGAGTTACTAATTAGAGCTGACAATAAGATACAAACCTCGTGGAACATAATAAATAACGCAACTGGCAAAATTAAACCTCGCCATATGAATTATGAATTAATTGTTGATAATAAAAAAATAAACAATAAAAACGAGGTTGTTAATGCTTTTGAAGACATCTTCCAAAATGTACCTATCTTATTAACAGATTCGCTAAATTCGTCTCCTACGTCAGCCCAGAGGTTACTAAGAGACAATGTGAAAGAGTGCAACATTCTATTTAAATTTAATTATGTAACTGCTTTTGATATTATAAAAACATTTAAACTACTTAAATCAAAGAGGACTGGCGATCTGTGGGGGATGTCAGTAAAAGTAATATCTAATATTATAAATATCATTGCTCCACACTTAGCTGTTATTTTTAATGAATGTGTGGACTCAGGTACTTTTCCAAACCTAATGAAACATGGAAAACTTATTCCACTTTTTAAATCAGGCGACCAAGCAGATCTCAATAATTACAGACCGGTTTCAATATTGCCAACACTAAGTAAGGTCTTTGAAAAAATAGTTTTAAATCAACTGCTTAGTCATTTTAACTTAAATAACTTACTTCACCCTGACCAATATGGTTTCACTAAAGGTCGCAATACTACTGATGCAGGTGCTAAACTATTAAAACACATCTTTGATGCCTGGGAAAGGTCTAAGAATGCTATTGGCGTATTCTGTGACTTGTCCAAGGCTTTCGATTGTGTTGACCATAAAACTCTTTTGCTTAAGTTAAGCCACTATGGCATTAAAAATGTTGCACTTAATCTCATTGCCTCTTATCTTAGTGATAGAACTCAAACGGTATGCATTAATGATATAAAGTCACGTGGCTCATCTCCTAAAATGGGCGTTCCACAGGGTTCAATTTTGGGTCCTTTTCTATTTTTAGTGTATATCAATGATTTACCATACCATGTTAGCGACATTTGTGAAATTGTACTGTTTGCTGATGACACATCTTTAATTTTTAAAACTGATAGAAATAAAAGTGACTTTGACGATGTAAACCGTGCTGTATCGCATGTGTCGCATTGGTTTACTGCTAATAATTTACTATTAAATGCAAAGAAAACTAAATGTGTTGAGTTTTCTTTACCGAATGTAAAAAAAATAAATAAGTCTTTAATGATAAATGGTGAAACGCTAAAAATGGAGAGTTCTACAGTCTTCCTAGGAGTGACCTTGGACTGTAAACTTCAGTGGAGCGCTCATATAGAGTCACTGACAGCTAAACTTAGCTCAGCAGCATTTGCAGTGAGAAAAATAAGACAGTTTACCGATGTAGAAACAGCTAGACTGGTTTATTTTGCTTACTTCCACAGTGTGATGTCTTATGGCATCTTGTTGTGGGGAAAGGCTGCTGACATAAATTCTGTCTTTATACTTCAGAAACGAGCAATTCGGTCGATTTATAAACTTAAACCACGCGAGTCCCTTCGAGTCAAATTTAAAGAAATAGGAATTCTTACAGTAGCCTGTCAATACATATTCAATAACCTAGTTTATGTTAAACAAAATATAAATATGTATAAACAGAAAAAGGATTTAAACGACCGTCTTCCTAGAAACGGACATAAGTTAGTCATATCAGCTTATCGCCTCCGAAAAGTACAAAAATCTTTCGTAGGATTGGGTGTACTCTTCTACAACAAGATGCCCAATTCAGTTTTAGATCTGCCATTGCATAAGTTTAAACAATGTATTAAAACTCACTTACTGAGTCAGGGTTATTATACTATCGATGAATTTTTAAATGACAAAGATGTTCAAATCCAATTGGATAGGCTTTCAACTTCACACAGGAAGTAAAATAAATAACTTTATGTAACAACACACTTAATATTGTAAAATTGATAATATTATAAAAAGAGCAACTGTTGAGTTTCTTGCCGGCTCTTCTCAACAGGGCCTGCCTTCCGAGCCGGTGGTAGAGTCACTACAAATAGTCCAATTTGACGTTTCAAAAGTGCTTGTAATAAGCCTACTTGAAATAAATGATTTTGAATTTTTGAATTTTGACATAAATTCTGTCTTTATACTTCAGAAACGAGCAATTCGGTCGATTTATAAACTTAAACCACGCGAGTCCCTTAGAGTCAAATTTAAAGAAATAGGAATTCTTACAGTAGCCTGTCAATACATATTCAATAACCTAGTTTATGTTAAACAAAATATAAATATGTATAAACAGAAAAAGGATTTAAACGACCGTCTTCCTAGAAATGGACATAAGTTAGTCATATCAGCTTATCGCCTCCGAAAAGTACAAAAATCTTTCGTAGGATTGGGTGTACTCTTCTACAACAAGATGCCCAATTCAGTTTTGGATCTGTCATTGCATAAGTTTAAACAATGTATTAAAACTCACTTACTGAGTCAGGGTTATTATACTATCGATGAATTTTTAAATGACAAAGATGTTCAAAGGCAATTGGATAGGCTTTCAACTTCACACAGGAAGTAAAATAAAAAATTTATGTAACAACACACTTAATGTTGTAAAATTGATAATATTATGAAAAGAGCAACTGTTGAGTTTCTTGCCGGCTCTTCTCAACAGGGCCTGCCTTCCGAGCCGGTGGTAGAGTCACTACAAATAGTCCAATTTGACGTTTCAAAAGTGCTTGTAATAAGCCTACTTGAAATAAACGATTTTGAATTTGAATTTTGAATTTGAATTTAAATGGCTATAAAATAAAATGGGTCTTCAAACGATAAATATATGCCACCGCGAATTAAGTCCTAATAAAGAGAAACTATTCTTGTATAAATTGTTTTGTTATATCTACAATTTATACAAGTATAAAAACAAGTATAATAAATAGTGTTATTTTATTTTATAGTCTATATCATTGTTTTACTTGGTAAACCTTTGCCCTCTCATTCTCACATTAGTGTGAAAACCCCGCGCGTTGTTATGGCATTTTTCTGTTTCTAATCAGCCATTGACCGTTGTGTCACAAGTTAGCCCGCTTCCATCTAATGTTGCGTCAACACTTACCGAGTGTGACTGCAGTCAAGGGCTTAGTTGGAAAGTATACTCACTTTCTTCATCTGTGTGGTCCTCCAGGAACTGCGGCTCAACAGTGACGCCAATGTCTTTGGGCGTGACTTCGTCCAACTTGGGTCGCAGGAAGATGCCCTTCGCGTTGCTGGGGCCGCACTTCAGTGTGAACGTGACGTCACACTCTGGCTGGTCGTGGTACTTGCTGAGGATCTCGAACGCCTGAGCGAGACGAATATCTTAGCATTGGATGGGTTTACTGTGGGAGCCTGGTGCTGTCTGAGACTTGCGCTGTAGGCTTAAGGGTACCCTTTAGCCTGCCCAACCAAATCTGACAGGATCGTTATAGAACAGCTTTGGACACTAGTTTTAGAATGGAGCTATCTGTAGTTCTAGTCAGACCAAGGTATTTGAGCAGATTGTAGAGATTTTGTTGGTATACCTCTCACACTCACTTCTACTGCTCATTAAATAACCACATAACTTATAAACTAAAAACCCGACTGCTTAAAAGTAAAAAATCAATAAAATCAAAACTAAGAATGGGACAAAGAGGAGAGGTGATTTAATGCACTTAAAAAAGTTTATAAGTTATATAAACGGTATCCCATAGCTGAGAACACAGGCAATTATAGCACTATACTAAAGCCAAACTCGATTGAGAATGCTTGTCAACAAACAAATTAAAAATGAAGGTAGAAAATGCAAAACATTTTATGCCTAATAAATTTAAAATTATGTTTTGTCATTTTAAAAAATCTTATTTGAAAAATATTGAATATATTAATTAGTTTTAAGCTCACTAATCTAATTTATTGTAATGAATTCGTCATTAACCAATTAATTTAACAAACAGGTGTAAAATGACTAGTGATTTCTACCTTCATTTTTATTTTGTTTGTTGACAAGCATTCTCAATCGAGTTTGGCTTTAGTATAGATCTGTGCTTTGCAGAATGGGCATTTCTGAGGATCCTGTCTGCAGGGCTTGCAATGAGATACAGAGTCCATGGAACACATCTTGTGTGACAGACCACGAGCACGACCAAAGCGAATGAACTTGAATGAAAGAATGGAGGTGGCATATCCATTACCAGAGGATTACTGTGCCTCTAACCTGAAAGCAACCATCCGTCTCCAACCATTAGAGTGGATGTTTGAACTGATAAGGAGGTGAGGGCGTGGCGAGTACAAAAGATCTAATAGGGTCGAAATGCATGACTAAAATTGAGAAAGGGATGCTTAGATGGTTTGGGCATGTAGAGAGAATGGATGAAAGAAGATTAACAAAAGAGATTTATGAGACGAGGTTGAATGGAAATGTTGGAAGGGGAAGACCTGGGCGAATGTTCCTGGACCAAATTCAGGACATTTTAAATAATGGCCAGATGCAGAGTACCCTAAACCGACGAACTTGTATGAAAGGATTAATGAGTGTGGGAGAAGCTAAGGAAGTATGCAAGGACCATGCAAGTGGAGGGTTGTGGTCTCTGTCTACCCCTACGGGAATAAGGCGTGATGTGATGTTGTGTATGTATGTATGTATGTATGTATGTATGTATATAAGGTGAGTTTGAATTATCAGCCAGCGGCGAAACTGGAGCAAGTCTTAGATTACAATAGAAAAAAACAATTTGTTCCCAGAACCAATAAATAAAAAATTATAAAGCATTACAAAATATCTATTCACTTACGACAGTACGCATAACGCCATCCAATATATCCACAAATTACCCTAAAGCCAGCCAGCCATTAACCTCAAGGCAGTTATGCACCTACTTACACACTAGAATTGATCAAAATAACAAAAGTAACAGCTGATCGACGACCAAGGTCAATGTACTTTCCATTAATAGATTTAAACTTATTTTTAAAAGTTTATTTTATTCTTAATTTATTTATTTTTTACCAGTTCTAAAGTGTGCAGGTGGGGACATATCTACCTACTTAGTCCTTCGAAGGTTCCGTGTTCGATTTCTGACAGCCGATTGTTATTATTTTTTATTAGTTCAGGTCTGGTCTAGTGAGAGATTTTGGCGGTTTGGCTTTTCTTTCCGTATTTTATTTGGTAGTAATCGAATGATTAAGACATACGTTCGTTCGGTATCTTGTGATTAATTTATGAATGCCATGGATGGTGTTATGTAAAATGTCCTAAGTGAGTAAACATTTTGTAGGTAATTTTTAAATTTTTTGTTACTGGTTCTAGATATATTTTTATTTCGCTATTGTAACCAGTATCCATTACACTTACCCCAGTTTCGCCGCTGGCTAATAATTCAAACTCACCTTATATATGTATGTATGTATGTATGGTGGGCGGGTGGGCCTCACCAAACCAATAATAAATAATAAGAATATTACGCTTCCAAAGTTCGATACCTTTTCAATGTTGAGCAAGCCGCAGCCCTGCGCCCACGGCTCCACGTGCTCCAAGTATGTCGCAGAGTTTTCCAACGCCCTCTTTATGGAGTACGGAGAGTAAGGAAGCTCTTTCGCCTTCAGTCCCGATATTAAAACAGCTGGAATTATCATGAAAACATTTTTGTAAAAATTGCCGACATGTCGGCGGAGTAGTATCATGACAGCCACTCGGCGAAGTTCGGTGGTGGCGGGGATGATACTACTCGTTATCCCCGCCACCACTGAACTTCGCCGAGTGGCTGTCATGATACTACTCCGCCGACATGTTATCAATGAATTTAGTAGAATAACGACTTCTTTAAATTCTTTAATAAAAACAAAATTTTGGTATCCTTGTTATGGCCTATCTGACTTTGATCATGCACAGTCCAAACCATTGAATCCTAAAAAGTAAAGGAGTAAAGAAACTACTATCTATCTCTCTTTCACTTATGAAAGACCAGACCATCAGACCCTAAATCACAAAGAAATAATAAAAAATATGTTTTTTCTATTTTTAAAATAAATCAATGCAAAGTGGAAATAAAGCATGATAAACAAACTTAAAATTAAAGCTACGAGTAAGTGCTTGCGTGTTTTTATGCAAAGCAGAATTGCTGTTTCCTCACCGGTAGGGTGGATATTTGCATGTATAATTAGTGAACTTACCAACGGCTCCGGCGACGTGCGGGGCGGACATCGACGTGCCATTCATGAGCTGACAGTTCCTCAGAGTGAACCTGCGCATATTGGCTCAATTAGTGTCTGTACATACACTCATATAGACTGTAATACATTTTCAACCGACGAAAAAAAACGGAGGAGGTTCTCAATTCGACACATATATATATATATTATATGTATGCACGCATAACTTTTTACAGAGTTGTCCGATTTTGATAATTCTTTTTTTATTAGAAAGGGCATACATCCAAGGTGGTCCTATTGTCATCATGTTCGGTCTGAGCATGATTCCCGGGCGAGACTCTTACAGCTGAAGGCACCACAGCGCGCTTTTGGGAGAGAGCTTGCGAGCTTACAGTGTCGAAAAACAACAATGCAGTTGTCAGTAGGTTACGTGGCGATAAATCACGGAGACGAAAGTTTTTACCAAAAATAGAACCGGGCGCAATGCACTAAAAATTAAAAAATAACGTGTCACCTCGGTGCTTTCATTTACTTGCGCACGGCCGCGCGCGAGCTGCTTTAGTATAGAAGCTGAACGCGCCCGGCGCGCCTTTGCGAGAGAGTTGCGACTTACATTTGATAAACAACAATAGTGTCAGTAGGTAGGTCACCTGGCCACGGAGGCGACAGCTCCGCCGGGCGCGCACACGGACAGCCCCGCGGCGCCGTCCGCGCACGGCCCGCGCGAGCTCCAGCTGAACGCGCCCGGCGCGCCTTTGCGAGAGAGTTGCGACTTACATTTGATAAACAACAATAGTGTCAGTAGGTCACCTGGCCACGGAGGCGACAGCTCCGCCGGGCGCGCACACGGACAGCCCCGCGGCGCCGTCCGCGCACGGCCCGCGCGAGCTCCAGCTGAACGCGCCCGGCGCGCCTTTGCGAGAGAGTTGCGACTTACATTTGATAAACAACAATAGTGTCAGTAGGTCACCTGGCCACGGAGGCGACAGCTCCGCCGGGCGCGCACACGGACAGCCCCGCGGCGCCGTCCGCGCACGGCCCGCGCGAGCTCCAGCTGAACGCGCCCGGCGCGCCTTTGCGAGAAAGTTGCGACTTACATTTGATAAACAACAATAGTGTCAGTAGGTCACCTGGCCACGGAGGCGACAGCTCCGCCGGGCGCGCACACGGACAGCCCCGCGGCGCCGTCCGCGCACGGCCCGCGCGAGCTCCAGCTGAACGCGCCCGGCGCGCCTTTGCGAGAGAGTTGCGACTTACATTTGATAAACAACAATAGTGTCAGTAGGTCACCTGGCCACGGAGGCGACAGCTCCGCCGGGCGCGCACACGGACAGCCCCGCGGCGCCGTCCGCGCACGGCCCGCGCGAGCTCCAGCTGAACGCGCCCGGCGCGCCTTTGCGAGAGAGTTGCGACTTACATTTGATAAACAACAATAGTGTCAGTAGGTCACCTGGCCACGGAGGCGACAGCTCCGCCGGGCGCGCACACGGACAGCCCCGCGGCGCCGTCCGCGCACGGCCCGCGCGAGCTCCAGCTGAACGCGCCCGGCGCGCCTTTGCGAGAGAGTTGCGACTTACATTTGATAAACAACAATAGTGTCAGTAGGTCACCTGGCCACGGAGGCGACAGCTCCGCCGGGCGCGCACACGGACAGCCCCGCGGCGCCGTCCGCGCACGGCCCGCGCGAGCTCCAGCTGAACGCGCCCGGCGCGCCTTTGCGAGAGAGTTGCGACTTACATTTGATAAACAACAATAGTGTCAGTAGGTCACCTGGCCACGGAGGCGACAGCTCCGCCGGGCGCGCACACGGACAGCCCCGCGGCGCCGTCCGCGCACGGCCCGCGCGAGCTCCAGCTGAACGCGCCCGGCGCGCCTTTGCGAGAGAGTTGCGACTTACATTTGATAAACAACAATAGTGTCAGTAGGTCACCTGGCCACGGAGGCGACAGCTCCGCCGGGCGCGCACACGGTCAGCCCCGCGGCGCCGTCCGCGCACGGCCCGCGCGAGCTCCAGCTGAACGCGCCCGGCGCGCCTTTGCGAGAGAGTTGCGACTTACATTTGATAAACAACAATAGTGTCAGTAGGTCACCTGGCCACGGAGGCGACAGCTCCGCCGGGCGCGCACACGGACAGCCCCGCGGCGCCGTCCGCGCACGGCCCGCGCGAGCTCCAGCTGAACGCGCCCGGCGCGCCGCGCACGCGCATGGAGTACGCCGCCAGCATCATCTCCGCCGACACGTACGCGCCCACGCCTGCGTGCAATCATCATCATCATCAGCCGATGGACTACTGCTGGTCATTCAACACCATAGGACATGACCTGTATACTACTTGTTGAGATTACAGTGTCGTGTGAAACAAATGTACCTGATACAAAACGAAGCATTGACCGGTCAGAAAGGATGCCCTGAGGGCTAACGCTAAAACTGGCGCGGTTGCACGCTCGCGGGTGTATAATGAAAAATAGTATGGACAGCGCGACGTAGCGCGGGCGCGGGTGGCGGATTCGCAACCGCGCGGCGGGCGGCGGGTACACGGCGCGGGCGCCCGCGACGGGCACACGCGAGCGGGTTTGTTTCTACAAATCAGTCGAGCGCCGCTAGATGCTACGGTCAAATAAATATTTGTTGATTTCTATACTAATATTATAAAGAGGAAAACTTTGTTTGTTTGTAATGAATAGGCTCAAAAACTACTGGACCGTTTTTAAAAATTCTTTCACCATTCGAAAGCTACATTATCCACGAGTAACATTGGTTAAATTTTATTTTGGAAAAAAATAGGATTCCGTAAAATATTTGGGTTTTTCGGACACAAGGTGTAAAAATCAACCAGAAAAGTTACTTATTTTGCGTACGCTGCCTAAACTATAAAAGATAGAACCATAAAATGTTCTAATTAATTGGAGATCTTATAAATATCTACAAAAAAGTCCGCGACACACTATACCTATCTATGTCGAGTGAGGCACAACAACCATTTTTTTATTTAAAAATCTTGAATTTTTTTTGGACTACATTTAAACGCATTTATTTTACTCGTGCTATTAATCCTTATCAAAATAAATTATTTCATCACTAAGTACAGTTTATGTAGATAATATTTAGTATTTAAAAGATTAAAATTGGACTTTTGGTTTTGAAGTTATGGTATTACTATTTCTGCGTTGCGAAGTGTGCGTCACCAAGGCGGGGGTGCGCGTGCGGGAGGGGAGTTTAGATCTATGATATATATACGATGATGAATTAAGAATTCGATCTTTGTTCAAATATCTATTTAGTACACGGAAGAGTTTGTTCGTTTGTTTAAACGGGCTAATCTGTATCTGCGTGTCGGATTGTAAAATTATTTTTGTTTATTCTGAAGGCTAGACTCAAGAGTGAAATATACTATTTAATATCAATTTATACCCATCAGCTTGCCATAAATATATATTTTTAATGTTAATGTACTGAAATGTCATACAATGTTTAACAAAAATGTAGACCTTTAGTACACGGGACGGGACGGAGGATATTGCTTCACGGGAAACTATAAAAAAATTAAATTGAGAGGGGGAGCGGGGAATGAGCACACTATATGTGCCTTTACACATTTTGTATGAAAGTCTGTCTTTAAAATTAGAAGAGTACCTAAGAGGTTTTCACGCGGACGAAGTCGCGGGCGACTGCTAGTTATTGAATAAAATTATACTAGCAGCGCTAACTAAGACGGGCGCACGCGACGGGTGCCCGCGCTAGTTTTAGCGTTAGCCCTTAAGCCTACATTAATGCCGCAAGTCTCGGACTCTGTTCGACGTTTTCTCTCTGCAACACGTTGGACTCGGCACCCGCACGGTGAATCCATTCAATACTAAGATATTCTTGTCTCTATTATGATATACAATACTCACCAATAAGTATGGGCTGCGCGATGTCGGGCGGCGCGCCCACGGTGGCGAGCGCGGGCCCGTGGTTACCGGCCGAGACCACCCACGACACGCCGTAGCGGTTCACCACCGAGCTGATCACGTCACCCACCCGCCTGACAACAATTCCAAATCATTATTTTAAAACACTACATCATTGTAGACATTGGAAAATGGATCTGACATATCATATACCGAATCAACATTAAAATGATGTTGAGGTCCACACTATAACCTGAATTTTTAGTTTTACGGAATTCTGACGTTCACCTGACTTTTCTAAATAATTCTATGGACAAAACGATTCCAACAAAAAAAATTACAAATAAAAATACACAAGATAATCATTGGATTCTAAAAGGAAAATTTACACTGTCTTAGGTTTATATTCAATTGAAAATTGAATTTTCATTATTAAATTTTATAAATTTGATAGTTATGACGTGAGAAACAAATAACAGTAACTAGCCACCCCAGGAAAGAACATAGACCTAACAAACCTTTTTCACCAAACATGAAGAATTTCTTTTTTATGTATGTACCATGTTTATATATAATATTTAGATATATATTTAACGGCGCCTGCGTCATCGTACGCGACTAGAAAGAAGTCTGTGAACTGCACGTGCACCAGCTACGCCCTCTTGCGGCTGCGCATCGTTCGATACCCCCACTCACCGCACTACTTGATTTATTCTAACTTGTATAAAAGGAGCGAGTCTACAACTGGTGAGCAGTTTTGGCTCTGGCGTGGCGCGGTGCAGACGTTGTACTTTGCTTATCGCTTAACCTTAGACTACTCTGATAATTAATTTGTGCAAACGAATTAATTATTACTCTTAGCTTGAGTCGCGGTGTCTTGGGGTTGCATTAATTAATACGAGATGTTACGCATCATTATAATACCATAATTTGCCAGTTATTCACAGTTAATTAAGTTGCTGTTAATTATTCTTTCAATTATCTACTTGTGGTTTAGATATAATTACTCGAAATACAAAGGATTACCCTATTATTTTCTTCACTATGTCTGACCCTCTTTTGACATATTTATTATTTATGTCGTTTTGTTGCATTACGAGTAGAGAATAATACGGTAGAGATTTATTTTGCAATAAGACCGCCTTTGCACACTTGTACGTACACCATTCTTTTCCATGTTTATGAATTTCTTTTGAATCTTGTAATTGTGCAATAAATAAAACAAAATAAATTCTTACCCAGCGTTGGACCAGTGCGCATGCTCTCCATAGCTCATATTGATGACATCAATCTTCATCTTCTTGGAGAGCTCCATGACCTTGATGCAGGCCCTGACGAGAGCTGTGCCAGTCTCCATGGAGCCCAGCCGGCTGTCCCCGATGGTCAGCGACACTATCTTAGCACCCGGCGCGACGCCGTTCTTGTCAGGTGCGTCAGGAAAGTAACCGGCTGCTATCGCGGCCACGTGAGTGCCGTGCGTTGCTAGAATGTACAAACTATTTTCAACAACAAAATAATAGTTTAATATTGGCATGATGAAAATTCCACATGAGCGCATTCCTATTGGATTTTTAGTTACAAAAAGAGAGATGAATTTACATGGATTCACCATATCATCATTATCATTAACAGACAACGGACATCCACAGCTGGGCATAGGCCTGGTTTAGGGACTTCCAAAAACAAACACAAAAATCCTGAGCCACCTAGGGCCAGCAGCTCCCTGCAAGACATTGATGTTATCAGGCCCCCCAGTGGGACAACAACATCTTGTCTATATCAGCTCTTGTTCGACAAAACATTATGCTGTAAGGCAAAATACTGTGCAAATAAACAAGGTAATCAATCCTAACTGTTTGTTTTGATTGATTTCAGTGCTTAAGTGCTTAAATAACCCTGACCGATATGAACTTACAGCACATCCCCACAACTTCCAGCGTGTTGCCGTCATCATGCACGTTGATGCTGACGGTCATCTCGTCGAGGGGCGTCAAGTGCGCGTGCTCGTGAGTGACGCTGTACTCGCCCAGCAGCGGACCCGTGGATAAGTCTCCCGTTTCAGACGTGTCTATACATGCTCTGTGGAATATATTCATAGATTAGCACATTGCTGCAAAAAAAAACTTATTTGTGACTCCATTGAAATTATTCCATACTAGCAGACCGAGACTTCCAAATACCAAAAATAAAAATTGCATGCACCTGTTTTTTTAACAAATTTTTAACAAAAAATATTTTTTTTAATTATATACTTAAACCTTCTTTAAGAACTGCTCTATCTATAAGGATAAATCGCATTATAGTCCATTCAGAAGTTTTTGAGTTCATTGTTAACAGACAGACAGACACAGCGGGGAACTTTTTTTTATAATATGCAAGGATGATCTAAACTAGCACATTTAGGGCTAACGCTAAAACTCGCGCGGGCGCATGCTCGCGTGTGTATAATGAAAAATAGTATGGACAGCGCAGGCGCGTGCGACGGAGCGCGGGTGCCCGCGACGGGCAAACGCGAGCTGGTTTGTTTCTACAAGTCAGACGAGCGCCGCTAGATGCCACGGTCACACGCGTCGGAGGCTAGGTACAATCATGAACATCGATACAAAGCGTGTAATAATTGAGGTGCCATTTCGGCCAGTATTATGGGGTATGGCGAATGAATTAACAATTCTCCTCTGAGTAACCTACTTGTCAAGAATGGGTTATGCAGTCGACGTTGTTTCCGTTGACGTCTTTTTGCCAAATAATAAATTAGTAAATAATCCATGGTAATCTACTCGACGCAACTGTACACGCTCGACATCAAAATTATACTAGCAGCACTAACTGAGACGGGGGCACGCGACGGGTGCCCGCTCGCGGATTTGTGGCCCGCGGCTGTCGCCCGACGCGTGCGCCCGCGCCGGCACCCGCCCGTGTTTTAGCGTTAGCCCTTAGGATGCGTGACACATATCTCATATAGAGAATAGGCATAATTGGCCAAAGGCAAAATAATCAAGAGTTTTTAACTCTCTCATTTGTTGAGATAGGATCATTATCATCATTATCAGCCTTTCAATTTAATAGAAGAATGAAAAACTCAGAATTATTCTATAACCCGACCCAGGATCTCTTCATCAAAGCAAAGATAGGCAAACCATTAGAGCAACGAGTCATGTGATAGGATACTTGATAATTAATGCATGCTAGTTTGAACTCAATGTTATAGATATAAATAGAATAACAGAAAAATATAGAATAGTTCATCTAATCTATATTTTCTAAATCTAGGCTCTATTTTGATGACTAAGATATGTACATAAGATAATATGTACATTAAATGTCATGGATATATATTGTTGTTTCCTTCTACCTCCAGACAGTTCCATCATGGAACAGAACACAGTCGTAAGCCGGCCCCACATCTGTGTACTTCTTCTCTGCTTCTTTCAACACTTCCACACGGGTTTCCAATTCCTCCTTTTTTAATTTTTCATCTTGAGTAAGTGTTGTTTTAGATGCTGAAATAGCAAAACCATCACATAAATAAATAAAATTATTATTATAAAAACAAAAAACCGGACTGCTAAGAAGTTATGAACTGAAAAGAGAAAAACAAGGATCACTATATCTGAATAAAATTCTAAATACTTTAATATAAACAGGGACAAAATACTTTAACCTGCGGGGAAAGATAGTCGTACCAAGATGAAATGTTCCCGCCTGCGGCACCATAAAGATAGTAGCCATTTAGGTTGCAAGAAGTGTCCATAATACATACATACTTGTATACATACATACATATACATAATACATAATAGATAATAGTACAAAAACAAAACATAGTCGGAAAAAAATACTGTCAATTAATAAAAAACACAATTGTTGATAAAAAATTATAATTATTAACAACCATAATTGGGCTAGGAATTTAGGTTATGTGAGAAAAACCAGCATTTTTGCAGCAATGTCCATTGATTTATGGACAAGGTATACATTATATGTAACACAATTGTTATAAACAATATACAAGATTTTTTTGAAGAAGTTGTTCTTAACAATTTTATGTAAATATGAACAACAGTTAAATAGTAAATAACTATATAAATGGCGGTGCTTCACAAAGACTTAGGCATGAGCACATGCTTTTGAAAGTGATAAAAAATGCCAGAATTCAAGCCCAATGTCACTTTTATCGTTGTTTATGTATTAGTGTGTATGTATTTATACTGACTGCCTCGTTGGTCTAGTGGTTAGCCTATCTGGCTTCGATCACAAGGTCCTGGGTTCGAATCCTGGGTCGGGTAACGGAATAATTCCGAGTTTTTCATTCTTCTATGAAATTCTCAGTCAATTCCAAGCCTGGAGTCGGGAAGTTGGTGATGTTACACCCCCGTGCCTCGGAGTGCATGTTAAGCCGTCGGTCCCGGTCACTGTCATCAACATCTGATAGTGATCATTAATAAATGAAACATTATCACCCTAAGCCCGCCAATCTGCATTGGAGCAACTTGGTGGGTGTACGCTCCATATCCCCTTTCCTATAAAGAGGCCTGGCCCTGTAGTGGGCTCTTAATAGGCTTATAATGATGATGATTTATACATATTATTCCTAAGCCTAAGGTTGCCTGTTAGGAATTGCTGTTTAGTGACAAGGCCTCTGTTTGTATTAGCTTTACTGTATGATTTTTACTATATGATGATTGATAATTAAATAATCATCTCAGATGAATCTTCCTCCTTAGATTGAAAGGTAAAAGTTTTACAAGCAAATTCACTTTCAAATTTGTTGTGTTTTCAGACTCAATTGGCCCTTAACAGAATCACACTTAACGCTACGTGATGAAGCAACTAAGATGGAAGCGGGATTTAACGCTTTAGCTGTGCGGATAACAAACCAACTCCTATCAGTTTCTAAACGACAAAATTGCGTAATTCGTTACTTTAAATCGCTTGGCGGTATGTCTTTGTCTGTAGGGTGATAACTAACCACAGCGAAAGCCTCCCACCAGCCAGACCAAGACAAATTAAGTAAAATCTCAACCTGCCCCGCCGGGAATCGAACCCAGGACCAAACTGAAAATAAGATTGTATATTTCTTTGGATTGAACTATAGAATATTGCAGTTAACCATGAATAATATGTATTCTAAATTGCAATAGGAAATTAACTTAACACTACAACAAACACTCATATCTCATTGATAAATAGCCTCTTGAGACAGATAATAGATACCTACCCACTTCATTTTCAAATTCCTGCAGTTCTTTGCTAGCCTGTGCAAAGGCTGGCTTATGGCCCACATCCCAGAGGTGCTCTTTCCTGTGTTCTTGTATTCTCTCTTTCACTTTGGAGGGGTATAAGCTGAAGGGGTAAAGCACCCCCACCCGCCATTCTGCTGTAGGGTTATTCCATGATTCTGGTATCTAAACAGATGTCAACAATTTATTTTATATTAATAAATTAATTAGCACTTTAACAACTTAATTTGAGAGCAAGAGTGTAGGTATTACAAACTTCTGAGAAAATCAAAATACAGATTAAATATTGTAAAAAATGCTATCCTTAAAAGATTTGTACTTTTAACTTTTTTTAAAGAGTTAACAAAGAGGAACAATATTTTCATACATTGTTTTGTTATATATCTAATGGATTAGGCAGCATTTAAAATTAAAGTTACTAGGTGATGACTCTTACAACAAATATTGTAATATTTAAGCCAATTAATTTTATAACCTAATCAAATTATATACTAAAACCTTCTTCAGGAATCTATCTAATTGTGAAAACTACATTGAAATCTGCTCTGTAGTCTTTCAAGATTAATGAGATCAGGCAGACGGAGAGATGCGGTGGAAGACTTTAGTTTTATAAAATATAACGATTATATTAACACTAAGGGACTGATATAAAATCACTCTGAATCACTATAGAAAACAGTTTCATATTTATGATTGCTGCATATTTATCATTCAGATTCATTCATTCATCTCATTATAAAATATGATGTATTCCAGTAAGATAAATGCAATTTATGCACACTAATCATTGTATCATTTGCATCTCGAAAAAATACAAAGAACAGCTGTATAAGTTTGACACTAAGAAGTCAATGACCTTGTGACATCGGTAATTTTAGAATAACATAGAAAAACAATTCAAATTAAATTTCTTGGTGCATTTCTCTGACATTTTTAAAATTGAGATTAAACATCGAACTTACCTTCAGTTTTCGGCCTGTAATGCCGGTTAGAACTCCGTCCACTACCTTACGAACAACTGTGTCCACATCTCCGCAGCCGCTGCAGTCAAATCTTTCTATCACTTTAGTCTCCCCTGTACTTGTTTCCTGGGGCACAAAATTAAGTTATCATTAATATTAGAAATTACCAAAAATTAAAACTAAACAAATCGTGACAAGTCAATTTTTTACCTTAAGTCCAGCGGCCGCCGGGTCGACGCCGGAATCGAAAATTGCAATAACAGTATTGCGGCCATCATACTCTGCGTTTTTACTTAAAAATGTGACGACCCCTGTTTCTTTTTTCGGCATTAATCCCCAAACGGGGAAATCACAATCGATCGGTACGTCTGCCATTTTTGATGACCGTGTACCTTTTAACAGATTACAATAAGTAAGTTACATCTAATTTTTTAGTCTCTGGTTATGAATATGTTAACAGACGTACAAATATTATTTGGAAGGACTATATTATTTTGATACGCACATTTAGCGTTATTTCGTTCTGTGTATGAAAGTGATTTATTACAATTACCATGTAACTACAATATTTCCTTTAAAGTACAATACATCCACTTACCATTTTTTCTATTGCAATTGCACTGAAAGTGAGTTGGCGAGTTGTTTCTAAACGAAAATAATGAAGTTGTTGATTTTCTTCTGAAAGCAGCTGTCATTGTCAGTGTCATTTTGTAACCATCGATTTCTGTGTAAATTTTGTGATTCTTTTTCAAATTCAATTTATTAAATATGTGGTATGAAATATTACCTACTTTCTTCATTATTACAGCAGGCCTAGGATTGCCTGGCTTGGGTCTTTATCACATTCACAATTTAACTTTAGGCAACGTAAGTATCACAGTTTAAGTGTTAGGTAATGAGGTTTGAATTCTAAACTAAACCATAGATTATGTTCTATTGTATTAGTTCTATATATATCAGCTCTCTTAGCATAACACAACTATTAACTAAGAGTTATAATAATGTTTGATTTGTACAAATTATATTTAACAAAAAAATACTATTACAGAATAGAAAGAATAAATACAGCTTAATTTGGAAATAATAATAATATTTTGCAAACTTGAGACAGACAGAGTTTTAAATACTTAAAACTGTTTCTTTTTGTACTTTCATGGCCTGGAATTAATTTCTTTCTGGCCTTGCATTAACAATATGCTGTTATGTTGCAGCACCACAGACGTGCACACAACTCCCGGTTGGATCGTTTTCACTACATGCGTGATATGAGATTAACCGGAAACCCTTACAAAATTAATGTAAGTATACTCATCTTTCTATCTTTCACTTATCCTCCATGGAACAACAAAAAAGCTAATAACTTCTCTTATACACAATTTAAAAAAATATTTTCATACATTGTTAACTTGGAAGGAGCTGCATGTACTGCATATACCTGACAGAATGCTATAGCTCTTTGCTGACCTAGATCATACTAGGTCTGAAACTATTTTAAGGATTATATTCCCATAGACCTGAACTGGGACACATTGGATAGGATCTTGGTATAAAATATAATTTTTCTTTAATTCTGTAATATATTAAAAAAGAACTGTAAATACTATTCAATACAAATGTTCATACTGTCAGAGAGGAATTATAAATGTAGTCTCTAATTTAATGCTTACGCTAATAAAATAAACATGCCTACTTTAATTAATTAAAATTTTTTTATTTCAGGGTTTGGATTCTTTGCCAGATAAATAAATTTCAACATGTTAACATAGTTTGAATAATTGTAATATTTAGTTTACTTATGTTGGAAATATAAACATGTTTGAGCTGTGCAAATTATTTTTATTACAATAGTATGTACCACTGGCACCTAATAAAAAAGTGTTGGAATGCTAGTAAATCATCATTGAGAGCCTGTTCGCCATAAAGTCAGGCCTCCCTTCTTACAGAAATTATGGAGACTAGACCCACTAAGCTACTCCAATGCAAGTTAGTGGGTAGAGTAATAAAGCTAAACTCTTAACATTTACTATCAGGTGTTAATGATAATGACTCGGACCAATGAATACCAACTCTGAGCCAAACTTAAAGGAAATTATACTTAACAGATTTTCATTGGCTTTTCAGCAATAAATTTCTGAGAGGTTTTAGTATAAATAATTGGTTTAAGTTTTTATTTCTATTTGTCAGAAATCTGGCGATAACTGTTGGAAATGTTGCACCACCTAGAAGCTTTACTGAAGATATAACCTTTGAGATATAACAAAACAAACATAGAACTTGGCTGTTTTTTAACAGTAGTCAAATCAGTTTTAGATAACTGTTTTGGTTTAATCCTTTAATTGTGCATACTAAATGGTCAAAAATTAGATAGGGTCCAAATATTTTCAATACAACGCCATCTCTGCCTGTTCTCGTAAAACAGTCGTAGGCCGGGCGCCTATTGTGATTTTTTGTCATGGTAACATTTTATTGCCGTCACCATCAAGGCGCCCACTGTGCTTATTCGAGTACGAAATCGATTTCAAGTAGGTTACTGTGATAATTATGTTCTCTCAGAATACACAGAAAAAATAAACGAAAAAGACACTAAACGATCTATCCAATATGTATCTACACTGAAAGATCACTAAAAGATTTATTTTATTCTGAATTAAACTGAACCGTTTAAACTTAAATAAATAAATTCATACATTTTTTTAATTACATGGTTTATTATAAGCAAGGGATTAGTTAAGAAGCGAAACAAAAAAATATTTAAATAATCAATCCTCCCAAAAAACAGAAATTTATTATTTTCCATACAACAATTTGTTTCTTTTATCCATATAAATTACTTTTCGTCTGCTTTTTTGAGGCATCTCCTTTCAAACAAAAAATAAACACGCAGCATACGCCTAATCCGCCTTTCAGTCCAATTACCAATAGCGAAAAGTCACCCAGTGAGTGTACTCGCATAGCGATGCGCAGTCGAGTGATAGTTACGTTGCCAGCAGAAGAAACTATTTGTCGCCGTATGGTAAGGTCACCATGGTGAGCGCACTCTCTATGTACTCGATTAAGTGACTCGATGAAGTTACGGCGACAAAAATCACAATGGGCGCCCGGACTTAATGTCAAATATCAATGTTGGCATCAATGGCATCGCCTCTGTATACAGTGTACTTAGATAAGATACCTATAGATGTAGCCACCGCGTGGCCGCACATGAAACAGCAGTACTTAACTGAAGTGTTGCTATTACTAAGAAAATTCCGTACATTTGGGAAACTGACATATTCTACAATTTCATAAAGATAAAGTATTTAAAAAGCAAATATCACTTTGAAAACATGAATAGATGAGCTGGATATTATTTCATAGTAATTATGCAATAAATGTTCCGCGAATTTAGGTAAACTCGTGCGCGCATTCCTAATTGCTACATACATTACATATTACATATTAATTACGTGATTAAATATGAGGAGTATATTTCGTTTATGAAATAGAATTTTTTCATTATTTAATATTTTTTTTTATAAATCATTAATAGTGTATTTTTTTTTAAATATACATTTTATAGCACATAATATTGTTAAAAATTTTAAAAAGTAAACATAACACTAAATAAAAATAAATGAGAGAAAAAAATAATAATTAGCCATTTATTCACAAATTAAAGTTAGAAATAGACAGAAAGGATAACATACCTAGAACACTTTTAAATAAAAGAAATTAACCTAACATAAAAAAGAAACCAATTTAAATTAACAGTGTCATAACAGGTATGTAATAATTACTTCTAAAATTAAATGTTTAACAGTCCTATACTATAATGATAATGGTGTTTTGTTAAAATAAACATAATAAAACGTAAGTCCGAGTTTCCGATTTTGAAGAAAGAACACCGTGTATCGTCCCCTTCCACAAAATAAAAAGCTTGTGCTAGGAGTAGTTTACGGATCTAACGTTTATATAATTATAGTTCTCTTAGTTTCGGAAAAATCAAGGTTTATTATGTATATAAATCAAATTCAAAATCATAAATTTCAAGTAGGCTGTTTATCAAGTTCGAACTTTTGAAACTTTAAGTATGTCAGTACGTAGTGACCACTCAGATCAAAGATAATTCTAAAAATCAATGTTATAATTTATACTCCATAAATAACAATTTTGGTTATCCCGTCTTGTGTGAAGAAAGAAAAGCTTGGTTCCAAGAATCTTTATCGTTAATAAGGTCATTAAATTTATAACTTTTACATAGTAAATGGTTTTTTACACATTTTTGAACTTTTGAAAAGGCAAGTCCAGTACTTCCTTTGGAATGAGATTATAGAATGGTATACTCAGTCCAACAAATGATTGGAGGCCTTTTGTGTAGAATTTCTGGACCTATCTTTTCTTTTCGTCGCAGGTGTTCACTTGTTTGTGGAAAGTTTATATTATCTGGGTAAGTTGATGAGGTGGATGGATTCACATATTGATTTAATAAAACCGAAGAAGCCTGCAAAAAACAGGGAGAGAATAGTATTATTATGAAATTTTACAAGTACCTAAGAGTTTGGAGAAATGATTATAGTTTTTATTGGTTATAGATATATGTGTATTTTAAGCTGATATCTAAAGAGCTGAAGTGATAATTCAACAGTTTTTTATTTACAAGTAAGAAAAGTACACATTCGATTAAATAAAAATTGATTTAGTGGAAAAATTAAACAAGGGCATGGCAACACTAAAAGTTCTTGTCAAGAGATTATGTTTCAAAATAAACACTATATTTAGTTCAAATCTACGATATTTAACGTAAATTCTTTGTTGATACATTTGTTAAGGCATATTTATATCTGTTTTATATAATAGAACAATAAGTTATTGCATACTTACGAGTGAAAAGTGACTTCAACTGCCTTTGTTTCAGTTCGGCTTTTACAGTCTAAAATACTGCATCCTCCCATTATAACTAATAATGATCACGCTGCACTTAACTAAAGGAGTCTTTTTCTCAAAAGTAGACTGTTTATAAAACTATTAAAGACATAAAACTAATTAAGACAATGAGCATTAAAAAAAGTTGACACAAAATACACTTTGACAGCACCTTATTTGGCCAGCTTTTAAAATAGGCCAAACGAGGAAAACCGCCACGGTGAATGAGACAAAAGATGATATTTTTTGTCTCAATATTCGCATGAAATTCGTATATACCCGTCTCACTTCTACATCCAGCATTTCTTTATGGCTACGTCTATTAGTATTATGTCAATGACAGTGTATGTATTATCTAGGACTGTTGATATTTTTTAAAATATCGGATTTTCGATGTATCGATATTTTTAAATATATCAATATCGGAGTTTGATATATCGAAAAAAAATATCGATATTTCGATATATCGGCTTTATTTAAAAAAATAATCGTAAGGCTGCTCAAAAATGATTACACAGTTTATAGTCCAGAATATTTATTAAGCAAAATAAATTATAAATGTATAAAAGTGTTAGGTTATAACTATATATAGTTCGTAGTAATTATTGTTTAATTTAAATAAGAAAATTATGTGTACCAATATTTTTCAGTAAGAGTTTTTAAAAATGCTTTTTGTTTTATATGTTCAGCTGTTTGACTGGGTAAAGTAAGTACTCCATATCATAGATTATAGTAATTTTTATACCACAGAGGTATATCTATATTCAATTACATTTCGTTTCAAGATAATAAGTAAATAAGTAAACTAAGAATAGAGAAAAAACATAAAATAGTGTAAATGAAGTACAATCGATTAAGTTTACGATGATTTTGTAGATTAAATAATTTACGAAAAAAAATTAAAATTTATTAAAAAAAATATGGACCATCGATATCTACATTTCACTATCGAAGTATCGATATATCGTTCAAAAAAATATTAGTAATAAATATCGATATTTAAAAATAATAAAGTATGCCCAATATTTGTTATTTACTCTCCTCTATGGCTCACAGGCTGTGTTTGTTTTATTTTGGGGATTAAAGTTTGGTTTCGGTTCCTTTGTAATTTGTATTTTCGTAATATTTACTGAAAGGAGGTGATTTTAAAAGCTCCGCTGTCATTTACAATTTACATCGTAAAGATTAACCTACACGAAAAAACGTCTAAGGCGCTAGAACATATTACTTACATATTACTTACTTCGAGATCGAGAATTCGAGATGGACGCGTGTATTGTGGACGTCACATTGGAATTTTTAGCTGTAGCTTTCCACAACATACTGTACTACGCTTCAGTATACCCGAGGAATATATTCGAGACAAGGAAGAAGTACAACGTCGTGGTATACCGGTGTTCCCACCCTACTGTGTGTAGCTACATGGACAACTGCTTAGAAGTTCTTGCTGAGGCTCTTAAGTCAGGCGAGTTACATCGCGTGGAATTGGTCGTGACAGACATGCGCTACAAGCCGGGTGTTAAGTTTGTCTTCGACTTCGAACGCATGGCGACATTCGACGAGACAACTGACTCGTATTTGGTGAGACATGAACAGAATATGCGCGCTTTCTGCCTATTGTTATCGACAATGAGTCAAAAGTTCAAATCCTTCCCGGCAGAGAGTACTTTCGAGATCCGTTTCACCACTAACGAGTCCATTGAAGTGGCTCTAGCAAGTTTACCTCAACTAGAAAACATCCCCTTCATAGAAGTGGAAGATGTTGATTATATGGATAACATCATGCCTTTAAGGAGGTTCTCTATTAGAAATTATAATATAGACACTTACATAGAGCTCCCAAAGACATGTACATTTTTTTCTTAGAGATAATTTCACTATCTTAAGTATTAGAAATCTAAAATTATTTGAATCGATTGTGATATTTCTTCTAGTAAGTTGTAAATATAATGTAGCCTTAGTATCACTGAGTGTAAATCCTAGGTATGACTCGATACATGTGGAATCGGCAGCATACAAAGAAATGTGTGTGCTAGTCAAATTAAAACTTTCATCATAATTATCAGTATATTAACCCCTGGGGGCCTGACATTCAAACCTTCTTTGAGGCCCGCTGCTACCCGGGTAGCGACAGAGCTATAATGACAGCTGTCATTATTTGCCTGACGGTTGCCAGGGGACCCCTCGGGGCTGTGAAACTTTAATGGCCAGGCTTCCCTCTTGGGAATGAGAGCTTAAACCCACTTCATTGTTCCGATGTAAGATGGCGGACTCATGGTGATAATTAGTAATGTTGGATTATTCTAACAAACTCTATCGCAATTTAAAATGTAATTACTATAATATATTATTTTATAATGACCGGGACCAATAGGGTAACAACATACATAAAGGACGCCACCAATTTTCAAACTGGCTAAGAATTTACTGAAAATTTACTTTAGTTGATAGACTTTTCAAAAATTAATGGATAGACTGAATTCTAGAAACAGATTCTTAGTTGTAAAATTATTTATTACTATGGTACAGATGCCCATAGCTTTGCCCATGTGGTAAAATAGTGAGTTACAATTTACCTTTGATAAACATCAAAAATAAAAAGTGAGTAATCCTTTTTTTATTTTAAGAAAAATATGTAATTATTTTTGTAATAAAGAGAAGCAATTCTTCCATAGATTTGTTGTATCCCAAATAAGTAAAGCAGTGTTTTCAGTATGAAAGCCCCAGACAGCTTAAATTTCTCTCACTTTTCCAAAAATTGTCTTCATATTTCATCCAATTTACATAAAACCTTTGTCTTTGAGTTCATGTGTATTGATTTCATCATACAATCAATGATTGATTCGTCATACAATCATTTCTCACAATCATCAAACTATGAATGTGAAAAATTTCTCAGAACAACAATTTACCTGTTTAAAATTTCGAGTATCTCTATTCCATTGAGAAAATATGTTATTTTTCTAGTAAATAATTTTTTTAATCTCTTACATTTCTACAGTTTTGGATGCTAAACTATAATGGCTTTCGGCCATACTGGGGTAGGTTTGTGAGTCATCAAATTAGTTTTTATATTGAAAAATCTACAAAAATAGCTCAATTAAAAAATGTAAGAGCCTATATTCCTGATAAGTTTGTGATAATAGTGTTAATATAAGTAGAACATAATATTGTATATATGCATAAAATGTATAAGGGTGGTTACATAATTGTTTTGAAAACAAAAAGTACTTTTTGAGTTCATTGTGTGTAAGAAATACATAAATTCATGTTGAAAAAATAAATGCATGATTTTTGTCAAGCAACATTATTTTATTGCTATTATTTATTTACAGCTGTATTTTCTGTCTATATAATCCTTAATAATTCTGGACTTTCCTTTGCAGAGCTGTTTGGCATTTTATAAACCTTAAATATACACCTGCTTGTGTCACAAGATTTGCTCAGATTTTTATATGGCTTGCAATCTGTGTTTTTTCTAATTCCATTAACAATTATTGTAAGTGCAGTTTTCCAGGATTTTTCTCTTAAATCTCTTTTATAGGGTACAGTTTTGCTTTCAAGCATCGAAATCTGGAATAGATTTCATCCCAATCCACATATGCTCCAATTAACTTCCTCACATTATCAGATTTGTCTTCATAAGCATTTCTACCGTGCAATAATCTGATATTATCAAAGACAAGAATATCCCCAGCCTTGGTCTTGAACTTGGCAGCAAATTTTTTATTTAGTTCATAGAAAAGACTGTGAGCTTCATACCAAGGCTTTACTATTTCGATCGGGCCGGGAAAATTGCTGCCTCTCTGTGGTACTGAGAAATTAATTCTTTCAAATTGCCCATGTCTGTCCAGGCATATAACAGGCGATCTGAACAGTTTGAAAAATTCATTGCCGTGTTCGACACCCACGTCACTCCACTCTACCTCAATGCCTGTCAATAGTTTGTACTCTTCAGGATGATGCTCCTTCATATAACTTGCGGTATAGTGAGCATCTGATAAAAGATTCTCGCCTCCCTCGCCCCGAGTTTGCACTAAGCAGTGCAGCATATTAACACCCGGGCCGTACTCGTAGTACGGCAAATCTGTATGCATCTGCAAATTGCTGGACAAATAGGCGACGTTGCTGGTGTTGGCAACACTTTCCACAATAAACTTTACACCATAGTGAGTCCTTTTGGTGAAGCCAATTCTTTCCACGATTCTGTCTAAAGCATTTTCAGATTGTGGTGTATTCTGGATAAGTGCCACGCCGTAAACAGAGAAATCGAGCAACCATTCATAAAGTGCGACGTCAGAATCCAATATTTTTTCATAGTCATGCTTTGAACATACTTTATGGAAGTCTTGGCCGTGCCACGGGGTTTTCGGTGGCCGGTACAGCTCATTGGTGTATATCAGTTGCTCTTGGGGAGTGAAACTTCGGAATTTCAACCAGTTTAGACCATATCGAGACAAATGGTCGTCATCCCAGGTCACCTGGATGGACGATGCGTCTCGGACAATGCTTTTGACCTTGACATTTACGTTAAATTTATTCAAATCCAGGATCCGGCTTTTTGCCGATTGATGGAAGCACTGTTCGCATTGGCAGTTATCCCGGAGCCAAACATTTGGAAATTTTAACTCCTTTCCTTGAATGTCTATTTCCAAAAAATCGTTTTTATTCGATGTGTTCACAACACTGTTAGTATGGAGTTCACTATTCGTAACAACTGACTTAAACTGTCGTAAATTTATTTTATTTACATTGCCTAGCCTCCGTAACAAGAACATGTTGAACTTTGAATGGCACAGCGTGAGCGTACAATTGAGATAGAGGTCAGTAACATTGATAAGTTGTTCCTGCTAATTACAGACAATAAGCAATGTAAACATTAGATAAGATAGTATGATATTTGCCAACTTAATATAATATTTTTAGAGAAGTTTGCTACATAGAAAAAGGTATGTATTTTCTTAATTAGTTGTTTCTAAGCTTGTCTCTCCTCTTTACCCAAGTCATCATATTGCATTAATTAATACGTTTTATTTCCAGTGGAGATACTTCTTAAAACATGCATTTTTTTGTACTACACGCAGTTAACGAACTATCTCTTAGGCCTGTGTGCACCAAGAATTCGGTTATCATAACCAACGGTTAACATAACTTTACTAGGACGCAAACCGGGCGGTTATCCTAACCGAGCTTATGTCCTTAACCGGCGTACGGGTTGTCGTGAACAGTAAATTTTACGTTTAGCTTATGTTAACCGTTGGTTATGATAACCGAAATCTTGGTGCTCAGGCCTTAAGTATATCTTCATGGTAAATGAAACTACGATTTATCGATTAAAATATGATTTATTTGAAAATATATCCCAATTATACCATTATGTTCGTGTACGTCTTCATCTCGCTACGTTAGGCTTTACAACTTTCGTACCTATCAGTAGGCCTACATACGCCAAAAGAGATATATCTTGATCTTGGTGATCTATTTGTTAATGCAGGTGACGTAAATAAAAGAGATACTAGGAATAAGGAAAGATTGGTATTCATACGAAAACCAAATACGGCATTTTATCTCAAAAATAGTTATGCGATGGCTATAGAGCTGTTTAATAAACTCCCACCAGACTTGCGTAAACAGCCACTACAGCTGTTTAAGAAACGTTTATACTCATGGTTGTTAGAGAAATGCTTTTATTGTCAAGGAATTTTTATAAGCCAAGTGTATAATTGTAATTTTATGTTTTATTTTATATTTTGAATTTTGTATTTTTGCATGCCAGAAATGGACGAATATTGTTTTTAATAATATTAATGTATTGTTATTAATGTATTCAGCAAATAAAGATTTGATTGATTGCTTGATTGATTAATTGATTGAGTAGAAAAAACGGGAAACGTTACCCAGTAGCGAATTGAGATAAATTAAATATAGATTTCACTTTCGCCCTAAGTAATCAAATCAAACAAGCTTGGGTCGGGGAACGGATTCCAGCCGTTCACACTCCTGTATTTCTCCTGCGCCCGATTTTGAACCCAATGTTATACTCAGGGTTTTCAAGTGGGCCGTTAATATAGTCATAAAACTATTACTATCCTAATCCCACCAACTCACACTGGAGCAGCTTGGTGGGTTTAAGCTCCAGATATTTCCTACAAGTCAGGGAGACAGATTCTTCTAGTGGGCCATTAAAACAATCATAAAACTATTATCATCCTAAGCCCGCCAACTCACACTGGAGCAGCTTGGTGGGTTTAAGCTCCAGATATTTCCTACAAGTCAGGGAGACAGATTCTACTAGTAGGCGATTAAAATAGTCATAAAACTATTATGACCTTAAGCCCGCCAACACACACTGTAACAGCATAGTGGGTCTAAGCTCAAGATATTTTCCCCACAAGTCAGGGAGTCAGATTCTTCTAGTAGGCTATTAAAATAGTCATAAAAAAACGATTATCACCCCAAGTCCACCAACCTTAACTGGAGCGGCATAGTGGGTTTACGCTCCAGATATTTCCCACCAGTAAGGGAGTCAGGTTCTACTAGCGGGCCATCACTTTCCAACAAAAAAAGAATCATTAAAATCGGTTCATAAATGACGAAGTTATCCGCAAAGACACATAAAAACATTTCCCTCTTTCAGACGCAGTCGGGTAAAAAAGAAGTATGTAAGAACACTCCTCAGACTTTTTCCTATAAGAATACGTCATCATATCGGGGATCATCAAGCCGTTTGGAAGTTGTAGGGGAACATATAAATAGTGCGGACAGACACACAGACAGACAGACAACAAGAATTTATAGCATTCCGCAGAAATGCAATAAGAGATAATTTTTAATAAAAAATAATTTTTAATAAAATCTAATTTCCATAACTAAAAATAGAACCGACTCAAAACGCAGTAAAAAGAAAAAAATAACTGTGTCATTTAGTTCATTTAATTTACCTAAGTACATCTATGAAGTCGGTGCCAGCAAATTTAAGGAACATTTGTTTTACGTAGTAAAGCAGTTTGTGGGTTCTAGGTAACGTCCTTAAAGTAGAAACCTTGGCTGGCACTATTAACGTTTTATATTAACTTTGATCTTATGATACGCATTGCTGAGAATTCCGCGGATGTTCCAAATGTCGTCAAAATTCTCCGGTTGAGTGTTGAAGTTGCTGTCCGTAGCCTTTACCCAGATCTCCATCTAGACAAAAAGTAATGAAAGTGTACAAGAAGTCATGGTTATATATTAACTGCGCAGTTACAGAATGAGATAACTGCTATTTTTTCAAGAAATAAAATCTATAATTATGAAATGATAGGATATGCAAGCAATGTGCCACATCATAGTACTTATACTAATGCCAAACTCGATTGAGAATGATTGTCAACAAAAAAAATAAAAATAATGTTAGAAATCACTAGTCATTTTATACCTATTTTTTTGAACTGAAACTTCTTTATCGGGGTTGGAAAAAATTTAGTGTAACATTTTTTCGTTACGCGTCACATTTTTCCGTTACGCGCCATCTTTGACTTATGGAAGTGACGTGGTAAATATATATGTATGTTATATTGAAGTGATCAGCAAAATCAAAGGGTTTATTTTAATTCTAATTCCAGTGAAGTTCTAAAAAAAGTAAGTAATTACATCTCTTTTTCTAATACTTAGGTGTAATTATGGTATTTATTTTTCCAAGTTATTTAAAATTAACCTCAGTTTTTGATTGTATTTTTCAATACACTAACACGTGGGTGTAATTATGGTATCAATTTTTTCTAATACTTTAACGTTGATAAGTTAGTTAGTTAGTTTCAATTCTTACGAGTGTACGCTAATACACGCACACATTTTTTTATTAACTTGTTAATGACGAATTCATCACAATAAATTAGATTAGTAAGCTTAAAACTAATTAACATGTTCAATATCTTATAAATAAGATTTTATAAAATAACAAAACATAATTTTAAATTTATTAGGTATAAAATGTGTTGCATTTTCTACGTTCATTTTAAATTTGTTTGTTGACAAGCATTCTCAATCGAGTTTGGCTTTAGTATAGGTCATTGGTTCACAGTGCTTTGAATACTGAAGGAAGGACAGTTGAATCCCAAAAAACTTTTGATAATTGCATCGTTTGAATCCCGCTTGTAGCTCATGGAGACTTATACCTTCCTCACTCACACTACGTAGGTATGAATTTTGACAAGCACCTGTCTAAAGTCTAATGGAAATTGTATATACTGTCAGTTCGTTACTCAATCACGTCCAAACTACTGAACCGATTTAAATGAAATTTAATACAGAGATAGCCAGAAATGTTTTTGTATTTCAATTATACGTATTAGAAATATTTTGAATTACCTATTTAAATACATGAGTATAAATAATAACACTTATATAATAGAGGACGCCCGCGGTTTCACCCCTGTAGGTTTCGTTCCCGTGAGAATTAAGGGATAAAATGTGGTCAATATGTCATACTGATATGTAAGCTATATTATTCTGTAGTTTCATTAAAATCCAGTCAGTAGTTGTTTCGTGAAAGGGCAAGTAAGTAAGGAGTAATTATATCACAGCACGTATTTTGCTCAGCTCTGGAAGTAGATATCGATTGTTCTGCTACGCACCTGGCTAGCGCCGGCGACGGGCAGCGCGATGCTCCACAGCGTCCACGCGTAGTGCGCGCGCGGCGGCGCGGCGTCGCAGCGCAGGCGCGCCTCGCGCCACGTGCGGCCGCGGTCGCAGCTCACGTCCACGCGCAGGATCTTAGCCCCGCCGCCCGAGTACGCGTAGCCTAGCAAATATGTTTCTTTAAATTCGGTCCCGCTTTTATAAAACTTTTAGGGAGTCCCGAGATTGTGCCAAAACGACCGAGAGGTAGTAAGAGCCATGGGTGGTAGTGGGCCCTTCTGTATGTTCGTTTAGTGTTAGCTTCAGCTTTGAAATAAAAATAAAATATTATATGGATGTTTTTATCTGAAATAAAGATGTGTTGAAGTGTCATGCTCATGCCACATCCAATAGCAAATACGAACAGGAAGTGTGCCGTTTGCCTCATTTGCGACAAGTTTACCTTTAACTTCAATATGTCCGTCGCGTGGTGCGACGGTGGCGCCGTCCGCCGGCTCGCACGCGGCGGAGGTGACGGGCAGGCTGTAGACGGGCGGCGCGGACGGGAAGTGCGCCGTCTCCCACGTTTGCGACGGGTTGAAGGAGCGGTAGTCTTTCTGATGCCAGTGGGAGCTGCTCTCCTCAGTTGATACCGTGATTGATTCTGCGGGGAGGGAGTTATTATAGATTCTAAATAAGTGCCCCTACAAATAAATTTTTATACCAAGTTTAATATCACTCCAGTTTTAAGTTTAAGAGCCTAATGTGGGGTATAATACTTATCTAAGTATCTATTTAAAATAAATCACGCAGCCACTTGACGCCGCGCACGGCGGGCGCGCCCGGCACCACCACGCGCAGCGGGTAGCCGTGGTGGGGTTCATACGCGTGGCCAGCAGCACCTGCGCGCCGGGGTCCAGGGCATGGAATGAGCGTCAGGTACATACTCACGCAGCCACTTGACGCTGCGCACGGCGGGCGCGCCCGGCACCACCACGCGCAGCGGGTAGCCGTGGTCGGGTTCATACGCGTGGCCAGCAGCACCTGCGCGCCGGGGTCCAGGGCATGGAATGAGCGTCAGGTACATACTCACGCAGCCACTTGACGCTGCGCACGGCGGGCGCGCCCGGCACCACCACGCGCAGCGGGTAGCCGTGGTCGGGTTCATACGCGTGGCCAGCAGCACCTGCGCGCCGGGGTCCAGGGCATGGAATGAGCGTCAGGTACATACTCACGCAGCCACTTGACGCTGCGCACGGCGGGCGCGCCCGGCACCACCACGCGCAGCGGGTAGCCGTGGTCGGGTTCATACGCGTGGCCAGCAGCACCTGCGCGCCGGGGTCCAGGGCATGGAATGAGCGTCAGGTACATACTCACGCAGCCACTTGACGCTGCGCACGGCGGGCGCGCCCGGCACCACCACGCGCAGCGGGTAGCCGTGGTCGGGTTCATACGCGTGGCCAGCAGCACCTGCGCGCCGGGGTCCAGGGCATGGAATGAGCGTCAGGTACATACTCACGCAGCCACTTGACGCTGCGCACGGCGGGCGCGCCCGGCACCACCACGCGCAGCGGGTAGCCGTGGTCGGGTTCATACGCGTGGCCAGCAGCACCTGCGCGCCGGGGTCCAGGGCATGGAATGAGCGTCAGGTACATACTCACGCAGCCACTTGACGCTGCGCACGGCGGGCGCGCCCGGCACCACCACGCGCAGCGGGTAGCCGTGGTCGGGTTCATACGCGTGGCCAGCAGCACCTGCGCGCCGGGGTCCAGGGCATGGAATGAGCGTCAGGTACATACTCACGCAGCCACTTGACGCTGCGCACGGCGGGCGCGCCCGGCACCACCACGCGCAGCGGGTAGCCGTGGTCGGGTTCATACGCGTGGCCAGCAGCACCTGCGCGCCGGGGTCCAGGGCATGGAATGAGCGTCAGGTACATACTCACGCAGCCACTTGACGCTGCGCACGGCGGGCGCGCCCGGCACCACCACGCGCAGCGGGTAGCCGTGGTGGGGTTCATACGCGTGGCCAGCAGCACCTGCGCGCCGGGGTCCAGGGCATGGAATGAGCGTCAGGTACATACTCACGCAGCCACTTGACGCTGCGCACGGCGGGCGCGCCCGGCACCACCACGCGCAGCGGGTGGCCGTGGTCGGGTTCATACGCGTGGCCAGCAGCACCTGCGCGCCGGGGTCCAGGGCATGGAATGAGCGTCAGGTACATACTCACGCAGCCACTTGACGCTGCGCACGGCGGGCGCGCCCGGCACCACCACGCGCAGCGGGTAGCCGTGGTCGGGCGGCAGCGGCGCGCCGTTCATGCGCGTGGCCAGCAGCACCTGCGCGCCGGGGTCCAGCGCCTGGTGCAGCGGGATCGACGTCGAGAAGTTCACCCCCGTCGCGTCTATGTCCGACCCCGTCAGCTGCGATTAAACACGACCTACTATTCAAACTAAATATAATAAATAGCACGTTTTCCTTCCAATTGCTCGAAAATGTCTTCTTTTGACGAAAAGAAAAAATCCAGACTATCAAAATTACACGATTTGCTTTGAAATTATCTTTTAAATTATTATATTGCTTTTAAATTATTATATAGTTATATTGCTGATGGAACCGCTGGTCCAACTCTGTCCAATCACTGGCTTTTCCTGCAATATATTGCAATACTCACTATGACGTGTTTCCCCTCCACGTCGGCAAGGTCGAGGCCGCAGTGCACCAGCACGTCGCGCAGATACACGCCCTCCCACTGCGCGTTGCTGATGGCACCGGTGGTCCAGCTCAAGCCTTTCACGGGCTTCACCTAAAACACGATAGTTAAACTCAACATCAGTCGCTGGAGATTAACCTTGAAGCTATCCAATAATGTTGGCTTGTTCGTAATTGATGCTGAGTTTATCGATAAAAATAGATATAGTGAAGACATGTGCCCAATGAGGTTTATTTGGTTTTTTTACACTATCACTCTAAGGGCTAACGCTAAAACACGGGCGGGTGTGGGCGCGGGCGCACGCGACGGACGACCGCCGCGGGCCACAAATCCGCGAGCGGGCACCCGTCGCGTGCGCCCGTCTCAGTTAGCGCTGCTAGTATCATTTCGATTTCGAGCGTGTACAGTGGTGTCGAGAAGATTACCATGGATTATTTACTAATTATTATTTGGCAAAAAGACGTCAACGGAAACAAAGTCGATTGCATAACCCGTTCTTGACAAGCAGGTTACTCTAGAGGAGAATTTGATAATACAATCGCCATTCGCTAAGCTCACTTGTTAGGAACGATAGCTTAAAAAGGTCAGCATTTGTTCAATGATTCGCAACGATTTAGATAATAATTGACACGCAAGGGTAAATTACCTAATTTTGTTTTCCAAGATAATAGTTAGTTAAGCATATTAAACAAGGTGTACGTATGATTTGACTGTGATAACTTTGAAGTTTTATCTTTTCACAACTTAAGAGACTGCTAAAAATTTGTAATAGTACCGAACATCCTGATGGATATTTGTTGCTAGTAACGAAGATCCTCAGATAAACAGACACACCGTTCCATTGTTCGTTATACCAGCTTTGGGTGTCTAGCAAAAGCATTGAAGGTATTTTCATAAAAATGTAGCCACAGAGATGCCTAGTGTTCTGCCGTGAACTTCTGGACGTGTAGATTAGGCGCTAGGTATATGTAGAACAACAACTGGACACTGGTTTATAAATTGTATTTACAAAGAAACTAGTAACTAATAATATTATGTACAAGTAGTAAGTATTGTGTGACGAACTGCGTGGCGAGTGCCGCTCCTGCGCCGCCGCGCCGCTCTTCCCCGCTCGGTCTATCCGCTGCCCCCCGCGCGTCTCCTCCCGTGCGTAAGAGATGTGATGTAGATACGAACACCTAGTGTGAGTTAGTTATCGAGCTACTGCATAAAAACGCAACGAAAATTTATATGGAATTGAAGTAGCTCTATCTAGTTATAGCGAGAGTAATAATATAATTTGACGTTACAAGTACAAACTCGCACTTGCCCCACAGATCATGTTCGATCCGCAGCGCACTGACCTCGTTCATCTCACTGCGCCTGTTGCCCGCGCACATGAGCGCGGCGCTGAGGCGCGCGGCGGGGAACTGCTGCAGCTCCTCCAGTGAGAACTCGCACTCGCCCCACAGATCATGTTCGGTCCGGAGCGCACTGACCTGGTTCATCTCACTGCGCCTGTTGCCCGCGCACATGAGCGCGGCGCTGAGGCGCGCGGCGGGGAACTGCTGCAGCTCCTCCAGTGAGAACTCTCTCACAGTGGTGGAGGCGCCCACCAGCACCACGCGCAGCCGGTGCGTCCTGGCGTCCAGCTCCGGGACCGGCATGTGTTGGCGCACGTAGAACAGTTCGCTGAAACATCACTACGTTTTCTTTATTCCATCCCATACAATAAAGTCTTGCAGTATAATTTTTTTTTATCGACTACAAGTTGACCCTTGACTGCTATCACACCTGATGTTAAGTGATGATGCAATCTAAGATGGAAGCGGGCTAACTTGTTAGGAGTACGATGAAATCCACACTCCTATCGGTTTCTACACGACATCGTACCGGAACGCTAAGTCGCTTGGCGGTACGTCTTTGGCGGTAGGGTGGTAACTAGCCACGGCGAAAGCCTCCCACCAGCCAGACCAAGACAAATTAAGAAAAATTCCAATCTGCCCCACCGGGAATCGAACCCAGGACCTCCGACTTATAAATCCACCACGCATACCACTGCGCCACGGAGGTCGTCAAAATTGGCTGCCTCTTAAGTTGGGATTCCCGTAGTGGACACCAACTTCAGAGAGAGGGCATTTGTAGATTTAAATTAAACTCACTGAAATAATAATTTCGAGTTTAAGCTCTGTCAGATTGGAGGCAAATTCAAAAAGAAAGAAATGGAACGAAGGGCATCTCAGTTTAGAGACACGTTTGGCGAATATTTATATAGCTCGCGTGTGTATAATGAAAAAAATAGTATGGACAGCGCAGGCGCGTGCGACGGAGCGCGGGCGCGGGTGGCGGGCACACGGCGCGGGCGCCCGCGACGGGCACACGCGAGCGGGTTTGTTTCTACAAATCGGTCGAGCTCCGCTCGTCGGCTCTCCGACTGGGTAAGAGGTGTGAGCCGGTACCCATACAGTCGGGTGGTCCGGTCCTGGCCTTCTACCCAGCCCCGGATCAAGCCGGTAATATCAAGACGGCCGAGGATACAAAGAAGGAGCTAAAGCGGGCAATAAACCCGGGGACCATCCAAATCCAGGTGGAGAAAGTCCGCAAGATTGGCAACGCGGGTGTGGTTGTACAGACCACATCCCCATCGGCGGCAGAGAAGCTGCGGAGCGTTGTCCCCCCCACCCTCAGAGTGGCTGAACCACAAAAAAGGTCGCCGAGGCTATGTTTACGGAACGTCGACGGAGACCCCGAGGCGAAGGACGTACTAATGGCCATCTACGACCAAAACCTGCGGTCGTGCAACCCAAGAGCGAGTACTAAAAGAAGGAAAAATCTTTAAGCGCCGCAGTCGGAGACCAGATACGGTGACAGTCATCATTGAATGCTCTCCAGCGCTAAGGGATGCCCTGATCACAAAGAAGCACTTGTACATCGGATGGCAGTCGCTGGAGGTACTGGATTACGTGCAGGTGACCTGCTGCTCCAAGTGCCAGCAATATGGCCACCCAGAAAGGTACTGCAGGGCAGCCACCATGACTTGTGGTAAGTGCGGAGCCTCCGGCCACAAGAAGACAGAGTGCCAGGAGGAACGAGCGCGGTGCGCCACCTGTTTTAAGTTCGGTCGCCCTGACGCCGCATCACACCTGACGGCGTCCAGCTCATGCCCAGCGCGCCGCTATGCTGAGGAACGGGCCGTTGCTTCCACCGACTATGGCCCGTAATATTAGGATAGGCCAAATAAATCTGGGTGGCTCAGCACTAGCCACCCAGGAGCTTCCGGCCCTCGCTAAAGAGCTGCGCCTGGACGTTGTTCTTGTACAAGAACAATACTCTAAGGTGCAGCCAGGGCCGGGAATGACTATCATTCAGTACGGCGGCTCCCCGAAGGCGGGGATAGCGATCTTCAGTCGAGATGCCGGAGTTGCAGCACTGTCCCAATTATCAAATAGTCACTGTGTGGCTGCTGCTGTCAGGACCGGGGACTGGGAGTGCGTGGTTGTCTCCGCGTACTTCCAGTACTCAGACCGGATCGACCAGCATCTTGCGCACCTGGACATGGTCCAGGATCGTTTGAATACCACAGGAGACGGCCGCAGGCTGGTCATAGGTGCTGACGTGAACGCCCACTCGCCATTATGGCACAGTGCGAGAAGGCACTACGTTGGGAGGGGCGCCGAAGCCGAACACCGAAGGAAGAGTGTGGAAGAGTTTATAGCTTCCCGCGACCTAATCATCCACAACGTTTCTGGGGAACCCTTCACTTTTAGCGGGCCAAACGGCGAATCCAACATAGACATCACCCTCTCCAACAGGGGTACATTGATTAGTGGCTGGCGCGTTGACGACAGCATCTCCTCGAGCGACCACAGACTGATCACATACACGCTGGAACCATTGCGCTCAAGAGCTGTAGAGTGCGCTGAGCCGGTGGTGAGCGAGCCGCCGAGGTTTCGGGTAAGTGGGGTTGACTGGGTCCGTTTTCGAGCGACGGTGGGTGCCCGTTTGGGGTACCTTCCGTCCAACAAACCTGCGTCGGTCCAAGCTAGCGCCTTCACCGACATCGTGTCGCGGACTGCGCACGAATGTCTCGGTGTTAAGGGAAGTCGTGGGTCCTCAGGCTACGAATGGTGGTCATCGGGACTAGACAGGCAAAGGAGACGAGTCGCCAAGTTTCGCAGGAAGTGGCAGGGAATGCGTAAGAACGGTGAGAGTGATAGTTTAACGAGGGCACATGTGGAGTTCCTTGCAGAACGGCGCAAGTACCGGCAGCTGATGGTGGAGGAGCAGAATGCGTGCGGCGGAGTCTGGCAACGCCGACCCGTACGGCCAAGCCTACAGGGTCGCCTAACGTCGTCAATGGGGTCCAATACGACGAAGGTTTCCCGGGGGCGGACAGCCTGCTCCGTGACCTTTGTCCGGATGACGACCTGTCTCTGGACACGGAGTACCACAGGCAACCGGGTTGTAGCCTCGCTTATCCCTTCTGGAACGTCTGCTTCTCCTCCGCCTATCGAGGGACTGGGAGGTATCATTAAGTCACTGCCTAATACCGCGCCCGGGATCGACGGGATCACGGCGAAGATAGTGAAGCATGTATGGAGTGCGGCATCCGTTGAATTTCATCGGGTGTTCGCCACGTGTGTTGTGGAAGGGGTTTTCCCCGATGTATGGAAGGATGGCAGGCTTGTCGTTCTCTCGAAAGGGAACGATAGGCCTCTCACTGACCCAAAAGCCTACCGTCCGATTACGCTCCTACCAGTGTTTGGGAAAATTTTAGAGCGTGTACTTTTGTTGTGCGCGCCCCAGATCACAAGTGGGATCTCGGACTTGCAGCACGGATTCTCTCGGGGTAAGTCGACTGTCACGGCACTGCAAGCGGTACTCAGCATCGCAAAAACGACTGAACGGAAGTATCTACAGGTGATATTCCTGGACATTTCGGGCGCCTTCGATAACGCCTGGTGGCCAATGATCCTTCTTAAATCTAAGAGGGGAGGCTGCCCCCCCAACGTGTACCGCATGCTGGCGCACTATTTTGTGAACCGGCGTGTAGGCCTATACGTCGGGGACCGCGTTCAATGGAAAACTTCCACTATGGGGTGCCCGCAAGGATCTGTGCTGGGTCCCACATTATGGAACGTCCTTCTCGACGACTTGCTTCGGTTGCCGCTACCGGGGGGTGTCAGGGTTATAGCGTACGCGGACGACGTCACGGTGACGATTGAAGCTGACTCCCGTAGGGCGATCGAGGTCGCAGCGGCCGAATCTATCCGTCAGATTGAGGACTGGGGTCACCGCAACCGGCTCAGATTCGCCCCTAGCAAGTCGCAAACTATGACGCTCAAGGGGAAGCTCGGGAAGCGGCCCCCGGTCATCACCCGTGACGATCGACTCAAGTCTCTCCTTCGCGCAGCACGCGTCGTCGATTGGGGAACGCGCGGCGCGATGTTTCGGGAAGATGTCACGTGTGTCGACGTCTTCCTGGGGCATCCGTTATCCGGCGCTGCGAATACTGTACTACAGTACGTTCTTTGCCACGTTGACGTACGCTGCGGCATGTTGTGCGGTCGACGCTCATTAGGAAGCAGAGGTCTTCTCTCATCCTCTTGACCAAGGCGTACCGCTCGGCGAGCTCCGCCGCCCTGGCGGTGCTGGCCGGGGTGCTGCCTGCGGACCTTGAGGTGATTCGCGCTGCAAGGATCGATGAGGCGCGCCAGTCCGCGCCCAAACTGGAGTTGAGCAGACGCAAGCGAGAGATTGGGGCAGGAGTGACTGACATGTGGCAGGAACGGTGGTCCTCGGAGGTCTGGGGTGACGAGTTGCGGTGCTTCTTTCCGGACGTCCGGGGCAGAGTCAGGGCATCCTGGGTCGCTCCGGACTATGAGACTTCGCAGATCCTCATCGGGCACGGTTGTTTCCGGGCGCGTCTGCATGGGATGACGCTATGTGAGAGTCCTGTGTGCGACTGTGGCCAGAGTGACGAGGACAGACACCACGCTTTGTGGGAATGTCCTCTGTACGAGGACCTACGGCTGCGGATGTTGGACGGAATCGTTCGTTCGGAGGCGGGACCGGTGTACTACGCGGACCTCGTCTCGTCGGAGGTAAACTTCCATCGGCTGCGGGAATTCGCGCACGCGTGGCACAAGAGGCGGAGTAGCTCGGAGCGTAATGGAACCAGTGACGGAGCCTCGGGGGAAGAAGGTGTCTCCACGTCGAAGTGATGTGCATGCCCCAGAAGGGGGAGAGTGTACCAAAGGGACAAGGATGAAAAGACGAAAAACTTGTACGGGAGTCAAGAAGGCGGCCCGGTGATGAAACGCGGAAGAAGTGCGGATTCCGGGTTGCCCTCCTGACGATTCGGCCCAAATAACCGCGAGGTTGGTGGGGCCATGGGAAGTGGTGGGTCGAGCTCCGCTAGATGCCACGGTCACACGCGTCGGAGGCTAGGTACAATCATGAACATCGATACAAAGCGTGTAATAATTGAGGTGCCATTTCGGCCAGTATTATGGGATATGGCGAATGAATTATCGAATTCTCCGCTGAGTAACGAAAAAGAACGGGTTATGTAGTCGACGTTGTTTCCGTTGACGTCTTTTGCCAAATAATAAATTAGTAAATAATCCATCGACACAACTGTACACGCTCGACATTAAAATTATACTAGCAGCGCTAACTGAGACGGGCGCACGCGACGGGTGCCCGTTCGCGGATTTGTGGCCCGCGGCGGTCGTCCGACGCGTGCGCACGCGCCCGCACCCGCCCGTGTTTTAGCGTTAGCCCTTAAAGACTACTATATATTTAATGCAGCATAAAAAAATAAATAAATAGGAATTCAACGTCATTTTTATTGTGCTATATTATTAACAGCATTTTTAAATATGTAGATAGATCTCATCTTTATCTGTGAAGACGATGTAAAAGATAAACTAAAGCCCGTCTGATCTCGAATGCAAACCGAGCATCACTTTATCCAAAGTGTACTAGTAACAACTTAAACTGATAACAGTAGTTCACGAAGCTGAGCTGACAAAAGATAGCTCGATGATCTTTTTATGTATGTACTATGTAATAAAAAAATCGTTTTTTATTTCAAAGGGTGTATTTCCAAGGTAGTTCCATAATCATCATGTCATCTGATGGTAAGGTCCTCGGAAAATCGAGGGAAACCTTAGGGAGGGTACCTTATTAACTTTATTTGACCTTGGATGGAACTGACTTCATGGAAATTGTTAAATAACTTAAAGTAACTAAACAACGCAAAAATATTTTTTAATTTTTATTGCATTTGGAATTCAGTTATATTGTTTTATTAAATAACATTATTATTACTTTGGCGTGTCGAAGTGCTGGACCTGCAAGTGTGGCGGTATCTCCGCATTGAAGGGCTTGGCGGTCTTCACCAGCAGGCGCGGGTCTCGGCGCGGCTCCCGGGCCCACAGCTCGTCGTCGCTGTGATCCACCACATCGTCGTCGTGAAGATTACCTGCATTTCACAAATACATACGCATATTCGCACGCACACATACATGTATACCGTAACTTGTAATATCATAAATTATATTTTTAATGACTGGAGAATAAAATTAATAAAAAAATAAAACTGACTACAAAATGCACTAAAAAATACACAATAATTGTGGCATGTAGTTACTTTAATTTACTTGATCATAACTAAGGTTGGTGTCACCCTAGAGACGAATATCTTAGCATTCCATAAAGTCACTCTTCGGTTTTCTTTCTTTATTAAATTTATGTTTATATTATTTAGTGACAGTAAACTATAATGCTTCTAACCAAAAACAGATACTTAATAAACAGGTACCTATGAAGTTTGAAGAGTTCTTTCGATTTTCCCAGGATCCCATCATTATATTCTAGCATGATAACTATGGGACCATTTCGGAACCCTTTCTAATAACAAAGACTTATTATAATAGGACTATTCTGTAAAAAGTTATGAATGGTCATGAATAAAAAATTACATGTCGAATTCTCCTCCGTTTTATCTTCAGTGTATAAAAAAAGAAAAGGTAAAAAATTAAGACTCTATTATATAGCTACTAGCGGACGCCCGCGACTTCGTCCGCGTGAAACTTGGTGTAGACTTAAATTTCCGTTCGGAGGTGAGCATTAGGAAAAACGTTTCTTAGCGCTCGCCTACGTCATTATAGCTATATAAAGCATGCTCTTTCCCCGCTACCCCTCTGAATTTACTTTTTTTATAGTTTTCCGTGAAGCAAGCAAATCGGATCAGTAGTTCCGAAGATTAGCCCCGACGGAACTTTATTTACAAACTTACACACTTTATCTCTTTATAATATTAGTATAGACAAGTAATCAAGTTAAATAATTTGATATGATTATTATTTGATTTGATTAGATTAACATTACAATGATAATGATACGAAGACAATAAGTTTACAAAAAAATCAACTACTCATCATACTCATAAAAATTAATGTTAGGGAATTCAGAAACCTAATTAAGTGAAAATTATTAAAATGTACAAATATAGTTTCAATAAACATTGCATATTGCGTATATTGCGTCAAACCATGGTGTAACCTATCAGAGAATGTTATTTTTTTTAATTACCTATTCTATAACTCTCAAGAAGTCTGTACACTTCTTCTGTCTTGTGTATGCCATAGACATTCCAGAAGGGTTCTATGCTAAGTCCTGCTGCATTGTAAATCTGCTCTCCCCCCGGGTGAGAGGGCAGGAATGACGTCACGTCATATACTCCATGCTTGTAAGTCACCCAGAAACTTTTCCTGGAATATAAACAAACACATTAAAAACAAATTAAGTACGACAGAAATACTGAAACTTTGCAATAACGGTGAGTTATTTGTTATTGGGAAGTTCTTTCCCATTTAGGGGTATAGAGGTACATCAGATGTAAATCCTAACTAATATTATAAATGCGAAAAAAAGGGTTGAAAGGGGTTAAAGGGGGGATGAAATGTTGCAATTTTGAAAGCTTAAGACCTATTTCTTAGGCAGTTGATTAGATATTAATAAATATGACATTCAAAGATTAGAAAAATTAGGCTGCCGTAATAACTAATTCCACGCGGACGAAGTCGCGGGCAAAAGCTAGTAAAAAATATTTATTGCATTCGCACTTATTTTATATAGGTCAAAAATTGTGTTTAAGAAGTAAGTTTAAGTGATTTTTACTCTTTCATCTTGACCTCTGAACCTATTAGGTTCGTCATCATTATCAGCCTATTAGTGGCCCACTGAAGGGCCAGGCCTCCCTCCTTATAGGAGAGAGGATATGGAGCGTACACCCACCACGCTGCTCCAATGTGGGTTGGCGGACTTAGGGTGATAATGTTTTATTTATTAATGATTACTATCAGATGTTGATGACAGTGACCGGGACCGATGTATTAACGTGCTCTCCAAGGCACGGGGGTATTTCACCACCAAGTTCCTGACTCCGGGCTTGGAATTTATTGAGAATTTCATAGAAGAATGAAAAACTCAGAATTATTCCGTGACGCGACCCAGGATTCGAACCCAGGACTTCGTGATTTAAGCCAGATAGGCTAACCACTAGATCAATGAGGCAGTCCTATTGGGTACCGAAGGTTTACCATGCTCTCCGAGGCACGGGGGTGTCTCACCACCAAGTTCCTGAATTCGGGCTTGGAATTTATTGAGAATTTCATAGAAGAATGAAAAACTCAGAATTATTACGTGGCCCAACTCAGGATTCAAACCCAGGGCCTTGAGATCTAAGCCAGATAGGCTAACCACTAGACAAACAAGGCAGTCCTATTAGGTTGGTATTATGTATTATAGACAAACCACTTAACTCAGTCTTCACCTATGCGACACAATAGTGCAATGGAATTCATTAACAAGTGTATATTGCCTTTTGCATCTCTTGATCCTTCATAAAGCATGTCATGTGACATACTATACTGAAGCCAAACTCGATTGAAAATGCTTGTCAACAAACAAATTTAAAATGGAGGTAGAAGATGAACTCATTTTATGCCTAATAAATTTAAAATTATGTTTTAAAAATCTTATTTAAAAGATATTGAATATATTAATTAGTTTTAAGCTTAATAATTTATTGGCATGAATTCGTCACTAACAAATCAAACGTATAGTACTTGTTGAGCTTACAGTGCCGTGGGAAACAAACATCCCTAAAGACCATGTTTTCAAAGTGAATAAATACTATAACCTTACTAATGAACTAACCAAAAATGGCTATGTGGTTAGTTTATACGCGGTAGAAGTGGGTGCGAGGGGTATACCAGCGAAGTCTCTCTACAACCTGCTAAAAGACCTTGGCCTTACTAGAAGTGCAGTAAGCTCCATATTGGAACGAGTGTCCAAAGCTGCACTAGTAGGGTCCTTCCGAATATGGTTGGGCAGGGAGAATAACTTGAACAGAGGAGGTGAGTGTTGACGTGAGTCACTAAGGGTACCCTTAAACCTACACCCGAGTCACAAGTTTCGGGCTCTGTTCGGAGTTTTTCTCTCAGCCACGCGATGGACCCGGCACCCGCACGGTGAATCCATGGAATGCTAAGATATTCGTCTCAATAGGTGTAAAATAACTAGTGATTTCTACCTTCATTTTTAATTTGTTTGTTGACAAGCATTCTCAATCGAGTTGGGCTTTAGTATAGTAAGTGTGTATAAATACAAATGTACACTCGCCAGTGTGTCTACTGTATTGCATAGGCAAGGACTTAGTTATGTAGTTTGTCTAGAGTCATGCACTTCAAAATGTAGGTAGGCACATAATCAATGTCAGTAATTTTATACAATAAAGCTAGATAGCTCTCCTAATTGGTGTTTTAATTACGAATATCTAGACATAATAGTTGGGATTTAGAATGGTAACCGATTATGCCCATAAGCCACTTGTATCCTGTACAAACAAAGTTCCTATAGGATAATATCATATATTTTTGGCTTTTTAATTATCATGCATATTATTTTGGGCTTGTAATGAAGACACAGAGTCCATGGAACACATTTTGTGTGAATGTGACGGATTGGCTAGAAAGCGATGGATCTCCTTGGCGTAGCCTAGCCACTACCAGAAGATTACTGTGCCTCCAACCTAAGAGCAACCATCCAACTCTTAGAGTGGGTGTTTGAACTTATATAGGGGAGGTGAGGGCGGGGCGAGTACAAAAGATCCATAGGGGTCGAAGTGCATCCGCTACAGCGGGCCTCACCATACTAATAATAATAATTCTGATGATATTGAATTGTTTTACAGCTCAAAGGGTTTTAGTTGTTAGACACCACAGATATGTATCTTCTCTTATTTACAAATCCAATCTTTTATCCTCTCTACTATAAGGATGTAAGCCTGGCACTGTAGTGGGCTGTTAAAAAATTATTATTATGTATTAAAAAATTAAGTAAAAATATTATTTATGATAATGATAAATAGACTGATAATGATGCAATAAAAACAAACAATATCTCACTTGTTATCATGTTTACTAACTTCCTCTGCAGTGTAAGTGGGTAAGCCTTGCTTTTTGGCTCCAGCTTCTTCTATCTCTTTTTTTGTTTCCTTCTGTTTCCCTGTAAATGTCAAAAAGTTCAAAACTAAAAAGACAATCCTGCCAAAAAGACCTAGCTAGGTAGTCATCAGTTATTCTGAATAAAATACATTAAATGTCCAAAACTATAGAGAATCACTTTGGAAATATAATAAATTAGGGCTATAACTATTACTAGATAGAAAAGGTGATAAAAAAATACTTAAATATAATGTAATTTACCATTTACCGCTGATCCAACAAGAACAGATCCCAAGAGCACATATGCAGCATTTCTGTCAAAGGGCAATTTATCTTTCTCATTGTCTTTCTGTCTGTAATATTTTTGATAATGTAATACTATTGGTGTGTAGCTACTCGGTCTACTTTGCCTTAATAAATTCCTGAAACCAAATTGTTAATTATATAACAAATTAAGTAATTAAAAATTGATGTTCTAGTACAGTTGAAAATCTTCTATAACTTGAATATACCTAATATAATCTCCTATAAGTTTGGAGTTGGATTTTCAACTCTTTGCAAAATATTAACAAGACATGCTGCCAATGCTAAAACCAAATTGATCTAAATAAGCACTAGACTGCATAAAATGGGTATATGAGAATAGAACTAAAACAATTAACTGTTTCTTTCTATTTATATTATAAACTTCACACACTACAAATTTCTTACGGCAAGTATAACCTTTGAAGACTTCACAAAAAAGTCAAGCAGCTGAAGTACCTACTGAAGTACTAGGTTAATATTATTATATGCATTAATTATTTATAAAGCAAATAGGTTAACAAAAACGGCTGTTGATTATTTATGAAATAAAACGTTATTTTTATCCATTCCTTCATAAAACAGTCAAATATTTACGTAAAAATACCAACTTACTTTAATAAAGCGGCTTTCAGCGACATAACGTCAGCGGCTATTTGTTAAATGGTTTTCACATTTACACACGTTGCACGCATTAGCAACAAAACTACACTAACATGACCTTGGTTGTTATCTTATCATTAATGTTTATTAAAAAGAAGTGACGTTATTACTAATGAGTAAAAAAAAAAACACTGCAACCAATAATATTATCATCTATTGAATTATGGATACGATTTGTTAGTTTTTTGACATTTTAGTTTGACAATGACATTTTGTGACCATTATTTTGACGTTGATAACTTGTAAGCGTTTAGAAATAGGTACGTATTAATTGAAAAATAATTGCCCGTTTCAATTAAAAACTCAAGACAAGTTCAAATAAGTTCAAAAACTTTAAAGGAGCATAGATAAAGAGCTCTAGCTACATACTTATCAGTTTGCAGCACTGTACTAACTGTAGGTTTAGGTAGGTACTTTACTTTAGGTAGGTATCTGGCGTACAAAATCAATAATGTCGGAGAGGAGATATGAAGCTCAGACCCACCATGCTACACCGATGAGGGTTAAGGTGATAAGTAGGTAATACTTAATTGCAACCACTATCAGATGAAAATAGATGATAGTGACCGATGATAGGCACGGGGGTGTAACACCACCAACTGCCCGATTTTAATGAAAATTCATATAAAGAAAGAAAAGCCTATCCAGTAACCAATAGAAACTTACGTAATCTAAAGAGTAGCAGTGTACTGTGTGCTGTCCCTACTTCCGTCCGTGGCGTTTTCATTAATAACAAGCCTTTACTTTTTTTGCTAATGAGTTTTTAAAGAGCCAATGCATTAAGTTGTAATGTCGTATGACGTTCGCTGCACACGTACCTTAAATACCTAAGTCATTATACACTGCAATATGCAAACATGCAGTTATGCACGTTGTATTGGCTTTTAATTTAGGCCCATACACGACGCAAGTAACTTTAAAATATGAATTATAGTTAAATACATACCCTGCGATGTGTTATTCTGTAATAGGCGATAGCTTTTCACATATTCGTAATTAACAGATGGGCCATCAGCTTGATCCGTCAATTCCTATGTCAAATAATAAGAGAATATAACTCGTCCATTAATTAATCCGGTGAGGCTTCCTAGCTAAGTGGAAAGTCGGATGTTTTATTATTGAAAGCCAATTTAGCTTTTCGTGTCGCTCGAATAAATGACTTTTTTCGGTGAAACGTCTTTTTCGTCGGGAACCGTTAGCATTGGCCGTAAAAGAAAAATTAAGCCTGCCGTAAACATTCGGGGGCGGGGCGTGTGGCGGGAGGGAAACATAATGTTTTGTTATGATTTATTTCGCTTTTATGGCGCCTATCGTTGAATAAATTCATTACACTTTCCTACCTAACGCTGCGAAGGCTTTTTTGCGTTTTAGGTAGTAGGTACCTTTATCCTTTTACCGCGTTATTTTTTCTTAAACGACACTGGAAGATATTTTTAAATTGTTTTCATTTGGAACTTACTTAAATGTTCATTTTACATGTGTAGGTATATTCTACGAACTGCATTATAAGCTTATATCTCTTGGAATTATACGACCCCGAGTTCGCGTCTTGGTTCAGTATGTGATATATTGACCTATTTTTAAAGCAGGATGATGAGCTTAAGCTCCACATCCCCTCTTCTTAAGTTACCTAAGCTAGGTCTGCCGTGAAGTCTAGTAATAAGAAGGATTCCTATAAGTGGAATAAGTCATTGAAAATAGCTAACCATGGTAATATTTAAATAATGGCTGATGATGTTTGAACGCAAGCTATTATGTACAGTCCACCCTCTAATAGACAGGGTCTTCACTTTGAATCAATTGGTCATAGAATTGTAGCTACGTTTACCTACATGATAGAAGTACTCGTGCCCGTAGCTTGTCGTCCCCGGTGGCCCGGCGGTGTAGGACTACTTCTGTCACGAACTCACGAGTTGCAAACTTCCTGTAGTAACGAACTGCTATTTGTTACCTCATGTGCGCGTGGCTCTTGTGACAGCGTGTCTTTACAATTAAAAATTATATGACAGCGTAATAATGAACTCATTCTTTCTTCTTCTTCTGCGAAAGTGAGATGATTCAAAACTATCTCAACCGCCATTTAGACTCGAAAACCTTTTACGTAGAGACGAATATCTTAACATTCCTTGGATTCACCGTGCGGACTCCGGGTCAAATTGAAGAGAAAAATCTCAGATCGTGCCCCGCCGGAGTAATCTTAGGGACCCTTTGTGACCGGTCTACAGGACCTCCGCCTTATAAATCCACTGCGCATACCACTGCGCTACGGAGGTCGTCAAAATAATCTAGTAATAAGAATAAATAGTATAGTAATAAGAAGGATTCCTATAGGTGGAATAAGTGATTGAAAATGGCTAATCATGGTAATACTTAAATAATGGCTGATGATGTTTGAACGCAAGCTGTTATGTACAGTCACCCTCTAATAGACAGGGTCATCACTTTGAATCAATCGGTCATAGAATTGTAGCAACGTTTACCTACATGATAAATTAATAACATTTAATTGTGTTTTACAGTATTAAATAATTATAGAATATTTTAATTAGACTATTTTGAACAATAGCAACATGTCTGTAATGACCCGTGCCGCTTGTCGTAATTTATCTCTATTTTAAATTGTTTTAACATCATTAATGAATTACAATTAAATGAATTACGTGTCCTGGTGTTGTCAGGAATAAATTATTACGAATAGTTGCAAACTTCCTGTAGTAACGAACTGCTATTTGTTACCTCATGTGCGCGTGGCTCTTGTGACAGCGTGTCTATACAATTAAAAGTTATATGACAGCGTTTCATAATGTTGAACTCATTCCTTCTTCTTCTTCTGCGAAAGTCAGATGATTCAAAACTATCTCAACCGCCATTTAGACTCGAAAACCCTTTACGTAGAGACGAATAGCTTAACATTCCTTGGATTCAACGTGTGGCAGAGAGAAAAAGCGAGAACTTTTAGCCCTCAGTTTTAGTCCGAGACAAGTAGTCAGTGCGGCACGATATGATGTAAGCATTTTTAGTATTTGTAATATTATTTTGTGTCCATACTTGTAAATACATATATTCAAATATTGAAATATTTATGTAAAAGAAAAAGAGTAACGGTTGTACTGGGACCCTTTGTAGTTTACGTTTGCCTATTTATCTTTGTTATTATTATGTAATATTGTAAAAAAACCAATTATTCTTCTGCCGCTCCCAAGGGCTGCCCAAATCTGGTAGGACTCAAGCTAGAGCAAATAATTTAAATAAAAAAAATAATTGAAATTGGCTTTGGTTCCATTCACTCGTTCAAAATGGAAAATTATTCATTCCAAAGAGAAGTAAGTAAATCATTATTTACCATTATAGAATTTTTAGCTGACTCCTGACCTTATAAGAATGATCAGAGTTACGAGTATATAATGGGTGATGTAGCGAGCTATACCTATTCGGTGTACCAATCTCATCTCTGAGTGGCCGATTGATTCGCGGATCATTAAAAATGGGCCTAACTAATTATGATGAAGATTAGCTAAATGCAATTTGCTTATGTAAGTAAGAAATGATTTCGAAGTTTTCCAAGAAGAAGCGATTTTCGAATTATTCTCTATCTCTCAATTTTAAGAACAGATAGAGAGATAATACTATAAACAGATTGAAATAGATAGAAACGATTTCGATGTTAAATTATATTTCGCTATCAGATACACCCCGCCCTGTTGCCAGGGCCGGGTCCTCTCCGGGCGGGAGTTCGGGGATTTTCTTTATTAAAAAAGTTAAAGCGCTGCGTGCCGTCGAATTAATGCATAAAATATTATGTCATAGCGGGACGAAGATTATTGGGAGGAGGGATTTGTCAAAGTTATAGATTAAGCTCAGGGGACTCGTTCTACGGGAGATTTTAATTTCAAGTTAAAGTGTATTTGTAAATGGTATTTATTTATTACATTTTATTTATTGGGAAATACCTGAGGGATATTTAGCGACGTAGGTTCATAGCTACGCTCGTATTTATTGGGTTTCGTTACTTGAAAGGATAGTGCCAGAACATTACGTCAGTCTATCAAGTTGACAGTTCGACATTGGTTAAGTTGGTCCTTGACTGTTGTTAAGTGACGATGCAGTGAAGGTAAAATACTAGATAACTTGAAAGAGGTTTCATTTTTGAGAATACGTGTAAACGGTTTCTACATGAAATCATACCGGAACGGTAATTGGTTTAGCGAGACGTGTTTGCCGATAGAGTAGCAACCACTCTAGACTTGAGTCAATTTAGATACCTAATATACCTACTATCCTAAACTGGCCCGCGCTTGGAATCAAACCTAGGACATCTCTTGAAAGCCAAGGCATAGCTAACTGTGCCAAGAAGGTCGTCAAAAGGAACGCTTGGAGGTATCAAGTTGAAATAATTACGAAATAATCCGATTTGTCATTTCGTCTTTATTTCAATACTTATAATTACTTGGATAATTTGCCAAACATAGCTAGTGGTTAGATAATACACGTAGAATGGGTCGAGGGGTATACCGCGAGGTCTCCATAATCTTCTAAAAAACCTTGGCTTATAAAGGGCATTAAGCTCCATATTGGAACTAGTGTAAGCTAAATAAAGTTTTGAATTAGATGAAATTGAGCTTCTTCTTCAAATTTTGGTCTGAGTTGTACCCTATCGATTTTCATAAGTTCCGCCAGACGACCTTGAAAATATTGTTAATGACTGTAGGAATAATAACAAGAACTAAGTAAGGCAGAATAACAGTAGGTTTCACAAACTCCTTTCTCTAAGTATATTATTGTCTATGAATCATCCTTGTACTCGTACACTATTTATAAGATATGCATACGTTTCACTTAAAATTAAAATGTGTATCTACCTTCGAATAAATACGTGACTTGAAATTATACGTCCATGATAATGTTATTAAGTAGTCTGCCTTCCTGTCTCGCCTTTTGCCTTTTCATGGCTCGGTGTAGTCATATATGACACCATGGGACAATACAGATTTAGGGTTAATTTTGTTTTAAAAAAAAAAAAAAACAATCGGGTACAAAGTAAAGTTTAAGTAATTTATAATAATAAAATTAAGAAAGCTTATTTCACACTTTATTTAAATAAACTTAACGGCAAGGTACAAATAGACTTTGAAAGCTTTTTGAATGTAATCAAAAATCGTTAATTTTTCATTTAAGACACGCTTATGAAAATTGGTATATTGGCACAGGATAAATTTGAGATGTAATGTGATTCACGGATATATTTACAAAAGAGTCTTGTAGCGTAAAAATATAATATGTAATGATGTGAAAAAGGTGATAAATTATACATAAATTTTATCTCGAACAAAGTCGCAGGTGTCCGCTAATAATAAATAAATAAACTTTCCAATTGAAATAGGTACGTATGTTTTATGATGATAAACATATTTTTAATTAAGTAGCCACATTGCAGAATAAAACATCAAAAGAAGTTGTTTACGATAATTTGTTTTTTTTTAAACGAAGGCTCTGTAATTGATTTGTAAGCCTTGGGGCGGGGTTGTTTGCTTTGAAGATGAATATCGCCGTGCTAGGGCAGGTCGCGTATGAAAGATATGAATAAACTCTATCATTTTTCTACAAATTAAATAATTTGTTCGAAAGTGACGAAAAAGTTCTTCCGTTTTTTTATTGAAATTAGTACCTGATCGTCGGAGCTTTGCGCGGTGTTTTATTTAGAATTATAAATTTTTTAAAGATGAAATCTAGCTATGTAGATCGATTAATTGCCCTCTAAATCCCTTGTATTGAAAATTTAATTTCAAGGTATTAATCTAATACCTTTAAAATTTTGATTTTTTTTTATTCAGAAAGAATACAATGAGGAACTTAAGCTAACTTATCCTAATAACTATACAAATCATGTCCAGGTGGAATGGTGGCAAGAATACTGGCTGCATTTCCGCGTTGGATAGCCAGGCTAATCCTTTGCGCGAATTTTGATAAAATATAGTATTCATTTTGCTATCTTTCTATACCTACTCAACTTTAGTGGGGGGGAATTTCGTAAAAATAGTAGACAATTATACAGAGATACAGTAGACCGAGTTTGAAACCGAGTCAAAATGGGTCTTTAGTTCCACGTGTTACAGGGATAAGAAAAAATAGAACCGACTCAAAACGCACTAAAAAGTAAAAAATAACTGTGTCATTTAGTTGCTTTAATTTACTTTTTTGAGCGGATTATTTTTGAGCGGTTCATCGGAGGGTCGCTGGGGAGCTTGTAGCGGAGTATACCCCAATAAAAGGCGTCAAACTCGGTGATGATGAACGTCGGTGGCGAGTAAGAACCGCCACTCAAAAATAAGTTCTTTGCTCGGGGAGATGGGCCTCGTCAACCTTGGCTGGTAGCTCATCTAGGAGAAGGTTAACTCTGATTTCAAAAGACCAAACATGGGGGGGAAACTTGGGGAAAAATTTGGATGGCGGGACAAAAGAAAGTGTTTACACTACCCCAGGAGGGTACCGACTGCTCCGCGGAAGGAGAATCCCTCACTGACAATATGTCAGTCTGCCCCACGTATTCTGGGGGGGGCAAAGTCCGCTCACCCAAATCGTCGCAAGAAAGCAGAAGAGTGCCAGAGAAGAAGAAGGAAGAAAACGATGAAGAAAAGGAAGATCCATTTAGAAGAAGAGGTCTGCAGAGGACTCCACCGTCAACTACAAAGAAAACGCAGAAGACTTACCAAACAAACATTCAACATAACAACGACACTAAAGAGCAGGCTCCAAAAAAATTGACACAACAGATATTTCATCCTAGCCTCTTTAACAAAACTAGCAATAGTGGCTCTACAACAACCGACAAAGAAAATACAGACACAAATGTATGGCAAAAAGATAAAATTCCTACTAGGACAACAAAAAGGAAAGATACAAGCCCAGTACAAAATGATACTAACAAGAAGCTTAAAAACACCTTAACTTTCCAGGTTCCTACACACAACAGCTTTGATATTCTTAACAATGAATCAGTAAAAGAAAACAAAACTGAGGGCAAAGAATACACTCCAAAACCTGAGCCCATCTTTGTTACAGGTGTCCTCAATATATCATCCCTAAAGGAGAAATTGAACAGACTCATTGACACTGACATGTATACTATGACCACGCTAAGATCTGGACATGTAATCAAAATAATGCCAAAAGACATTCAAACATACAAGACCATTAGAGAAGACTTTATTTCTACTAATATTTCACACTACACATATCAGTTAAAGAGTGAAAGAGCATACAGAGTAGTTTTACGTGGACTGCATGCATCGGAAGACATATCTCAAATAACTAAAGAGCTGGAGAATGTTGGACATAAAGTGAGGCAAATAGTTAACATAAGGCACCGAGCGACAAAAGATCCTCTGCCCATCTTCTATGTTGACCTTGAACCAAAGCAAAATAACAAAGATATCTTCAATATTAGATATCTTAACCAAATGAAAATTTCTTTCGAAGCTCCCTATAAAAAGAAGGAAATTTTACAGTGCAAACGGTGTCAAAGATTTGGGCATACAAAAAATCAATGCTATAGACCGTTTCGATGCGTGAAATGTGGAAATGACCATCCCACAACACAATGCACTAAAAAGCCCGAGACTGAAGCCACCTGCGCAAACTGTGACGAGAAACACCCAGCCAGCTACAGGGGTTGCAAAATTTATAAGCAATATAAAGACAGAATTACGAAGACTGCCCCGAAATACAAAGCAAATCAACCTACACTCACCCAAGAGGACAACAAAACAGCCACTGTGGCTTCAAAAGCCAATGTAGCTAGCGAATATGACTTTAGGAAAACATATGCTCAAGCCGCTAAGACCAATAAAACAACTTCCAATACGCACAGAAGAAATGAATTAAATGACATGACTGATATAATGGAGACAATGTTGGAAAAACTGCAACACACTATGCTGACGATGATGGAAAACATGATGGACAAAATGATGGACCGTATGGTTCAACTAGTCAGCAGCCTTATGAAAAAATGATTCGGAACCTCCGAGTAGTAACTTGGAACGCCAACGGCTTGACGGAACGACGTCAAGAACTTGAAACTTTTTTACAAATTGAAAATATTGACATAGCGTTAGTATCTGAAACAAGGTTCACTCCAAAGTCTCACATCACATTTAATAACTACACAATCTACACAACTAATCATCCTACAGGAAACAGTCATGGAGGCACTGCAGTAATTATTAAAAACTGTATTAAGCACCACGCTTTACAGATATATCGCTCAGATAAAATCCAAGCAACATCAATTGCCATAAAAGATGACAAATTTGAAACGGTGTACGCTGCGGTCTACTGTCCTCCTAAACATACAATATCAGTCCAAGACTTCGCAGCTTTCTTCTCTACACTTAATAATAGATTTATCATTGGGGGTGACTGGAATTCAAAACACTTGCACTGGGGTTCCAGGTTAACTAGCACACGAGGAAGGCAACTATTGAAAGCAACACAAGAGATGAGACTGGAATGCTTATCGGGTGGAGAGCCAACTTATTGGCCGACTGACAGGAATAAGATTCCAGATCTTTTGGACTTTTTCATAACGAAAAATGTGGACAGAAATTATATAACTATAGAACCATGCATTGACCTTACTTCTGATCACACCCCAGTCATCTTAAACATCAACACAAAAATCACTCTTGTAAATGTCCCTCCTAAGATATACAATTCTAAAACTACAAACTGGGAAATTTATAAACAAATAATAACTACAGAAACAAATCTAAAAAATAAGATGTCTACCACAGAAGAGTTAGAAGAGGAGTTAGAGAAACTTAACAAAATTATTCACAAGGCTGTAAACATAGCTACCCCTGAACGAAAAGGAAATGGGCAACCCCCAAAACACAACATATATCCCAAAGACATAAAACAGAAAATTTTGACACGACGTAAACTACGAAAGATTTGGCACACAACTGGATACCCATCAGACAAAGCAGCATTTAACAAATTCTCTGACGAACTAAAAAGTTATATAAACTCGATAGAAAATGACAACATTCAAAACATGCTCTCAAACCTTGACCCAACAATTGATACCAACTATTCACTGTGGAAAGTAACCAAAAATATAAAGCGTCCTAAAACCCATATTCCACCTATTAACAATAACAGAGGTGGTTGGGCTAAATCAGACATCGAAAAAGCAACAGTATTCGCAGAACATCTATATAGTGTCTTTCAACCACTCGATGAGAGTTGCCCTGAACACACAACAAAAATAAAAAAATACTTAGATTCACCAAATCAAATGTGCTTGCCACTGAAAACTACAAGCCCTAAAGAAGTATTCAATGAAATAAAATTACTTAAGGAGGGAAAAGCACCTGGCTATGATCTCATAGACGCAACACTTCTGAAAAAGCTCCCATTTAAAGGAATAATGAAATTAGTACACATTTTTAATACCTGCATAAAACTTGAACATTATCCAGGTCAATGGAAGATAGCACAAATAATTATGATACCAAAACCTGGCAAATCTCCCCAAATGGCAACCTCATACAGACCTATAAGCTTACTGCCTTTAATCGGAAAGTTGTTCGAGCGTATTCTACTTAACCGAATGAAGAAACATTTAGACGCAGTACTACCTAACCATCAATTCGGATTTCGCGAAAAGCACGGAACCATCGAACAAATCCACCGTATTGTAGATATTATTAGCAGAAGTTTAGAAAACAAGCAGTACTGTTCCACAGTGTTTCTAGACATCAGCCAAGCGTTTGATAAAGTATGGCATGATGGCCTCATTTTCAAACTAAAAAAGTTGCTTCCACACTGCTTTCTACCCATTCTAAGATCATACCTAGCTAAAAGAAGCTATCAGGTGAAATTTAACAACGATTTTTCTGACCTATATGATATCAATTCGGGAGTCCCTCAAGGCAGTATACTGGGCCCCATATTGTATCTCATATTTACTGCTGATATACCAACAAACAATCACACTACAACTGCGACGTATGCTGATGATACAGCCGTATTGTGCTCTCATACTGATCCGACAACTGCTTCGCTTCTACTGCAGAATCATCTTAATGACATAGAGATATGGTTGAAACACTGGAAAATAAAACCAAATGAAAGTAAATCTGTCCAGGTTACATTCACACTAAGGAGAGACACTTGCCCACCGGTCAAATTAAATGACAAAATTATACCCCAAGAAGACAACGCAAAATACTTAGGGATGCATCTCGACAGAAGACTTACTTGGCAAAAACACATCTGGACAAAGAGGAAACAATTAGATTGTAAACTCCGATCTTACAACTGGCTTTTAGGACGAAACTCAAAACTGAATGACAACAACAAAATGCTTATATATAAAGCACTGTTGAAGCCGATTTGGACATATGGCATACAGCTGTGGGGAACAACCAGCAACTCTAACATCGAAATCCTGGAAAGATTCCAAAGCAAAGCTCTAAGGACAATGTTCAGTATTCCTAAATGTATAAGCAACAAATACATGTACCTCGATTTTGGCATACAAACGGTTCGTGACGAAATAGCCCAGTGCAGCCATAGGTATCAGGAAAAACTGTCCATACATGTAAATGAGCTTGCCCGATCTCTAACTCTCGATGGAAGTCATCAATATGCTCGTCTTCAGAGATACAGCATTGCTGATCTCAAACATAGATTTTCGTAACCAGCCGTAAGAGGGAGCCTGCCACTAGGGAATCTATGGCAAATATGAGCTCCTGGAGATGACTTGTAACTGAAATATTCAGTCAGAAGAGTGGCTTATTGTACCCATACAGATTGCCATGTTACAGCCTAACAAATAAAAAAAAAAAAAAAAAAGTGCGTTTTGAGTCAGTTCTATTTTTCCCAGGATATCCTCATCAGATCCTAACATGATGACAATGAGACCACCTTGGAATTGTGCCCTTTCTAATAAAAAAAGAATTATCAAAATCGGACAACTCTGTAAAAAGTTATGCGTGGTCATACATAAAAAAAAAATATATACGTGTCGAATTGAGAACCTCCTCCGTTTTTTTTCGTCGGTTAAAAATCTTTAGCTCATTTTAAGTTCAAAACTCTTCAGTGAACAGTTTGCGCATCTCTACTCTAAAGATGTATGCCACCACTTCAAAGGAGATCGATTATGTGCGTAAAGAAAATTGAAAGGAAACGCAAAAGGTAAGATAACAATAATTAAGCTTGTTGATCTCCTTATATTAGGTGTTTATATTTAATGTTATACCTTAAGTGAACGTTTTTATAAGCTCCTTACGTTTGAAAAAGGTTGGCCTCTTTTTACTCGAGTGCGTCAGAAGGAGGGTAATGTTTTTCGAGCGTATGTATGTATATCCATTTTGATTTATGAGGTGTCGTTGAATTTGTTACAATTGGGGTAGTGATAGAGTATAGTGTGGCTATATAAATTTTCAAAATGGTGGCTGTAAATGAATATAGGCAAAGAGATGTGAGTTCAAATCTCGTTGGTTCCGCAGTTTTTGATATCATGTTTATTTTCAAAAATTATAATATACTAAAGTGTGGTTAACACTATCACCTTACTCAATTTATACAGAAAGCTCCTATACTGTGGGCTGTTCTCCAAAAGCTTCTTTAGCTTGACGGTTAAGAGACAAAACTATTAGAACTCAACACAAAGGGCTTTTGGTTGTATTGCAAACATTATTTTATCTTTTCAAAAAATATACGAATTAACCACAATTTTTTACAGATGAATAGATTAATTACATCGTTAATTCACGTAGGCACGTAATTTAGTTAAGTCGTCGGCTGGCCAGCGGCATGCACGATACAAATGAGAGTGTAACGGCGCGGACAACCGCCATTACGATAGCATTAGCTAGGGGTCACTGACCTCTACAAACGCATATAGTCTTATCATTATCAGAGATGTTTTAATGGCCTATTATCACCAAACCATAGCTGCATATCTACTATACCTAGTAAAATGGTAGTTAGGTACCAAGAGACATAAATTCGCTTCAGTATTCAGGCGCAATTCGCTCTACCTTTTGCATGGTAGAACATTAAATATGCACGCCGAACTATAAGCTCTTTAAAGCTCATTGGCGCCTCATCATATATGCACGCTGCAAAAGGTAAGAACAAGCTTCACTTCTAATTGGGTAAATGAGAGAGCAGTCTTCATACGTACATAACATAATTAATTATTATCTTTGCCGAGGATTGATTACGTTTTCTGTATTAGATGAAGATGAAGTTTGAATGTTCGAGATTTTCTTAAAACAACACCTGTTATCCATTTAAATTGATATTTTTCAGGGAATGTATATACTTTAATTTTAATTAAACTAAGGGTTTCTAAGAACTGCTTAACTAAAACCAAAGTTTGCTAATAATATAAGCTAAATTGATTTGATTTGAAAATCTTCGTTCTTTCGGTTTAATTTCACTCCTTGCATTTTACTCTCATAAAAAAGACAACAACTGAGTAAAATGTTGGTAGACAATAAAGGAAAAATATAACAACTAACAAAAGAACAAGATGTGAGCTGACTCTAAACAATACTTAAATATTTAAACTCGTAACAAGATCAGTCGGAGAGTTAAATGGAGCGTCGAGATATTGAATCTGTGGCAATTGATAAATTGGACTCTTTCAAGAGCTTATCGTATTCTGTGGTTGATATTCTGCATATCTACTATACCTAGTAAAATGGTAGTTAGGTACCAATAGACAGAGAAATTCTCTTCAGGATTCAGGCGCAATTCGCTCTACCTTTTGCATGGTAAAACATTAAATATGCACGCCGAACTATAAGCTCTTTAAAGCTCATTGGCGTCTCATCATATATGCATGCTGCAAAAGGTAAGAACAAGCTTCACTTCTAATTGGGTAAATGAGCGAAGTCTTCATACGTACATAACATCATTAATTATTATCTTTGCCGAGGATTGATTACGTTTTCTGTATTAGATGAAGATAAAGTTTGAATGTTCGAGATTTTTTTGAAACAACAGACCAGACAGATATTCATTTAAATTCACATTTTTCAGGGAATGTATATACTTTAATTTTAATTAAACTAAGGGTTTCTAAGAACTGCTTAACTAAAACAAAGTTTGCTAATAATATAAGCTAAATTGATTTGATTTGAAAAATTTCGTTCTCTCGATTTAATTTCACTCCTTGCATTTTAATCTCATAAAAACACAAAAAATGAGTAAAATGTTGGTAGACAATAAAGGAAAAATATAACAACTAACAAAAGAACAAGATGTGAGCTGACCCTAAACAATGCTTAAATATTTAAACTCGTAACAAGATCAGTCGGAGAGTTAAATGGAGCGTCGAGATATTGAATCTGTGGCAATTGATAAATTGGACTCTTTCAAGAGCTTATCGTATTCTGCGGTTGATATTTTTGATGAATTTCACTTTTTATTTTAAATAAAAATTTAGATATGTTGTTGACGGTGTTGAAACCATTATAATCCTTACAGTTATAAGCTAGATTTGACCTCTTAGTGGTCAGTGACCTGAAAACAAATGAGTTCTTGTAAATCTGACACCATTTTTGCATATGACGGAACCGAACTGAGGAAATATCATCCCCTTCCACAGACTGGTCCTTTTTTTGCGTTTATTCCGTTCGATTCGATGTTTTAACTATAGATTCTTTCAGTGTCCACAGCCTGCCAGGGCTAAGTATGAAGAGGTTACTAGGTGATTTGAAACATTTGTGTATATATTTTTTGAAACGATTATGGAGCCCTCTTACATAATTATTATAAAAAAGTCAAAGAGTGGTTCATAACGAAGCTTTTAGTATATAATTTGTTAAGGTTTTATGTGAATTGGATAAAATATGACGTTAATTGTCGGAAAAGTCGGAAATAATTAAGCCGCATGGAAGCTGTCATCGAAATCGCAGTTTTATCTATTTGAGATATAACGAAACAATGTATGAAAGTATAATTTCTCTTTATTAAGACGGTAGAAATGACATACCTACATCTATCTTATGAGGACAACTTGCTATTTACCCATGTTTTTGGTGTTTTTGGAAGGTTGCAACTATTTACCATGCGGGCAAGGTCGCGGGAATGTGATAGTTAAATACCAGGTATAAAATTATTTTTTAAAAAGGAATGTTTTATATATAACACGTATATAACAGTCCATAAAACAGCTGTTTTATAAGTTATTTGTCTACAAATATTATTATTAATTTTTAAATTAGCACACAGTAATGCTGCTTGTTGCAGTAATGACCATGACGGCAATCGCATCTCGCGGCAGATGGAAAGGCAGCTTTACTTGGCAGTATAACAAAGTACAATTTATTGGTCTATTTTCCCCACCACGTTCGAATCCACCGGTAATAACGGCGACCTATTTAACCGATTTCCGAAAAACCAGGGCATCGATAATTGATTCTGTTTGACTCATAATTTATTTAATAAAATATATTTCCATATACTTCAATTTGATATTCGTACCTATTGTCACATTGTATTTTTCGAAGTCTGTAAAAGTATTCTCGCATTTTTCGGTAACATATTTACGCTTTCATACTTTAGTTGAAAGGTGATAATAGAGGACAAAATGAAACATTACCTACTCGAACGAATAATATTGGCAGTGATTTTTAAAAGACGAAGTGTCAACCGAAGTTTCTTTGATGAATAAAAGGACATTGCCAAAAATTGTATGGAAGTGCACCCCAGGCTGCCCAGTAATGATATATAGATATTAAATAGTGCAGATTTTTTTTACAGAAAAACAAAGTTGTATGTAGCTATGCAGTCGCAGGAAAAAGTTATGAAGGTTGAAAAAGTTGACTTTTTATACTACGACGACGGTCACGTGATTCAGAACACAAAAAATCGTTTGACATTTTTATTTTTTTGATATATTTTCAAGTGATTGCTATGAAACATGGGTAGTTGTTTAAAATTCATTGTGTATTTAAATAAAATAGTTAAATATGAGCATACGTTTGGACAGCCTGGAGCAAATTTTGGCAATGTCCTTTGATGAAAATTGTGTATTAAAAAGAATCTATCTTAGCTTCGGTGTTAGATAATTAAAGTATGTATCTCATTTCATGTCGAGCTGTCCAGTAATTTATGACTATCTTCTTGTACTTTTCGAGGAATGCTCAGCAAATAATTAATTATTGCTTTGTTTGTAAGTTTTTTGTTTTTAACGATTTATCAATACATATCTAAATCAATAACCTTAGGTATTAAGTTAAACTTTGTTTAACCTATTTATTTTTTTACATTTGCAATTGCATTTAAGCTATATAGCATGTCTGTTATATCACAAATCGGGCTTACTGTCGCTTTTGAAAGCAAATTCTACTAAGAATAAGTCAACGAGAAAGGCAAGTTTTACTTACTGGCCAGAAAAAATAAATCGGTAAAAAAGGAGAGAGATGTTTTTCGTATAAGCCGTTGAATAGACAATACCAAGGTAGTGGCAAACTACGTCGTGTAATAACACAGAAGAAGAAGAAGACCAAGACCTTATATAGTCAGATCTCGAGAGGCACCCGGATGACAGCTTTTCTTGTTACACATACCTGAGACCTAAGTAGTTAAAAAAATAGAACCGACTCAAAACGCACTAAAAAGTAAAAAATAACTGTGTCATTTAGTTGTTTTAATTTACTTGATTTACCTCGCACTCTCGTAAAATCTTGCAACGGTGCCAGCAAGCTTAAGGAACATTTATTTAACGTAGTAAAGCAGTTTGTGGGTTCTAGGTACCTAATGTCCTTGAAGTAGAAAACCTTTGCTGGCACCGACTCCTAGATATGCTTAAGTAAATTAAAGCAACTAAATGACACAGTTATTTTTTACTTTTTAGTGCGTTTTGAGTCGGTTCTATTTTTATTTAAAAAATTTTATTTCTTACTTTTTAGTGATTTATCGCCATGTATCGTATTCGTACTATACTGTCATAGTATATTATACGGCACTTGTATCCAAAAAGCTACTGATTTCGAGACAAAAACCGAAAACGCTGTAAGCGTGCTTCCAAAATTTGAAGAGTTCTTTCAATTTCCCCAGGATATCATCATCAGATCCTTACATGATGACAATGGAAGTATGCCCTTTCTAATAAAAAAAGAATTATCAAAATCAGACAACTCTGTAAAAAGTTATGCGTGGTCATACATAAAAAAATAAAAAAAATATATACGTGTCGAATTGAGAACCTCCTCCGTTTTTTTTCGTCGGTTAAAAATCATCTTATAACTTCATGACAATGCCAAAACACTCTTATACAAATACCATTAGTTTGTCGCTGATTCACTTCGCACTCTCGTAAAATCTGGCAACGTTCGTTCGCAACATATTTTTATTTAAATATATATAATTTCAACACAACAAATTACAATTTCTTTTCAACGAAATGCAAATGGTACTCATCTGCATAAAACTGCATCGGCGCTGAGACACTTAACTGGCGTCCTGACAGCAGCAAACAGTTGCAGTTAACACAATAAAGTAGAAATTATTGCACTATCTCCTCACGCCTTCCGCGGCAACGGAGCAAATAAAATAGCCCTGCAATAAATCATCCGGGATGGAGTGTATTCTATCAATACAAGTATAAAATTCCTACCCTATATTGCACACTGTAAATTGTATTATTTTAACTATGGCGCAAAAGAGCGGATTATAATATAGCTGTTCTCTCTATTGTAAGTCTCTGTTCTTGGCTCGGCAGGTGAAGACGAGTTGCAAATGGACGCTTTACCTACACTCGTGTCACAAACTCGGCGCTCTGTTCGAAGATTTTTCTCAGCCACGTGATGAAACTAGCACCTGCACGATGAATCCATGGAATGCTAAGACGTCCATCTCGTTACAGTGTGAATTTTAATCTGCATTTGCGTAGGTTTAATATAATGTTTAATGTATCGAAGATTCATAAAATTTTTTAACAAAAAATAGAACCGACCCAAAACGCACTAAAAAGTAAAAAATAACTGCGTCATTTAGTTGCTTTAATTTACTTAAGCTTATCTATGAAGTCGGTGACTCAACTGAACTCAAAACGCACTAGTTTTGAGTCGGTTCTATTTTTTGTTACGGTTCGTACTATACTGTCATAGTATGTTATACGGCACTAGTAGCCAAAAAGCTACCGATACCGAGACAAAAACCGAAATCGCTGTAAGCGTGTCTCCAAAATTTGAAGATTTCCTTCAATTTCCCCAGGATATCATCATCAGATCCTAACAGGATGACAATGGGACCACCTTGGAAGTATGCCTTTTCTAATAAAAAAAGAATTATCAAAATCGGACAACTCTGTAAAAAGTTATGCAGTGGTCATACATAAAAAAAATATACGTGTCGAATTGAGATCTAATTTTTTTTTTCATGAACATTGGTACAGTCACAATTAGGCACATTTATAACTGAGCATTATTGTAATTAGGTACATATATAACATGTGTAGATTTTAGTAGGTATTCAATATTTAACGTTAGCCTAGTAATAATTCTAAATCTTTTGTCTTAGTATCTAAAAACTATAAATATTATCGAAATATGCCTTATTCGAAAACTCGTACTAGGTTATCTCTATACTAGTAGATACAATATTTAGGTGCGCATCAAATTCCCCGGGGCCCGGCGGGTCGCGCGTGTATCCATTTATTATAATAGATAGAGATTGTGAACAGCTCGACTTCATCTTTTATCGTTTATTCTAACGGAAGGATTTCGTATCCATTTCACACTAAGGCTTTTCTTTTTCCAAATATAGAGCTGTTTAGTTCGTTTGAAAACTTGAAATTACAATAATGCAAAATGCAATTGAAATTATTATAATACCATCTTGTACCATGGCCATTTTGCACTAAAAGATAGGTATTTGTTGGAACACCTTTAATATCTTCCTGCTTTGAGTTGTTAGTACAATCAGTCTTTAATCTTCAATATTCTGCTTCGAGTTTGCTTTACAATCTTCTACAAAAGAAATTTTACAAAGACAATTGACATAATAAAATAATGATTTTTGAAATATTGAAAATCAATTGTAACAATACATATTTAACAATAATCTATACTACTATTATAAAGAGGAAGAGTTTGTGATTTTGTAAGGGGTAATCTCTGAATTTACTGAACCAATTTTCAAAATTATTTCACCAATAGTAAGCTACGTTATTGTGGAGTGTCATAGGCTATAAAAAATTCCAAAATTAATTAAGCATCTTTACTTAAATTTGAAAAAAATGCTTTAATTGTGTGTGTTGCGATAACTATTGAAGATAAAACGTAACAATGTACTACAATATTAAAGAACGGATCAAAATCTGTAAAAATGTCTGCGATAACATATACCTATCTCCTGCGGATAACTCAATGCTTTTACAGTTAAATTTTTTTTATCGACAAGTTAGCCCTTGACTGCTATCACACCTGATGTTAAGTGATGATGCAATGTAAGATGGAAGCGGGCTAATTTGTTAGGAGTAGGATGAAATCCACACCCCTTTCGGTTTTTACACGAAATCGTACCGGAACGTAATCGTAGGGTGGTAACTAGCCACGGCGAAAGCCCACCCCACCAAGACAAATTAAGAAAATCTGCCCCGCCGGGAATCGAACCCAGACCTCCTTCTTATAAATCCACCGCGCATACCACTGCGCCACGGAGGTCGTCAATTAATTTTTGTGAAGCTTATTTAGCCCATACGCTATTAATCTATATCTTTATAAATATGTTTGTTAGAACGGAAATTTAATATAATATGAATATTTGTGCCGCTTACTCTATACAGTTTAAATAAAAATCTTCAACAATATTAGCAAAATAAAAAAGTGCGGTGCGCACCACCCCGATATAGTTTATTTATTATATAGTTATATTTAATTTTTTGATTTCTCAACAATTTGGTTTTTTTGTTCTACTAAATTTAGTAATTTCTTTAACCTAGGTATATTCTACTCAACTTCTTTATTAAAATTTCTAATAAGAACCACCGTTTGATTATTTGAAGTAATGGCATTATTACAAACGGGTCGAGACAAAAATATTTCTAACGCGGAACGGAGTCCGCGGGCACAGCTAGTAAATTATATTTTGAAATGAAAAAGGATAGAGTGCACCATTGAAATTGTACAGTCAACATATCCTAAAAATGTTTCGGTTTATAAGTAACTAAAGTAGAGTAGGTACTTACAAAAAAGTAAAGTAAAGCAAAATAATAAGGATTATTATCCCAACTAGGGGATTGTTGTTTGGATTTGGTCGTTGGTTGTTATAAAAAATCAATTTAATTATGTTTGAAATTAATTAAAATTGAAGTATCTGTTAACTTTAGATTAAGAGCTATTCACTAAATGCTTATGAAAATTATAGATATATACGCTACTAAAAATCAAAAATCATTTTTTAACCGACTCCAAAAAAAGGAGATTATCAATTTGACCTGTATGTATGTAATATTTCCAGAACTGTCCAGTTTTTGCATATGTTAGTTATTTTGTTATCAGCGTCTGAACAAATGTGCCAAATTTCAAAAGTGTATGTATGTATGTATGTATTAATGTTTGTACACATCACAGCGACGCAATATTTTTCTTTGACATAAATAAATTTACATCCTTATGTTGGTTGACTAAAGATAAACTATATCTGTCCAAAAAATGTAAGCATAAGGTTGCATCATTGTTAGCATACAATTTAAACGATGCAGTTACAAGTTTAGTAACACAGTCTTTTGACAATTATACAATTTGTACTAATAGTACTGATATTTCTATTCTTGACCAGAGTACTTATGCTAGTACTGTCATAGATTGTAATATATCTTTAAACTAGTTGATAAGACAAAGGAGGAGCTCTGCAACTTGAACATTGTACACCAAAATATACAGAGCCTCACCGGCAAAGACTTAGAAATTGAACTATTTGTTGAAAAATTTAATGTGCATATTATATGTATTACAGAGCACTGGCTCACTAGCTCACAGTTAGCAGTTAATATTAATAATTTTTTATTGTCAAGTGTGTTCTTCAGAACGACTGCAATTCATGGTGGATCTCTTATTTTTGTACGTAACAACCTAAAATGTAAAAATCGAAAAGATATAGTTGGTCTTTCTGTTGAACGCATTGTTGAACTATCTTGTGTGGAGTTGGAACAATTTGTTGTAGTGTGCGTGTACCGCCCACCTACTGGGGACTATGATTACTTTGAGGAGACAATGGAGGAGGTGATGAAGCGATTGAGTACTTCTACTAAAAAAATACTGATATGTGGTGATTTTAATGTTGATATTTTACAAGTAAACTCAATGTCTCTAAGGTTTCTTAACTTATTTAAATGTTTTAATTTAAGACACGCTTTTAATGAACCTACTAGAATTACAGCCACTTCAGCTTCTTGTTTAGATAATATATTTTACAATACTGATATAGTTGACAAGGTGATAATTAACAAATTAAGCTCTGATCATTGCGGTCAACTTATCACTATTCTAAACAACAAACCCATGAGCAACCAATGGTTAAACTTCAGGCCAATAACTGAAGGTAAATTAGAGAGATTCAAAAGCGTAATTTGTAGCAAAATTCCAAGTCTATCTTTTGTTAATCGTGACCCTAATATTCTTTTTGGTGCACTTTTTGAGACAATAGACAGTGAGTTTTCTAAAATATTCAATTTAAAACGTGTTAATTTAAGCCAAAAATTAAAGTTCAGTGACTGGGCTACTGTAGGTATTTATAAAAGTAGAGATAAATTGTATGAGTTGTATGATGAAAAACAGTATAATCACAGTCAAAAATTTTCGGAATTTGTTAAAAATTATTCAAAAACATTCAAACGCGTATGTATTAATGCAAAATCCATACACATGAAAGAGTTACTAATTAGAGCTGACAATAAGATACAAACCTCGTGGAACATAATAAATAACGCAACTGGCAAAATAAAACCTCGCCATATGAATTATGAATTAATTGTTGATAATAAAAAAATAAACAATAAAAACGAGGTTGTTAATGCTTTTGAAGACTTCTTCCAAAATGTACCTATCTTATTAACAGATTCGCTAAATTCGTCTCCTACGTCAGCCCAGAGGTTACTAAGAGACAATGTGAAAGAGTGCAACATTCTATTTAAATTTAATTATGTAACTGCTTTTGATATTATAAAAACATTTAAACTACTTAAATCAAAGAGGACTTGCGATCTGTGGGGGATGTCAGTAAAAGTAATATCTAATATTATAAATATCATTGCTCCACACTTAGCTGTTATTTTTAATGAATGTGTGGACTCAGGTACTTTTCCAAACCTAATGAAACATGGAAAACTTATTCCACTTTTTAAATCAGGCGACCAAGCAGATCTCAATAATTACAGACCGGTTTCAATATTGCCAACACTAAGTAAGGTCTTTGAAAAAATAGTTTTAAATCAACTGCTTAGTCATTTTAACTTAAATAACTTACTTCATCCTGACCAATATGGTTTCACTAAAGGTCGCAATACTACTGATGCAGGTGCTAAACTATTAAAACACATCTTTGATGCCTGGGAAAGGTCTAAGAATGCTATTGGCGTATTCTGTGACTTGTCCAAGGCTTTCGATTGTGTTGACCATAAAACTCTTTTGCTTAAGTTAAGCCACTATGGCATTAAAAATGTTGCACTTAATCTCATTGCCTCTTATCTTAGTGATAGAACTCAAACGGTATGCATTAATGATATAAAGTCACGTGGCTCATCTCCTAAAATGGGCGTTCCACAGGGTTCAATTTTGGGTCCTTTTCTATTTTTAGTGTATATCAATGATTTACCATACCATGTTAGCGACATTTGTGAAATTGTACTGTTTGCTGATGACACATCTTTAATTTTTAAAACTGATAGAAATAAAAGTGACTTTGACGATGTAAACCGTGTTGTATCGCATGTGTCGCATTGGTTTACTGCTAATAATTTACTATTAAATGCAAAGAAAACTAAATGTGTTGAGTTTTCTTTACCGAATGTAAAAAAAATAAATAAGTCTTTAATGATAAATGGTGAAACGCTAAGAATGGAGAGTTCTACAGTCTTTCTAGGAGTGACCTTGGACTGTAAACTTCAGTGGAGCGCTCATATAGAGTCACTGACAGCTAAACTTAGCTCAGCAGCATTTGCAGTGAGAAAAATAAGACAGTTTACCGATGTAGAAACAGCTAGACTGGTTTATTTTGCTTACTTCCACAGTGTGATGTCTTATGGCATCTTGTTGTGGGGAAAGGCTGCTGACATAAATTCTGTCTTTATACTTCAGAAACGAGCAATTCGGTCGATTTATAAACTTAAACCACGCGAGTCCCTTCGAGTCAAATTTAAAGAAATAGGAATTCTTACAGTAGCCTGTCAATACATATTCAATAACCTAGTTTATGTTAAACAAAATATAAATATGTATAAACAGAAAAAGGATTTAAACGACCGTCTTCCTAGAAATGGACATAAGTTAGTCATATCAGCTTATCGCCTCCGAAAAGTACAAAAATCTTTCGTAGGATTGGGTGTACTCTTCTACAACAAGATGCCCAATTCAGTTTTAGATCTGCCATTGCATAAGTTTAAACAATGTATTAAAACTCACTTACTGAGTCAGGGTTATTATACTATCGATGAATTTTTAAATGACAAAGATGTTCAAATCCAGTTGGATAGGCTTTCAACTTCACACAGGAAGTAAAATAAATAACTCTATGTAACAACACACTTAATATTGTAAAATTGATAATATTATAAAAAGAGCAACTGTTGAGTTTCTTGCCGGCTCTTCTCAACAGGGCCTGCCTTCCGAGCCGGTGGTAGAGTCACTACAAATAGTCCAATTTGACGTTTCAAAAGTGCTTGTAATAAGCCTACTTGAAATAAATGATTTTGAATTTGAATTTTGAATTTGAATTTTGAATTTGAATTTGTAGAGGCATATCTTCGGAACTACAAGTCCTATTTAAATAGTTCTTTTTTTGTTGTACTAGGTATTTTTCAACTTAGGGTACACTGCGAGTTTCATCAAAATCGGTTCAGCAGTTTTTGAGATAGGGAATTTTTATGTTTGTGTTCGACACGGACTTAATAGTACCTATGCTTAAGTAAAGTACAGAAACTAAATGACGTAGTTATTTTTTATTTTTTAGTGTGTTTTAAGGTCGATTTAATTTTTTATTCAATTTTTTTTTAATATAGTTGTCCGACCTTATCAAGACAACGGGAACTGCTAGTATAAAACTGCGAGCATCTGCTATTTAAAACCGAATTCCGTAAACATATTACGTACCTACTTAAAACTGTTCTATTTAAAAATCGTATATGCATAAGAGATACTTCAATATTCGATATATAGTACGAAAAATGTAATTTGTGTGCAATATGAAGACGTACGGCAGCGGCGTGCCCCTGAGGTCATGCCTCATTATACGTGAGACGCGACCCGGCCGTCTCGTATCGCTGGTTAGAAAACTCCCGTTACTACATGCTCGTGTTGAATTTCAGCAAATTGGTTTTTATATCGTCTTACTAAGTGCGGCTACTGCCTCTTTGGTTATTTATATTAGTATCCATTATTAGTGGTAACTTATATTAGCAGTATTAGTATTAGTTATTAAACGATACGTTAACCCTTCGTTGTAAAGGATTAGTGACTTATTATTTATTGCTCGAGAATCATGAATCCGGCTGGCCATTTTTTATGGTGTTTAATCATTATACAATAAAAAAAAGTCATACAAAAGTCGCAAACTTAAAAGAAAATGATTTATTTATTTGAATACGTGTGACGGGGGGGCCCGCCACAGGTAGGTAGGTGTAGGCAGAAAGAAAACTCACGGGTCGTGAGTCAATAGTGCATTTACTTCTTCTCCACCTCGCCACACCGTTATGAGATTAGGGTAGATATGAGACTGGCCTGGTAGGTACTCCTGGGACGCTCCGGTTCAGATGCGATCCAGCGATCCCAGCTAGCCTGTCTGTAGGGTGCCCGTCGTTCCTTGCCAAGGGGCCGGTAGCATCAATCTTTCATCGCTACTCTATTTATTAATTTAACTTTATGCTTCTTCTGCCATACCCAACTTTTACTACGATACATAAGTGTGGGCACCAACACACCTCTATGCAAAGCCACTCTTGCCTTTTGTGACACTTTCTAGCTACATATTTATAAATGCATGCAGAGCATAGTGACTTGATCATAGTGACTTAAATACATTTTCTGTACATACTTTATTAATTATATTTTTATTATAATTTGCTTTACTGTAACTTTGCTATATATAGTAAAAGAATAAATAACCGGTATGATTTTATAATTTTTTAGTTTAAACCCCTTAATTTTATTGGATAAATAAAAAAAAATGATCGCAAGGTAAACGAAGCTGAGATTTTAGCGTAAAATATCTCAATCCTCTTATCACTTTCCATCGAGAGTTATTACATTCTGATCACGTTGATATACGGAGGCAAAAACCACAAAGATATGCAGATTTATTTTGTTTTCCTGAATTAACACAGCACATAAAATTATTATGACAAAATAACGTCAAGTTTATCTGTTAACGTCTATACTGTTAACAGATAAACGTCTGTTAACGTCGTAATGACTCTACTCTATAATCGAGTCACTACAACTCGATTATAGAGTAGAGTCATTACAATAAAATTATTAATATAAAAACAAAAAACCCGACTGCTTAGAAGTTAAGAACTGAAAAAAGAAAAACAAGGTTCACTATATCTGTATAAAATTCTAAATACTTTAAGGTGCTGCAGGCGTGGACAAAATACTTTACTACCTAGGAAAGAAAGATCTACCAAAACTACGTTTGTCCCCTTTTGTTTTAATTTGTGGTATAGAAATGAGACGTTACACTTGGTATACTTTTTGACATTTTTTGTTAAAACCGTAATATAAACATGATATGATATTTATATTTTTGAAATGGTCTTTTTACGACCTTTCATTTGGTACCCATATTGCTAAGATAAATGGAAGAAATACACACATCCCCCCTTTTTTCCCTCATTTACAGCCGCTATTTTGAAAATTCATATAGCCTATGTCACTTCCACAATTTTGCCAAAGTCAAAGACACCTCACATGTCAAAATCCGTTCAGCCGTTTAAGCACGTGTATACATATATACATACATACATACATACGCTCGAAAAACATTACCCTCCTTCTGACGCAGTCGGGTAAAAAGATAATTCAAAAGGTCATCTTTACGTCCTATAATTTTCTATCTTAAAGATTTAGACGGTAAAAAAAGGATAGATGTTTTTTTTCTGTCCATTTCTGTAACTATGTTTTTAATTGTATAGAAAAATACAGGACATAAAAATTACGTCCTTTAAGGAGATATTTTTCATATAAAATTTTCTGTTCGTAATATGTACTATCTTCAGATAGAACGAGTGTATAGGCTTATTTAATTTTTCCTAAGTAATTGGGTGTATCAAAACATTTCGACTACGAGAATATTTTGAATTTGTTCAATTTTTAGTGTATCGTCGGTGCTACTATCAATGCCTTATCATATCTTTATTCAGATCGGTCGTCATCCGTTCAAATGATCCACGCCCGCTCCTTTATCAGAGGATTGATCTGCGACGGAATAGAGACGTTCCCAATTGAGAAGCACTTACTTTGAGAGAGGATTACAACTCTGATGTTAATCGAGCTCTCTACGTGTGCGAATCTGGTTGTCAACAAATCACGCTATATTGAGCTTATTTTGAGTGTAATGTTGATATCTTTATTGAGATAGTATGCAATCAAAATTGGGTGCATCCCAGTAGTACCCCACACCGTAGTTCTATAGAACTGTTGGGATACTTTCCGGGCTGTCAAATTATATCCCAATAGTTCTATATAGAACTGTAGCATAGTTTTTGCTCTTGACTTTACTTATAGCATATAAGTTATAAACTTTATATTATTTTAATTGATATTTTATTTTGTTTTTAACAAAAAATGTCCCTGGCGACAAAAAGTAAGTTTTAAAAACCAAGTAGTTGTCGTGTCTAAAAAAATATTCTCTTATTTTAAAAGTTACAGGGGGACACACATTTTACTCCTTTGGAAGTAACTTTCGTACAAACTATTCGGCTTAGAAAAAAATGATATTAGAAATCTCAATATCATTTTTATTATATTTAGCATGTCGCCAAAAGCTTTTTTGAAATTTGTAATCTTGAGCAATTAAAGAAATAAATTGTTGCTGACGTTTTGTGCAATTTAAGCAAAGCTGTATTCGATATAGTATGTTTAGATACTTCACCACAATGCATTTCAGTTTATGTAAATACTCTCAAATTTAAGAGGGCATTTATTATTGCAATCAAAAGAGATTTCATATTATACTTATAAAAACTAGATAATTTATATGTAATGTACAAACAAGATGTTGATATCGACATTTCTTTAATTTTGTCCCATTAGTTCTATATAGAACACTTTACTCTAATATGGCGTGTAACAGTTCTATAGAACTAAAATTAGGGGGACGATGGGGTGCACCCTCAAAATTTTGGATTTATTGACACACATAATATTATTATGTATTTATCATTATCACTAATTATTAGAAAATAAAGTTCCCGCCGTGTTTGTCTGTCTGTCTGTTCGAGATAAACTCATAGACTACTGACCGGATTTTCATTCGGTAGTCAACAATCGATGGAGTGATTATTGAAGAATTGATTGTTACTTTGTTATGGTTTATTTTAAATCAGACGTTGATGCGTTTCCCATGATCCGGGGGTGTAACACCACACTTCAAGCTGAGAAATTGAGAATTTTTAGACGAATGCTTAATGTTTTTGTAGCCTCTGGACCTCATGATGCGAAACTGCAGACTCTAATCACAGTAATAATAAGTTTTTTGACTACTTAGATATCTGTTGCCGTGTAATTTGCAAAAGTATAAACCACAATGTTTACTTGATATTTTTCAATATCGGAGTTCTCTCGCCGTGCGGTACATTTGAGCTCAAAGTCAAGTTTTAAGAGGTCGTTGAATGCTCGACACGGGCGCGTGCCCACAGGCGGAGGCGGGGGCGGAGGCGACGGCGACCATTCCGCCAAGCTGAGGCGGTCAATAAAAATATAAGGGACGACGGAGCGCGCACGTGACGGGAATGAAACCGCCCCTGGCGGCCGGGCGACGGAAACCGCGGTTTGACTACGCTTTTAAAACTCTCATAGTCTTATGACATGTTAATGTAGGTATATATATTAGTTTATTTTGACATATGTATTATATTTATCATAGGTATTATCTGTGTAGTCTGGTTTATCTATTAGTATGTAACTATTTTATGTATGTATATTTTATATGTACACCACCTGCAGACTTTTCTTTAATCGTTTTCCTGAGCCTAAGGTTGCCTGGCAGCTGCTAAGCGATAAGGCCGCCTTTTGTGTTGTACATATTTCTCATGCATTTTGTGTCTGTATCTGTATTTTTCTTATGTGTGTGGCATACAAAAATATCAAAAATAAAAACGTTTTTAAACGCATTATGCAATTATAATTATATATTTATAATTTTAAATAAAAATAAATAAATGAAAAAATAAAAAATAAAACAAACTAAAAAAAAATAAAATAAAAATTTAAAAAAGGCAACATCACGCGGTGTTTTCTCAAGCGGTCACCCTCCAAGTACTGACCGCGCCCGATGTTGCTTAACTTCGATGATCGGACGAGAACCGGTGTATTGAACATGGTATGGACGTTGGCGAATAAAAGACAATTAAAAAAAACTAAAAAGTATCACCACTGTGCCGGTCGGAGTGGGGGGTGTTAGATTTTTTTTCGTTACGGAATTTCTGAATTCGGTCTCCACGCTCAAGGCCCGCGATAGAAGCTATGCAATAGCTTAAAAATTTTTTTTAGATAATCTTAAAAGGCTGGTCCGGGATTTTGAGGGGATTCTCACTTGCTAATGTTATGAAGAGTATAACTTGGACTACTTTAATTTTAGAAAGAAGGAATGAAAAGAAAAGAAGGTATTAGAGCTTTTATTTATTTTAAATTTAATTCCACATGGACTACGAACAAAATGCTACAATGTTTCTGTACGGTATAGTACATTAACTGTTGCTGGATTGCTCTGGACGAATCTGGGCGGGTTTTCTTCAATAGAACACTTCTTCAAGAACGCCTTTTTAATCTTTTGTTGGTACCTCTTCTATTACAATCTGCCTTGTGGTCGATTGGGAACTGTGTCGCTATTGGCACAGTGCCCCGTATATATACAAATTAATTCGGGCCCTCTAATTGGTACATAATGATATCCAATTAGAGAGCCCATATAATAACCAATCAAATTTACTTTTCTATCCTTATCTAACGTCTGCCCTCTCGCTCTATTAAAACGGGCTTTCTGATTGGTCGATGTTAGAGCGAAAGGGCCTATATATCTATCCTTTATTAGACAAATTGGTCACGCGAGGCTTATTTACAAGATTTGGACTGTTGCGCGACCTAAATTTTAATGACTATACATTATACTTATTATTAACTTTTATTTATGCACGCTGTGATCACACTATTAATGTCTATTATTACAGAGATTATTATTACACACTATTTAAACAGTTTTAATATCACACACTATAAATCACTGTCCCGCACAGTTTCGCTAGTACAAAATAACAGAATAACAAAACGCTTTTCTAGTGTCCACGGAAAACACCGACGTCCATTAGGCGTCGGATTTGGCGTGACATAATACTTCATTTTATTAACAACAGATCCCATTACCGTTTGCTGTACTATTCCATCACAACGTGAGGCTCTAAACAGGCATATCTTACTATTTTCCAGCTGGGAAATTCATTTTCCTCATACTTGTTGGAAATTGCGAGTTCCAGACTTTTGTGGCTCGCAATTTCCAAGTATGTAGTGTATGGTGGTTCCGAGTATGTAGCGGCAGTCTAGCTGAAATGGCGACCAGGAGAAACCCAGCTTTTCGATTGTTTCATCAAAGAATCGAAGAAGTGTATATTTGGACGTTCTAAAGTGCTAGTATCATTCTTCTCCAAAGACTCCCGGAAAGCCTCTCTCCGAGAGTTTCAGCTTTCGGCTGTCTCTCCCGTTTCAATCTCTTTTAAATTTAAGCCAAGAGTCGGGAAGACGACCTCCGTGGCGCAGTGGTATGCGCGGTGGATTTATAAGACGGAGTTCCTGGGTTCGATTCCCGGCGGGATTGAGATTTTTCTTAATTTGTCTTGGTCTGGCTGGTGGGAGGCTTTCGCCGTGGCTAGTTACCACTCTACCGACAAAGACGTATCGCCAAGCGATTTAGCGTTCCAGTACGATGTCGTGTAGAAACCGAAAGGGGTGTGGATTTTCGTCCCACTCCTAGCAAGTTAGCCCGCTTCCATCTTAGACTGCATCATCACTTAACATCAGGTGTGACAGCAGTCAAGGGCCAACTTTTAGTCGATAAAAAAAGAAAAAGTTGGTGGTGTTAAACGCCTGTGCTTCAGACGTTTGCCGTCTATTTCGGTTACCATCACCAACATCCTGATAGTGATCGTTAATGAATCAAAAACATTATTACTCTATACGCCACGCTGCTCCGATGTAGGTCGGAGCAGCGTGGCGTTCTTAAGCTCCATATCTCCACTCCTACAAGGAGGGAGGCCTGGCCCTGTAGTGGGCCCTTAATAGGATGATAATGATGATGATGATTTTTTTTAACTTAGCTAAATTTTCCACACAGTATTCTCGTAAAGTCTAGTTAGGGCTCTCATGAGATGGCGTTGAGTCCAGCCGTGGAGTTATTGGGACTTCCACCATAAACAATGGTTTGATAAGATAAACATAGTATGGCATAGAGCTTACAGTTTGCTCTGTTTACAGTTACTTGCAGTGACTAACGTCGGGCGGCATGCGACAAGGTCGCGAGAAGCACTTTATTTTGCTTATTTGCTGTTTACGCAGATTGAAACGGAGTCCGGCCATGAATATTGTAAGAGCTAGTGAATCCGATTTATGACTTAAATATTAATTATTAATTTATATACCGCTGGCCCGGTGTAATTAAAACGCACGTACACAAGAACCAATATCGATTTTTAGATTCCTGGCTATAACATTTTTTTTAAATTACAGTTGTATTAGAAATAAGAAAATAATAATATATTATAAAAACAAAAAACCCGACTGCTTAGAAGTTATGAACTGAAAAGAGAAAAACAGGAACAAAATACTTTAACCTGCGGGGAAAGAAAGATCTACCAAAACTACGTTTGTCCCCGCCTGCAGCACCATAAAGTATTTAGAATTTTATACAGATATAGTGATCCTTGTTTTTCTCTTTTCAGTACATAACTTCTAAGCAGTCGGGTTTTTTGTTTTTATAATAATAATTTTATTTGAGACTTTTTACTTTCAGTTTATGGTATAGAAATGAGACGGTACACTTGGTACACTTATTGCCATTTTTTGTTAAAAAAGTAATATGAACATGATATGATATTAATATTTTTGAAATGGTCTTTTTACGCACTTTCAATTGGTACCCATATTGCTAAGATAAAAGAAAAAATACACACATCTCCCCTTTTCCCCCATTTACAGCCGCGATTTTGAAAATTTATATAGCGTATTTCACTACCACAATTTTGACAAATTCAAAGACACCTCACATGTTAAAATCCGTTCAGCCGTTTAGGCTGTAGCGCGTGCCGAAGAAATGGACATACATACATACGCCCAAAAAACATTACACTTCTTCTGACGCAGTCGAGTAAAAAGGCTTTGTAAAGTCGGTTGACGGACGATCATTTTACGTGAAAAAACAAATGAGAATCATAAAAAATAGTCGAATTCTTAGGACTCCCTGTGGCTTGTACCGCGCTTGCAGCTTGACACAACCGGAACGAGACAATGAGTCATGACTTTTCGTGCGTGTGGCTGGCGTTCATCAATTTGAAAGACGTACCAGTCAAAGTTGCAATATCAGCCCGTGCATTAAGCCGTTTTCTATGAGGTTTAAATAAGCACGTATTTAAAGGAAAGCACAGAACAAAAAGTTTTAGACAAAGCATAAACGGCTTATCAAACCACTCCGCAACTCCTGGTCTAAATTGTTTATTGTAAAAAATATTATATTCGTTTCCAATATGAACGGTAAACAAAAGTAAGCGAACAGTTGAACGTTACAAGCCTCACCATTGTTTGAACACGACATTGTTATAAAGGAATTACAATAGAAAATTATTTCTACAAACAAGCTCTTGTGGAAATAACAATGTCTCTGTTTCTTAGAACACGGACAAATAAATGGGCGACCTGTTGTTAAATTATAAACCACAGCCTATATCTAAACTTGGGCGTATATATGGCGGGCTTAGGGCGTCTGGACCTCTAGGGCACAGAACTTTAGTAATAAAAATCACGGATCATTCATCGGATGCATATAGACAAAAAATTTTAGCAAAAAATAAAAACGCCTTCAAAACGCACTAAAAAGTAAAAAATAACTACGTCATTTACTTACTTTAATTTACTTAATCACATCTATGAAGTCGGTGCCATCCAAGTTAAGGTAAAGTCTTTAAAGTAGAAAGCTCGGGTGGCACCGACTTCATAGATGTTATGAAGTAAATTAAAGTAAGTAAATGACGTAATTATTTTTTACTTTTTAGTGCGTTTTGAAGGCGTTTTTATTTTTTGCTAAAATTTTTTTATTTCATACTTTTTAGTGATTTATCAACAACGAAAATACTAAAGAACCTACTCGAACTAAACCATAAGTACCAATATTCACTAGCTAGTTATAACATTCCAACATCCCTACAAATTTGCCTATAAAGTTTGAAGAGAAACATATTTTTTGTAGTTGGGTTTTTTTAAGCTAAGGCCGAAGAGCCCGTCCGACTAAGCGTGGAGACCGAATTCAGAAATTTCGTAACGAAAAATCCTAACACCCCCTGAATATCAAAAACATAATATTAAAAAAAATTGTGGAACCGACGGGATTCGAACCCGCGTCTCTTTGGCAATCTGGGCACTTAGATAGAGCCGCCTTACCGCTAGGCCACGGTCCCGATGACGTCGGTAGGTAAACATAAGTTGATATAAAATGCTATGCAATAGCTTTACCGCGGCAGTCCGAGTGCCACACGTCTTTTTTAATTTATTTTTGATTTAGGTTGATAGAGTGTAATAAAAATGGTAAAAAATTTGAATATAAAAGAGAATAGATATGTAAAAGTACCTACTTTAAAATCCTTCAAAATTTATAAATAATAAAATCGAAATAAAGAATGAGTAACAGCATAACCCTTCCGCAGTTATATGAAAGTGATACCACTGTAATAGGCACAAAAACATATAGCACGCGAAATGGCGTCGACATAACATTTTCTTATAGAAGGCGTGGGCAATAACACGGCTATTGAGCGGGCGGTCGCTGTAAAATGGCATATTAAAACGCGCAGTGGACCCTGCACACTCGCTGTTTATCTCTGTCTACACTAGGTATCCACCCCAGCTTTTAGCATGTACAGTACTCTAGGAGTGATTGGCAAATCTTTATTTATTAGTTAATTTATCTCATTTGTTTATTTACAGTTTTTAAGCTATTGTATAGCTTCTATCCCGGGCCTTGAGCGTGGAGACCGAATACAGAAATTCCGAAAAAAACCTAACACCCCCTGAGTATCAAAAACATAATATCAAATTTTTTTTTTATGCGTGATATTTTAAAAAGTAATTTTTTTAATTAATGCACTTAGAGTGCCTTACCGCTAGGCCACGGTCCCGATGACGTCGGTAGGTAAACATAAGTTGATAAAAAATGCTATGCAATAGCTTTACCTTTAGTGCCTCACGTCTTTTTTTATTTCAATTTTTAACAATGTTCACAAAAAGAAATATTTAGAACACTATTGAAAAGTTATAAAAAACGTCAAATTATCCTGCTGTGGGGCTCGAGGGCACAAGCAACTGGTGGTCGGGGCTTCAGAGTGAGAAACTTCCTCACAATACGTTCCATCTATAGAATTAACGCCCTCCTGTATTCGACCCTTAATATAACAGCCAAGCATAGTTTAAGTAGTGACGAGTAAAGGTGTTGGTCGAAGTCTTTCGGTATAGAAATAGTAATCATCGACTCTTACACAAGTTAACCTCATGAGTCTGGCTACTATATACAAAAATAATTTTAACAATCCGACCAGTAGTTTAAAAGATTGACCAAAGCAAATAGACGGACAAAAATGTAATAAGTAAATACGGTTGTATTTACTTTTATATGCATTTAGTGAAATGCTTTTAATTTGAATTAACAAACAGACGCTTCAATTTAATTTAATTACATAGACACATAATCTGAGAGAGCATAGCAACAACGTTTAGTACAGCTTAAATAATGTCTTGTTGTAAATCTTTGGAAGGTAATTGATTTGTCAAAGGTCCTTGATATATCTACCGCAATAAATATCTGAGCGTTTTGCTTGGAACTTTTATTAGAGATTTTGTCAACAAGAAAATCTTTTACTAAGACTGATGTAAAATGTCAATATATTCTGAAAAAAACCTGCCAAGTGCGAGTCCAAGTCGCGCGCTGAGGGTTCCGTAAATTTTAAGGTTTTCGGAATTTTCCCTTCATGTGTACTATAAAACAAGTTTCAAGATTCTAGGACTAGCAGCGAGTAGTAGTGAGTAAAATATGCGGCTTATGCTGTATCTTTTGATTGTGTTGACATAGAAGTTTGATTTTGATACAGCTTAAAGGTTTTATAGATTTCAGTATTAGATACAAATTACAATTAAATAGCTCTACGCGTCCAACAGCAAGCGGAACATAACGGCGACGCAACGACGGTGTGACTTATGCTCCATACCGGCCTGGCATAGTACAGGATACAAAGTTGAATATTTCCTATAATCGCTCTTTAAGACAATCAATGAAATAATGACATGAAATATCTTTCGTCGATGACTGTGAAATTTCGCTAAGTCTCATTAATCTCATTAAATATACTCGTACTTTTCACAAACTTAACTCAGCCCGTACTTTATGAGAAAGCGATAATATAGCGTGAAATGGCATGATATTTCTTTTTGGAAAGTTCGGCAATAATTCGGTCCGGGTATCGAGCGGGGCAGCCGGTGTGAAATGGCTTAGCCATACACCAGAAACTTTCATATTTTTATGGAAATGTAAGTATACAGCAGGACTATTAATCATGAAAATACTTAACGGAATTTTATTTACCTTTACAGGTGGATTAAGTTAAGCCTGGAGCGATATTATATTGTTATGGACGGTCTCTCAGAGAATTTGAAATAATGTAGAATGTATCAATTGCAGTACTCAAAACGCAAGAAATTTATTTAATTCTATACAGTTTACAACGAGTCTTCTAACAGTGACGACCTCCGTGGCGCAGTGGTATGTGCGGTGGATTTATAAGACGGAGGTCCTGGGTTCGATTCCCGGAGCAGATTGAGATTTTTCTTAATTTGTCTTGGTCTGGCTGATAGTAGGCTTTTCGCCGTGGCTAGTTACCATCCTACCGACAAAGATGTACCGCCAAGCGACTTAGCGTTCGTTCGATGTCGTGTAGAAACCGAAAGGGGTGTGGATTTTCATCCTACTCCTAACAAGTTAGCCCGCTTCCATCTTAGACTGCATCATCACTTAAAATCAGGTGTGATAGCAGTCAAGGGCCAACTTGTATTTGATAAAAAAAAAAGGCAGATCATCGTCGCAGTTAATGAGTTCCTTTAGGCCTAGGACGTCAGAACGTCGGCGTCGTAACTAATAAAAGACTGCTCACCTGTTATGATTGTTTATCCGATCCCCAATCACTGGGTCGTAATAAATTGTTATTTGTTCAGATCTAAGCGTGTGAAACCACGAGGCACACCTTGTAGAAATTTGATATAAACTGTAACTTCAATGTTATAAAGGGGAACAGGGAAAATACTCAGATCAAATTCATTGACAATCTTTACCTCTGTCAACAGCTATTCACCCAAGTTGTGAACAGTCGGAAAGTGTGACATCTCCCTAAATTACAGTCCCTTTTACGATCTGTATAGCCACAAGAAGTCGACGGACATCACAAAGAAGCCGAGGGCTATCCACTCAACGGTTTTTACAACGACCAGTATACCGCTCAACGTGACCTTACTCTTTTATCGAATGTTAGCCTTTACTTGTATGGCAACACGGTTGTATTTCCTATGAATTTTTAAATAAATGTGATTTATGGAAGCGTGTACAACGATTTAAGATAAATAATGTCGTATGGCGCATCTGCGTCGCGATAGTTTAAAGTAATTTATGGCAGTTGGGAGGCTGTATTGATGCTCTCCGCGGCGGTTAGTGCTTTAATGGTTTATGATCTCTGGGATTTGGTGTAATTATTTAGATAGTAAGTTAAAGTGGTTTTTACGAAAACAATGTCATAACATCTGGGCGACCGTGCTACACTGGCTCTCTTTTATCAATTCATGATCACGTCAGATGTTCTAACCATGAGGTCAAACTGGTAAGTATATAAATAGCGGTATTAGTTAATATATGGCATAAAATAATTAAATGTACAAATATGACCCCCTTACTCCTTCACAAAGTTTTAAGATTGATTGGTTAAAAGTTTGCTTTCCTCTGTATACAATACAGGATAATATAAACCGTACAAGCTAAAATTAAAAAAATCATAAATTAATATTTTCAACATATTTATAATACATCTTTGGATTTTCTTATAGGATCTTTATCGTAAAAAATCATCTTGACCAAGTCAGCATTCAAACTAATAAAACAAACGTCTTATCTTTTAAAAGCCACGATGCCTCAGTAGTCCAGTCATTATAGTAAGTTAACCTCGGAATTCGAGATACCCAGCTGTAAGTCTGTAAATACTTGTATATTGACACCCTAAAATCTGTCTCAAAACCTAGATATGGTAGGATGTACGCAACTATTTAATTTCAAGGTCAAAGTCACAAAAATCGTTTTTTTGCGCTTTTTTTGTAAATTTCTCATTTCTGGTGGGTTTTTGTTATTTGTATTTATTGTCAGATCTCTATTAATACAAAGAAGAGAGTATTGAGGTCTTTAGTCTTCTCAATCTTCCTCTATGGCTCCGAAGTATGGACGATAAGAGCGACAGACAGGAAAAGGATAGATGCATTTGAGATGTGGTGTTAAAGGAGGATGCTTCGTTTTCCGTGGACGGCCAAAGGAACAAATGTCTCGATCCTGAATCAGCTGCGAATTGGCACTAGGCTCTCAACTGTATGTTACCAGAGAATTCTCGGTTATTTTGGTCACATTGCCCGCCGCTCCCCTGATAACCTAGACAAGCTAATAATGGTTGGCAAGGTGGAGGGGAAACGACCACGAGGCCGATCACCTAGCCGCTGGTCAGACCAAGTGAAGTCAAGGAGAGTGGAAAGAGATTGTGAACACCGTAACAAGGAACTGCAGTGTGGACACGACCTTCAGTAATGAAGAAAACGACGAAGAAGAAGATTGAAAATTTTACAATATTGATAATATTGTAGAATACAAAATTGTCTACAAATTTTGTTTCAAAAAATTTTTAATACGGTAAACCGTTACAACTATTTACAGACTTACAGCTGGGTATCTCGAATTCCGAGATTCTTACCTGATTTAAGCTTAAATGACTACACACAGACTGGCACACAGGCACAATGAAATCTCAAACTTGGTAATCTACTTACTTTTTTATTATAATAAAAATACAAGTTCATGCTACTCCATACTACTAGTATGGAGTAAGGATTAACGTGAGGGTGATGTATATGAACATCACCCATATCAATCTCAAATATGGATTAATTTAGTAAATAGGTTCAAAACTGATGAGAAGGTTTCATTTTACCGTCCAGTGCCCTTCGCAGCGCCGGGCGACACGGCGTAACAGATCGTCTTATATGATGCACTACGAGCAGATTTGATCCTTATCACCAGAGTAAGACCTTTCTCCAGATATTTTACCCACTATGATAATTTGACTCGGGATGGCGGGCTTAAAAATAAACTTGTTAAACGATGGCAATGAGGAGTTAATGATAATGACCGAGAATGGTCAAAGTGCTCTACGTGGTACGGAGTTGTGTAATAACGGTTCAACTCCGAGACAAGACTATCTTCTGATGGAGAAGAAAGTTATTTAATAAGCCCAACTAAACATTCGAAGCTAGAACCTTTTCGATCAACATTATGCCAAAGAATTTGAGGAAAACACTGAATATTTGTAAGGGTTTCAGTTATAATATAAAGCGTAAAGTCAATACTTGAAAAGATATTTTGTATCCTCCCAAGGTCATACCGTCGATGAGACCGTTGATAATATAAAAATAAAAGATATACTACAAAATTCATATATTATGTTGATTTGTGTTGCAAGACCCATTTGCCAGGATCATGCAGTACAATGTTGAGCTGTAGCACTCATCTTTTATGAAACTCGAAAGTATGAGTTTCGATTTATATCTCTCTAACACGATACTATGGATAAATAGAATATCGCTACTGGCGTTTTTATAAAGCTTTATAAGTGTTCTATTTCTATACGTGTTGTATCTATTGTTTCTTGTTTCGTATCTTTCCTGTCTTGGTGTGTGCAATAATGTATATTTATTAATTTCATTCTAATGGTCTTCTTCTATTCCTTGGGGTTTTTCTTTTTCTTCTAATAAATGGATCAGGTATCGGATACCTCACTCATACACTCAGGATATTTATGTAATCTGTGGCACAATTACAGCACACAGCAATTAAACTAAATGTTTTTTACTTGTTAAGATGCAGTACACTGCGTATTATACCTATACAACTATATTTCCACCTGTTTACCGAGCCGGGTAGAGTCACGTCTACAAAATAGTCTAATAATTATGACGTTTCGGAAGCCACATTTATAATCTTCTTGATACTGAAGTATCTTTACTGTTTAAATGTCAATGTTTTCGGCTTATTTATAGTTGGAACATTAAACAGAAAAGGGTTTGTCTATACGTACTGTTTTCTATTTAACGTTCTCTTTTATAAGAGATAGGCTTTTGTTATTACGAAGGTGCCCGCCGCCCCGCCTCGACGCGGGATGATGAATCACCTCCCCTAAAATGAAATTATTATATTCATGCGCAAATTTTAATGCGAAATATTTTAGTATATTAGCAGTAATAACATTTATTAGCCTCTGACACAATAAAGGATTTATATGCCTCGTTTAGTCGTTGGTACTGTGTTTAGATTATGTGACTTTAAATCACGAGGTATTGAATTCTAGTCCTGGGCGGGCTATGGAATATTTAGATTATTTTCATGTAAGAAATTAGCAGTTAAAACCTGCTAAAAGACCTTGGCCTTACTAGAAGTGCAGTAAGCTCCATATTGGAGCGAGTGTCCAAAGCTGCTCTAGTAGGGTCCTTCCGAATTTGACTGGGCAGGGACTTACCTAACTTGAACAGAGGAGGTGAGTGTTGACGCGCGTCACTAAGAGTACTCTTTTAAACCTATACCCCAGTCACAAGTCTCGGGCTCTGTTCGGAGTTTTACTCTCAGCCACGCGATGGACCCGGCACCCGCACGGTGAATCCATGGAATGCTAAGATATTCGTCTCACTTTTACATTTGTATAATTCAAATTCAAATTCAAAATCATTTATTTCAAAAAGGCAAATTATAAGCACAACGTCAAATTAAACTATTTGTAGTGACTCTACCACCGGCTCGGAAGGCAGGTCCTGTTGAGAAGAGCCGGCAAGAAACTCAACAGTTGCTCTTTTAAAATTATTAATTTTTACAATATTAACTGTATTGTTACATAAAATTATTTATTCTACTACTTGTGTGAAGTTGAAAGCTGATCCAATTGCCTCTCAACCTCTTTGTCATTTAAAAATTCATCTATAGTATAATAACCTCGACTCAGTAAGTGAGTTTTAATACATTGCTTAAACTTATGCAATGGCAGATCTAAAACTGAATTGGGTATCTTGTTGTAAAAGAGTACACCCAGTCCAACGAATGACTTTTGAACTGAGGCGATACGCTGATAAAACTAATTTATGTCGACTTCTAAGAAGACGATCGTTTAAGTCCTTTTTCTGTTTATATATATTTATATTTTGTTTGACAAAGACTAGGTTATTGTATATATATTGACAGGCTACTGTAAGGAGTCCTATTTCTTTAAATTTATCACGAAGGGATTCACGGGGTTTAAGTTTATAAGAAGGTTTAGTTTATAAAAAAAGAGATGTTTAGGAAGTAGATAATGATCGTTATAAGAGTACTAGCATTCGTTCGCGACTTCGTCCGTGTGAAAACTAAACACTTACTTATTTTTTGAAAATAATAAAACCTATGTCACTAAGGAATAGTATAGCTTCTCATCAGTGAAAAAAGGTTCACTAGTTTCTTTTTTTATTCATTACTTGACTTGACTGCAATCACACCTGATGGTGAGTGATAATGCAATCTAAGATGGAAGCGGGCTAACTTGATAGGATCCACACTTCTTTCGGTTTCTACATCATATCGTACCGGAACGCTAAATCGCTTAGCAGTACGTCTTTGTCGGTAGTTTTTTTGCAAGACAATAACAGATTGTAATGGCAGTTTTAAAAGTAGTTACGATAAAAGTAAATCAGCACAAATCGAACTCAACTTTTCTCTGATTTGTATCAACAATCACAATAAATTCAAGATATATTTTTTAAAGTAGATATCAACCGTCCTTGACAATAATATTCAACGGAAAAGTTAAGACGAAGTCTAGGTCGCGACGCGCTTACCTTGAAGTCGCCAATTCACCTTGATGGTACCGATTTAGCAGGAAACCGGATGCCTGAAACTATTGTTTTTTTTAATATTAGCGTAGTTACAGGAAAAGCGGATTTTCCTCCGGCTATTAAGACTTTTATTTTTTTACGAGATTTATTAGTTTTACGAGTAACGTAACGAATATCTTAGCATTCCATAGATTCACCTTGCGGGTGGGGGTCCATCGCGTGACTGAGAGAAAAACTCCGAACAGAGCCCGAGACTTGTGACACGGGTGTAGGTTTAAAAGAGATCTTTTAGAAACGCGCGTCAACGCTCACCTCCTCTGTTCAAGTTATTCTCCCTGTTCAGCCAAATTCGGAAGGACCCTACTACTAGCTTTGGACACTCGTTCTAATATGGAGCTTACTAAACTTCTAGTAAGGCCAAGGACTTTTAGCAGGTTATAGAGAGACTTCGCTGGTATAAACTAACCACAAAGCCATTTTTAGTTAGTTCATTAGTAAGGTAAATAATATTTATTACTTAAAAAACTTGTTTTTCTGTGTTTTCGTTCATAACAAATTTGCATTCTTTATAAATCTCATCTCTAACAATATTTTAACTTAAATTTGACGGCCTCTGTGGCGAAGTGGTATGCGCAGAGGATTTACAAGATAGAGGTCCTGGGTTTGATTCCCGACTAGGCCTATTAAGATTTTCTAAATTGGTCCTGATCTGGCTGATGGGAGGCTTCGACCGTGGCTACTGTCCACCCTACCTGCAAAGATAAGCGACATAGCACCAAGCGACATACCGATCCGGTGCTACGTTGTATAGAAACTGAAAGCGGTGTGGATTTCATGTTACTCATAACAAGCTAGATTAGATTACGTCATCACCTACCTTCAGGTGTGATGGCACTCAGTGGCTAGCTTGTAACGAATAAAAAATATAGACTAAACTCGCTTTTAAGTAAACTAAAATTAGATTCTTCTTTGCTTTTGGTACATATAAGTGTATGACATTAAATTTGCACTGAACGTATGCTTCAAAGGTGCTAATATCGTAATTATCGTCAGTCGGCAATCCATCACGCGCCTCGCCTGCCCAGCCACGTGTTGCTAAAATAAAATTGAGATAAAATAAGCGTACACACATACGAAAGACTTTTTATTGAAATCACGGATTTATAGACGTCTGCGTTGGTTTAGTTATCAAGCGACGGTAAAACCGAGGAGGTTATCGATTCATTCACGATATTCTAGGTCGTCCTATGAGATATCAAACTTACATACATACATACTCGTAGCATCACGCCTAGTTCCCATAGGGGTAGCCAGAGACTACATCCTTCCATTTGCCACGGTCCTTGCATACTTCCTTAGCTTTTTCCACTCTCATTAATCCTTTCATACAAGATCGTCGGTTTAGGGTACTCTTGACCTGGCCATTATTTAAAATGTCCTGAATTTGGTCCAGGAACATTCGCCTAGGTCTTGCCCTTCCAACATTTCCATTCACTCTCGCCTCATAAATCTCTTGTTAGCATTTTAAAATATTACAATTTGTTACCATAGACAATACGGTACGATTGTCTATGGTAACGTAAGCTTGTGTCTGTCGACCGTGAGATGATTTCAAAAGGACTAGATTCCAGGCAGTAAAATAAAATGTAAAATGAATATGTTAGAATAGTCGATTAGTGTATTTTACTGTTCTTTTGGTTGTTACAAAGTACACATATTTTAGTGTAATATTAATTATTGTAATTGAGTGGTTTTGTAATTCAGTTAAAAAAAACATGTGTCGAGTTTTTCTGGCCGCGTCTTCTCGTCACGGACTGCTTTTCCGATGCGGCGGTAGATAAAAGATTATGAAAGTATAAAACGATTTTGAAGACATCAGAATATTATTTAAAATCCTGCTGCAACCAACACTCTTTTGTCAATCTTCTTTCATCGATTCTCTCTACATGTCCAAACCATCAAAGATATAGATGTCCAAATAGAAGAAGACCATACATGTCCAAATCAAATCAAAAACCATCCCTTTCTCTATTTTAGTGACTACATCTTTTACACCACACTGTTCTTACTTTCCCAAAAAATAAGTTACGCCCCCGTACCTCGGAGAACACGTTAAGCCCCGGTCATTATAATTAACATCTCATCAGGAGTGATTCTTATAAAGTCAACCATTGCTTGTCCGCTTAGCTATGGAGCAGCATGATCTGTCTAAGTTTCATATCGGCTAAGCAATGTAGTGGGCCGTTAAACACTGAACAAGTGTTTTTTGTCGGACGCGATGTCGCTCGCGTGCGCGCGTCGTATAGTAGAGTTCTGTGTGAGATTTTTTGCAAATCGATTCAGGTAGGCAGTGGCTGTATGGGGAACGGAAATTGAAAAGGATTGTACAAAGCCGATGGTGATTTTTACTTTTTCCTCCTATTTATCGGTTACCACGCAGCCATGCCTATCTATGTTATAATGGTTAATGTATTCTTCTAGTAAAGCGTAAAAAATAATTCTTGTGCGTCAGTGTCGTTTCTCTTTTTTCTCAAAAACTTAGACCTTATTGAATAATCAACATCTAACGCTTTTCGGTTATATGGTCTCATTATAATAAGAAATATTAATTGTGGTCTAATTATTTTAATGGCAATAGATTTAAATGTAAATACAATTGCTCTCCAACCCAGGACTGAGAATTTGATTTTAAAAATAAAAAAATAATTCTTCTAAAACATCTACTAATGATCATTAAATCCTCCTTTTGTCAAAGTCGAGTAAAAAAATCAACTATGATCATCTTATGCTCGGCAGCCCGCATTAAAGTAACGTGGTGGATCTAAGCGCCATATAGGCAAGGTGGTCAAGCCCAAGGGTATCATCCAAAATAAGACCCCCTCTCCTATAGAGAAGAGTGGCCTAGCCCAGTAGTGCGCTGTTAGCGGGCTGATAATGGTCACAATATTAAACAGATATTCGTTGTGTATTTAATGAATAAGTTTTAAATAAGGAAATAGAGAAAACATAACGGGAACTGTAACTTTGTAGTCAAACGAAAAGGTCGTATTGACCGTCAGAAAATAAGGTAACGGTTTTAATTCGAAATAAACTGTGAAAGTTTTTCCACTAAGTGTTTTCGCTGCCGTAATGGATAGACAGAGAGATGGTCAACAATTTTAGTAGTACTACGTGCTGTGACATAATGTTTTAGTAACTTTTTTTTGCGTTTGAAAAACTGAATTGAATAATGAATGACTTTGCATATAAATTGTAATCCTTTTAAAGTGAGCATAAGCTTTTTGGGGTGAAATATATTAATTAAATGTAATAAACGTTGTTATAAATATAGACAATGGCATGACAAAAGCAACAATTTTTAGATTGCAATTAAAAAAATATTTAAATAAATATAAAACAGTTACCTGTTTCTTTTATAAACTGAAGATATTGTTATAAATTGGTACAGAGATTTGTATTAGTTTTTTAAGGTTTTTCTGCGATTCACCTTTAACAATTCCCTTGATTTATTTGATTAAAATAATGTAAAGAAACAAGTTCAACTAAGATATTGGTTAAAAACTAACTATATTAATTCACGCCGTGTTGTCACATAATATCAAGTGAGATTGCAGTCAAGTGCTAAGTCACTACATAAATATGAACTTTATTCCAAACGAAAATACAACGAAAGCGGCATAAATGTACATGACGGTAATACTTGCTCGGAGGAGTTCTGTCGCTCTGAGTAAAGTACTATTAAATATTCTGCATTTTGCCTTTAAGTGCAATAACAAAAATCAAACGAAATTTCCAATGAATTGTCTAATTTTTCAAAATTCACAATATACCTAATATTTCTTTTGAAATGTATTATTTTCTAATACAAAATTTTACCTTAACTTAAACTTAAGCTTAAGTTCACAACTATCTAATTACTTAGAGTATCAAAACCTTCCAAGAAGGACCAATCGGAACAAAAATGCATTGGGATTTATTTGGCGACAATTTGAAACTACGTGAGGTCATTTTAAAATCTAAAACAAAAAAGAACGAAAGCATTTTGCCAAACAGTTTCATACCAAAGATCGGTTGTAATGATCTGTTAATATTAATTAATTAATTTAACACTGCAATGTAAGAACTGAGAAACGGATGGACTAATTTGGATGCGGTTTTCTTTCATTAGAAAGCTAGCTTCCTTGCGGTGGTTCTATATTTGGTTAACATCAGTCCAGTAAGAGTTTCAGTTCTTTTACAAAAGAATGTAAGGTATTTTTGGCGTATTTGACAAATAATTGATAACTTTGACCTGATGCAGCAACCAGAGTGGTCTCCAGAAAACTCAATTCTTCGAAAACTAAAAGCAGACTTCTTCAGATCTTTGTCAGAGTATCTTTGGGTTCAATAGATAAGTTTTAATGGGTTTATGCAGATTATGATCCTGCAATATGGTCAGGTTGGCCTGGTACTACAAGCTGGACGGTCTCCAGAGAAACCAATTCTTTGAAAACTTACTTAATTTTTAAAGGTCTTAAACGTTTTCGTTTTTTGTAATTTGTAATTTATATTAAATTACGGTAATTGTTTTGTCAATTTAAGTATTTTTATTTACTAACAGTAGATAACTACGCCAATGGAGAATTGAAAATTAATTATTTGTTTTTCTGAATTCTTCAACAAGGTATAAACAAACCAGCGTGAAATACTTAAAAAACCGTTTACCATCTCTTATAGAGAAGGCATGTTATCGAGGGACATCTTAATTGACTGTCGTTTCCCCCGAGGGGGCAGTTTTGGAGTTGAATTAAAAAATATTCACTTTTACCGAGCACTAACTCGCCTACATTACGTGGAATCAGATAAATCAGATCGGAGTTAAATCGATTTGAAATTATAGCTTTCATTAAGTGTTTACCGTTAATACCGTTCCGTTGATTGAACGTGAATGCTTTGCCGTGGCTCTGCGATCTGGCGGAGATCGAACGATACGAACGGTACGGTCACTTTTGTGCCTTTATTTCCCAGCTCGAGCGAGCGTTGATTACACAAATTAAATGTAAACGTTGGAGAATCAAATACTTTGGTGGCTTCTCAACTGATTTGAATGTTGCTTTTATATAAAAATCGTATCCGACCGCAATTCGTTATGTTTTTTGGGTAACTTTTTTGTTCTTAAGCTTGATTAAACTGTAAAAACTACATGAAAATCATGATATCATGTTAGTTTAAACGAATAAAAAATAATTTCTTTTAGCATTTTAAATTGAGAAGTTTGAGCTACTACTAACATTAACGTGTATTTTGAACATAACAAATGTTCATTTTACCTTGGACCCGATGTAACAGACGGAAATTGAACTTAGGACATTTTCATATATCATTCTCTGCCATTGGGGCTATAAAACGTTGAATACCCATGTCAATATCGTGTCTGAATTTCCAACACGATCGGTTTAAATTAATCCGATGCCATTAGAATAGATTGTCGTCTTTAATAATAGTCGAGTAGTTTGACAAAGGCGCCGGCGTCGGGCGTCGGGCGTTGGACGTGGAGCGTCGGGCGTCGGGCGTCGGACACCCGAAATCGAATGCATTCCAACCGTTTCTCGTTAATTTAGCCAATATAACTTGAGAGATTTCATTTCTAACATTCTGTGCATAGCATCCACTCCGATTTTGTTACACGGAGTTGGGAAATTTACAGATGTGGCATATTGGTTTTTAATCTTTATTTTTCATGAATTATCCTCGCTTTAAAAAGTAAAAGAAATTTTGCTTCTGAGTTACAAAATATCTAAATTGGGTTGTACTTCCTTACGTTTCCTGCGTATGTGCCCTTCGATCATTTAAAATAATATACCTACGCAGCAGAATTAAATGTGGTTTAATTCAATAGATAGAGGGATTCAAGAGAAAGGTGTAGTTTATTAAAGAATGTCGTGTTTCAAGTCCACGCTGATGAAGTTACAGTTGACCACTAACATAAACCAACTTCGTTTCTTGTTGTCTATAAGCAGCAAGTAATAAATTACAACATATCGTAATTTTAACTCTATTGCGCTTTTTCATCGATCGTCATCATCATCATTAACATCCGATAGACATCCATTGCTGGACATAAGCCTTCCAAAGTAAAGACTTCCAAACAACACGCTCGAGCCCAGCGTCTACCTACAAGACGTATTATTAATAAGTAGAGTGTTTTAAGAGGAATTTATGTTAAGATTTATACGTTTAGTTCAATAAAGAATGGTTCAGGGATTCCAGGCGGATAAAATTACGGACTCCCGCTAGTGTTAACATAAATGTTGCTTGTATGGCGGTATCCATAATGTATTCATTTCGTAGGTCCTGCAATGCAAATGTCGTAGGCCACGGAACATTCCCTGCTAGCTGTGCGCCCCCGCCGGGCCTCCTGCACTTAGGGTCACCATTCACAACGCTATCTCTGTATTAAATTCATTACCTTCATACATATCGGCTTTATCATCAATTAAATACTTTAGGTATCGCTTTAGAAAATTCAAAAAAAATCACTGTCTCACAATTTTTAATTGTCGAAGTGAAATCTTTTACAATTAAAAATTGTTAATAACCGTTACGTGGCTGTTAATAACAAATTAAAAAAAAAAGTACATAGTACCAAAAAATACGTTTGTCGTGATGATGTCATGATGTTTACTTTTTACTCTGTAGTGAATTATTTAGAGTTTAGTAGAGTTAAATTTAAATTAAAGACATCTAGTTTTTTTTAATTATATTTATTACGATAAAGTTTTTACAACTAATACTCCTTACAAACAAACAATGAGTCGCTTACAGTAGTATTTAAATAAGGAAACAAGGAGTGTTTGGGCACTCGCACTAGGACATCCTACGGACCCTGAAAAAAATAAAAATTTTAAATAAGCCCCAACAAACAATAATGTAATCGGATATTTTGTAGCGGCATCCACCGCCAGGAAGCTGGCTTTCAATTGGGAAATTAGCAACAAAATCGGTGCATCCATTCTACAGTTAGACAGACATCGAAATTAAACTTAAAAAAGATGTTATTCTCTTTACGTCGGGGGTCAAAAAAATACTTCTGTATTCAAATACCTTGTCTCCCTAACTAGTACACAGCTACATATGGTACGTAATACGGTACAGAGTCCAAACTCTGTACCGTATTACGTACCATATGTAGCTGTGTGCCATATTGTATTGCGGGCTGATATTTTGTGCGCGTGCTGCGCGGTACGAATGTAATGGCACGACGGGCGCGGTCGGCACATCTGCGTGCCGTGCAGCCGCGATACGTATAATCAGTGGTATCAAGTACTTTAAATCACTTTTTTAGACATTGTACCGTTGTTGAAACAGAAACTGGATCGTTGTCTGTGGATCTCTCTGAGGATCAGTTATGTGTAATGAGTTTCTGACTTGGTAAAAATTATTTAATAGCGGTCGTAGGAAATATAATATAAAAGTAGTATATTATATTTTATACATAAGGAGGATGCTTTTATACATATGGAGGATGCTCTAAAATGTATGTTAATTATGTTCCACTGGTGTAGAGTGTAGCAGTGGAGCTGCATATATTATTGGCCAATGGTTATCACTTAATATTAGGTAACCAGTATGCTCGTTAACTCGTCATTTGATTGGTAGGTAAAAAAAAGACGTAAGGCACTCGGAGACTGCCGCGGTAAAGCTATTGCATAGCATTTTTTATCAACTTATGTTTACCTACCGACGTCATCGGGATCGTGGCCTAGCGATAAGGCGCTCTAAGTGCCCGGATTGCCAGAGAGACACGGGTTCGAATCCCGTCGGTTCCGCAGTTTTGTTTTTAAGCGTGATATTGCAAAAAAAAATGACTTTTTGAAATATCACGCTTGAAAAAAAAAATTCGGAACCGACGGGATTCGAACCCGTGTCTCTCTGGCAATCCGGGCACTTACAGCGCCTTACCGCTAAGCCACGTTCCCCGATGACGTCGTTGCCGAAATTCTGCTTTTGATATTATGTTTTTGATGTTAGGTTTTTTCGTTACGGAATTTCTGTATTCGGTCTCCACGCTAAAGGCCCGCGATAAAAGCTATACAATAGCTTAAAATAATAAATGTGCTTCAAGAATAAATGCATATGGATATATTCATTTGTTACGGTAGGTAGGTAGACATACAAGGTTACGTAAGCCCCAGCCACACATCCACAGTTCACGATCGCGAGCGATGTAGCGACGTTACGTACCAATCGATGGCTGTCTTGAAAACTGAACGACATACCGTCTGCACAAACGAAAACAATAAATATTCTTATCGAAAGACTATGTCATAGCTTATTAACATAAAGAGCTGAAACTCACTTCACTGTTGTCGGTGTATGCACGACTAATTTTGACCCCATACAGGCTCTTTCGTCATGAGATTGATTGTTCATGTTATGCGGCGTGAAGCAAACTCGAGACGGCCGAGTGGCGCAGTGGGCAGTGACGCTGCTTCTGCGTGTTAGGCCGTGGGTTCGATTCCCACATCTGGAAAATGTTTGTGTGATGAGCATAGTTGTTTTCCAGTGTCTGGGTGTTTATCTATATATTATAAGTATTTATGTATAATATATATAAAAATATTCATCAGTTATCATAGTACCCAAACCAACACAAGCTACCTAAGCTTACTTTGGGGCTATATAGCGATGAGTGTAACTGTCCTATAATATTTATTATATTTATTTATTTAACTCATAATATGAAAAGTACTCGCTATCGCTGAAATTCTAATAGTGGCACAGCCTCCTGCAAGGTTCAAGTATCTTTTCTATATGAGAGGACCAGGAGCCTTATTCTGAACTATTATCAATTGGAAATGAAAGGGAACTGAAAACGTCAGCCACCTGTCCGCTCAGCATCTCACTCAATGTATGGATCATCTTTTGATATTTACGTAGCTTGTACGTTTTTTTGGAAAAATTTACAAAAATGTAATAATCAATCTTAGCTCGATCGATTAATCGCCTCCTAAACTTCCATGAAATTTTACAGGGGATACAAAAAATTTCATGAAAATCGTTGGATCGTTTTCGATTTTATTTGTATACAAAAATTGCTTGTTTAAAGGTTTTAGATAGGAATGATCAAATAAAGTGTAACATCAAGTTACTATTATTTACCAGCTACGGGTTTCAGAGGAAATCATAAAAGGGCTTCTACATTGTATGCAAAGGACGTAATGGTATTCAGTTTTTTGCTACAGTTAGTTAAAATAAATATTTGTAACTCGACATGTTGTTGCTGACGGTACAAACTCAACTGTTCGCTCTACACCGTGTAGTGTAAGTTTGTTATATACTATTTGGACTACGTGTTTATTTCGTACTTTTATACGCTTCTGCGTCGCTGTTGATTCCCTTCTCTTCTTCTCAAACGTATGTGGAGTATTTCAATATATAGTCTACTGTAAAATTGATATGTGACAGTGTTATGCCAATGAATGCTTGACAGGGCTAAATATTGCAAACAAAACGATCCTCAGCCGCATGTAGCCAGCGGTTCGCTGGTGACACGTTTAATATCGTCAGTCTACCTACTAAGCAATCGACCAACGCTGGTATGATAAAACTGGTTAGGGATCATTAAATATAAGCAGGTGTTAGTTTGCAGAAGTTCATGATACAAAAGTTAATAATTTTACTAGTTTGGGCCATCATGACTTTGGGAGGAAGCCGCTATTAAAGATCTAGGCCTAAAATTTAAAAAAATGTCCTTTATGCAATTTTTAGTATTTCTTTTGGTATAAAATGAGAATTAAAAACTTGGCATTATTCCACTGGCCCACATTAAAGAATAGATTTTAGGCTTCACCACAAGCACAAGTTAACCCTTGATTGCAATTACGTTTGGAGATTAAAGCGGGTTATTTTGTTATGAGAAGGGTGAAATTTACACCCATTTGGTTGCTACAGGATGTCGTACCGGAACGCTTAATCTTTTGGCGGTACATCGTTGTCGGCAGGGTGGTGAATAGCTGTGGCCGAAGCCTCCCACCAGCACTTATACTAGGAAAACTCAATTGACCCAGCCAGGAAACGAACCTAGGACCTCGGTGTTATAAATTCACTGCGCTAACTGTTGTGCCAAGGACTATTAAACTTTTAGCCTTAAAATAACAAAATAGCAGGACCTTGAATCATGTAATGTTATATACTCATAGGAGGTACTGCTGATCCCTTTATTTCTCTACAACATTAATAAAATATGCTAAGAATTAAATTTTAATCTATTTGCTATGCGGCGGTGGGGGTCGGTAGTCGGTACAGAGGCCGGCATCGTTGAAATTTCATTTTGCCGGACTTTCTCTAAGCCGAAATTTAAACGTGCTCGAAGATATTAAATTTCAGAACTAAAATCTTACTTTCACTTTATTATAATAGCAAATACTTTATAATTAATTATTATTATTTGAGTAGGTAAACCCAACTTTGTTAAATTGTTTAATTATAATTTATTTTGTTAATTTTAATTATAATTTTGAGAGATGGTTTGATGGTAGAGTTCTGATCGATTTTACCAAGGAAAAGCCTTGTCGAAGTCGTTGTAGCAATTATAAATGTTTTGGTTCGCATAAGAAAGCCAAGCCGGTCAAGACATGTACCCGAAGGGTATAAGGCAAATAAACGTATTACATAAGTTAATATTTGTAGTAGTAGATACTTGTGCCACGGAGCTCGTCCAGGGAAGTACGCCGCTACGTCATTTGACATCAGTTGAGATCATCAAGCGATAAGTTGGTAATGGATAAAGAAGAAGAATTATTGGAGCGAACAGAATGACTAACTGAATAGGCATCATGACTACAGTAAAATTTTTTAACAAAAAAATAGAACCGACTCAAAATGCACTAAAAAGTAAAAAATAACTGAGTCATTAAGTTGCTTTAATTGGCTGGCACCGACTCCTAGATATGCTTAAGTAAATTAAAGCAACTAAATGACACAGTTACTTTTTAGTGCGTTTTGAGTCGGTTCTATTTTTTGTTAAAAATTTTTATTTATTATTTTTTAGTGATTCTTCGCCACGTAACGTACTCGTACTATACTGTCATAGTATATTATACGGCACTTGTAGGAAAAAAGCTACCGATACTTACACAAAAACCGAAATCGCTGCAAGTGTGCCTATAAAATTTGAAGAGTACCTTCAATTTTCCTAGGATATCATCATCAGATCCTAACATGATGACAATGGGACCATCTTGGAAGTGTGCCCTTTCTAATAATCGAATACTATTAGTAGTCGGATGATTATACTTAGGGCTTAAATTATTACACAAGAAGTAATTCTCGAATGCAAACGAAAATATTTATTAGATTTTTATTAATATTAAAAATCATAATAAATCCTTACTAATATTATAAAGGGGAAAGTTTGTATGGATGTATGGATGTTTGTTACTTTTTCATGCAAAAACTACTGAATGGATTTTGATGAAACTTCACAATAATATAGGTTACATATCAGAATAACACATAGGCTACATTTTATACCGAAATTCTCACGGGAACGAGAACTACGTGGGTGAAACCGCGGGCGTCCTCTAGTATAATATAAAGAGGTTTTTAATGTGAAAGGTGCACCCAGGCAGGCAGTGAGAAACGTCAGATAGATGAAGCAACCGCACTCTCAACTTTTTGATATACTACTTAATGTCATTAGTTTATCACCAAGCGCAATACTTCCGCGGTGTGCTTCCTGCACTTTAATGCTTAAGATCTAGTCCCTGTGGTGTGAGCAATACTCAAGCGAAAAATTCTATCAAAATTGAATGGCGAAACATAAACAATTATTTACACACGCAGTGACCGAGGAGAGTTTAGGAAGTCAACAATTGTTTTCTAAACGCAATCTTTCCATTTGCTTACAGTAAGCAAGGAGATTATTGCGTAGCAAGAAATTGTCATTCGCTTTCGAGAAACTTCCCTTTTGTAACTTAATCCCATAAGCTCAGACTTGCTATTGAAGTTGTCACAATTGCAGGAAACATTGTACTGATTCAACAGATTATGGAACTGACAGGAAATTAAGTTATCATATCGTGTTTCACGTAAATCCCGCAATGGCTTGTTAACACATAATTCCACAGCACTGATGATACCGTCGTACGTATTACCGCATAATACCTAAATAGGATTAATATCCCCTGTTCGTTATCTACTAGTAGTGAAATTGAAACTGAATTTAATCAATTAGTATTTTGGCAGTTAGTGACTCAGTGATCAGATTCTACAGAGAGTGAGTAACAACTCAAAAGTTATATTTGTCAAATATTGTCATAACCTATTATTTATAGTTTTACTATTTTATTTTATTGTTATAGCTTTCTTCTGCAATTTAAGAATAATAATATTTAGATTTAATCTTTATTTTTATTTCTATTTTCCTCCCCATCTAGGGGCAGCTACTGGGTTTTTCTTGAAAATAATAAAAGCTCAACATTTCATAGTTCGACCTTAGGCTCGAATTTTGGTCTGCTAATTTGAAGTACTAATTAACTTTAACGAATCGCCAAGCAATTTAGCTTTCCGGTACGATACGGAATAGAAACTGAAAGGTTGTATAGTATCTTTTTACTCATAGCAAGTTAGCCAGTTTCCATATTAGATTTCACCACTATTTACTATCTTGTGCGCTTGCAATCCAGGGCTATCTTTTAATAAACTCAGTTGAGTTTTTGTTCCACCCTTTTCACAAGTTTTTAATGTATATTATTTATTTAGGAAAAATATAAATAAATAAAAAACGAATTTACCAGATAACAATTTATACTCGTATAACAATTCGTATTATTGCAATACAACAGTGGTAGTGTTAGCGTCGGCATCCGGCGCTGCTGTCAAATAACCCGCGGTATCTCGGGCACGCGACCACGACAATATTAACCGCCATTTGCATAAGAAAATAAAAATGGCCGCTATTTGTCTTCAGTGGAAAATCCTCGCTGGTGCCCCTACTACATGCGCACTAGCGAATTCATACTAATTATTTTTATCAAAGTTTTTAGAAAAGCTTGTTGGCTTAAAATTAAAAAATATTTACTTACAATTTTATTTTTAATTTATATCAATGTCATACGAAAACATATAAATACATTATTAAAAATTTGTTAAAAAAAATTTGCTCACCCACTTGCGGGGCCTTTGAGGACCCAAGCAACCGGGCTCTAGAGCGAGGAACCTCCTCACAATACGTGCCGTCTCAAGAATCACCGCCTTCTGTCACTTGATCCAACAGTCAAGCAAAAGCTTCTTAAGATGTTGGTCGATGCTTTTAAAACCATTGACTAAAATGACTATAGGAACAATAATCGTCGACTTAACATTCCACAAGGCGGTAACCTCATGAGCAAGTATTTTGATACTTTTTCCTTTTCGGCTTTCATCAGATTATCGTCATATGGAACAGTAATATCAACAATTATTGCACGACGCACTGATCGATCGACTATCACTATATCAGTTCTATTGGCTACAATATTCCTATTAGTGATAATCGTTCGGTCCCAGTAGAGCAATGTACTGCTACTTTCAAGAACAGACGCTGGGTCATACCTATAGTAAGGCATCTCAAAATCGACAAGGCCATACTTAAGAGCAAGTTGTTGGTGGATTATCTTGGCTACTTGTGTCTCTGCAAGTATTCGCCATAGCGAGATGAAATATTATTATTTTTATTTATTATGTAGTTCGGTCCCTAGGTGGACCGGTGATATCAAGCGGGTTACCGCTCTAATAAGCACAAGCGGATTACCGCGGGTAAGCAGGGAGCCGCTGGAAGTGACTCAAGGCCATGGTGTCCTCACTTACTGTGTGAAGATAAATCTCATTATCTTCAAGTTTTATATATATACATTGGTTACCATTTTCAGTCATCAAAAAATTCAAATGGTTATACGTATAAGTATGACATCTTAGTTAGGGACGCGGCTTTGGTAGCTGTTCTTTTGCGCTATGTCGGCAGTAAGCATTATTTTGGCTTAAGGTTTCAGTGGAGGCTTGTGAGGAGATTGTGAATTATGCTAACTCGGGCACCTGGTGCTGTCCGCAACAAATCAATCATTCTTTTATGTTGAGTACTTAATTTTGTTCATAGAAAAATAGATAAAAAACATGTGCTTTGGTTTATGTTATGTACAATCTATTGCTGCTGCTTCGTTGGTCTAGTGGTTAGACTGTCTGGCTTCGATCATGAGGTCCTGGGTTCGAATTCTGGGTCGGGTCACGGAATATCTGAGTTTTTCATTCTTCTATGAAATTCTTTAGTACATTCCAAGCCCGGAGTCGGGAACTTGGTGATGTTACACCCCCGTGCCTCGGAGAGCACGTTAAGCCGTCGGTCCCGGTCACTATCATCAACATCTGATAGTGATTGTTAATAAATGAAATATTATCACCCTAAGCCCGCCAACCCGCATTGGAGCAGCGTGGTGGGTCTACGCTCTATATCCCCTCTCCTATAAGGAGGGAGGCTCTGGTAGTGTAGTTCGATTTTCCATTGGGTGTACCGACGATTCAAGCAGGTTACGGGGTGCCGCTAGAAGCGACTCAAGAGCTAAGAAATCCTTACTGGGGGTCTATAACCAGCTGATAATGAGGATGATAATGACACTGTGATATTAGATCTGAGCTATAGGTAATGTATAAATCGCGTTAAAGTCATTAAGTTAAATATATACTCCATATATATATATATATATATATATATATATATATATATATATATATATATATATATATATATATATATATATATATATATATATATATAACTATAAATATATATAAGAGATTCCCACCTATATATTGACTCATCATATCTCTGGAACCATAAGGCATAGCGACTTGAAATTTGGTAGGAATATTCCTTTCACCGAGTAGAGGTCAGCTAAGAACGGATTTTATGAAATTACCACACACACACAAGGGGGGTTGCGGGGGCGGCTAGTTGATTATAAGTGTTATTAAAAGACAAGCATTATTAAAAGATTTGCTTGCGAATGTTAGAATGAGAATGTGGTAATACATAGATATCCCGAGCTCTACCTGCACTATAATAGTGAAAAAGCCAATTATCAAACAGCTGTTTTGAATAATACAGAGCTTCACCGATACCTGAATAATAATAATGTATTCAGGAGCAGGGTGGCCCATTACGGTGTCATCCCCCGGCGGCTTATTCCCTCTGATTGATGTGCCCATTAGAGCCGGCGACACTCGTAGCCGAGCTCCACTTCGCTCCAGGCACACCTACTCTACTTCTCTATCGTATTAATATAACAAATATTGTATCGCTCGGTTGTCATGGTTATTTATTTACCAGCCTACTACATCTCCTCAGTTTGACGACCTCCGTGGCGTAGTGGTATGCGTGGTGGATTCATAAGACGGAGGTCCAAGTTAGCCCGCTTCCATCTTAGATTGCATCATCACTTAACATCAGGTGTGATAGCAGTCAAGGGCCAACTTGTAGTCGATAAAAAAAAATCTCTCTTTATAGCAATTCAGAATATCCACCACGCTTCTGTAATGCGGGTTGGTAAGTATCAGATCCTACGGAATAATAATTTTATCATCACTGTCGTGAGATTGCCCTTATTTGAATCCTCTAGTATATCTTAATATAACTAATGCACTTTAGTTGACGGCCGAGGGGCGCAGTGAGTAGTGACCCTGCTTCTGCCTCCTAGGCTGTGGGTTTGATTCCCACCTATGGAAAATATTTGTGTGATGAGCATGGTTGTTTTTCAGTGTCTGGGTGTTTATCTATATATTATAAGTATTTATGTATAGTATATATAAAATATTCATCAGTTATCATAGTACCCATAACACAAGCTACCTAAGCTTACTTTGCGGCTATGTAACGATGTGTGAAATTGTCCTATAATATTTATTTGTCCTATAAGATCCAAGAATATTTATTAATATTATCGGAACAGAAACTTAACCTTGAACGTTCCAGAAACTTCAAAAGTATCAGCAATATTATTAGTAAGAAGTTCAAGTAAGTTAGTAAGAAGATATCGGTAGTAAATGAAAGTCCAAGGAGTTTGTGCGCCCGGGGCAGGGCATTGATTCCACACTCCTAATGACGGCCTCGGGGAGCTGACGACCTCACGGGGTCAAAACTCGGAGAGTTTATATTTCTTTGCTTTGCTATGCTCAGTCCAGAAATAATAAACGTACCTAACTAATTACCAATACAACGACAACGTACTACTACATAATAGCATACTATTCGCATAGCTCAAGTAAGTAAAATAAAATCCTTTTTTACCACAAGTATAACATCAGACATACGTGACATGTCTGTTTGTTAAACTTAAAGACTACTAAACGAATATTCATTCAATTTTCAATTGATAGAGTAATTCCTGAAGAAGGTTTAGGTACATATACCAAAAGTAAGATGATAGTACATCCTACTTAGGGTCAGTTTTATTTACTACTAGCTTTTGCCCGCGACTTCGTTTAAGAAATACGGTAACTAAGCACTGCAGAGCCCTAATCATAGGCATATAGGTAGCTACTGCAGTATGCTCCTATAAACTACATTTAACGATCTTTTTCCTTCAAACATGCAGATTCTTCGCTTTGGAAACACGTGAGCAAGCCACATAGAGCTGACCGTGAGAAAAACATGGCGTGCCCAAATGTAGCTTATGTGTTATTCTGATGTATAAGCTATATTGTGGTAAAGTTTCATTCAAATCCATTCAGTAGTTTTTACGTGAAAGAGTAACAAACATCCATACATCCATACAAACTTTCGCCTTTATAATAGTAGTAGGATCATAGGTATAAAATATTTCAATGTACTCGTAGTATACCAGTTTGAAAGGCAGAATATAATAAGTTATACAAAAGAATGCTATTGTACATACAAGCATATTGTACAAAACAAATTACGCGTAGACGAATAAATATTCAAAAGAAATTATAGTGGAAGTAATAGAGCTACCCCGGCGAGTAAATACAAATGGGAAATGTGATTCTCTTTGTTACGAGTAAGAGTACAACCTTCGAGAAAATTATTACATAAAGCGACGTATAGTATAGTGTCGTGGTGCAGTCCGGGTCAAGGGCTTGGAGTTTTTCCACCGATTTTGTCCATGTGAAAAGCGGTAGCGATTATCCTAAATACCTATTTTTAAGTGGAAATATAATATCAAATTAACTAACTGCGGATATCATTAAAGGCTCACAGTCACTCAGCGGGCGAAAGAGCAATGTTCGGAGTATCTCGAATCAGAAATGAGGAGATCCGCAGAAGAAGCAAAGTAGCCGACATAACTCAGCGAGTCGCAAAACTGAAGTGGTAGTGGGCGGGGCACGTGGTTCGAAAAGCTGATGGACGTTGGGGGATCAAGGTGCTAGAATGGTGACTCCACACCGGAAAGCGCCGTGTTGGCTGACCCCCAACTAGGTGGACTGACGACATCAAACGTATCGCACGGAGACGTTGGTCATTGGCGGCACAGGATCGTTGTGTTTTAAAAGTCCCTAACAAAGTCCTAACCAGCAGTGGACGTACATCGGCTGTTAATGATGAAGACGATGATGTTAACTTTAAACGTTTAAGCTGTTTATTGTTAACGCCCTTTCCCAGGGTCGTGGGTGTAACGCCACCAATTCCCTGACTCCTGCCTGAGATTTTTCTTCTGCGAATGTTTCATTTCCTAATAAAGAACTTATTTTTACATCTTATTTTCTTTGACCAACGAGACAGAGCTTTTAATTAGAAACGTAGGTATGTTAAAACCTGAAGAAAATTAAATGTTCACTTCAATTCAACTAATTTAAAATATAAGATTAAAAGGAAAATATGAAACCAGAGAGGTCTTATCTTAAATACATAAATTTTAAGACTTTAAATTATAAAAAAATGCTATCCCAGTACATACGCGTTTTCTCTACATTTAGACCACACCACCAATTTGTACCGGCTTCCTGTTGCTAGCCTTGAGTATCGCAAATCTTGTGACTCGAATTTAAATCAACCGTTGGGGAATTAAACTTTATATATCTATATAATATATTTAAGTATAAGTGAAGTATGACTGACTGACTTAACATCAGGCGATCATCTTAAAAACAACACACTCGATTTATTAAATTAATTAGCGTCTTAGTTACTCATTTCGCAGTATAACGAACAAGAAAAAGAGAACACAGGCTAAAATTAAGAGATCATTTTGCCTAGTTTAAATTTTAGGAGATTTTTTTAATTATGGAGATTTGACTCATCACGCTGCCTCCTAGGGACGTTCACTGTCAGATTTTAATGATAGGACCGCCGCTTTAACGTGCTCTCAATGACAGTAACATCTAAATCAAATAAATATATCAAAAATCAATATTTCAGATCCAGGACTAACCTTGTGTTTCTAAGCCAAATACGTTAAACAATAAACCAAAGAGGCAATAGATCAAGATATAGATCTATAAACCAATAGACTTCGGTACATCCACTCTTAAGATGAAAGTCGTGTCTATGCGGAGGTAGGAAGGATCACGCACGAGTGAGCAAAGATCCGTCTCTTGAGTGCACGTTTCATTCTAGTAAATATTTTATTTAAACCACTATAGCTGAGAACTCACAAATACCTCTTTATGCAATAAGTATCATTTTCCTGCTGTAATAAATAATAATAAATAAATAAATGAAGCAGTGCAGTGTCGATTAACCTGATATGTAGGTAGACATTTTTTCATCGACAGTCGCTTAAGGCCAACATACAGGAATGCAGCTTGCGGTACTGAGGACGAGCTCCCCAAAAAGTAACTACTTAGAAATGTTCTTGATATTTGAGTGATATTTTTTGTCACAGAACAAACATAGCTTCGCAAGGTTAGAGTTTATACGAACACAAAAAATCAGGTAAAAGTTACAATATGGTTGCAGTTTACCGGCCCGGCCTTTGCTTTTGAGCGCCGCACGCTGGATAAAACCAATAAACATATTTCCCGGCTGCAGCGCGTTTTGTTTAAACGGCCCCATTGCCATCGATTTCCAATGGTGCCACCGGACCGTCGCTTTGGAAAGTGAAAAAAGTACCATTACGTCCCGATGTGCATTTTACTTTTATACCTACACCAAAATTTTAAATGAATTAAAAAAAAGGGGTTGCTTAATTCGATCGTATATATTTTTCTTTTTTTGTGTATTTATTATGTGTTGATAACTTCGTCGTTTATGAACCAATTTTGAATTTTCTTTTTTGTGTTGGAAAGGAGATAGTTCAGTGGTGGTACTATGTTAAGAAAAACAGGATCTAATGATGGGAATCTGGAGAGAAACTTTTAAAAATTGTAGGGACGTAGTCTAGTACGTTTGATGATATTTCCGTTAAGTATTTTAAATCACCACAATTTGATAAAGGTTTGGAGTCGAAATGATGATGAAGCCGAAATGCAGATAAGGATCGGCAACGATTTACAGTTCCTACCTTGTGATTTGTCTTGATTAATTTGTCTCGATGAGAACTTTACATTTATATGGGCTGTGACTACTATGTTAAGGGTCTGGTGGTGAAGACGAAGAATTAAGTAACCAGTTAAGGAGTACCTTACTACTCGAAGACAGCTGGATCGACATGATTATTTTTTGTTTAAAAAGGGTATAGTTTTCAGTTGGTTTAATGTTTACCAAGTCTTGATCTGATGATGAGATCTTGGGAAACTCGAAGGAACTGTTCAAACTTTACAGGTACGTTAGCTGTAGAACTGGAAATTGACCACAAAACCGTTTTAGAGCATTTGAAAAAAAATAGGTATAAAAAAAACGACATTTGGGTACCTCACGAGCTCACTGAAAGAAACCTAGTGAACCGTGTACTCGTTTATAACGACGTGATGAACCTGAACCATTTTTGAATAAGCTGATTACTGGCGATTAAAAGTGGATCTCGTACGATAAGAAGTTGTGCGAAAAAGGTCGTGGTCAAATGCTGGTCAGGCTTCACAGGATGACAGGCAAAACCCGGGTTATCTCGTAACAAGCTGATGCTGTGTGTGGTGGAATTGGAAAGGCATTATTCATTATGAACTGTTACAACCAGGCAGGACCATCGATTCTTAACTCTACTGCGAACAACTGATGGTGTTAATGCATCCGCCGTATAGTCCTGACCTTGCACCTTCAGATTTCTGCCTGTTTCGGACTCTTCAAAATTCTTTAGGCAGTGTCGAGTTAACATCACGAGAGGACTGCCAAAACCACTTGTTGCAGTATTTTGATCAGAAGTTCGAAAATTTCTATAGCAATGTGATAATGTCCCTACCTACAAGATGGCAAAAAGTTGTCAAACAAAATGGTACCTACATACTTTAGTTAAATATAAATAAACTATATTGATATATGTTTAGTATTTTCTTAAAAAATGCGAAGAAATTTTTGAACTAATATTATACAGATATTAACTTCTCCATAATAACTTTACCTGTGCCTCTCATACTTATCCATCTGCATAATATTCCATAACTTGGTTTGAATACACCTGGATGTGTTCTAAAGTTTTATAATCTGTTAATATATCATGTTAAATACTTTTAATGACACAGCGACCTGTAGCGACTGTTTCATAGATACAAGTTTCTCTAAACTTTACAGACACGTGTAACCGAGGTCTTGATCTACAACGGCGACAGAGATGAGCTATGTGATGATGCCAGGCTTTTGCAAATCATAACAGAATGACTTTATTCTGCATAAAGACCATTTTATACCTTTGCATAAGTAAATTGAATACACAACTTCGTACCCGTAAGTCTGTACGTCATAACTTAGTAATCAGTGTTATGTTTTCTCCATACATTGTACGGTGCAGAGGTTAGTACACTCATGAAAACTTAGAAAAAGAAGTAAGAAACGTTGGGAATGAGCACTTCCAGAAGAATATTACGAATTTCTTGAAAAGGTAAAGTAAGAACTAAGACTTATCGGCGTTAGAAGTATGGTTTGAAAAACGTTCATCCTTTAACTTAGCCCGCTTATCATAGGCTGATATCAAAGACAAGCCTACTTGCCAATGGCTAAAAACCCTCTTCTGTTCCATATTAGCATTCCACGTTTCTCTCTAAGTAACATAGCGTTCAAACATCATGTGTCAAGTTATCAAAGTTAGCTCATTAGCTGCAGTTCCGTCAACTTGAATATCAACACAAGTTAATGATGCACGAGCTCTTCAACTATACAAGTTTTCCTCTACATCTTCAAAGTAAATAGTTGCTATGGAAACATGTTCGAACTCATATTTCAATTATGTATGAATTGATTAGTTTATGTATATTTATAGTGTACTTCAAGTACTTTTAATCTAACTTTGTTTAAAGCTTTATAATGTTGAGAGCAGGTAAATGTATTGAAGTTGTAGGAACAAATCCATTGTTTGTGTCTTGAGCAATAGTAGGTGCACCTATGGGTGAGGGGTAGCGAGGTCAAGTCCCTTAGAACCCTATAGCCATGTTATGGGATTCCATTTTATCGGACAGATGTTTTTTATTTTCAATAGATTGGTTGCCTATCAAAAATTAGCCGCAAATGCACATTATTATATTATTAATACAATTATAATCGTTTTGAACAATCATTCCCAATTAAAATTTGATACATATTTTTTTTATTTCTTCTCAGATTTCTTTGAAAGAGGTAAATAGAAATAAGAATAAATAGGTGTAATGTAATAACATATTTGAAGTGTTACCATTAAAACAAGTAATGTCAACAAATCGATACAACAAGAAGTAACGCTAGTCTGTGTTACAAAGCACATATACAAAAAACAACATTATTCCGCCCCAGCTCCAGCGAACTTATATTACACATTTTTATATTTAGTTGCTAACACAAGTAGTGTCAATAAATCGATACAACAAGTAGTACCGGTACTCAGTGATCCCTAGCATGTACATGCGGGTAGAGCGGTTCAAAGAGGCCATTACCCGCTGCCGTACCGTGAGCAAAACGACATTATTCCGCCCCGGCTCCAGCGAACGAACATTTCACATTATTATTCCCAAGCTCTCACAAATACAAATACACACACGTCGTGTTTTGTATTTTAAAAAATACACCCCTAGATGGAGTACAGTAAAATTTAGTTGGGATGTAATTTTACTTGAGGTCCGGGTCTGGCTGGTGACTGCCCTCAGCCAAGCGGATGTTGTGTAGAGACCGAAGGGGTGTAGATATTATCCTACTCTTTACAAGTTAGCCCGTTTCCATCTCAGATTTTCACCATCACTTACCACCAGGTGTGATTGCCGTCAAGGGCTAGCTTGTAATGAAAAAACATAAACGCCATCTACTTACGTATATGGGCTATAATAGAAAACGTGTCATTTTAAAACGAGAATTAATTCGAAAAATTGTCAAGAGAGTAATTCTAAAATGATATTTCAATATGAAGTAGTGACGGTGCGTAAGGCGCAGTAGATGGTCCATTAGGGCGGCTTAGCCTCCGCCGGTGCCGCCCGACTGCTAATTGCGCGATTATGCTCGCCCTGCCTTCTAAGGATTTTAAATATTGCTCCCTCTAACCCCCCACGTAAAAGAGAGCTCTGTCTATAAGTGTCTATGTTCTTTACCCGACTGCTTCAGAAGGAGGGTGATGTTTTTCGAGCGTATGTATGTAAGCCTAAATGTAGTCTTATAAAAGGCCTCATAATATGTCAAAATTCATTCATTCATTCATTTTGGTGCGGGCACAAACGTAGTTTTGGCATATTTTCTTTGTCCACAAGTAGCAAAGTATTATTTGTTGCTTGCAACCCATTGACATATTAATACTATGGACTTCGGGTCAGCGATAAAAAGTGTCCGAACCAAAAGTAAGCCAAAACGCGAAATGTGTTCCAATCGCAATTCAGTCTCATATTAGCTGACTGACAGAATACACGTCAATAATGCCGTAATGTGTTATAAAAAAACTTGTAAGAACTACCCGAGTAAGGTGAGAAAAGAAGACGGTGTACCATATTTTCAGTAAGTAAATATTTACTGATGATTTTAAAGTATTATTTTGCTTAGAAACAAGCTATTTTATTAAAATTTTAATAAACTATAGAAACGAATTGCATAACCAACCAAAATGAACAAAAGTATCTATCTGTCCTTTTCCCATACGCTACCCGCGTATAGGATAGAAGGAGTGCAATATGTTTATCTAATTAACCACATTTAGTTCGGATCTGCCGTGAGCAATAGAATGTTTTAGAACAACGACTGCATAGAGTTATTTTGTTGTTTAACATTTGAATTATTTAATTACTTAATTTTTGAATGAAAATAATTTGATTATTTTCAATTCAAAATTTTTTATTTTTTATGTCAACTTTTATTTTTTATGTCATGAATATTGATCAAATGACTTTTACCATAATGGTATATTAATTTGATAACTATAAGAATTATCTACATGAAATTAGGAACAGTTATTTAAAAAAGTGATCTAACGTCATTGAAGTAAAAAAATATATTTTCAGTTTAATTAAAAAGAGGAAAATATCGAGAACTTAAAATTTCAAAGTAAAGAACTATGTCGAGTGGCATATCATTTTGTTCATTAGTGGATTTGGTTTGTAATTAATTATTATTATAACTAATTATTATTTTATACAAGATAATTACAACAATTATTATTTGGTACAAGATTTATCCCAGCATATAGAGGTCAGGGATATGTAAATATAAATTAAAATTTGCTGTAAATATAATATATAAATATAAGATGCCAAAAAAATTTGAAAGCTACCGACTCCACACCATTTATGTTGTCCTATTTTCACGGGAAGCTGTCATGTCAAAAAAAGGCTGCCATGGCAACCGTCAATCGAAGCTGATTACTTATTGCATGCAATTAGACCGTTGCAAATTAGACTGTATAACAATACGATAAGACATACATTACAATGTTATTTTGTTTATAAAAACATAAATACATCCTAGTATGTATAAAATATCTTGGGACACTTTTGACGTAAATTTTGCATTAGACCCGAAGTCCATAGTATTAATATGTCAATGTTGCAACCCCATAAAGTATTTAGAATTTTATATAGTGATACTACTACTACTAATAAACAGCAATTTTTTTTTATAGACATATATTTTATCAAGCAACTTAAAACAAAACAACCTCACGTAAGTAAAAGTAGTACTTTTAATTACGTGTGGTCACGTTTTGTTATTTTACTGACAAATATTCGTTATACTTGGATTAAGATTTGCTTTTAAATCTTTCACTTCCTTTAACTGTCTCTTAGAAATGCAAGCTTCATAAATAAGCCATTTTAATTTTTTTTTAATTTATATTTATTTTAGTATTTCAATTTACAGAGAACAGGATCTGGTTTTCAAATAGCCATTAGACCATAAAAAGCAAAGTCCACGTGAACAATAATTAAGTTCGGTGTAAATTGCACAAACTTGTGGATAGTTCCGCGTTCCGTCCGTTCCATTCGTCGCCAGGAACTGAGCGAAACTTTGAAAAGTCTGGTCAAGTTGGAGTCGGACATGCGCACCAAGGGTTTCGTTAAATTTTGACAATGCAAGTTAGTAAGATATTTACAAGTTTATTTCTTCTTGATTTTTTTACGTTAGTTTATGGAACCAGGACATTGTTTCTTGTGGTTCATTATCAATGAAAGGAGTGCATTGATTTATTGACTTGATCAATCAACCTATAGGACGAACTCTATGGTTGTGATTTCTTTGCGTAACATTAAGATATGTGATTTCAATGACCCTATTGAATAAATAAAATGAAAAAGCCTTTCATTTCTTGTTTTAAAAATAATAGATAGTGTTTTTTTAATTCAAATTACAAGAACCTCTTACTTGAGGGTGAATGCTTCCTCCAAAGAAACCCATCTGTGTAGTTCTGATTTATCCATGTGTTGCCAGCGACTTTTGGTACGTCGTCAATAATAGTCTCCCTACTCTTTTGTGACTTTGGGCCTGAACCTATTGAATGCGTTGACGTAATTCACCGTCTCAAAGTGTAGACCTGAATATTTCTTATGATTGTCAACTAGGTATTACACGTCCCTAAGGAAAATCTCGATAAATACAAATAGACTAACTTTCCGGAAAATAATCAAGGAACCCTAATATAATACGGAAGACGGAAAGTTCCAGACTAAGGAATACGATGCAACTGCTGCAATGAATTTCGAGTTATAAAGCAGTGGGAGTTGGTGCTACCGTTTCGAAAAGCAATTTAGCAGTAATTAGGAGTTTGTTTATATTTTAAGATCTGCATAGCTTTAGGCATCGTGTACATTTCTTCTTCTTCTTCTTTCTGTAGCCTTATCGTATAATGACGATTTTATAACTCGACAATATTTTAAATCGTGTTTACCTCTAATTGACTATTAGAGAGAGAGAGAGAGAGAGAGATAGAGACAAATTAAAAACTCACACTGTTGAGATAATTATACAAACATTGCTACAGAGTAGAAAGTGTTCTGCTTATAGCGGCTAACATCACTATGCGGACGCAGCCTTACATTCAAAATGACATCGTCAGCGTAACGTGGTCTCTGTAACACCTTGGTAAACCTATTATAACAACTTTCCAATCCTTAAGTGCTTATAGATCGGAAATTTTGAAAACACAAAAACTCTAACCTTATCATTTCTATTGGCCCATTTCAAAGGTTTACAGGGCCAGGCTTCCTTCCTTGTAGGCATATGGAGATTAAACCCACCAGGCAGCTCCAATGAGCGTTGACGGTTATCAAAACAAGACAGCGTTATTACAACATCCAATTTTGGTCGATTTGTGCAAACAGTTACTAATTCTAAGAACGAACCAATATTAAATTAATTAAACAAATCGAATTAAATTCACTTTTATTTGCTACAAGATTCTACTCTCAATACATCTGCAGTTTAGATGATCTCCACTGCGTTGAGATAGAGCTTCGTTTACATTGTACATGTGTTAGTATATGTTTGCAACAACGTGTTTACTTTCTGAAAGTTTGTATGATGGTTGGTTGTAAATATTGGAGTTTGTTGGTGAGACTAGGTGTTATGTCTGATTGAATGTCGCTCCAGGCGCCGCTCGCAATGGACGGAGAGAAGTAATGAGGGTGGCTCATAAATAAATAGTTTTATTGTATTATTCTGCTTTGAATTTTTATTTGTTGAAAATAGATCGGACATTGAAATGTTCATTATTATTTCAGGAACATCCCAGTAGTACCCCATACCGTAGTTCTATAGAACTGTTGGGATATTTTCCGGGCTGTCAAATTATATCCCAATAGTTCTATATAGTACTGTAGTATAGTTTTTGCTCTTGACTTTATTTATACCATATAAGTTATAAAATTTATATTATTTTGATTGATATTTCATTTTGTTTTTAACAAAAAAATGTCCCTTGCGACAAAAGCTAAGTTGTTAAAACCAAGTAGTAGTTGTGACTAAAAAATATTCTCTTATTTTAGAAGTTACAGGGGGGACACACATTTTACCACTTCGGAAGTATCTTTCGCGCAAACTATTCAGTTTAGAAATAAATTATATTAAAAACCTCAATACCATTTAAAAGACGTTTTGTGCAATTTAAGCAAAGCTGTACTCGATATAGTTTGTTTATAGATACTCTCAAATTTAAGTGGACATTTATTGATGCAATAAAAAGAGATTCCATATTATAAACATATATACTTATAAAAAGTAGGTAATTTATATGTAACGTACAAACAAGATGTTGATATCGACATTTCTATAATTTTGTCCCATTAGTTCTATATAGAACTAATGGGACACTAAGCACTAATATGGTGTATCAACAGTTCTTTAGAACTAAAATTAGGGGGAACTACTGAGATGCACCCATTATTTTCAAGTTTAGCGATGCTTTAATTGGTCAAACGTTTACAAAAAAGCAGTATTTTTTATTAAATACTAGCGGATGCCAGCAACTTCGCCGGCATGGATTTAAAATAAATAAGATTACGAAAATAAAAATAGCTTAAGTACCTCCTTATTATATTATATTAGCCCTCAAAGATGAATAATTATTCCCCGTTTTTTCTACATTTCCCACTGATTGTGCGCTTCTATTGGGTGGAGCGTAAAGCCTCGGATAAATGGATTTTTCAACACAGTTTTTTTAAATTAGGATCATGAGATTAGCGCGTTCAAAAAAACTAACAAACTCTTTAGTTTTATAATATTAGTATAGATAATCATATATCAAAATAATAAATAATAGTGTTTAGCCTTTATGAAGATCACGGGATCCCTGGGTTCGAAATCTGGGACTGCGATGGATACAAAATTCAAAATTTTTTATTAAATAAATCTCGAGAACTTTTATCTATATTAATGTTATAAAGCTATAGAGTTTGTTTGTTAATTAATTGTAAATAAGATAATTATGCTTTCACATTACGACAAAGCTGCCTCGTTGGCCTAGTGGTTAGGCTATGTGGCTTCGATCCTGAGGTCCTGGGTTTGATTCCTGGGTCGGGTCACGGAATATTTCTGAGCTTTCTCATACTTCTATGATATGTTTAGTACATTCCAAGCTCGGAGTCTGGAAGTAGGTGGTGTCAAACCCCCGTGCCTCGGAGAGCACGTTGAGCCGTCGGTCCCGGCCACTATCAACGACATCTGATAGTAATCGTTAATAAATGAAACATTATTACCCTTAGCCCGCCAACCCGCATTGGAGCAGCTTGGTGAGTGTACCTCCATATCCCTCTCCTATAAGGAGGGAGGCCTGGCCCTGTAGTGGGCCGTTAATAGGCTGATAATGGTGATTACGACAAACAAACTCATTTAAAACGAGTTGGCGATTATTCGTATTAGTTGGAATATTACCACTATTACTTTGTTTTAAAATTTGAGTTTTAATTTCAACGTATCAAAACCTTTCGTTACATTGAAATTAGTATCACGGATCGCTTGGGCAACCTTTCATATATATGAGTGATTTTAATGTCGACTTCTTTGCAAACATTCCTTAATACAAAAAAAATTGACCACAAGTATCAAATAGTGCATTGTTCCCTAGGGTAGAGCCACTACTATAGTGATATAAATCGATGGGGTCGAGCCCGGTCAAAGGTCACGTTACCCTTTCACGGTTGGACACTTCAAAGCTACAAACGTTTTCTTAGAACTACTTGTGTCCGCCCTATGGTATGTTAGCACAGATGCACTGAGGGGGAATTCACAATGATCTCATTAGTTATAGTAATTATTCCATTACCTATTAATTTGAAATGTATCTTAAGACTCTAACAGAAGTATTGTTATGTTCTATTTAGATGAAGAACGTAATATTTTTATTTATATGACAAAATCCATTGTCTGGATTCTCTGCCCTTTACCTCACGCCGCAGAAACTAATTTCATCCTTACTATCTGAATGCCTGGTATAGTATTATCATCCGCTATGCCTGAAATTTTCTGACACGCATGTGCAAGCTATGGAACCAGCTTCCATCTTCGGTGTTCCCTCATTCATATAATTTAGGGATATTCAAGGGGCAAATAAACACCTGAAAGGTCGGCAACGTGGCCCCTCAACATCAGTGGCCCCTCTGCTGTCGCAGATGTTCATGGGTAACGGTAACCACTTAACTTCAGGTGATCGCTTCCTGGTTTGACCTCAATTTTTGTATCTATATAAAAAAATATTGATGAAAGTAATCAGCTTTGTCTTCTTTTTTTGAAATTGTTGAGTATCTTGGCGATTCTCTAGGAATCTGCCTATCAGACCGGTAGTAGAGCCATTACAAACAGTCAACTTAAACTATTTAAACTTTAACTGATAAAAGCCTACTTGAAATAAATGAATTTTGATTTTTGTGGCAGGTTAACATAATTAATTATAATATTTTGTAAAATAAGTACACCTGAAAAAAAGGGAAAGCCAGATAGACTGGTGCCATACAGCGTTACGTAATGAAGCAGTTTGCCCTTTCTAGAAGCTATCACTTCATTATTCATAATAAATAGCTATCTGGTGGCTCAATGCCATTAATTTGGAGAATTGTTTTATAAAAAAAAATATTAGTACCAAAAAACTGTAATTTAGTATAGATGTAAAAGATTCTTAAGTATTTTTTAATCGTCTATGAGATCGTTGAATAAGTCTTTCAAATGAAACGATTTTACTAAACAAAAAACCTTTTTTATTTTTAATTCCAAAATAGAGGTTCACAATGTACATTGGTCTTAAGATTCAATCCATTAGTCGGCGTCCTCTGCGACTGATGGCTCCAAACATCGGGATTACGACAGAAATACAAAGGATTTCAATACGAAAATATAACGTCGTGTTCGTTACACACAATTCCATACCAGTATATTTTGTTGTTTCTTTTTTTGAAGTTTCTTACGGTCAAATATAATCTACAAAAGTTCAGCCGAATTTTCTTTTCATAACAAATTAGTCCTTCATCCACCATTACCATCCACCTGATGGTATGGTATGGTGCAATCTAAGATGGAAGCAGGCAAGTTAGAAGTACGATGAGAACCCACACCCCTTACGGTATCTGCATGACATCGTACCGGAACGCTAAATCGCTTGGCGGTACGTCTTGGCCGGTAGGATCTGAGAGTGATCAGATGTAAAACGTTAATTATTGGAACAGTAACCTCCAAACCAAACCCTTTCTTCTCAGGAGAAAGTACTAAGAAAATATAAGATGTTTTTTTGTCAATATAGTCAAGCAACGCCAGTTTTGTAGCATAGCTATGAAGCCAGTCAGTTAAACCATTTATATCTTGTACAATGGGCGTAGCGTATCGCGTGGGTGTTACTACGGCGTAGCTCGTAGCCGGCTCGTAGCGGGCTCGTGGCGCTCGTAGCGTTGCGTAGTGGGAGGTGTGGCTTGTTGTTGTTTTGACGCCACTGTCAAGGGCCTCTGCAGACGTTTACACTTGTTATTGTTTCAGGAACTTATTTATATTTAATTAAAACTGACTAGACTCTAATCTTATCTCATACTAAGTGAGCGAGTAGTCTTTAAAGCGTTGTCACCAGAGTTAAATTTTTGCAAATTTAAATGAAATTATTCCCAAAATGTTTAATTTGCATGCACTTTTGAAAAACAAGTCAATTTAAAATTCGTTTGTAGTAATTTTACTTTCGGTTCGGAAGCCAGAAGAATCGATGAAAAAGCATTAATATTCATGCCACCAGTCCTGTAGGCATGATTTGTACAGTTATTAGGTAGTGTGTAAGTTTGTTGTCGTATTCATTCTCAATAAAAAATTGGAAAAATAAAATAAAACAAAATTTGGAATTAATTTTACATGTTTATACTACGTGCATTAACTTATATAATTGTTTTAAGTATAGTTATTTTTCATGTTATGTATATGCTGATATGGCTACAGCTACGCAGCTGCCCTTCAACTGCCAGACAAATCGATACGACCATTTATCATATCTTTTACACACACGCATACATACATAAATGAAGTCTATGAAAAAGAAGATATTACTTTGCAAAAATACATTTTTCTTTGTTATTCCAGCGAGAAGCAGAATCCAGAATAAAACTTACACTGACGTTGCTCTCGTGCACTTCCTAATTGGTGCAAAGAAAGAAAAAAGCGAGGTAGTAATTTTATGTTGACAGAGACGATAATAGGATTTGTTTTATGTTGTACTAACTTTGTTCCACCTGCAATTCGAAATGTGATTATTTTAAGTAGTGTTAGTTGACAAACACTTTAGAGTCATCAGGAACTGTTAGTAGCGACTCTACCACCGGCTCTGCTAAGAAGCTGCCTACTGAGTTAATGGTAAGGTTACTAAAAATTGTTTAACAAAAAATAGAACCGACTCAAAACGCACTAAAAAGTAAAAAATAACGGTGTCATTTAGTTGCTTTAATTTACTTAAGTATATCTATGAAGTCGGTGCCATTATACGGCACTTGTAGCCAAAAACCGATACTTACACAAAAACAAAAATCGCTGCAAGTGTGCCTATAAAATTTGAAGAGTTTCTTCAATTTTCCCAGGATATCATCATCAGACCCTAACGTGATGACAATGGGACCACCTTGAAAATGTGCCCTTTCTAAAAAAAAAGAATTATCAAAATCGGACAACTCTGTAAAAAGTTATGCGTGGTCATACATAAAAAAAATAAAATATACGTGTCGAATTGAGAATCTCCTCCGTGTTTTTTCGACGGTTAAAAAATATTTTAACATGACTTTTCAAAAGCAAATAAATGATTATTATTTTAAGAACCTTTGACATACAGTTTCTTATATTCATACCTAACTGTTGCTCACGATCTCGTCCACGATGAATAATTTTCCCCCTTTTTTCACATTTTCCACTGATCCTACGCTCTAATTGATTGCAGCGTGATGTTATAAAACTTAAAGCCTTCCTCGATAAATGGATTACCCAAGATAAAAAGATTTTTTTCAATAAAATCCAGTAGTTACGAGATTACCGCGTCAAAACAAATAAACAAACTCTTCAGCTTTATGACATAAGTATTAAGTATATTTCATTTGTAAGACAAAATATCGTCTTTTATAAACAAAGAATTTAAGCAAGAAATAGTAGAAATAGTCATCAATTAGTAATGGCAGCAGTACGTCTGAACCGAGAATACAGCAGAGTACTGATGTCATTTGTTGGATTAAGTATATGATTTTGTAACCTAATTCCAAAGGAAATTTTGGACTCACCTTTACAAAAGTTCATAAATGTGTTGCAGTTATTGTAAAATTAATGACTTAATAACATAGATTAATGGAAATAATTGAGTCTCTCTTATTTTGTACACGGGTCATGAACTGTAAATTATCATCATCGTCATCATTATCAGCCTATTAAAGACCCACTACAGGGCCAGGCCTCCCTCTTTATAGGAGATGGGATATGGAGCATACGCCCACCACGCTGCTCCAATGCGGGTTGGCGATGGCGATGGCTTAGGATGATAATGTTTCATTTATTAACGATCACTATCAGATGTTTATTCTTAACGTGCTCTCCGAGGCACGGGGGTGTAACACCGCCGACTACCAGACTCCAGGCTTGGAATGTACTGAACATTTCATAGAAGAACGAAAACGTTCAGAATTATTCCGTGACCCGACCCAGGAATCGAACACAGGACCTCGTAATCAAAGCCACATAGGCTAACCACTAGACCAACGAGGCAGTCAGACTGTAAATTATAAATTGTAATATTTGTTTTAAGAGCATATGTTGAGTTTCTTGTCGTCTTGTCGTTTCCGAGCTGATGGTAGAATCACTACTAGTACTTTAACGTAACAAAAATATTTGTATAGAAGCATACATAAATTAAATCAAATGAATTTGAAGAATACATGAAATAATTTTAAATTTGTTTATTGGCACAAATACATTTAAAATTATTTTAAATTTATTTATTGGCACAAATAAATCAAAAATATTTTAAGTCGATCGAGAAATCGTTTTAATATTTGCTTGTTTGCACACATACGATTAAATCTGAGGGATTATTGGCATATGCAAATATATCAAGTGGTTAAAAGGTAATATCATAAAAGCGTCGGATGGTATTCGCGGATTATCTCTTCCACGTCGCTCCACTCCGGTGAGTGGGCTCACTCTGCACGTGTCAACTTCAAATATACATAAATATATACTGAGATATTCAAGTTACACAAATAATAAAAAAGTACCTGCAGTAGCATCAGACCTTTTTAATTTAAACCAGCTAAATGAGAATCGAATTTGCGCACGAAGGTCCTATACGTAAAACAGCAATAATATCACGTTATATAGAAGTTCTATGTTATTGTTTTTAAGGAACACTAAAAAATAAGAAAAAAAATAAGTTTGATGCTGGTCACAGATTGATAGACAGACGAAGAGTGGAATCTGAGTAACAGGGTGTCGTGTCGGTTTTACCTTCTGGTTAAGGAACACTAAAAAATAAAAAAAAAATGATGCATTTTCCATTACAGATATCTTTTTCAGCAAAATAGAAAACACCGATATTTTCGGATTGGCTTATCTTGAACACGGTCAAAAGTTAATAAAGATTAAAGAGTTGATGTTTGGCTGTACGTTAAAAGAAGTACGAATAAAATTTGGTACAATTTATTCGGAACAGGGCGTAGACCAATTTGTTGTCAATATTTCCACCAAAACAGAGTTTACGTGGGTGGTTCCGAGGAACAATACTAGTAATGAAATAAATAGCGCTTTTTCACCTGTCTTTTGTTAGGTTTGCAGGAAACGTCGTTTCGCCAGCCGAGCGGCACTACAGGCTAGCGTCGCGAAAGAGTACAATCGAAAAGGAATCGATCGAGGAACCTTCCTCCCGCCGGCACCTCTTATATAACAAAAGGCTTCAAATAAATATTTACAGAACAAGTTTTGTATTCAAACTGGGAAATAATACGAATAAGAATGATTTGTTTGCCAGAATTTGGGGTTTTAAGCTATTGTTATATTTTACTGATTGTATTCTTATACAATCTACTAATTTAAAGGATTTTTAAAGAGTCATCATTTTATCATCATCATCCAAATTACAAGGCTGGCCTACCTATGTATAGAAGAGGGGATGAAGCTTATACCCACCACGCTGCTTCGATGGGAGTTTGTGGACCTAAAGGTCAGTAGCCGTTGGTGAGTGGAGGCTACGCATGTCCTTGACTAGAGCTTTTATGTAGATAAAATTGGTAGACCGAGCTTGTTTTACTATTTACCACCAGGTGGGATATCTGGTAGTTACCATTACCTGATGTTAAGTAGAAGTAGTAGTTTTGACCTCCGTGGCGCAGTGGTATGCGTGGTGGATTCATAAGACAGGTCCTGGGTTCGATTCCCGGTGGGGCAGATTGGGATTTTTCTTAATTTGTCTTGGTCTGGCTGGTGGGACGCTTTCGCCGTGGCTAGTTACCACCCGACAAGTTACTACGTATTGCCAAGCAACTTAGCGTTCCGGTACGATGTCGTGTAGAAACCGATAGGAGTGTGGATTTCATCCTACTCCTAACAAGTTAGCCCGCTTCCATCTTAGATTGCATCATCACTTAACATCAGGTGTGCTAGCAGCCAAGGGCCAACTTGTAGTCAAAAAAAAAATGCTATCATCTGTAAACAGAGTTACACTTCGCAAGGTATGCAAAAAATACCACCTACAAAGTCTTCCCTGTGCCCATCAGCCCGAGATGTTAAGTCTTGTGTGCCTGTAAACTCTGACAACTATGCTTTCACATTGCAACACAGCGTTGTTGCTGGATGACAGAAATGAGCAAAGTGGGATTACTTCCCCGAGCAAGCTTAGTCAAAATAAGCTCTACCACTACGGTAAAAGGATAGTGTATCTCTCGAGAAAGCATATCCAGGGGTGGTTGAATAAAAGTTGAGAATGTTTATATAGATATACTTATATCTATTACACTATATTTATCTAAGACAAAATGGAATGAAAATAAATAATATTAACAATAATAAAATTGTTGGATTAAGATTTGGCGCCGACCTGAGGTTTCTTTAGCTCGCTTTGAAATATTTTATTGCAAACCGTACTGAAAATTTAAAAAAAAATAACTTTAATACAGGTGAATGGACTGTGTGACCGATTATAACTTGTACTATAGGGAAACCTTCAAATATCAAACATCGCAATCGCTCGTTAGCTAACAGCATATATGTTTTAGGCTATTTTTTTTTTATTGAGTAAAATTTATATTTCTAGAAATGTACAGAGAATCAGAGAAATTACAACAAAATATTAAATCTAGTTTTAACTCAATTTACTATGAAACTATCTTTACAGCGTAGAAGAAAAGTAGAATTATTATGTAAATAGAGTTTCAAATAGAAAATCACAAAATCTATCTCGCAACATAACATTAAGTTTAAGCTAATATAGAATAATACAATAGTAATTTATATTTTCATAAAAGCAGACAGGATTCTACATTCGGAAAAGCAATGTGTATTCTATACTACAAAATTTGTGAAAATATGCTTTGAAACTAAACACAATATAGAATATTAATGGATTAATAATTTAGAAAATAGTTTCCCTAAATTTAATGCTTACTTGAACTTTTAACTATATTACAAAATCATATTTTAGCAGCACTGTTCCATGTCGGTGGTGCTTCTAATAGTCTATGAGATTAACCGGTCAAACCTTTTTCATTAGCTAAAATAACCAGTGAAATAATCTCTAAAGAAAAATATTTGTATACTGAAAACCTCAAGAGTTGTCAACCTTAACTGTTCCATAACTGCCATGGAAAAAAACAATATTTTATTTAAAAAAAAAATTATACTATGTTATAGAATGATGAACTCTGAGCGACACGTGAGGTATAAGCGAACATTTTTAATTAACACTAAAAGTAACATTTAATTTACTAGTGCAAGATATCGTCGCCAAAAAAGGGAACAAAATACATTAAAGTAGAAAAGATTTCGCTCATTTACAACCATCGCAACATAATTAAGAAAAGAAAACATTCCGTATAAATCAAAGTAGGGAGTATAGTAAATTTTGCTATACATCGATTATTTTTATATCCATTTTTTGCTTTTTGTCGTATAAAACGATCAGTGTAAAACGAATTCTTGTCATCTTCATTGGAGTGGAAGAGCCCCAGTCTGGTTCTACGGGCCCGATAAAACCCGCGAGCTCTGTAAAGATTCTCCTCCTACTCAAATATATCATCGCTTATGTTTTATTTGACTTTAATTTTATCTAAAACTTATACATAGAAATTACTTACAATCCTTGAAAATTATAGGTATAGGATGTGGGAAATTATTAAAGTCGTATAATTATTTAATTAATTTATAATAATTATGTTTTTAGTTGTCACTAGCGGATGCCAGCGACATCGTCCTCGTGGAATAAAAATGAATATAATCACTATAATAAACATAGTCTAAGTTACTTATAACAATAGTAAATAAGGTTCTTAAAGTTGCGTCTAAATAGGTCCAGTCGTTTCAGAGACTAGCCGGAACAAATTTTTGTAAAGATATTTTGATTTGAATATTTGAATTAACAATCTTCAAAATTTACTTTCAACACCTATATAAGGCCGTGGAAAGTTACCACCCTATCAACAAAGACGTACCGCAAAGCAATTTAGCGTTCCGGTACGATGTTGTGGAGAAACCGATTATGGTTGGGATTTTATCCTACTCTAAAGTAAGTCCGCTTGACTAGGCTAGGCTAACTTGTAGTGAATAATAAAAGATAATTCTGAGTTTGGTTCAGCGCGTTCTGGTGCGAAGCGGCGGCGAGGCGCTGTGCGCGGTGTGTCGGCGCGCGGAGCCCGCTCGGGGCTGGGGGGCGCGTCAGACGGCCGCCTACGTGCGACCCGGCGGACGTCTGTCACAGCGGTCGGGCCCCGCGCCCGCCGCGCTCGCGCGCGACACCTGCTCCTTGACTACTCGGTGAGTACTGACCACAAAAAATATGACACGTTCTACCAACACTGTTTCACACTAAACTTGCATGGTTTGACGCGTTCCCGCGCTTATTTCGTCTAACACGTAATATGCTGTATTTCGGTATCTTAGACACTCGCGTAAGCCATATTAACCATAGTCGAAACTTCGGGTCCCTTTTTAAAGAATATTGTGTCTATAAAATATCGCGAGATTTGGTATAGTAAAATTTTATGTGGTGTCAAAAGTGTAAAAAGTTAAAAATGTTACATTTAGAAATGAGTTGGTGATCGTTAAATAAGAGAAATGGCTTGTTTGTCTTGTTAAACATAAAAAAAGAGGCCAAATGCGAGTCGGACTCACGCACCGAGGGTGCACAAACCTATAGGTAGGTAGGATGATAGAGATACAGCTTAAAGGTATTATAGACATGACTATTTGATATGAATTTAAAAATTAATACATCTAAGCGTTCATAAGGAAAGGGATAGTGTCTTTAAAATTATTAAAAATATTTTTATTATATGATGTAACTAAAAATTTACGGATTTCAAAACTTCTAGATTATCTTTGTTATAAGTTACATAAATTTTATTCTGAGTTCACGGATTTTGATTCTCTTGCGATTGTTAAAAACCACCAACGGCATCTTTTGATTGCATTAGCTCAGAAGCTTGATTTTTTTACAGTATTAAGGGACTGTACACATAAATATTTAATATAAATTATAGTTTGATACCTCCACGCGTTCCTAAGAAAAAATGTCTTGACAGACAGACAGACAAACATATAGACGGACGCACAATAAAAAGATCCTATAAGCGATCCTTTTTTTGTTTTCGAGGGACTGAAACGTAAAAAAATGGTTTAACCGATTGATTGGAACGAAGTTCCTTATCGCGCGTTGTGAAAGGGGGCTAGACGGAAAAAATTCGTACGAAAAGTTGTCACGACAATTTTTGATCAAAGTTTTTCTCTGGTGTTTCGGTGTACAACAACAAACGCGTGTGTGGTACGCGTCTGTGTCTCCCCCCGCGAATACGCGACTACAAACTACTACTTATTACTTAAAACAAAAAAATGGTTTAACCGATTTTTTATTATTTTCTGGGTGATTTATAAGAATAGAGAATATAAAAACTTTTACGTAAAATGTAAATAAGCGGCTTAATATATAAGATCTGTTAAGCAAAACATTCAGGGACCAAATAAATATTTACAGCAATTTTCCACAAAATCCTTAATTACATTAAATTAATTAGGTCAAATTTCAACCAAAGTTCTTCGCAATAAATTGTTTGGAAATTGGTATGAAACACAGTTTCACACTTTCGAAAACATATTCACTTATTAACACAAGTTTACAACAATTTTTGAATTTTGTAAAGTCAAGCGGTCAAACTGTCGTTTACATCTCATATACAACATATGAGATGTTCTCTAAATTTTACCGACTGTAGTGTATCAGGTCTCGAGTAGGAGGTATTATTTATTACCGATTTAATATTTTTAAAGTTTCATACCTCGAAAAGAAAAACGAAACCTTTATAGAATCAATTTGTTCGTTCATCTTACAATCATCTGCAATAAATATGTACTTAGTACATAGAAGATAGAAGGATAAATAAAAATCCTTACTGTCAGGATTTTTATTCCTTCCCGCAGTTAAAGGTTATAAAAAGATCTTTGAAAATTGTGAGAATTAAGGTTTAGTGTTCGAAACGACAGAAAAGACATCTCTCATCAGATCATCTCTCTGGCAATCCGGGCACTTAGAAGCACTTGCCCGGATTGCCAGAGAGACGCGGGTTCTAAACCCGTCGGTTCCGCAATTTTTGACATTATGTTTATTCTTAAATATAAATTATCCCTAAAGTGTGGATAACACTTTTCAATAAAAACTAAAAAAAGGACAGAAAAGATATGAATAGAATAATTCATCTAAAAATCTGACAACGTTTCTGCTTACGAGAGATAAATAAGTATAGGGACAATACTCGTGCGCATACGCATGCCGGGCCTCTGTGTACATTAATTTTTTAAATAAAAGTATAGATACATATTTGGATGAAGAATATATTGCAATAATAATAGGATATTAAAAAGTTATAAATTTTTCGTCATTATTATAAAGGTAGGGGTAGGGAAGAAGAAGAAGAAAGGTAGGGTGTTCAAAGCCTTTTGCCTTCTTGCATTGAGCAATTTTTAACAAAAATATGTTACCAAGTATCCCGAACGTTATCCAGTGAGCTGAGTTCGCTACTAATGTTAAATTAAAACTATCCTTATTTCGACGACCTCCGTGGCGCAGTGGTATGCGCGGTGGATTTATAAGACGGAGGTCCTGGGTTCGATTCCCGGCAGGGCAGATTGAGATTTTTCTTAATTTGTCTTGGTCTGGCTGGTGGGAGGCTTTCGCCGTAGTTACCACCCTACCGACAAAGACGTATCGCCAAGCGATTTAGAGTTCCGGTACGATGTCGTGTAGAAACCGAAAGGGGTGTGGATTTTCGTCCCACTCCTAACAAGTTAGCCCGCTTCCATCTTAGACTGCATCATCATTTAACATCAGGTGTGATAGCAGTCAAGGACCAACTTGTAGTCGATAAAAAAAAATCCCCGAAAAAAGAATATTGATAAACAATAAGAAAATAGTAATATGTATCTATATGTATAAATTTCCAAGAAGCCGAAAATTAACATGAACTTTTGCGTTACCAGTATAATAAAATTGTGAAAAATTCCCATTTATCTCATGTACAAAAAATTTCATGAGGGTCGGAGTTCACGTAAATGTGTTTTAATAAACTTTAGGATGGGAATTTTTCTAGCAAAATGGTTAGTTTCCGACAAATACTTTAGACAAAAATTTTATATTATACAGAACACAAAAAATCTTTGTTTAAATTTCTTGAAATTAGTGTCTACTTTTTAAAATAACAAATGGACAAGTACGAGACGGATTCACGGAGAGTTATGTACCAACTTGTAGGTTCAAGTTTTTCTATGTGATTAAGTATTTGATAATAAGTTTCAACATAATATCTCTACGCGTTTATGAGGAATAAGTAATAAAATTATGATTATTAAAAAAACTACTTACTAGATCAAACCAATTTTCGTTGTTTCGGAAGTTTGTATGATAATGTATTGTTTGAAATCATATTTGTTTTTTGTTCTCTTATTTTGAAATTTACATGGGGGGAGGGACACACATTTTACTACTTTGGAAGTCACGCAAACTATTCAGTTGAAAAAAATTAAATAAGACATTAAGAAATGTATTACATATTACCTTTTCAAAGATCACCACCTTCATGGTTCCGTGTCATGCCTCAGGGTTAAAGAGTTTTACAAGAGTTATAATCCAGACCTCTCTTTTACCATATCGTTTACGCATCGCAACCATGAGAATAACATTCATAATTGTATGTTTTACGGTGGAGAATTAGGCAAAAGCGACCTAGACATTTGGATCCCACCATGGTAAAGCTATGGATCATTTTTGGCACTGACGTTCAAGTCGAAACTAATCAACGATAGCGTCGCTACAAACATAACGTCTTAAGTATCATAGTTGAATACAAAATCGAAGTTCAATGTAACATATGCGATAGCAAGATCATCCAATACGTTATAAGGTATCTCAATGCTCCCTGCGGCAAGTTTCATTGTGTTAACAATGAAAATATGCTTATACAAAGTTTTGATAGACCCGTTTACGAGCCTAATAAATATATTCATATTCTTGTTGTGTAATTACAACCACTGCCAAAGATGCTTTTATACTTTAAGTTTCAGAGCTAAACATATCTCTTAATTATGTAAATAATATGAGGATTTTTTTAAAAAGGATAGTATATAGTAGTCGAATATTTTTTGATTATCCCCACTTTATCTCCAGTTTATTTTTTTTTTGGTAAAAAATCAAATCTTTAATAAATAGTAGAACTCTTTGTACCGAAATTTGTCTGAAATCTGAGGTATTACACCTTTGCGCCTTTGAGACCAAGTTAAGCTGTCGGTGCCAATCTAACTATTATTAACATTTATAAGGTGGAAAGGTTACAATTGGAGTAGTAGTGGGTCTAAGTTCCAAATGTCCTGTTCATTAAAGAGTTAGATCCTTATGAAAACTCTTAAAAATAATCTGATACAGAGGACTGTAAAATTTCGCTAACTACATTTGTAAAATGTGTTATTGGCAAAACCTGGGCTTCTATCTAACTGCTTGCTATATGTTTGTCTTCAATGTATACTTCCGAATATATTACGCAGTAATTTGTCTATATATATTTATTTATCTCAGAATTGGTAAAAAACCATAAATCTCACAAGTTTTACTAATTTTTATCCGGACCCTTTTAAAAACATTCAAAATGACTCAAGATCAAAATTACGCAGGTCCCGCTGACTTGGCTTGTCTATTTTGACAGTGTATGTCATTGTCAAAATATCAATAGTCAATCACATACTGACATTAACGTTCCGTAATAATACAAATATGGTTAGAAAGATTTCTTATTATATAGTATTTTCTTAAAAAATAATTCTAATCTGAAATGAACCTCAAAACAACAAGCCACTATCAGAACAGGCTGTTAGTATTGTAGACTCATAACGAGCCAGATAAATCGTGCGGCCAATAAATCCAATAAATTCAATAAACACAATAAATATCTGGTGTCCGAAACACAAACATTTGTCGGCGCTGGGCCCGGTCACCTGGCGCCGCTCGCTCGTAAAACTGATTTATCGTCGGATCAATTTGTGCGTACGTACGGAGCTCTGCGTAATTGTGTACACAACCGCGCTACTACTACTAGCTATTTGCTATTTCGTTCGTTGTCAGTCAATGAAAGCCACCGAACTAAACATAATCAATTATAAGCCAATGAAAGCAGCTCACAGCTGTGCCAGGCCTATTCTTTTTTGGAAAGAGGATATGTAACTACTTATTAAACTACACACTTCGATGTGTGTAGTGCTTGCTTAGCGTGTGTTATTGTTTTTATTAACCAACTTAAAAAAAGGAGGTTTCTTTTCAACCCGTATGTATGTATGTAATATTTCCAGTTTTCGCATATGTCAGACTATAGACTGAACAAACGTCAGCGTCTAAACAAATGTGCCAAATTTCAAAAGTGTATGTATGAATGTATTTAAGTTTGTGTTCACATATCTCCGATTCCGATTAACGTAATTCTTTTTTTGTTATACCAGGTATTGTTCAATTTAGGGTACACTGCAAGTTATTTCAGTTCAGTGGTTTTTGAGATTGGGAATTTTTATTTTTTTATATTTTTGTTTGAATATCTCCGGAACTCCAAGTTCGATTTAAGTAATAATTTTTTTGTTGTACTAAGAATTGTTCAACTTAGGGAATACTGCAAGTTTCATTGAAATCGGTTTAGTAGTTTTTGAGACAGGTATTTTTTATGCATGACCACGCATAACTTTTCACAGAATAGTCCGATTAATAGAAATTTTTTTATTAGAAAAGTTAAACTTCCAAAATGGTCACATAGTCATCACGTTAGCATCTGATTATGGATTTTGCTTAAATCGAAGGAACTCTTCCGATTTCATAGGCGTATTTGCAGCGATATCGGTAGTTTATAAGTGATGAATATTGGTAATCATAGTTTAGAACGAGTAGGTTTTACGTGTGTTCGTTGTCGCTAAACCACTAAAATATATGAAAAAAAAAATTAAACCGACTCCAAAACGCACTAAAAAGTAAAAAATATTTGCGTTGTTTAGTTACCTATTTTAATTTACTTAACCATATCTATGAAGTCAGTGCCACCTGTAAGCTTTCTAATTTAAAGACGATGTTTCATATATTCACACAAACTTGTTACTTTGTTGAATAAACGTTCCTTAAACTTGGATGACACTGAGTTTATTGCAATTTTTCCACCTTCTTGATAACCTTGCTTATCATTCTTGAGATTGAATAATAAAGTGGGGAAAAAAATCAAAGTTACAAAAGTTCCTATCATATCTCAGTAAGTCCATGATAATTCCTTGCTTTATGCGCAAGCCTCAAAGGGATCCGAGAAAGCCTTTTAGGTAAAGACGTCTCTTTATATTTAAAGTGGAGTCGGGGTCATTTATACTGACGTTAAAAAGAATTGTTACTTACGGGATTTATGAGTACTTTTATTAACATTAACTTTTTTACAGTTCTTTTTATTCAATGAATTGATTTAAATCTGTATTCAAATGTGAAATATTTGTTAAGGTATATATTGTGTAATTTCTTTTTACTTGTCACCTTAGCTTCCACATAGTAATATAATATGGGAGAGGAAAATAATTTTGATAAAGCAAAGTCTGACAGTGTCAGCCGTTAGGAAGTATGCACGGCTTGTTAGCAACATGATACGATCATACAGTCATGTACATGAGACTATGTCGACAAGTAACAAACATATTGAGAAACATTCGCGCTTAGTGAAATATATTAAGAGCTGCTTGTAATATAATCAAAGTCTTCTGATAGTCCTCTTTTCCCAAGAATTTCAAAAACTAATTTTCGAGTGTTTTAACTAATGTGGTAATCTGTTTAAAATCACTGTTATTCAAAAATTGATTGACTGTTTTATATTAGTACGTTTTACATTGCAACTTAATCTAGTGATATAGTCATGCAATCATAAAATATCATACAAGTTTGGTAACTTCCTTTTCTAAAAATCGACCGTGTGGGGTGCGGCAATGGTGACTACTTATAAATATACTATGCCAGAAAACATGAAAAATAGAAAAATTTCGTTTTCGCTGTCGCCTGAAAAGGTGGAACGTCACTAACAACGGAGGGCGCCTTCTAACACAAGGTGGACTATATTTTGTGAGGACGCAAAAAAGTTGAACAGTAACACCCGTCCGAGCATATTAGATACTGATATGCTGTCCTCTTCCATCGTACTTACTTGCTACTGAGGAGTGAGTGAAACAGCACACTAGTTTGACCCCCAAAATAGGTCAAGTTCAGAAGACATATGGAGGCTAAATTAATCTCCTTAAGTTTGACAATAAATTGAGTTCTAACGGCCCTGATTTTACTTTCGCTAAGTGTATAACAATTTATTAATGTTTAACGAAATCTTAATTTGGTTAACATAAAGTTAAAAACAATATAATTAAGAGTTTCAAGCCGCCGCAAAATTCTGATTTTGATTAAGAATAATATTTTTCTTGTTTTATATGCCTAAGTAACGAAACGTAAGGAAAATACAAAACTTTCTAATAATTTTATTATCAGAGCAACATTACCAAACTTATTTTCTAACAACAAATCTTTATATTTCGGGTATCGTCCAGTATATCACATTTCGCTTAGTTACAGTTAGTAATCTTAGTTCAGTTTTATTATAGTAATATAATATAATAAGTATGATACAACAGTTATGGGCTAAATGAGATCGGAAAGCACTCTACTTAGTAGAGTCAGCTATTTCAAATCTTATTGAAACTTATCACTACAACATATTATTTTATAACTGTTATAATTATGAAATGTTGAATGCATAATATAAAAGCAGTTTCTAAGTATTTTTTAATTAATAAATTCATGAAACATATTGCAAACATGACATAACACAAGTTTTCAACAACTGAATTCCTTAACGTAAAGATCAATTTATCCTAACACACTGTAATCAATTTCGCATAATATAAGGTTTACATCCACGGCTAGACGCCGGAGCTAAATCCAGGAGGTATTTTAGAGGTTCAATCACTCGGACTGTACTGTGTCATGTCCATTTTCAAAAAAGACATTTCGCTTTTTTGGAATCAAAAAGGAATTATTGTAATAGTAGTGGTGCCCCGCGGTTCTTCCCTTCGTAGATCCTTTCCCTCTGAGATTATCGAGATGCCAAACAGTTTATACGCAATTACCGGCTATAAATTTCATCCATATTTTTTTAATTAATCTAGAGTAATAAAGTTTAAAACGTTAAACTTTCCAAAGTTATGCATATTCTATATTAGTTAGATATCTATACTAATAACACAAAGCTGAAAAATTCGTTTGTTTGAACGCGATAATCTAATCAACTACTGGTGGTATTTTTGTCGGATAATCCAAAAAAAATTCCTTGCATTCGATTGTCATTCGATTGTCTAAAGATATGGATAATATTCTTTTATGAAAAAAATTTATTCTATATTTTGCTTTATCACCTAATCATTCCTCTTATTTTTCACCTAAAAGTATTAGTAGATCCATGATTGTTTGATCTAAATCTAATAGATCATAGATCCATGGGTTCCTAGATTATACTTTTCCATATCAATATTCATAATGTTCCATTGTTGAAGGTTAAATTTAATTGTAGAAACTTGCTTAAAAGATGAGAATGATAAGCCTTTTATATTTTTATGACCGAAAAATATGTTTCAATTTGGGTCACATCGCCCCCCTACTAAGTGCTAGTCAGGATTATCGCCCCCCTGTGATAAAGCAATTATAGCTTACGGCGAGTAGCGACAGTCTGCGGAAAAGTTGGGGCAAATTGCTATTTGAGTCCGAACAAGTTTTATTGGTTTTTCTACCTGGGAAGTTCGCGACGACGCAGTTACTTTAAGACAATTATTAATGTGCAGTCGGGTGATTTAAATAGATTTGATATTTTTTGTTAGGTTTTCTTAAACTTAGCGGCGTTAAGTTATATTAATCGCAGTAGCATTCATTGTGAGCGAGTTTATGCTCGGAAGTATTTTGAATATCATTATAACATATAGTTGTAAGTAACTTATCTGTTTTTGTTCACTGAACATACTCGTAGGCCATTTCTATTATTAATTGTACTTGTTATTTATTTAGCAAATGCAATTTGATATCATCCGATCTATATATTTTAATGCCAATTTCTTCCTGTCCCACAGCTGGCTCCGCTCCACAAATACGTATTTAATCATCACAACGATTCGTACACGCAGGGCGTAATTATTATACAGATCGATAAACTTTCCAAATTAATATATTAACTTTCAAAAATTCCAAGGCGCTTTATTGGTTCTTTGTATTTAATTAAAACTATGATTATGGTATGCTTTCCAGGGATATAGTTTGATAAGTTCTACACGATCGATTTTGTCTTCAAGAAGTTACAATTAAATCTACTATTTCTATTAAATCTACTGCTACAGTAAATAAACTTGTTATATTTTAGTAAAAATAATAAAACTCACCACTTCAACGACGGAGTTGTTCAGGAAAAAGTAAATAAAAATGTCATTTCAAGTTTGTAGAAAAATATTATAATTATTGCAATAAACGTTTTAAAACACTTTAGAAGAGAACCAATTCGTTGAATTTCTCCTTCACAGTCCGTTCAAAGGAGCTTATACGTAAAAGCCTACTTTGATAAGCTGCTTTCGAGTTTCCCGCCTCATCCTTTCTCTTATTATTTTGCGTTGAAAATATTATTTTGTATAACTACATTGTATTTTACAAACAGAGAATTAAACTCTATAGTGAGTCAAATACAAAAAAAAATTTAATGTAGTTTTGGTATTGTTGATAGCATGAATCTATGAAAATAAGTTTCCACATTGCCATTAAGTGATCTTAGAATTCATGTTTTTACTGATTTTTTTTATCGACTACAAGTTGGCCCTTGACTACTATCACACCTGATGTTAAGTTATGATGCAGTCTAAGATGAAAGCGGGCTAACTTGTTAGGAGTGGGACGAAAATCCACACCCGTTTCGGTTTCTACACGACATCGTACCGGAACGCTGAATCACTTGGCGATACGTCTTTGTCGGCAGGGTGGTAACTAGCCAGGGCAAAAGCCTCCCACCAGCCAAACTGCTAACTGATAACTGATCACTAAAAATAATTATTTATTTACTTAGGTACATGAGTTGAAATAAAATATAAATACTATATAGAAATAGACTAAACTTACATAGGTACGAAAATTATATCTAAAAAACAAAATAATTAAATTTGCTAACTATAAACAGAATTCGAAATTTTGCCCTTTTCATTGCGTGCCCATCACGCAGGCAGCATTTCCGCGCTGAATTGCGATAGATATTCGTTGCACGAGAAAACTACCTGCCCGAGGGTCCCCTGTTACCTCCCTTAAGCGCCTGCTTAACTCCTTATGGAGCAACTGAGTGCTTCTGTCCCATGGACCCAGTGTCTCGACCCCAAAAGGAATGAACTTATAGTGAGTGCCGAGACAATTGTATTTTAATCTTTTGATGCTCTTTGCCGCCGCCCCGGCACGTCCAGAGGTCAAATGAACGTAGGACGCCGCTGAGGTATCGGTACATGTCACGTCCCATACCAGCGCACGCCCCATTCTCCAGGGAATCAATGACATCCCGTCAGGGCGTATGTCATCGTCGCGCACGATGTGGGGCTCCAGAACTGCGGGAACATTAGTATTGACGAGTGCTCTTTTCAGGATGTCATTAAATGCGGAATGACAGGAAAAGCGGCCGGCGGCCCAAGGAGCAGGCGAGTCCGTGGTGGCCGAAGCGGTCTACGCGGGAAAATGTTTTTATTTTATGTCATGAGCATCACAAACTACAAAATCATTTTTTCTCAGTAGTGAATGTATCGTATGTATTATAATTGTTTTGTGCGGATAAACATTATATTGCTACAAGAAACTTTGACACTCGTAGCTGGTTGCTACGCCGTAGACCGCGAGCGCGGGCCGTAGCAATAACACCATTTATCTCTTATTACATCTCCATTCGTTCGAGTATATACTTCACATGTAATATTTATTATAACTTTTTCGTAGTATATATATTTACTTGTCTTACTTGTTATAGTTATCTGTACGTGTTTGAGGATTTTTAAAATGTTGTTGTCGTATATCAACTTCTATGATTGAATTGAGAGAGTTGAAAAATATTAATTTATTTCACCAATAGGAAGCTACGTATTGTGGAGTGTCACAGGTTATAAAAATTTTCACAATTAATTACGAATCTATACCTTAATTTGAATTATGTAATAAAAATTGGTTGTCTGTAAAGTCGGTTTACTGACGATAGTTGAACGTGACAACGTCTTAAGAAAATACTGATGGAATGGTAGCATTTAATTGGTTATTAAAATTTTTAATTTAAGTATATTTTTATTAATATTAATTTAAATTAATAAAATAATTGATTTTGATTTTATATTTAAAATTTATAATAAATATATTAATTTTTAATTTAAAATTAATATATTTAATAGACGCATGTCGAACGCTGCCGAACGCAAAGGCCGATTGTGCTTCTTTGTCGCTCGTTCCGCGCTCTCGCTTGCACTTCAAGCCTTACATGGAACGCCTCAAAGCGAGGTAACGCCGCATGAGTCATGTTTTTTCGTGCGTGCAGCCGGCTCTATCGAATTATAAGACGTTGTCACGTCAATATTAAAATACGTATTGAAATTTGTAAAAAAGTCTGCAATAGCATATGCCTATCACCTACGGATAACTCGCAATAACTGTTTTTGTTTAAATTGTGAATTAAAAATAATTAATTTTGTGAAGCTTTTTTGGCCCATATGGCAGTGATTTAAATCTTTATAAATATGTTTGTTAGAACGGAAATTCAATATAGAATATTTGTGTCTCTTACTCTATACAGTTTAAATAAATATCTTCGTAGATATTAGCAAATTAAAAACGTGCGGTACGCACCGCCCCGGCCGTTGCGTGGCGATATAGGTTTTATTGTTCTACTAAATTTACTAATTTCTTCAATAGGTTTTCTAGGTATTTCCTACTCAACTTTTTTAGCTAAAGTAATAAGGACCACCGTTTGATTATTTGAAGTAATCGTATTGTTGTAATGAAATAACGTCAAAATGCCTAAAAAAAATCTCAACTTTCTAGATATACATTTCAGACAAGAGCGGGCACTGTACGCCGAATAGGAAAGACTTCTTTAGAACATGCACGCCGTCTTGAGAATGAAAGAACATATATATAGCAAGCATCTGCTAGAAATTATAGCACCAAAAGATCTCCGTGACTAGCAAGCCACAGACAGAATATGTCGGACATACGTAATAGGGAATCTAGCACCGAACGTTCTCAGCGGCTTATCACCAATGAGCTATTACCTCTGCAGGACGTGTGAGAGAGTCTATCACTGAAAGGTCTCAACGACTGGCTAACCACAGACTGAATATGTCAAACATGCGTAATTCGGAATCTACCAACGAACGTTCGTAGCGGTTTGCTTGCGGCAAAGAGATATAGCTCTGCAGGGCGTGTAAGAGAGACTAGCACTGAAAGGTCTCAGCGACTGGTTAACTGCAGATTGAAATTTCGAACCTATGTTGTAGGGAATCTTGCACAGTACGTTCACAGTGGCTTGCCAGCCTAAGCCCTATTACCTCTGCACGACGTGTGAGAGAATCTAGCACTAAAAGAACTCAGCGACTGGCGAACCACAGGCTGAATATGTCGAACATACGTAATAGGGAATCTAGCAGCGAACGGTCGCAGCGGCTTGCCAGCCTAAGAGCTATTATCTTCCGGAGCGGCTTGCCAGTAAAGAGCTATAACCTCTAACCTCTGTGAGAGGTGTGAGTGAGTCCAGCACTGAAAGTTCTCAGCGATTGGCTAACCACATACATAATACGTCGAACATACGTGATAGGGAATCTAGCACCGAACGTTCACAGTGGCTTGCCAGCCAAAGAGCAAATACATCTATTAGACTTGCTTAACATAGTTTTTATTTATCCCGAACTTTCTACCTGATGTATTTATTACGCGGGACAAACGGGCCAGGACAAAAATATTTCTAACGCGAAACGGAGTCCGCGGGCACTGCTAGTATAACATAAAATGGTTATTAATTTTCAATCTAAGCTCCCATTTAGTAACTTAAACAATGCCTGAATGCCTTCTAAGCCAGCTAATCGTCGCAGCTGCATATTTTAAATAGTCTATCACAAAGACGCAGCCGTTCATACCAAAATAGTCTGTATTACTGTTGGTTTAAGTTCTATTATTCCCGAACAGAGTGTGAAGGATTCGCCATTTTCGCTACAAGACGTGTTTCCCATCTCCAATGGCCGCCCTAAGATAATGAACTCTTTTGTCGATAGTAAAAAATTCTTTACACAATAATATTCTCAGCAATGGTGTTTTTCGCGGACTGTGATTCAGAATAAAAATTCATCGACTTATAAGGTATCTATATCATTATTTGTCATTCAACTTTGAATATATACTTTAAAGATATGGGGGTGAAACAGATAAAAGAAATTTCTTTTAAATTAGCTAATAATTTTTTTTATTTATTTTCTGCGAAACATCGATTAATCCACGTGAGTTTTAATTACTTTCATGGAGGATGTTCTAATTAGTTTAATGCTGGAGACGAAGAAGAATTGGGAGCATATAAGAAATAATTTAGAAAGCATTACGAAAATTAAGATGAAAGATCCAGACACGAATAGAACAGACAAGGATGCTGATGATAGGTCAAAAACAGCTTGTACACTAGTGCCGCAGAGGCACTAAAGGTCTTTACCCGGTAAGAGTTTTTTATTCGGCACTGTCCAACGAGAATATACATGATGATTTTCTCATAGGGTGGTAACAAAAAAAAGGAATGAGGATATCCATACTTCATACTAACATTGATCGGCGTTAGTATTGATTGCTGTTTAACTTCGAAAAATCACATACACCGTGTATTTGTCTGAGGCATTATAGCACTCAAACTCAAAGGTTTTTTTAATATGAAAGCTTGTTTTCTGACGGTTGATCTTAGCTGCGTTTGATGAAAATGGGTTCAAAGTAGGCGTCGATACGAAATGACAGATTATATATTTGTTCAACAACTTCCTCAATATGGATAATAAATGATAGGGTGTAATGAGTAGATTACAATACATTATGAAAAGTTTCAATCCCAAGATGGCCGCCACGAAAAATGGCGAATAAGAATTTTGAAGAAATTTTGTTTTTTGAATTTTCAATTTAATCTTGTACAAGGACGTTGTCATGTATTAACGAACTGTCTCTTCGTGATCGAAGCTATACCTTGATCATCTATTATAAGAATAATGTGTTGTACTGTTCTCTATGAAACTACTAAATGAATTTAATATATAAGTTTGATAATTCTCGCTTGTGCAGGTAAACGCGTGACCGCGATGTTTCGGGCGTGCGAGCAATAAGCCGCCCCGCCTGCCTACCGCCTGCCTCGCCGCACGGGGCCGAGACATGATGGCCACTTTTAAAGGTACGTATGAACTCTGTATACAGGATGTTTCCCTAAGATGTCTTATATTACAATAGTGAAAGATTGGAGGTTACTATTGTATGTTAGGTGTAAAGATTGTGTGTATATTACGCCACAACTGTTGAGACGATTGGACTGAAATTTAGAAAGGAGTTAGATTATCTCTGGTATAAAATGTCGACTACTTTTGAATCCGATAATTCGACGATAACGGGAACCATGCGGTGAAATCACTAGAATTTACTGATATAATAAAAAAGATTACACCTAGGTTATTTAAATAGGTGTGTTGAAGATTTTCGAAAAATATTTTATAATTTAATGAGCCTCCTAATATATGTCCACGTGTATCACTTTCTATGAGTTCAGTCTCGCTATTCTAACTAGACTAATTACAGTTGTCTGTCTTGTTTGATGAGCGGGTTATCCAGTATTACAGGTTTTCATTTAGCAAACAGGTCCTTAATACTACTAGTTGTAGTTTTTAGCTACTTTGACTACACTGCTATGGCTGTACATTAAAGTAACATTTAAATTGTGAAAAAGTTTCAATATACATCCTGTACACTCAAGATTTCCTAACGAGTTTCTTGCCCCGGTTAATATGGTAAGAAGAATGCATGTCTGAGAAAAGTAATTTGAACACAGCATTCTCTGTTATTGTATGTGTGGAGAATAAACGTAAAGGTGTACGTCCACTAAACATCCTGCGAAAAATGGTGATACTCAATGTGAAACATTGAGTTTGTATACAATATAGCATTGTAAAACTATCCCCTTATTTAATTGCAAGAAACATACTCGTAGCTGCATTTCGGTTATCGGAGTAATTACAGCAAAGACTTCGTCTCACGTTGATAGAATTAGGGCAACACTTTGTAGGTTATGTCCCATGCATGCTGTGTGTTCTGTTTTTATAAGGCGATGAATTTAACACAAGTGGAACATTTACTTGGTCTATCTATTAAGACTACAAGAAAAGTTAGACGTACTGAAACAGTAGGTAAATTCTAGGTAAATCTAAATAAACCTACTGTATAAAGCTGACACAAATACGTGCCTGCAAGACATTTAGGGTTACAATAAATTACTAATATTATAAAGTAACTATGTCCGTTTGTTACTCAAACATATCTAGGAATAGATTTAAATTAAATTTGTAAGAGAAGGCCCGGATAAGACGTGGTCTACTTTTTGTCAAACTATCAGAAAACGGAATTTTTCGCAGGGAGAGTGGTGGGCTACATTAATGGGTCAGCCTTAAAGCGCACAGAGGTTAAGCCATAAAAATTAAATTTCACTATTTGGTTTCGTAGAAGCAAACCTTAAGTATGGCAGTGAAAAAGAAAGAGGTTAAACTAGATTGCAGCCGTTACTTACGGCGTAGTTATATCTGGCCATCTTACTTTATGACGTTGCGTTATTAAATAAAGCAGTCGCGAGAGCAGTCTTTTTATATTAAACCAGCTCTTGTTTATGATTATCGGATTTAATAGTTAAATGTGTGGTGTTTTTAACAAAAACTTATTCATTCAGTTGCTAGCATATTCAACAACTTTGACTTTTCCTATGCTGTTGATATTTTTTTATACATTTGCATGCCCTGTTAAGTATGGCTCTGTTTATATGCGATCCATATATACCACGTATCACCTATGGCCTATCTTAGTATTCCATTGAAATTTAATAAGGCAGCAAACCAGTCTAAAAGCAAGGCGCGCCGCTTTATAGCTAGGGGGTTGCAGAACTTTTACAGAACACTTTATAGCTATTATCTTCATCTTTTTATAATTTAGAATAGTTGATAGTTACTCAAATAGCTAGGGACCGATATATGAGACATTTACTCTTCCCAGCTGCCAAGTGCATCTATTTTGCTGAAAGAGAAAAATCATCGAAAAAAGAAAATAATAAAAAAATAAAAATAATGGATGACATCGGTTCGAAACAAACATTGTGAATTTTAGTGGGAGTACAAACTGTAATGATATTAGGGAGTCGGACTCCATTAGTACAATCCCAGACAAAACGACAGCAGAGCAGCGTCCGTCGGCCCAGGCTTTGATGCGAGTAACTCACTTAACTGATTACTTTATCACATTACGATTGTCTGATGCATCGAACTTTATTCTTCTATTTTTTACACGTTACTGCAATTATTTGACAAAACGAGAGTTAAAATAATTGCATTGCACAATTGGGTTATTTTTTAAATAAAAAGTTATTATATAACTTGAATTGAAATAAGAACCTTTTAAAACAAGTTTATATTATGAATATTGATCAAGACGAATCAAACGAGAAGATATTATGGAAAAATCATTTTTGACTTTGATTACATGCACATCTAAAACCACATCGAAAGAGGTCTAGCCGTTATCATGTCTACGAACCTATATTGTATTAAAAATCAGCGCTTCAACTGTTCTAGCCTCTTGAGAACTATTATATACTAGAAGACGACATCGTCCGCGTGGTAAATAATATGACTTGAAACCATTTAAAACACCAAAAAACAAGCAAGTTATCCTCATAAGACAGATATATGCCATTACGGACTTTTTTGTAGGCCTAATAAAAAGAAACAATTATTTCAGATATTGTTTCTTTATGTCTTAAATAGATTTACATAAAACCTTGACAAATTATAAGCTAAAAACTTTTTGGAGAATCCCTTTATCTATTGGTAACCTCATGAAAATCCGTTCAGTCATTTTTGAGTTTATCTAAAACAGACAGACGCGGTATAGGCAGATATATACATACATACTCGTGTATCCATTAATTTAAAATACCCAAAATTTGTTTACTACAAAATGAGTACTCGATTATTCTCGTTTTAATAAAGAGTGTGTGTTTTTAGTTACAAAGATTAAATAATTAATATTTCGTGACACAAACTAAGAGCAATTTGTGGAATACTTTGGCCAAAGCCTTACAGAATGAAAAATCGTCGAAGATTAAAGTGTTTCAACAGTAAGGCTTCAATGGTCGGCCTTGGTCTGTGCGACACCGTCACAATCCAGTTACTTGCTGACTCACTGCGCGCCCAAAATAACAACCTTGAAATTGTAAATTACACCCCTTGTTTGACCTTGTAAATTATTGAGAAATAAAAATGTACGATATTTCTTATAGTTCTTGTTGATAGAAGCTAATGATCTACCTAGTGTTAAATATAAAACTAAAACATTATTATTATTATAGATAAATAGATTATACACTGGATGAAAACTTTGTTCTTTTTATTATTATATTTATATATATTCGCGATATTCCCGCGAGAATCAGTACTGTAATTGCGGTGTTTGGGCTAGTTACTTATAATAAGAAAATACTTCTCAGGTCATATAGAGATTATTGTTTTTTTTGTAGAGATGAGCTTTTTGAAAGAAAGAAAGAAATAAAGCTCATTTGGGGAAATGACCAAAAACAAAATATTTTAACTGAATGTAAAGAAAATGTGATCCCAATAAGAGCCGCGCTTAGTATTGTGCCGTGTAAAAACAAAAAAGGTGTGTACGAGTATGTCTTTCTACTCCTAACAACTAATTCCTGTCTTAGATTGCATCATCACTTACCATTAGATGTGATTGCAAACAAAAATAAAGTCTTATCAAGCAGGAGAGAGAGATAGTTCGTGCGTTAATCGCCAGGCTTATTTTTGCCGCTACCATAATGCAACGTTTTATTTTATTTTATTTTATTGACGTGACAACTCATAATGCAACGTTGTATATTAATTAATATTATTTTTACGGTTACTCACAGCGTCCAGTTAGAAATAAATGCAAGTGAGAAATAGGTAGAAAAATAAGGCCAAATAAGATTCGACATAGATTATTAAAAATATTAATTTTATATTAAAAATTAAATATATGTATATAAAATTAAAAATAAATTTAAAAAACCAAAATCAATTAGATTAACATAATTATAAATAAATATTTTGTACAAATATGTTTAAATTAAATATTTTAATTATGATTATATGTGTATTTGTGTATTTTCTTAGTGTCTGTTCAGCTTGTAAGTCCAAATTATAGAGACCAGCAATTTTTTTTTTTTACTGCGCTTGCTATTGTAATCAAGCCAGTTAAGAACATGGTTGCCAGTGCAATACAGGTAGAAAATTAAGCCACCTACGATTCAGTTTGATAATTAAGAAGAATACATTGTAGTTTGTTATACGTTTGTTCCTTGCGTAAACAGCGAACAGTTGATCGTTATAGACAACGAAATATTTTCTGCAAGTGGGTGGCTATTTAATCTATGTTAATATTATAAATGTGAGTAACTCTGTTTGTCTGTCTGTCTGTCTTGCTTTCACTCTACAACTACTGAACCGATTTAAATGAAATTTGGTACAAAGTAAGTCTAGAGCCTGAAAAAGGATATAGGCCACTTTTAATTGCGAAAAAGGGTTGGAAGGGGTTAAAGGGGGGATGAAATGTTGTATGAAGGTGTCGTCATTTTGAAAGCTTAAGACCTATTTCTTAGGCAGTTGATTAGATATTAATAAATATGACATTCATCCTAATCCTAATCCTAACTAATATTATAAATGCGAAAGTAACTCTGTCTTTCTGTCTGTCTGTCTTGCTTTCACTCTACAACTACTGAACCGATTTAAATGAAATTTGGTACACAGTAAGTCTAGAGTCTGAAAAAGGACATAGGTTATTTTTTATTGCGAAAAAAGGGTTGTAAGAGGTTAAAGGGGGGATGAAATGTTGTATGAAAGTGTCGTCATTTTGAAAGCTTAAGACCTATTTCTTAGGCAGTTGATTAGATATTAATAAATAAGACATTCAAAGCTTAGAAAAATTAGGCTGCCATAATAACTAATTCCACGCGGATGAAGTCGCGGGCAAAAAGGTAGTAATTACAATAATTTAAAAGATGTTTGACTCAATAATATTCGTAAGATATGTGCGGTTGGCAGTAATACAAATAGCCATTATACAGTTAATAACGTTTAAAGTAAAGTTAAGTTTTAACTTCCAAGTGGTTAGTCGACGTAAATCTCTCGAGAGCCAGCAGTTAAATACCGGAAACATGTAAGGAGGAAGGCTAGGGGCTGACTGTGAGTTGCAACAAAGCTTGTAGTACAAACATGCTCTGAATGCAACGGAGCGCATTTTGCCGACCGCTGGCAAACATCAGATATTTAGAGCCATGAGCTAAATAACCAACTATTTGCTAAACCAAACTCGTTGAGAATTCAAGTTAACATAAAATTAAAGATTAGTAGAAATTAGTAGTCATTTCCACCTTATTTTTTAAGTTAACTTGTTAATGATGAATTGATGACAATAATTAGATGAGAAGGCTAAAACTAATTAATATATTCAATATATTTTAATAACATTTTATAAAACACAAAACATGATATTAAATTTATTAGGCATAAAATGTGTTCCATTTTCTACCTTCATTTCAAATTTGTTTGTTGAGAAATTCTCAATCGAGTCGGGCTTAATAAGTTTGTGACGAGGCCATCATTCACTAAAGTTCTAAGTTTTTAAAATTAGTTTTGTGTTGGTCTTGATTAGTTTTTATAAAAAAAAAATTTATTACAAGATAGCCGTCAAAACGCACTAAAAGTACAACCTAATGGTAAGTTAGATGCTTTAATTTGCTAAGCATGAAAGCGCCAGCCAAGGTTTCTACTTTAAGAATATTACCAACCCCCAATAAACGGTTTTTCACGTAAATAAATCTTCCTTCTGGCACCGCTAAATCGATTGGCGGTTCTATTTTTCGTTAAAAAATTTTATTTCTTAGTTTTTAGTGAGTCCTCGCCACGTACCAAATCTGACCAATTCTATACTGTCAATCTGTTATCCGAAATTGACGCTAAACAGCTGCGCTACGGAGGCCGTAAAACCAAAAAGTTATATGTTTTTAAAATTGGTTTTGGGTTTGTCTTGATTATAATATATATCTAATAATAATAAAAATCATTTATTCACCATAACTTTTTACGGAACATAAAAATACAGCAAAATTCACTATTGGAGGAGTCGTAAGTACCTAAACTAAGATAATTCTTGTGATATAGGTACCTGCTAATTAGGGTTTCGACAAAAAAAGACAAACGTGGACAATGGTATAAGCAAGTGCATTAGATGTGGTCAAATTCAATAAGATTGTATTGGCCTACGGTAGCGTTTACTTCCACGGTTGTCAACTGCTGAACAAAATGGTAGACGTTCGCGGCACATTGCTTGACATTATTGTTATCTTTTACCTCTTGCCCACAATGACTGTCGAAATATTTGATTTCCGTTCCGAAACTGTAGATAACAGTTTGAAATCAGAATATAGTCTTTTGCGGGGTTGAATACAATACGAGGGAGTGGATACTTTGCTTAATAAATTTGCTCTATTGATTTAATAGAAAAAAATATTATTAGAATCAAAAGTGGAATTAGCTTAAAAAAAACACAAAAGAATCAACACATATTTATTTCAATTATTCAAAGAAATTATAAATTACAAGAAAGCGGAGGAGCATTCTCTTTTTTTTTTTTTTACAAAGCACACGAAATAAGTAATCACAATCAAAACAAAGGCATTTAGGACAATAATAGTAAAACAAAGAAAGACAAAAAATTAGATATATATAATATATATAATTCCTACTAATTGGATTTTTACGTGTGCAATAAAGTTACAAACATTATACAGAAAGCAGAATTTGAAATGAATCTGAATCGTATGCTTGGGTTCTTTATATCCTATTATCTGACTAAAAATATTTCAATAGACATAAAAAGCATTGAATCTATTTGTTCTCAAATCGCTTACTCTATTACACAATTATTATAGTTCCGTCTTAGATCGTTAAGGTATTGCATTTCCAATGAAGGCAAATAAATTGAATAGTACTCTACGGGACGCCGATGTAAATGGATTACTTGTATTGTTCGAGCGAGTCTGGCTTTGGAGCCTGCTTTATTTCAGTAAACAAAACTAGTCTGTGGGATAATCTGTTCGTTTGTTCAGCCAACTGAAGTTCCAGCCAACCGGCGCTTAAATTATATCAAACTAATGCCCAAATACTTAAACGCAAATCAACATCAAGTACGTCTCACGTCGACTTACTTTAACAACAACAGAGATTAATAATTTAGAGGTATTTTTAACCGTTAAAGTAATTACAATATTTTGAAAATAAAATCAACCGACTTCCTAATATCTAATAATACACTTGTCAGTGGCTACGTAACTAACGAGGAGTATTCATGATGCTCGGTGTACTCTGAACTCTATATCACAAAAACTAACTGGACTGATTTTGATGAAACCTATATTGTTGGAGTAAATCAATCAAATTAAATCAAACTCTTTATTTGCTGAATATTGGACCACTTCTGGCATTTAAAAATACTCGATTTACAGTATTTGAGTTAAGCGTGTATAAACATGCAGACATACAATTATTAAATAAAGATGCATGCATTTTCATTAATGAAGAGTAAATTCCAACAGTATTATTCTAGGTATTTTTTTATCGACTACAAGTTGGCTCTTGACTGCTATCACACCTGATGTTTAGTGATGACGCAATCTAAGATGGAAGCGGGCTAACTTGTTAAGAGTAGGATGAAATCCACACCACTTTCGGTTTCTACCCGACATCGTACCGGAACGCTGAATCACTTGGCGGTACGTCTTTGTCGGTAGGGTGGTAACTAGCCACGGCGAAAGCCTCCTACCACCCAGACTAAGAAAAATTAAGAAAAACTTCAATCTGCTCCGCTGGGAATCGAACCCAGGACCTCCGTCTTATAAAACCACCGCGCATACCACTGCGCCACGGAGGTCGTCAAAAAGAATAGTTTCTAGGTAATAGTTTCACAGTTGTGTTAGGAGTCTCTTATAATTTAGAAATTTGCCATAATAAAAAACCTTATAATACTTTTAACAATGTCTAATAAAAAAAGTTGCGTATAAAAAAAGATTGCTAGTTTTACTCTCATCAATTGTACTAAAATTACGCCTTCTTAACGCAATTCAAATAAATAGTAACTTAGCAAATGTTGTAAAGAAATAAGCAAATACACCTTATATAAATTATAACAGAGTTAAGAACTAGCTAGCACGTCGCCGAGCGTCGGTGAAGTCCTGGAGTAAGCTGATAAGGAGCTAAGCCTTATCATCGTTATTCTGCTCAGCTAATTAGGAATTTAGTATTTTTACTGAGTTGTTGTCGGGTATTTGAGATTATAATTAACTTAGTAAACAAGGTATTAACTCCGATCTCCCCTATAATAATATAATGGATTTGGTTAACGGATTGAACTCGACGCCGCAAGGTAGTGGGTTTAAGCCTCGCTTGTTGTACTGGTGTTGTTCCCAATAATTATCATCCTATTGTAAAACCTGAATAGCTTCAGTTAAGCAGCCGAATTTAATACTGATTACGGGTTCAGGTTCAAGCTCCGTCTATTGAACTAATCGTAGGTACTCTTAAGTCTTAACACCGTTACTACCGTTCCTACCGTTCTTACCGTTACTACCGTTCCTACCGTTACTACCGTTACTACGTTAAGTATTTATTGGGGAAAAATAAGAAAACAAATATTTTGATACTAAAAATAATTGGCAATAATTCTTTTTTTACGAAAACGAAATAGCTTTCAAGCCGCAATTTTTTTCCCAGACTGAGACCCAGCACAAGCTCCAATATGGGCTAACTCGTAGGTTGACAATGTTCTTCACAGTAGCAGATGTTGACCATAACGACTGACACAGTCTAGACTGTCTCACAATGCTCGAAGGTAGTCCTCGTGGTGATGAAGTAACACAACTTCCTAATTCCGGACTGATAAGAAAAATTTATTGAAAAAATACCCAATAGGTATTTCCTAACACGATCTAGGAATCCAAGACCTCTTGATACAGGGCTCTATAACCTTACCGTTGGACCAACGAGAGCATGCTAAAGCTGCGTACGATAAAAAAGACGCAAAATATTTTGCTTTATGTAGTGACAAGGAATCATTTATGTAACGAGTTTCAAAAGAGCTTATTGTGGGCGACCTCGTTCGGGGAAGAATTTACCGCTAAGCACACGCACACGTGTAACAATAAGGGTAGCATTATACACTTGTACTTTAAATGATTTATGAAGTGTTACTGTGAACAGGTGATAGTTATCCACTTTATGTCAAAGTCAAAATATCTATAATCAATTAAATCACTATAATTATTTGTCGATCTTCAATAAGTAATTACAGATTTTTTGAAACTTTTGGGGATATTTTAAGGTCGGAAATTTAAAATTAAGGCTACGTTAGCTAGGTTAAGCGGAGTACAAAAGCTCCAAAAAGGTCGGTGTGCATCCGTTTTTTGGGGGGTGCATCAATAATAACTATAATAAAATTAAAGCTATGGACCACTTAAAGTTCCAAATGCAACTTCAGGTGGTCCATCTGCTTCTTTCGTTAACTATTACTTTGATAAGGATAGTTTGTATAGTTACAAACTGTTCCTGTCCGCACTGTAAGCTTGCTAAGCCGCGTCTCTCCACAGACTAAGTAACAAGCAACTCGGATCTGTCTTAATTGCGTCAGTTCGCTAACTCAAACATTGATGTTGAATGTTCTTGCGGAACTAAACTAAGCGAGTTTGGGCATTCCGTACATTCAGAGTTATATCATTTGAGCACTAGCGCACGCCTGCGGCTTTTTCCGTGTAGAATAATGAAAAATATATTAACGCCTGTTTTTACCGCATCAACCTCTTATTGGTGTGTAACACTAGTAGGTGCATTGATTTCCATGATTATATCACAAATAGTATATAACCTTCTATTTTTTGAAGTTGGTTAAAAAATAGCAAAATGCCGAACAAGTGTAGCGTAGTGGGCAAATGTCACAGGCCATAGTATATAACCTTCTATTTTTTTAAGTTGGTTAAAAATAACAAAACCAAATTAGTGCAATTAGTGCAAAATTGCAAACACTAGATCATCGCCGGAATGTAGCCTGTCTATCAGTTTTCTACAGAATAAATTTTGGAGAGTATGCTCAGGAATTCTTCGACCTAGTTCCTAACTCACCTTTCTACCATAGGACTGCTAGACATTGTATTAGTTTGCATTCATACGTAGCCCATGGCCGCGTACAAAGCATTTTGGTTCCTCATTCTGTATTCGAAGTCTTTGTTTTCCTTACCACCTACAATGTGGGTATCTTTACGTCAAGAGTGAATAGGCACCTCCTAGGCAAGCGCTTTCTACTGTAGGCTGCATCTCGGCTAACCATCAGACGCTGTCGTAGCCAAGCGCAAGGCTATCATTACATAGTATAAAACAAAGTCGCTTTTTTATGTTTGTCCGGATGTATGCTTTAAGCTTTAAAACTACGTAACCGATTTTCAAACGGTTTTTTTAACTAGAGTGGTTCAACAGAAAGGTTTATGTGTATAATATATGCACAATGTAATAGAGTAAAACTGATAATTTTAGAGGTTTCTGATGTGATGTCGTAAATTACCGCATTTTTTGCGATTACATTGCAAACGCTGGCTAAATCCTAGGAGATATATCAAAATAATGTTTAACAGTATTACACAACTTAAAAAGGTCAACAAAAAATCCGCGATGGTATATGACTGTCTCTTAGGGATAACCCAAAATAACCATTTTTTATCGTTTATTTTCAACCAAAAATGGCTTATTTACGAAGCGATTTTAATCAGTACTGTATTAATCCTTGTCCAATTAAGTATCTTACATACTTTGTGCATTCAATATAGATCACTATTGCCCTTTATAGCATGTAATTTAAGCAAATATTTTCCAAGATAATTATGTAAGATTCAAAATGCAGGGAGGGGCATTCAGCGGTCGCGCGGAGCGTGCGTGCGCCACCGTTGGTACATACCAGCATTACACTCGTGCGAAGATGAGGCGGGCCGCTATTAAACTATAAAAAAAGAAACGGATGAACATATAACCATCATTCTATACAGATTTTTCGAATGACTAAATTATGGAGCAAGTCAAAGACAAGGCCGTAAAATATTTTAGAAATTAATATAATATTAACACCTACTATAACTAAACTTCTAACATAACTGCTAACATAACATAACGTATATTTTTTGTAGAAGTTACTTATGGTATGTGAATGTTTTAATAACAACACAATTTTGATTAAAAAAAAATTATTCTCATAGTATGTGAAATCGTGTTAACGTATAACATTGAAGAAGTTTGTAACGCAAAACGATGCTTAGGAGTAAATTAACGAGTAAAGAAATTACCAACATAGCGACAATGCGAAAATATGAACGAACATTTCAAAGGAGCTCGTTAAAGCCCTCGTGCAAAAAGGCTTTGTATTTGAAACATTTTCATTTATAAATAGCTACTTGTATATCCTTAGGAAATGACAGATGCTTTTCAGTAATATCGTAATCAATAAAGTATGACGAAATATAAATGACAACTCATACGCTCGACACGTGTCTCCTTTATACTTCAACATTTGCAAAGAATACATCAAAACGGATTATTAGCTAATTTTTAGATACAATTGTAAATTCTTGCTGTACATTATAAGCTCACTCATGTGTTCGGAGTCTGGTCGTAAAGATTGTTGTATGTGGTCAGTAGTCCTTTATGTCTTATATTAAATCGCACATCAAAAAACTTATCGCACATTGTTATAAATATTTATAAATAAATAAATTACCTTGTAAACTTCATATTACCATTGTAATATAAAAAAATAATTTAATAAAACAATTGAACCAACTTCAAAACGCGCTAAAAAGTAAAAATAAGTAATTGCATCATTTAGTAACCTTAATATACTTAAGTATATCTAGTCGTTGTCATCCAAGTTTAAAAAACGTATAACGAAGTAACAAAGTACTTTGTGGGTTTTAAGTAACGTCCTTAAAGAAGAAATCTTGCGAAGCCTCCGTCCAAATTATCGGTTAAAAAATGAACTTTACGTAATAAATAGCAAAGAAGGTCTATTTGTTAAATGGTGATTCCACGTAAGGATAAGTTAGCTTAAGTTCCTTATTGTATTCTTTCACTAAATATATATAAATGTAAAATATGAAAAAAAAGTAGATATTTATATCGAGAAAGATACAAACTAAGCGCGTGAAACTTCAGATGATTAAAGGAAAATACGATATATAATTAACGACATCCGAATGCCGTGATACTATAATTATACAGCTCTCATAAAATTATTTAATTAATTGCTGATGTAAGAAGCAGATTTCTTAATGAGATTTTTCAGTCTAATTAACGCCATGTTTAAGTTGTTACCTGTGCGTTTTATCGATTTCCGAAGGTTTTATCAGACGACATCATGAAATAAATCATAACAGCTGGTCACAGCTCCACATAAATAACTAAAACGAAAAAATAACGTCTCAAGTTCACTTTATTTTAAAGGGAGGAAAACAGTCAAAAGGGCTCTATTATTTAAAATTTCATTACATTTTTTTAACCTTTGTTCGGTTACATACTTATTTATTCGTTTTATCAACCCTTTTCAGCAGTTGTGAATAATAAAGCTGTATTAAACTTTACATATTGTTTTTTCTTTAAAACTAAATATTTTTTTTATCGGCTACAACTTGGCCCTTAACTGCTATCACACCTGATGTTAAGTGATGATGCAATCTAAAATGGAAGCGGGCTAACTTGTTAGTTGTTGGTTGAACGACACCGTACCGAAACGCTAAATCGCTTGGCGGTACGTCTTTGTCGGTAGGGTGGTAACTAGCCACGGTGAAAGCCTCCTACCAGCCAGACCAAGACAAATTAAGAAATATCTCAATCGGCCCCGCTGGGGATCGAACCCGGAACCTCCGTCTTATAAATCCGCCGCGCATAACACTGCTCCACTGAGGTCGTCATGCACCACGGAGGTCGTCAAATTATATCTCAAATGCAATTTAGTCTTATTTAAGACTTAATTTTACTGCAGTAAAATATTATAAAATATTAGTTATTCTTCACCGAACTGTACAAGCGTGAGACCGCGTGAGTAGAAGATTACATTAGCTGACGACATTCGTATCGGAAAGATCAGACGCCGTAGCAGCCTCGTTAGTAACTCGCCGCTCCTTGTTGTTGTTGTTGGCTCCTGTAGGTTTGTCGGATAGTGGTGACTTTTATGGAATAAAAGCCACGTTAGAATGATTAACTTGGTATGTGATTTTGGATCTGAATATTTTAGGGTCGAATCCTGGTTAGAGCTGCGATGAATGGTGTTTTTTTCGTTCAAGAAAATCGCGCGCGATGTTAGCAAGTTCGATGTCTTGACGGCCTCCGCGGAGCATACCACTGCGTGTGGTATAACATGGATGTCCTGGGTTCCATTCTCAGCTCGGCCGATTAAGATTTTCTAAAGTGCCTCAGATCTGGCTGGTGGGAGGCACCAGCTGTTGCTATTTACGACCCTACTGACAAAGATATACCACTAAGAGATTTTACGTTTCAGTATGTCGTGTAGAAACCGAAAGGGGTGTGGATTTCATCTTACTCCTAACAAGTTAGCCCGCTTCCATCTTAAATTGCATCATCACTTAACATCAGGTGTGATTGCCGTCAAGGACAAATTTATTAATTCATAAAATATTTTTAAATAAATTTTTGTTAAAAATTTCAAAATTTTTAACAAAAAATAGAACCGACTCAAAACGCACTAAAACGTAAGAAATAACTGTGTCATTTAGTTGCTTTAATTTACTTAAGCATATCTATGAAGTCGGTGCCAGCAAGTTTAGGGAACATTTATTTAACGTAGTAAAGCAGTTTGTGGGTTCTAGGTAACGTCCTTAAAGTAGAAACCTTGGCTGGCACCGACTCGTAGAGCGTTTTGAATCGGTTCTATTTTTTGTTAAAAATTTTTATTTCTTACTTTTTAGTGATTTATCGCCACGTAACGTACTCGTACTAAACTGTCATTGTATATTATACGGCACTAGAAGCCAATACCGAGACAAAAAACCAAAATCGCTGTAAGCGTGCCTCCAAGATTTTAAAAGTTCCTTCAATTTCCCCAGGATATCATCATCAGATCCTAACATGATGACAATGGGACCACTTTGGATTATTATGATAATTCTTTTTTTATTAGAAAGGGCATACCCTTTCTAATAAAAAAAGAATTATCAAAATCGGACAACTTTATAAAAAGTTATGCGTGGTCATAAATAAAAAAAAAAAATATACGTGTCGAATTGAGAACCTCCTCCGGTTTTTTTCGTCGGTAAAAAAATTTGGTAACGTTACACCGTCGTGCCTTGAAGAGTAATGTTAAGCCGTCGTTCTCAGTTATTATCATTAACTACACTGATAGTAATCGTTACAAAATTAAACATTATTGGACTAAATCCACCTACAACTCCTTTTCAGAGGGGGGGCTGGTCTTTTGTGTGCGACTTTGAGGTTTTCTTTAACAAGTAAGTAAAGTTTCTTTTGTAATTTTAAAACTTTATTTTATGAAAAGCGTCGCGTGCAGTAGCTAGCGAAGAGGACAGCTAAGTCCCGTGTGTATTCAGCCGTTCATATAAAAGATGGATTAAAGTAAAGCGTTAGTGATATCACGGAGTACACGGAAAAGTGTAGACGGAGCATTTTATTGCAACGTGAAAGCCAAGATACTAAAGTTCTGCTAATGCTAAAGGCAAAATAAAACTAAAAAGTTATTTGACTTGGTGCCGGCTTTAAACCGATTGGCAGTTACCACATAGGTACCATATTTATTTCAATTATTAGTGCAGTAAATTCTGTTTGTTTTATCGAATTGGTTGAATATTTTTGAATATCTTATATCATCATCGCTTAGTTACGTTATCACAGTTTGTCAGCAAATGATTAGATATGTTAATCGACCGCAGTTTAGTATTAAATGCACAAATTGGTATATAATACTTAAATAATCGCAAAAATTTATTTAAACGAAAAAGAATATATGAGATATCGTCTAGCAAGTCGCTGTTATATTATATACGCGTTGAAAAATTTGTGATTCAATACGATGGCCACGATAATAGTAAAATCCCGTCTATTACATTATGTTAGTCCAAGGCGACATCATAGTGCGCACTTCAGATATGATATTCCATTTGGTATTCAAAAGCACGGAAATGTTTAAAGCTCTTTGTGTGTCCACGGAACGATAGAGCGACGGAGCGAAGTCTCGACGAAACGATGGAGCGATGCAGCGATGCCGCGACGAACGCGACACGCGTCTTATACCCGTGTACTGAAATATAATGGAAACGTCTTTTCAAACATATTTTTGTTGAGTGAATATTTTTGTAACACGTTTGGATTTATTTTTCATAAAAAATAAAAATAAAAATGCATGGGAAAACTATGAAGATTTAGAGATCATGCAAAATGTACCAAACTTTCAAAATGCCGGCTAAAGGAACATTTTTACTATGACAGCCATTCTGTCAAATTTACTGTGAAAAAATTCCGTGTGTGAAAATATTCTGTGAAAATTACTTTCATTCATATTGATGTTTAGAAATGCAGAATTTTCCGAGAGTTTTCTTTTGATAAAAAATCGCGTTAAGATAAGTCCTTATTTTAAAGTCGATTTAAAAGAAAGACATTCGACGTTCATGATGACCATTTTGATATGATTATTATGACGATAGTAATACGGCGAATAATAGTAAATAATCTATAATCCCTGAAAGGATTGATCCATGAAACACGACACTGATAGATACGGGTAGGCGGTAAACACTCAAACCGTGTGGCGATATGACGAAAAGTTACTGAAATGAAAAATTCCCAGACGAATGAAAATCTCTCGGGGAATTTCCCTGAAAATTGAATTCGAAAACGGGCGCAATTTTTGTGATAACAGCGGTCGTCTCATTTCCGTGCACGTGCAAAGCTTTGGTTTATCTTTTTGCTTGTAAACGTGTCTCCTGTTCTCGCAGGACTTTCTAAATAAATCAAACGAAGTATGATACAAGTTGATAAACAAAATTCAGCTATATTTTATTCTAAGTATTTTTTATTTCTAGTGTATTTTATTTGAAGAGTACTTTTGCTGTAATCCCTCACAAATCTCTTTGATATGATCTCTTTCTTGATCAAGTAGAACACGAGATTAAATTGAAAATTTTAATGCCCCGACAGAGTTGTAACTTGCTTTTTTTTGTGGTGACTATCTTGGATTCAAAACTTTCATAATCTATAGTATTCTTTTTGTCAAGTCTCTTCATTTGGTACCCATATTAAAGGAGTAGTATACATAGAAAAAATATGTTATCCACCATTCAGTAGCAGCGATCAATTTAGACCGATTTTCATCAAATATCGCTAAAAACCAGCGCCAGAAAACTAGTTTTCAAATTATAAGGAACTGCATTGAAATAGGTCTATCAATTAGAGTGCTACATTGCAACAGAGAGACATCGATCATCGGCGTAGTTCGCTTGTTCATCACCAAATACTTCACGCTTAAAATTTGACCAAAAATTTCTTTTGAGAAAGAAAAGCTCAAAATTGAAAACCTTGTTATCCAAAGCCTAAAGTGAAACATAAGCTAATCACTTCACCAACGAGGCAATCAAATATAGTCAAGAAGGAGTCAGAACAGAAAACATTTATTGCAATATTATTTCATTAAAATCTTTAGCAAAATTAGAGCTCTAAATCAAAAACTCGTTAGCCAAATGAATCCAACGAATGCTCATACCTACCTCGTGTAAATGGTCAGCCATTAAGTTCAGTGCCCTGCAATGTGCAGACCAGTCTGGTTGGACTTTTACACGAATATTAAAAGGGACGTTACATTTAACTGTCTCTACCGATACCATTTACGAAGCATGATGAAATAAATTAGGATTTTTTTTTATCGACTAATAGTTGGCCCTTGACTGCTATCACACCTGATATTAAGTGATGATCAGTCAAGATGGAAGCGGGCTAACTTGTTAGGAGTGGGACGAAAATCCACACCCGTTTCGGTTTCTACACGACATCGTACCGGAACGGTAAATCGCTTGGCGATATGTCTTTGTCGGTAGGGTGGTAACTAGCCACGGCGAAAGCCTCCCACCAGCCAGACCAAGGCAAATTAAGAAAAATCTCAATCTGCCCCGCCGGGAATCAAACCCAGGACCTCCGTCTTATAAATCCACCGCGCATACCACTGCGCTACGGAGGTCGTCAAAATTAATGTCGGAGTTAATGAATAGTGGAGAATAGTACTAAACACCAAGTAACTGATTAGAAGCTTTAATTATAATATTGTATAAATTACATTCACAATTTTCGAGAGGGCGGTATACGAATAATAAAGTAGGTACCGCTAGCTGGACGCGTCGAGTACAGAGAGCGACTGTCAGTTGTAGTGAGCGTGTGACGTAAGCAGGCGCGCGCGCCGGTAAACTTGGTCGGCGCGGCATACTACAGAGTGCCTAGTGTGACATTACTTCAAAACAATCGAAAACTTCACTTTCGCGTTAAGGGCAAATTTTATATGGAACTGAAGCAGCGCCCCTGGCGGGAGTGAGAGAAAACTCAAATGGGCGAGTGTCAGTTATTATCGACATTTACTTTACGCCGAAGTTACTCGAAGCGAAAAAGTGAATAACGCTCATTGGTCAATACAGCTTTTTGCTGAGTGTAAGTCACAAATAACCACCGATCGAATAGTAAAGTTTTCGCAAACGCGAAGGTTAGCTGTCACTTTAAATTTCATAGTGAGAGTGGACCGTGAATATGTTTAGAAGACTACACTTATTTATATTTTGTGTAAACAGTGTAAAATTAAGAAAGACCGGTTATATTTCACTTGGAAGAGGTCGCTAAGATAAGTCTATTGAGAAATAACAACGCCAAGTTTTGACTTACGATTTACGGTAACGCAGTATAGTCATCGCTTTTCCATGAGACTGCTTGTTTTTATGCAAAGTTACAACCGTTGCAATGTTGCAATTGACGACCTCCGTGGCGCAGTGCTATGCGCGGTGGATTTATAAGGCGGAGGTCCTGGGTTCGATTCCCGGCAGGGCAGATTGAGATTTTTCTTAATTTGTCTTGGTCTGGCTGGTGGGAGGCTTTCGCCGTGGCTAGTTACCACCCTACCGACAAAGACGTACCGCCAAGCGATTTAGCGTTCCGGTACGATGTCGTGTAGAAACCGAAAGGAGTGTGGATTTTCATCCTACTCCTAACAAGTTAGCCCGCTTCCATCTTAGACTGCATCATCACTTAACATCAGGTGTGATTGCAGTCAAGGGCCAACTTGTAGTAATTAAAAAAAAAAAAAAAAATTAAAAAAAACAAAAAAATGTGCAAGTGAAGGCAGGCAGCTGTCCGCAGTCACCACAATAAGTGTCACCGGCGTCATTATCCTTCAACTCGAAGATTGTGCAAAGTTACAGCCATAGCAATAATCATGGTGAAGGCAAGCTATCCCCAGTGACTACAAAGGTGTCCTTGGCATCATTATTATCTTTGCAATCGAAGGACAATGAGAAGAATAACCATGATGAAAGCAGTCAATATGCAGTAATCACAGTTTGTGTCCCCGGCATCATTATCCTTACACTTGAAGATTGTGCAAACTTACAATAAACATGTTAAAGGGAGGATATCCACAGAGATCAGTGTCACCGGCCTCATTATTCTTAGAATAATTACTGTGTTATATTTTTAATTTATTAATTAAAACAAAATACAAAGGACATTACTTTATATTTTCAGAAACAAAAGAAAATGAAAAGGTTCACATATTTCTTTGATTTGCAATTACCAAATAACTTGCAGGCTACTACTGGAATTATAGCTCAATATTTTTTCGTCGGTAACTAAATCAGGAAATGACTCCAGAAACTCATGAGCCCTAAACCAAGGATAAATAAAAAAGTTTAAAGAGTTCAGTAATATTTTATTAAATAATGGTATTTAGTTAAATTTTAATATTTTCAGGTATAAACTTTAAAACTCTGATAAAATTGTCCTATTATACTATGCTAACACACTTAAATTTTAAAATAAACTAAACAAAGCTTAAACATACAATAGACAAATATCTCTTATAAATCTAATCCTTATTCAAACTTATTGTACAGTGCTTTGTGCTGGCTGGTCTTGTTGTTGATGTACTTTGCATAGACCAATTAACGATGAAAAACTTATAGTACAACTAGTTATATACATAAATGGATCCAATTCAGACTATTATGTTACTCAAAATAAACTGCAGAAGTAGTAATTTTTAATATATTCTGGGACAATTACACACATCACTATATATAGCCCCAAAGTAACTGTAGGTAGGTATGATAACTGATGAATATTTTTATATATATTATATATAAATACTTATTATTATTTTTATATACATTATATATACATAGCTATTATATAGAACTATGTGGATGTTTATATACCATCAATAACTAAAGAATGGCTACAGGTATCTTGATAAAAGTTGGTATTACATACATAGTACTCTGTTTTCCCGATATATTTATTGAAACAAGATGTAAGTCGGTCACTGGGCTCAGTAGGTATGTACCCAATATAAAGAATACCAGTAATATATACTTATTTAAAAAGTATTTATAAAACATATTCCTTACTATCTGTTTGTATATTACATTATTTATCTACCTCTCTGGAGAAAATATAATTAGGTATATGTAATTGATGTTAAGAAATTTAATATAGATTTGTAAGCTTAAAATAGTAAAAGTTTCAACTAACCTTTTTCTATGTAGTTTTTCATCACAATTCTTTTAAAGTATATAAATTGCAATTGTTTCATAATTATATTCTTATGTCAGAAGTTTGGGAAGATATTCCTTTTTAAATTACATGATTAGGTATGTAGACACTATTTAATAAACCAAAACGAATTTATATAATTCAGTTTTGGTAACACATCCACATATTGTTATTAAGAAGTAATTGATGTTTTAATGAAACTTTTTCCAATTTTCCACGGTTTTCGTATCGCCACTACCATCACTGTTCAATATTTGCACCTGCTCCGCCAAATTTTGTATATTGCCCAGCCTTAAACATAAAAAGTAATAAATAGTTATTGCAAAGTTCAATAATCATAACCTCACAGAAGCCGAATATCTTTTCAAATTCCACTTACTGCTTCATAAATGTGACCATTAGGTCGAATTGAGATGCGCTAGTTCTCATTTTATATTATTATTTACTCTTTAAAACATTTAAAGGGTAGATAATTTAGAAGATGTTTAAAAATTTAAGTTTAAGAATTACGAAGTTATTATTTAAGACTTTGAAGTATGCCAAACCCAAACCACAGCAAAACAATGTTATACGAATCACAGTTTAAAAATGCTAAAATGGAGACATTATGACCACCTCAATTTTAATAGATAGTTGATTCCATAAGTCTACTTTATAGAATTGTCATTTTTAATTTGGTTGGTTAATACAAATGATATTTCATTTTGATTGGTTAAAATATCGAAGCCAATTTTTCACTAGTGAACAAACCGTTCGAAAACGATTGAGCCCACACTTGACCACTTTTCGATTACGGCAGCGTAAAGTTATATCGATTAACGCGAATGTGAAGTTTTCGATTGTTTTGAAGTAATCTCACACTAGGCACTCGAGTATGCGCGTATATTATGTTTGTTATGCGAAATGTAAATATAATAATTTGTGAGTGTGGACTTATGTTGGTATGTAATGTAAGTGTAAATGAATGTGGTAAATAAATAAATATGAATATATCTAATTAAATAATAATAAAATATACAAATATAATGTACATATCCTACAAGCGATAATTCACTAGAGCGATCGGTGTTCTCACACACTTCTAAATTGGGGTTATTCGAGGACAAATAAACAAATAGCTTATAGGCTGTTTCCACATCGGTGGCACTGTTGTAGGTGTTCATGGACGGCGGATATTACTTAAGATGACGTAATTACTTAAGGGTAACCGAACGAAAACCATTTATTTGAATTAAAAAAAATCTGTCTAGATGTTGAAAGCAATGATTGACTGCAAGAATGCTCAATAGTGGATAGTTCATACCATTACGCTATGAATTGTTTCTATAGGCTTTATTAAACTTTTTGGATTCCACTATAATCAGTATTTTCGGGCGCTCTAAACAATTTTCCGCACATCAAAAGCAGAATTTGGAAAAGTTCCAACAGCCTCTGCGAAAGGCAGCTGCTGAGATCGCGAGATAGCGCGAGTACAATGTTATGAAATAAACACAGCCTTCAGATTCGGCCCTCGAAATGCTCCGCCATTAAATGTTATTATAAAAAAATATCCACACGAATTCTTTTTACCCGACTGCGGTTACTGTTGACTGAGGGTTATGTTTTTCGAGCGTATGTATGTATGTATGTATGTATGTATGTATGTATGTATGTATGTATGTATGTATGTATGTATGTATGTATGTCCATTTCTTCGGCACGCGCTACAGCCTCAACGGCTGAACGGATTTTGACATGTGAGGTGACGTTGAATTTGTCAAAATTGTGGTAGTGACATAGGCTATATATATAATATATCAAAATGGTGGCTGTAAATGGGGGAAAAAAGGGGGGATGTGTGTATTTTTTTCTTTTATCTTAGCAATATGGGTTCCAATTGAAAGGTCGTATAAAGACCATTTCAAAAATATAAATATCATATCATGTTCATATTATTTTTTTTAACAAAAAATGGCAAAAAGTGTACTAAGTGCACCGTCTCATTTCTATACCATAAACTAAAACTAAAAAGTCTCAAATAAAATTATTATTATAAAATATTTAGAATTTTATACAGATATAGTGATCCTTGTTTTTCTCTTTTCAGTTCATAACTTCTAAGCAGTCGGGTTTTTTGTTTTTATAATAATAATTTTAAACTTGTCTGTACATTACTTTAGTGACTAAATAATGCATAATATTGATGAAAACTAAAATGGCTAAGTATAGTCATCATTCTTTTGGTAACTATGCGTATATAAATGTAACATTTCACTAGAACCCACTCAATATTCACATCGCGATCAGCGAAACTAAGTTCAGAAGGAATTGGAGGGGAAGGGATAGTGAGGGTTACTTACAATCTATTTGAGTATTCACATCGTATATTGGCCGTTTTTTATTATGTCGTCCACTGATATGTTTATTTAGCCATCATTATCTATATGTCTTACAGGCCCACTGGATTTGGAGTTTAGACCTGCTCCGCTATTCAATGCAGGTTGGCGGGCTAAGGCAGATATTTTTGTCATTGTATCGCTCACTGACAGGTGATGATACTGACAGGTGATAATAATGACAGTGATAATAACTAATGACGTTCTCTGATGCACCTTTTGGATAAGGATAAATATTGCTACTCAATAGAATAGGTTAAAAAACGATCAACATCGGCAATAGACAGGTGAATCTTTAATTTTATTTGTCTTTGTTTTGGATAATTTTAGTTAGAAGGATTTTTAGTTATAGGTAGTAGGTATAGCGTTCCCCGGGACATCTTGTTAGAATTAAAGAAAGCTTGGTCGGGGACAAACGTAGTTTTGGTAGATCTTTCTTTCCCCGCAAAAAATAAAGTATTTTGTCCCCGTTTGCATCACCACAAAGTATTTAAAATTTTATATAGATATAGTGATCCTTGTTTTTCTCATTTCAGTTCATAACTTCTATGCAGTCGGGTTTTTTGTTCTTATAATAATAATTTTATTCCCCATACATTCTTATGGTTATTGGGTGAATTTCATGAACTGATGATATTTTAGGTAGTTTAAAGTTCAACGGGGCATCTGGTTAGAAATAAAGAAAGTTTGGAATAATGCGATCTGGGCATAATAAATATGTGGGGGGAAAGGGTTAGTTTGGGTTATTTACAAGGTTTTTGCGTATTCACGTCGTATATGATTAAATTATGCAAAGCGCTCACGGCGGACACATGGTATTTGACGAGGGTCGCAGGGGGACCACACGCGTCGCGCCCCCGGACAGTCCCGATATTAGTTTTATTAATTTCGCAATTTGTCTTTGAAACTTTGTAACAATAGTGCCGAAGTTTTTATAGGCGTGGCGTATTAGGTTACTCGTAAAACTGGAATTACGTCCGAGGAAATTTAAATTACTTTGATAACTCACGTTATTATATTACGTTTGACGTTGAAATGTTATGTACTCGAATTAGGTTCGAACACATGTTATTTTATACTGTTAATTGGTCGATATAATCAGTGACTTATTTATTTTGGAATTAAAACAGGTTTCACTCCACTCACAGTAGACTTATCGTTAATCTACGGTTTAAGGGCAAATAAAATGGTTTAAATTATAAAGTAATTTATTAATTTTCTTTTATATACATGGTATAGCAAAACTAAATAAACGTTTAATTAATTATTTATAATTTTCTACAACTGACCGATGAGACGAATTCTCAAAAATCATCAAATTAACGAACCCTTAAACCAGTTCAATAGTTTACAAATATTTAAGAAACCTACTTACTTAACTTAACTGAAATTAACTTTAAACAAAACTATGACAGTTTTGTTTAAACGGGTAGTTGATATGATATTTCGATGAAGTTGCATGGACCGTGGTTACGACGGAATTATTTCGAACAATTACGAAATAAGTTAAAATCAAATGAAGTTCGTCTTTTACATATATACGCTTCCTATAGACAACTTTACGGCGTACGCACCCTAGTGTGCCCGAAGAAGATTAATGGAAACGCGTTATCTAGGAGTGGATGGCTATTCTCATTGCAAGACACAGACGGAGTGGGGTTGCGAAAGGTTTACAGTGCGCTCCTCAGACCGTTCCGATCCTGTACAGGTTAATGTTTTGGAGTGAGTGCGTACCGCTTCACAATGTTTTATATAAGACTAGCTGACCCAGCAAACGTTGTTTTGCATTAAAAATTAAAAAAAAATTAGATGAAAAATAGATGTTGGCTTATTCTCATAGATACCGGATAAGCACAAAAAATTTCATCAAAATCGGTCAAGCCGTTTCGGAGGAGTATGGCAACGAAAACTGTGACACGAGAATTTTATATATTAGATACAGAAAAGTAAGAAAAGAAAGATATTTCATTGACTGATTTACGAGGCAGTTACTCTATATGCTATCAAATAATAATAGATTATGAAACAGTGGCATATTAGAGGCTATTAAAATTAGAGTGCATTTTATAAAACAAACGAAGTGAGTTTTATAATAGAGTCACGAGTATATTAGTATTAGTATTAATCAAAATCACATGACAGGTTGTTCAGACCAACCTTTGAGTTTACCGCGAAAAGACACATAGACAGACGTGGCAGGCGACTTTGTTTCATAATAGGTAAGGAGTAATTTGATTAGTTTTTAAAAAAATATAGGGTGATTAAGTTATTCTAGGTGTTAACGCCAACTTATAGCCCGATTTTGGCTTTAGATAAATACTATTTTTAATCTGTATTTTTTTCACTATTTTTTTGTGTTTTGTTTATGTCTATGTCCTTATGTATATAAACCGAAACAATAAAATAACGGACACTCTGCAACTAAAATTCAAGCCTTTTTTTACAACGTACCTGTATCTTTCATTTTAGAGAACCCGCCTATCTGGTTCTCATGTGTCTGTTTAAATAACCGACATTAGGTATTTTTCTACGGATTCTTCTAATAGGTCACTGATAGGTCTGTAATATCGAACAATTATTATCATTGACCTAGTAGAGTAATGCACTGCTATTTTAAAGAATTGGCGCTGGGTCGTACCTATAGTAAGGTATCTCAAAATTGACAAGGTCATGTTGGTGGATTGTTCTATCTACTTGATTATGTCTGTGCAAGCAATCGCCGTTAGCAGGATGAGAACACCCGGAAGCTATAATGTCTGAGTGGACTATCCAGGGAATTAGACACAACTTATTATTAAAATAGAGGAAACGCTGCATCACATTACTCGGACTGCGCGCTACATTTAGCAGGTGAAGTGTTTTGATAACCGCACCGTATGGTGAATAGAGCTCCGTTACGACTCGTTCGCTAGCACTCGTAGACAGTTAGGCAATGGTTTGATCTTAAGGAATCTTAACGCTTGCTGGTGCAGGCACAAGAAGTTACTATCAGAGTATTAGCGACCTACAACAGATCCAGCTACAGAGGGGATTTGATGTGGACCCACCACGCTTTTCCGATGCTGGTTGGCGGGTATAGCCTGTATAGCCTGGGTATGGTATTTAATGTCAGACGTTAATGATAATCCATAAAACATAGGACTAACGGCATTCCGTGCTCTCCAGGCAATACCACGATCAGAAAAATACATAGAAGAATGAAAACCTCAGAATGACCTCAGGGCCATGTGTCCTTCAATCAGTTCTAATAAAAACTTATATTTTATGAAAAATTCTTATTGATTTTATGGGGAATTTAAACTTACAAAAATTTGTACATTATTGTAAAGATTATATATCCTAAAACTATACTTCATATTTAAAAAAATAAACGTCATGTAAATATAAATAATCTATGTATCGGGCTACCGGCTTTGATTCTACAAATGTCTATTACAGTAAATCAATGGCGACCACATAATATCCTACCTGTGATTGAAACCCAAAGCCATTATGTGGCTCGGCCATTGTAATACATGACGTACGTCCTCCGAACCCCATGTAATTATGTTGGATATCGGCAGCACTCTGAACCATAATGTAATTCTATACTATCTGAGTATACTATTCACTGAAATTACAGCAAAAGACACTTATACAACTTTTTAACTTAAAATCACAATATTATTTTTGGTGTGATGGTGGTTACGCCTTTTGGTTTTCGACATTGTAACGGAACGTAAAGCCGCATGGCGGTTCGTATTTGTCACCAGGGGGTAACCACGGCTGAAACCTCGTACCAGCAAGAGCAACGGACCAATTAAGAGAATCTCTACCGGCCCAGCCATAAATTAAACCTAGATCGTCATCGATCGATCACCATCGACCGTTAAAATAACAAAATAAAAATGTTACAGAACCGTTGTAACGGTACATTGGTGAAAATGGCCGCTTTAGAGCGTATAATGTAGCGAGGGGGTTTAGCTGTTAAATTATCTTCTAACAGATGAGACGTCTGATATGAATAGGAGCTCGGTGTACGGGTGCGAAGAGCATTTTCATATAATTTGTTAGTTGACCGCATAGCGTCGTTGGTATATGGTCCGAACTTGAAATGTTAGTGAGGAAGCGGTCGCGAGTTCGAATCCCACTCAAGAACCACTAGTGTGGTCAAGTTGTTTTTTTAATTTATTATGGATTGTGTATGATGCGTTTGTGATTTGCAATTGGTTAAAAACTATTTGAATTGTATCGGCCATTTTTGAGAGTGAACTGAGTTGAGTGACTGAGTGAAGGACTGAACTGAGTGAAGGAGTTGGGGTCAGACGGTCGTGTTGTTGGTTAACCGTCCTCCATGTTCATTTGCAGAAATTGTTTTTTATATTAGTTATTAGTTTTTGTTTTAGTATATCTTAGTGTATTTATAGTGCATTGTGAAAGTGCTGAGAGGGGTAAGTGATAGGCTAATAAGAACTCCTGCGCATCACTGTATATTTTTAGTTAACAAGTAATTTTGACGGACTTCTGTTTCTATTGTTCCTAGCCTCTCGCAACGCCTTCTCAGTACAAGAGAAATACAACGAATTATTCTGAAACCCTGAAAGTTTGCTCTGAGCTAGCTACACTACTTTGGCGTGGCAGGGTGCCTGTTTGCTCATCTTAAACGAACCCTCCTGGCGCTCAACCTGCATGTATTAAATTTTGAATATAAGCTGTACTTCAAGAATTTGGTGTTGTTTCCTTTAAATCAAACCGTACGAAAAACACCGTAACATATGGCGCCCAACGGAAAATCATTAAAATAGTGACTAAAGTGTAGTTAAATACTGATTTAAGAACAATTTATTCCGTTGCCTCTGTGAAAGTTACGTAAGTTTTACATTATACTAATACGTATGCGACTACCTACATTATTTAATATTTGTATGGCGAATATAGAATAGTACCTATTTTGTTGTACATTGGTTATTGTGTTCATTAATTAATTGGTTGCTATTTATTACTATTATTTATATTATAATAAATTGATATATTATTTATTGAGAGAGGTCATTGGGTACAAAGGTCCAACCTACCTACCTACCAACTTATTGCAGGCATTATCCCAGATTGTAAGAATAGGTATCTAATCGAACTGTAGTAGCATTTTTTTACGGAATTAAAGTTTAGTAAATTATAATATGTTATGTAATTATTTGGTGTGTGTATTTATTAATTTTATGTCAAGTATTATTTTAGTATAGGTGCCTAGGTTAATAAGGTACTTCTTTCTTACAGTTAATTTTTTAAAACAAGATTATTTTTGTAAGGTATAAGAGGGAGGATTGCTTGATTACTAAGAATTTAATTTAAGATATTATGGTCATCTCTGTTATTGTCTCATATTTTATAATAGATCATTATCTTTTCTTTAAAGAGAAAAGCTATAGGAGAAAATTTACAATATAATTGTTTCAATTATTGTTATTTCGTTATAACCTTGATGTTAAACATTCCTTTTTTAAGGGAAACGTAGTAACAGATAGGTATCTAATTTGTATAGTTCAAGAAAGATATTTTATTTATGAATGGATTGATTGTGAAGATTTTTATGAAATATTAGTTTTGTTTCGATGTACTTTCTATATTTAGTCATATTATAGGTATCTTATTTATTTTTTCATATAATCAATTACATTTATATTAGGTGTATATCGTTTGTTAGATGAATATTGTTGTCGTATATTGATGAATATTGTGATATTTCATAAATATGGAGGTTAACTTTTTATTGAAAGATGAGTTGGAATTCGAACTTGCGAGTCGCGGGGTATATATTAAAACTTTTGTATCGGTCATGAAAAAAATGTTAAAGGAATTAATAAGTTCAGAAGAAAAAGGTGACTATTCGTATCAGATTAAAGCCCCAAAACAAAGCTTTGAGAGTCCCGCTGACGAGTTAAAGGTGTGTAAATCGAAGGTTGCTATCTTATCTAGTTATATTTCGGAAATATCAGAAAAACCAGATAGAAACTTATTTAGGCGTTTGGTGTCCAGATTATATCACGTCAAAAACCGAGTAGATTTCATAGTGCCAAAGACAGACAGTGAAACGGAGGAGAGAGATAACTTAGGAGTTAAGATAGATGATCTGTTAGCACGATTGGAGGAACAATCGCAATTTAAGGAACATTCCCATAACAATAACCAAGAAGAAGATCATGATAGGTCGGTGAATTTCAAAGACAAGCTTGAATCCTCCCAGGCCAATGGTAAAATTCCTTCGTCATCAGTGATTGAAAATGAAAGTCACACTCAAAAACATAAACTAGTACCTATTATACAGTGGGGTGTTAAGTTTTCAGGGAACAATAAGTTCAGTGTAAATGCCTTTATCGAAAGAGTGCATGAGCTCAAAGAGGCAAGAAATGCTTCAGATAAGGACTTATGGAGATATGCTATAGATTTTTTTGAAGGAGACGCCTTAATCTGGTATAGAGCGAACAGAGAAAATATTCTTAGTTGGAATGAATTAACACTTTCATTAAAACGAGCGTTTCAACCACCTTGTTACCAAGAGGAATTGCTTGACGAAATTAAATCTAGAACTCAGGGTAGAAATGAATCAGTTATAATATACATTTCAATAATGCAAAATATGTTCAATAGATTGCCAGAAAAAATTTCAGAACATAAAAAGATCGCAATTATTTTAAAGAATATTCAGCCTTACTTCCAACGCGCGGTGTGTAGGGACCAGTTTGCTTCTTTAGTGGATTTAATAAATGCACTCAGGGTAGTAGAAAGATCAAAAATAAATTGTGAACAATTTCGAGAACCTGGAAGCAGTAAATGCTTATTAGAACCAGACTTAGCATATAAAGCGGAAGAAGTTAGAGTAACGAATAATCAGGTCCTTGAAATGGCAGGCAATTCATTACAATCAGATAAAAAACGTTGCTGGAACTGTAGGCAAAGTGGACACTTGTATCGGTCATGTACTATTCCAAAGCAACGTCTATTTTGCTATAGGTGTGGTCGGTTTGGGACAACGTCAAAAGATTGCTCTTGTAAGGGAAACGGGGCAGGGGAGGTCACCAAATCTGCCTAGTTGGATCTTCCCCTGATAGAAATAGTAAAGAATGGCAGGATTGGTTAAATGTAGTCAGTAAAATGTTTGTACGCCATGAAATAGATAATCTCACTATTTCTAAAGAGAATGATAACCGGTCATATGTAATATTAGAAATTTTAGACTTTAAATGCAGCGGTCTATTAGATTCAGGAGCAAATCGAACAGTTATCAATCCAGATTTTGCTAGAACTTTAACGTCTTTAGGACTGAAGTCGTATAAAAGTAAGTTTAATGGGTACATTTCTACGGCGGACGGCACAAGTCATTCAGTATCTGAGTTATTTGATGTGCCTATCAAATTTGATGGTCAGTCTCATGTGATGTCCATATTGGTATTACCAGGACTTGTCCAAAATCTACTATTAGGGAAGGATTTTTTTGACCAATTCCACATCAGATTCCGATTTAAAAGTGATATACCAGTTAGTGATAGTCAAGTTAATGCAATAAATCTACATACAACTAGTACATTAGTTTCGCGAAACGATTTAGATGAACTTGAACAAGATGAGCTCTCAGAAGTCATAGAAGAAATGAAACGCACTGTAGGGGTTGGGTTAGGCCGTACAAATTTAATAGAGCACAAGATAGATACAGGTGATAGTAAAGCAATTTATCAAAAGCCATACAATTTCTCACCTGTCGTAAGGAAACAAATTGAAGTTGAGTTGGATGAAATGTTGGCTAAAGATGTGGTGGAACCATCCTATAGCTCATGGTGCTCACCTGTACTTATCGTTAAGAAAGCTAACGGCTCTAACAGACTATGTTTAGATAGTAGGCAACTAAATAAAGTAACTCGAAGGGATACATATCCCTTGCCTCGCGTTTCTTCTATTTTGGATAGCTTACGTAATGCTAGGTATTTAAGTACGATTGACTTAAAGTCAGCATTCTGGCAGATACCACTGGAGGAGTCCAGTAAACAGAAAACAGCTTTTGCCGTGCCAGGGAGAGGTTTGTTTCATTTCAAGGTCATGCCTTTCGGGTTAGTGAATGCATCACAGTCCCAGCAAAGATTGATGGACATGTTATTCCAGTCAAAAAATGATAACGTATGGGCATATTTAGATGACATAGTGGTGTGTTCGTCCACGTTGGAGGAACACTTAAAATTGTTGAGATGGGTCACGGTGATTCTTAAAAAGGCAGGCTTAACAGTAAACATGGAAAAATGTCACTTTGCCAGATCATCTCTGCGATATTTAGGATACATTATCGATAAGGATGGATTGCGTACTGATCCCGATAAAGTTTGTGCTATTTTAAACTTCGCAAAACCGAAGAATATTAGAGAACTTAAAAGATTTATCGGATTGGCTAGTTGGTATCGCAGGTTCGTAAGGAATTTTTCCGAAATAGCAGCTCCCTTACACCAGCTAACAAAAACGAAGGGTGTATCAAAATTTAGGTGGACTGCGGAAGCTGACAAATCATTTTTAGAGTTAAAAACACTCTTAACCACGACTCCTGTGATTACATGTCCTGACTACTCTAAGCCATTTTTTATACACTGTGATGCGTCAAAAAACGGCATAGGAGCGGTTTTGTGTCAGAAATCAGATGACGGAGATCAGGCAATCGCTTATTTAAGTCGAAAGCTTAATAACTATGAAATGAAATATTCCACGTCTGAAAGAGAGTTACTAAGCGTAGTATTTGCAGTAGAGAAATTTAGACCATATATTGATGGGGCTCATTTTACAGTTGTGACAGATCATAGTGCATTGCAGTGGTTGCACAAAATGAAAGACCCTCACGGTCGATTAGCTAGGTGGGCTATGAAGCTACAGCAATTTGACTTTGAGGTTGTACACAGGCCAGGTTCTTGCAATGTAGTTCCAGATGCATTATCACGCTCTTTAGAAATAAATGCTATTAAAATTCAAGATAAGAATAAAGACTGCTGGTACAAAAACAAAGTTAAAGACATCTGTTCTGGGGCTGATCAAGATCCAAGTTGGGCTGTTGAAAATGGCTTGCTTTTGAAATCAGTGTCATTAAAACAATTTCCATCATCTAGCCGTTGGAAAGTATACGTACCCCAAAGCTTAAGGACAGATGTATTGCGAGACTCCCATGATTTAACTACTTCAGGACACTTCGGTATTAGAAAAACATTTCTCAAAATTAAGCAGAATTACTACTGGCCAAACATGTTGAGAGATGTAAAGGATTACATTAAAAATTGCGAAATCTGTGCCAAGGTAAAAGTGTCTCAGCAACCCTCTTTTGGAAAAATGGGACAGCATAGAGAGGTGTCAGGGCCATGGGAAGTGGTAAGCTTAGATTTAATGGGTCCTTTTCCAAAGAGTAAAAGGTGCAACACAATGTTATTGGTTCTGACATGCTGGTTTAGCAAGTTCACTTTACTATTTCCCTTACGCACAGGAAAAGCAGATAAAATATGCGAGATTATAGAGAGCCAATTCCTGTTATTTGGACCTCCATCAGCCATAATTTGCGATAATGGTAGGCAGTTTTTGTCAGAAGACTTTAAAAATGTTGCAAACAAATTCAATGTCAAAATTTGGTACACACCAAATTACCACCCACAAAGTAATCCGACAGAACGGGTAAATAGAGTGATAGGAACCATGATCAGATCCTATATTAAGTCAGGAAAACATTATAACTGGGACATCTACCTCAATGATATAGGTCATGCCATCCGTACAGCAGTACATGAAGGCACGGGCTACACGCCATCCTATCTATTTTTTGGTCGGGAAACAAGCGTAGCTCCAGTAAATCATCTAGAACATTTAGAAGAAATTAAGGACATATTACCGGGGCCCATCCAACAATCATTTATTAACAATTTAAATTTGCGAGGTCGAATTAATGAAAAGGTTAGGATTAAGTTACGACAAGTACATGATAAAAGTAAAAAGACTTATGACCCTAAACATAGACTAGCGCTGTTTAAAGAAGGAGATATCGTATGGAAAAGGGCCAGATATTTATCTAAAGCTTCAAAGAAGTTTATGTCAAAATTGGCACCTAAATTTGAAAAGGCAGTAATCATCAAGAAAATTTCGGAAAATATTTATAAATTAAACAACGCATTTGGTAAAGATATAGGTTTATGGCACGCAAAGGATTTAAAAGTATACTGAAATAAACACCATGTAAAAAAAATATATACATATAATTATATTCATTCACTATATATAACATATATATATTTTTTTTTGTGTAGGTAGGGATATTTGATATGAATAGGAGCTCGGTGTACGGGTGCGAAGAGCATTTTCATATAATTTGTTAGTTGACCGCATAGCGTCGTTGGTATATGGTCCGAACTTGAAATGTTAGTGAGGAAGCGGTCGCGAGTTCGAATCCCACTCAAGAACCACTAGTGTGGTCAAGTTGTTTTTTTAATTTATTATGGATTGTGTATGATGCGTTTGTGATTTGCAATTGGTTAAAAACTATTTGAATTGTATCGGCCATTTTTGAGAGTGAACTGAGTTGAGTGACTGAGTGAAGGACTGAACTGAGTGAAGGAGTTGGGGTCAGACGGTCGTGTTGTTGGTTAACCGTCCTCCATGTTCATTTGCAGAAATTGTTTTTTATATTAGTTATTAGTTTTTGTTTTAGTATATCTTAGTGTATTTATAGTGCATTGTGAAAGTGCTGAGAGGGGTAAGTGATAGGCTAATAAGAACTCCTGCGCATCACTGTATATTTTTAGTTAACAAGTAATTTTGACGGACTTCTGTTTCTATTGTTCCTAGCCTCTCGCAACGCCTTCTCAGTACAAGAGAAATACAACGAATTATTCTGAAACCCTGAAAGTTTGCTCTGAGCTAGCTACACTACTTTGGCGTGGCAGGGTGCCTGTTTGCTCATCTTAAACGAACCCTCCTGGCGCTCAACCTGCATGTATTAAATTTTGAATATAAGCTGTACTTCAAGAATTTGGTGTTGTTTCCTTTAAATCAAACCGTACGAAAAACACCGTAACACGTCATTTAAAAACTGTCACTGTTTTGTTCCCTTGTACGATCGATATACGCTATTGCTTCGGTCGTCAACGTCAACGTCAGTTAAAATCATACTAAATTAGGTTTAAATATAATACTAAATTAGGTTTAAATACAATATACATTGTTACTCGCTGGGGCTTGGTGATTTGGAATGAGAACATCTGATGACTCTCATGATATTTTAGTCAGTTTATCAGGACAAAGATCCAAATACACTTCCAATCGTCAATCGTAGTACAAATTGATAACCGAGGACGTTGGTAAAATATGTAATAAACTTATGCATTAATTAACACTGAAAATAGTAAAGATCAATAAATTACTACTTGACGTACTGCAGGTAACTCGTTTGATGTTTGAATATTCCTGTATATTTAGTTATTTAAAAAAAAAACAAATTCTTAAGTCTAATTCTAGTTTAGCTAAGTCATGGAGCGAAAACTGCATCAATCAATCAATCATTTATTTGCCAAAAACATAAGTATGTATATATGTTTAGTCGCATGACGTGCAAATACACCAAATACAATAAATCAATAAATTAGGGTAAAATTACAATTATTATTAAAATCAAAATTACAAACTAGGCACTTGAAATATATCGTATATAACTATAATATATTTAAAACTTAATAAAAATAAGACTACAATTTCCCACGCTAAAATTTTATGTACAAGATCTACCTTACAAAGTAAAATCATTTGTCAATCAACCAGTCGTAAATAATATAATAAATAAATACCCGTTCTTGTTAATAATTTAAAAGATTGGACTAACTTACCTAGTGACGTCCAATCCCCAATTGTGTGAAGTGATCTCGTACTCACTTTTGTACACTATGTAGTTTGTACTCTTGTACTACTGCGCTGTCACAATCTTCAAATATTAGAAAAATAAGTCACAATCTTCAAATATTAGAATTATTAGAGTTTGTCGATTCGCCATCTTTGCTTGTCACCAGTTAATGTCATTATTTCAAAGAACTCTAAACACAACTTTCACTGAGGAAAATTATAGCCTTAATCAAAGAGCGATCACTATGGTCTGTGACGGGTAGGGTTGGGACTAAGTAAGTAAATATGGCTTGCATGATTGCATGGGGTTCATATTGCATATAGCCCTAATATACTTTTTTGTATAAGGAACACTCTGTTTGCCTTTGTAGCATGATAATGGGTTATCATATTTACATTATGTTGGCACTACTGCGATTACTTCGCTTATAATATGTCATCAAATAAAAAAAACACTCATATAAAATAAACTCCTTAACTAAATAACAACATACAGTAGTTAGTTGAAATGTTCACAGAATGTCCTCAGCAAACGTTTACAAGTCGCGAACTCGGCAGAGCATCAGGAACTCCGCCGTCTAAACTTTTAATGGCGGTAAATTTTTAAAGTCACGAACAGATCCCAGGTGTATAATTGATTAACAAAGTTAGACCACCAGTTCGTTAAGACCCCTGTTTTGCAGTTTTAGATACCGAATTTGAGCGATCAAATAATCTATACAAATAAATAAAACTTAAATAAATATTTATAATTTCGAATTAACAGCTTTTCACTAAATTCATGTGAAAGTGTAAGCGGTATTTACATAAAAAATCAATTTGTAGAATTTTTGTTTGTCTGTTTGTTTTGCCTAATCTCTAAAAGGACTGTAAAATTTTTTTTGTACAAGAACAAAGTCTCGTTATAGAACCTGGCTCTACACGTGTGTCATTGAGATAGGCTATGATGGCTGATACTGATGATGGGTGATTATGATAGGGTATAGTTGATTTTGTGTTGATTGCGATGACTTGTAGTTGACGAAGTTGATTGTTGCAGACTGGCTGTCAGTGACGTGGTCCCACGGCGGGATGCATCTACAGCCTGACGCCGTGGGCGAGGATGACGCCGACTCCGTTAGGGGCCGGTAAATATCACTTTTAACTTTACATTTCAAATTATATACCTTGAGGCTTTAAGTTATATTTTACAGCAACTTGTTTCCTCCATGTGCCACGAGCCGTTTTATTACTACAAGAACTAAAATATAATAAAAACTAATGTGAATGTAGCAAAATGATCAAGTCATTAATATGTACTAAGGTGTAGTTTCTGAAGTTAGACCTAGAAGCTACGACATGCGATCTGATAACTTGTTGACAGTGCGAATCTTTCAACTTGAGTCGTCTAGACGGAGTGTGTTCTCGTCTTGACAACATTTTACGTTAACATTGGTGGGAACAAAACATTTCTCCTTGCCTTTACTCTCAACAGATATATCGGTATTTCACATGTGTGTTCTCGCCTTATGATATATATCTCAGCCGCAAGCGAACGGCGTTCTAGTTACTTGCACGTGGAACACGCTCAAACTGCACTCGCTCCAAACTTATTATCTTAATATCTTCACACGTAAGTTCGGTGATTAGTCTCCGCGAATCACCCGTTGTGTGACAAATAAGTGCTTTGAAAGTGCAATCTTCTGCTAACTTGCACGTTTGCTTCTCAAGATCATTAACTCCTGTATTCTGATATGCGATAAAATTATATATCTAATACATTAATAAGAAAATAATATATAAAACGTCGTCCTTTTTTTGTACACTTAGATTTTTGATGCAATTGTGGATTTCTTGAAAAATATAAACTAAAATGACGAAAATCTAATCAAGACTATTCAGTCTTGATAGACAGTTCACTTAGTGAAATTATGGACTCATTGTATACAAGTTGACTAATAAACTTTTCTACCTCTATCTCGATTTTGAACTCCGACGTATCTTTTATATTTAAAAAAATATGATTAAAAAACTAATTACACAGACAACCGCTACTTAACAATAATTTTAGGTGAATATTCACACAGGGCGGCCCAGAGATAAGACGACGATTTTTTCTCAAAATACGAGCATAAAGCCTTATAACATCCCTTAATTAATTGTGTACAAAGGTACCTCGCGAATATAAAGGCCTCTCTTATCTGATTAGGCTCTCTTTACGTGGAAATGAGATTTTTAGACGCGAGTAAATATTTACCGCGAAATCAGCTTTTGTTCTCTTATTTGAATAACAAACGGGAGATATTTGATGTTAGGCCTTGTATTCGTGTTATTTTAGCGTTATAACATGTACCCGTGTCCCGTGAGTTTCATCTGCTAATTAAATGAAACGTGAGGCTTTACCTGTAGAGTCCTGTTTAATGGCATATAAGTTACATCAACCTGTCAAACAAAACTAAAAGATGTTCTTTATTTCTTTATCTTTATTTGGAACAAAAAAGAAAGAAGTGCATATAAAAATAACAAGGGTAAATTCTGAAGACTGTTCAAATAAAAAAACAGTCTAAAAGATTCAAAAATTCAAATTATTTTATTTTCTCGCAATCATACTAAAAACTACTGTAAACGCGGGCCTAAAACCCAGTATGATTCGGTTAACATTTAGCGCCAATCCTAAAAATACTTCGTCTATATATCCTTTTGGACAATCTACTATTTGTTCAAGTAGTATTGTTCAAAAGTCTGATTCAATTAACGCAAAATTACTTACAACTACAATGAGTTACGATAGAAGTGAAATTTCGAACACAGGTTTATTGTTAATTGAAGCAACCACAACGAAAGGCAGGTTATTTATTTCTCATTCCCAGTTTGCGTTTAAAAGCGTGATGTAACTGTAACGAGGTACTCTGGCAGCTGTAGGTAAACGATCGTGTAGCTAATCAATGCTGTAATGAGCTGCGGGTTACGCTGCTAATGAAAGCCTTTGGAGCGTCGCTGAGACGTACCGAGCGTATTGTGTACTAACTACCAAATCAATGTGCTCTTAGACGCTAGTCATTAACGTTTCATTATTGTTACGGTTCCTTTCTTATAAATCTCTGGTTAAAGATGGAAGAATTTGGCTACAGCGTATAATAATTGCAGGTACGGTCGTGCCGGCAGCCTGGCGGTGACGCCGGGCGAGAAGATCATGGAGCTGTTGCGGCCCAGCGCCGGCACTCCACGCCGCCACTCGACAGCAGCCTGCGCGCCCGCCCAGCCGCGCGCCGGCTTCGTGTACTGCCCCTCCGACGCGCTGCCCTACTGTCCGCCTTCTAGGTTCGCGCCGCCCAGGACTGTTACCAAGGCAAGTGCAACTGACACTTTTCTTAATCTTACCCTATCAAAGCCAATCTGTCTTTCCAAATAGAACAGTAGGAACTGTCGTACGCTTTATTTTATCATTGCTAAAAAAGTCTAAAACCTTGGTGATTGAGAATTTTGTCCGATGTCCAGCAATGAATATATAATATTATTATAATAGGATGATAATTATTATTCGTTTGAAGTCAATGTCAGTGAAAAAATAGGATAGTGTAATGAAAATTATCGCTTACCTACATACAATAATTTTAGTTGTAATCTAATATTATTTGAAAGTAAATCCTTTTACTGCGTAAACATTCGGAGCTTTTGTTTCATAAATGTCGATAATTATGAGCACTGGTTATAAAATCCATCCAAAACGAACAATAGGACGCTATCAGTCTGTCTATAGTTTCCTAATTCAATTGCAAACATTTACTTATTATTAACAAAGCCTGTAGGTATTTCTATTTTATGGAAATTTTACTTAAGCCCTTTTCATTGTTCATAATTTTAGCTGTGACCTAATGATCAGTTTCTTCAACGACCAAAAAATATATTAGAATAATTTTTTTAAATAGACTGTATTAAATATTTTGGTTCGCTTGTTAAGTTTTAGGAAAACGTCGTAAGGTTTCATCATTATTTTTTTTTATCAACTACAAGTTGGTCCTTGACTGCTATCACACCTGATGTTAAGTGATGATGCAATCTAAGATGAAGCGAGCTAACTTGTTTAAAGTAGGATGAAATTGACACCCCTTTCGGTTTCTACACGACATCGTACCGGAACGCTAAATCGCTTGGCGGTACGAGCCACGGCGAAAGCCACCCCCAGCCACATCAAGACAAATTAAGAAAAAGCTCAATCTGCCCCGCCGGGAATCGAACCTAGGACCTCCGTTTTATAAATCCACCGCGTACACCACTGCGCCACGGAGGTCGTCATCATCATTAACAGCCGATAGACGTCCACTGCTAGATGTAGGACTTTTTTAAAGACTTCCAAACACATCCTGATCCTGAGCCACCTGTTGCGAGCAGCTGCCCGCGACACGTTAATATCACACACGTCAATCCACCCAATGGGGTGTCGCTGCGCTTTTCTGTGCAGGGTCGCTATTCGAGCACCTTGGCCCCCTTACATCAGCTGTTCAAACCATGTGCAAGTTAGCTGCGATCATACGATCCTGGGTCGGGTTGTGGAATCATTCTGGGTTTTTCTTTTTTCTAATTAATTGTCAGTCAGTAAATTTAGTAGCCCAGAGTCGGAAAGTTGGCGGTGTTGCACCACTGTGCTTCGGAGAGGACGTTAAGCCGCCGTTGACGGTCACTGTCATCAACATTTGATAACGATCTTTAATGAATTAAACGTTATCACCCTAAGCCGCCTACCTACCCTTATTAGAGCCTCTTATTCCCTCTTCACAAGGCTCGGCCTCTTTAGGGGAGCCGTTAGTAGGCTAAAAATTATAAATCTTTTAAAATTGGTTGCTCGATTAGCAAAACATAAATACAATTACTTTCTTTGGCTAGGGTTTTATTTTAATTAGTAATTAATTAGTTTGTTGTATCCGATCAGACATAGCTATTATCTACATAAATGATGAATATTTTTATATATATTATACATAAAATTTAAACACCCAGACACTGGAAAGCATCTGTGCTACATACATTCTATTCTAAACGTTTATATATGGCATTGAATGTAATGATGCATAAGAGATGTTAGTGTTAGATTGAAAGCGGTATTCGATTCACAGGAGCTAGAAACCACATTGAATGCATTCGGCAGCAAGTGCTGTTGAATTAAATGTGATTTTAGAATGGAATGTAAGTGCAGATGGTTAGCTATTTTGAATTGATATTTGACATGTTTATCACAAGAAACGTAATAAATTGTTAAGTTTATGTAGTGATCAAAGTTTTAGATATTATATATCTTGAAAATAACATTACTAAAACACTAACATCTACTAAATTAAAGTTATATATTTTTGAAAGTGATTGGTATGTTAGAACTAGAGTGCTTAAATTAAGTAATTTTTTTTTCATTAGCTGCCGGGTAAGCACGGAACCGTTGGGCTGTCCGACGTGCTATCTTTCTAGATCTTATTGCTCTCTTTCCTCTCTGATAACCTCCCCTCTCTTCTAATATATAATATGTCAGGGAAACACCATTCTTCTTGACATCGTCTTTAGTAGTTCTTAGTATTGTGGGCGTGCGTCAGGGTTGTGCAAGCTCAAAACAAAGTGTTTGTCTTCTCGAACAGGTTAACTGTAAGTTAACAATATTATGATACACGAAATTTTTAATATCAGAGCAGTGGATTCCCGAAACCAATCTTTACTTCGCTTATTACAGCACTTTCACAAAGGTCCACCTCAACCAACTTTCGTGACTGACCGCCCTACACTGTGATTGGACGAAATATTAAGTAAAATCTGATGGAAGTAACATGTCAATACATTAATTTTAAGAAAATTATTTGATGAGATATTATAAAATGTTAACACGCGATAAAACAAATTGAATTTGGTGAAATCTTAAGTTATGCTCTAAATAAGCAAAAGTTATCTCTCATTAAATGATTAACGATTAGTTTTATTTTGACAACTCGTAACATACTAAAGACAATAATCCTTCCATACACAAAAATACTAGCGACATCTGTCACAATATTACAACAATCTACTCCAAGTCTCTAGTCTAAGACCCCTACATATATAATAAATTATAATAGCTCAAAGCATCTGGAAGTATTTTTGTCATTTTTGCTCTTCTTCCAACACGCGTCTCATGAGTTTACGAGCAACTACACTTTCCATTAATTCCTAGACTACAGAACTACTAAATTAAGTATATGGAAGCACTTAAAAAGGCCTCGTTGGTTCAGTGGTTACCTTTTGTGACTTCAGATCACAAGTCTGGATCGATTCACTAGAATAACTACTCAGTTTTAGCTTTTTGAATTTCTTTATGTAGAATTTTTACCCGCTGGTTATAATAACAATTTTTCTCAGTAGTTTCTTGGATTTCTTTATGTAGAATTTTTCCCGCTGGTTATAAATAACAATTTTTCTCAGTAGTTTCTTGGAAGCTTTTTGTCAGCCCGAAAGCTCGTTGTATACTTGACAGTGAGTACCCATCCTTAAACTACGCAGAAGTTCGGTAGATCGATGGCGTAATTATAAAGAATAGGCGCGCCTGTTTGCTCAGCGATGTTTATTCGCCGTCGTAGTCTCGAGGGCGCAATCGATATGTGAACTGACGTGTATATTAAATTTCCAAATTGTTTTCTGAAGTACGTTTTATTAAAAGTATATTCAATATTATTTCCCTTTTATCCAAGTAATTGAACGGTTTATTGTCAGATTAACCAACCGACCGGATTCAAGTGCTACTCATATTTAACCCATATTTTGTGGAAAATTTACATAATTGTATTAACATTTTTCAATTAAACCCGTCATGTTGGCATGTGATGGATGTACATATCGCACGTACAGGTTTATATGTGGGTCGTATAACTTAAAACAATTTAATAAGTAAATAATAAAAACAATTTATTTAAATTGATTAATACGGTATGGGGGTTTTATTACAAACTTTTACGAATCCACACTAAGATTTGTGAATGCGATAATGATACCAACCACAAAATATAACATATAAAGATATGCTGATCTTACGGAAAGCATAGATCCTAACTCTACCTATTCATACCATACACTGGTCAAACCTATAAAACATGTAGTGCTCTGCGTAAATTCTAGCCTTAAGTCCTCTGGAAACGCTACACCTCAGTTACGCGGGTAAACACTGGGGCATCATCTCTTCATCATCTCTAACATAAAAGTTAGTGTAAAGTAGACGAAAAATAACCATTTAAATAATGACAAAATTGCCTAAAATGTTACCTTAACTAGTCTGAGTCCAATAGCAAATATTTACCCATTATTTTAATTTAATAACATAATTTCAATGACATAACAACACGGACAACTAACGTCTCTTCTCTTGTTGCAGCTACCTCCGCCACAGATCAAGACGCCGCCACAGCCGCCGCCCGTGCCGCAGCGCACAGCGCCGGTGGTGCCGGTAGTGCCCCTGCCGGTCCCTCCACCAGCACCACCCCGCCGCTCGCCACAGCCCCCTCGGAGGGTCCCCCCGCCCACGCCGCCCAGACCGCTCCCCACACCAGCCACAGACCCCAATGGCAACAAAAAACACATCCCACCACCTTTAAACCCTACCCCGAATATAGCACCCCCAAAACTAGACTGTAATAGAAACCCACAGCCCCCCATTCCCAGGCGGCCTCCTCAAAAAATCCCAGATACCACCACGTTCACTCCGGCACCTCCACAGAACAACTCGATGAAACGCTCCCCCAGTTCGGGGTCCAACATCAGTGTCAGGCAGGATTCTAATGTGTCGTCGGACTCCTTCAGTCAAACCTCCTCGCCATCTTACACTACGAAAACCATGGAGACTCCACTCCTCCCCAATCAGAACGTGAACAAAAGTCTGAACGCTAAGATAGCTCGCGGGCTGCTACTGAAGGAGCAGCAGGAGAAGGAGATGGGAAACTCCTCGATAACTAAGAGTATGTCGACGCCGGCGTCGCTACAGACTATTGTGAGATTTCAAAATGGAAGCAACATGTCGCTTCATCACCGGGTAAGTTGCTTTCGTATGTAAATTTTTATTAAATTACTAGCTGACCCGGCAAACGTTGTTTTGCATTAAAAATTTAAAAAAAAATTTAGATGAAAATTAAATAGTAGCCGATTCTCAGACCTGCTGAATTTGGTAAAAATCGGTAAAGTCGTTTCAGAGGAGTACGGCAACATTGTGACAGGGAAATTTTATATATTATAAGATAAGATAATATTTAAACATGCCTCTTTGACATCGTCATCAATCTTCTGTTACTTCTGTAGACTTCAGTTAATGGTGTTGGATTTGAGCAGTAAATATTTTATTTCTACTAAAAAAATCTCAGAAATAGTTAAGAATCGAGAAATGTTTTGTGCAAATGAACAAAGTAAGGGAAATATGATTTTAATACTAGTCTCTTACAAATGTTTGATGATACGAATATTTACATCATTAAGCCCCATATTACTTCAAACTTAAAAATTAATCGACCAGCAAATAGAAATCTGAGTTTCTATTTGTTGGTGGATTTTTAAAAAGTACCCACGGACCACATCAAAATTTAGTTACATAAAAGACCATTAATTTCATTCATGATAACATGAAGGTAACAATGTTATAACTAACAGGTTTAAAACTTTATATTATGACACACAGAAAAGTAAACTACAGTCTGGATATTAAAACTTCAATTCCATTCGTTCGAGTTTGCTCAGAACCTAATAATTCGCAGATAAAACTTTTAATGCGTCCGGTGAATCATAAAACTTTTATACGTTGCTCCCTCCAATAAACGTGGGAGCACTAGTGAATATCTAGTAAATATATAAAAGATAGTCAAATATACGATATATTATTATTTATTGAACTAACTAATGTACGGCCAAGTAGGTTGGTTTAGCTTAGCTTGTGATCTAGGTATGATAATGGTGGCTAATACTAAATATAACTACGTAATCCACACCCCAATAAAAATCAGTTTCAATTGTCATCTAAATATTGGAAATAGATAAAATATTGATTAAATAGTTTGCCTAGTGTGAGGCGAAAAGTCATTTCCATCGATTTGTACCATAGTGTAACGTGGAACATTAACAGCAACATTTATTGTCCGCCATTTGCAAAATGCTCCTGAAATCCGCCGTAAAATTATTGTCGCACGCGGCGCCGCGCAACGCAATTAAAATATAGTGCGATATTTAGCGGGGCGGCTAAACGCTCGCCGCAGGGAGGGGGACGAGTGATAGGCGCGCGGTGGAGGAGCTCGTCCTGGGAGTTCTAGATCGAGCCTATTGTAACTTTGCATTAAATAGAAGCCACCGTTACTTAGCAAAAGTTCATTATAAGTTCTCTTTTCGGCCAAAAATGGTCAAGGTTTTACTCTGAAAGCATCCTGGAGGAACTCAAGAGCCCGTGAAGAAAAAGAGAGATTTGAGTTTTATATAAAGTATATTATAACCTCATACTGACAGTCTGACCGCTTGCTAAAAATCAAGATACTTGCTTTTCTAACTTTACATGTTTAGTTCTCTCGCTAACACTAATCGTAACTAATACATTTTTCGTAAAATATCAAAATCCGCTTCCTCATATAATTTGGGACCAAACAAAACATTTTATTTTACAGTCGAGAGCGCTTCCTGCGAGTTGCACTTAATTTGATCGCGCGCCGCGATTTCACACAAAACGAAATTGAAAATGTGGATTTATCGGATGTTTTAATGGACTCCGGTCGGTTTCATTTTGTTATTGAAGGACCGGCGGCCGCACGCCAGATGTCATTTGATAGAGTGAACATAACGCATGCCGTACGCATTCGCTCGCCGGCCTTGGTGCGTGCCATAAATGCGAAAGTTGTTATTAAAATGCCAATACTGTTTCGCGAGATTATACTCGTAAACAACAAATACATTTTTAGTGTTCTTTATTATTACTAGCATTTCGTTTAATAAAGGAATATTCAGACGTTGGGTGCGTTTATATTTTTTTTACTGCTAATGCGTCGAAAAAAATTAGAACGAAAACTTTTAATAGTTGTTCATATTTTTCGGGGGCTAAAATTCACCCGTAAACTAGGCTAGGCAGGACCTGTTATTGTAGATATGCTAAAATTATGATAATGCACTATTGAATGGTTTCTAACACTACTTACTAAATACATTTTGCCTTCGACCATGGCTAAATACCAGCCAACCAGCAAAGACGTACCGGTCATCCTACTCCTAACATGTTAGTCCTATTTCATCTTAGACTGCATCACTATTTACCATCAGGTGTGGTTGCTATCACGAGCTTATTTAAAGAGAATAAAAAAAGTCCTGGCGGGCTCTATCATAAAGTTCTAACACTAATAAAAAGGTAGGTAGGAAAAGAATATAATTCATTAGTTTTAGCGTAGGTATTTTAAAGGCATATAACAGGCCCAGGCCGTTTTCCTTTTACGAAAGACTATATTATGGAGTTTAGACAGACCACGCTGTATCAATGTGGGTGTGGCAGACGATGATAATGGCTGGGCAAACGGCTTAACGTTCTTGAAAAGCGGGGGTGTTACACCATCAACATCAGGTTGAAATTTTTTTCTAGACAATTCTTAAAACAAGAAAAGCTAAATATCAGGATCTCGTAACTAAAGCTATATAAACTAACCACTGGACTAATGTGGCAATTATAACTGCAGAGACAAAATTCAAACATTACTAATTACATTTAGTCAGCCATATATCGCTTCCATAATAATAATTAAACCTAACAACTAGCAGTGATTATACGGTTAACCTATAAAGGCAAACCTTTGTCTATTTTGCATAATAGAATTATTTAAATGACTGCAGGCGTGTATGTACAAATGTAGATGTGAATCATCTACATAAACGGGTTAGGATTGGAACTACATTGTCGTTAACTTCTACTACGAAGCACTACAATAGATATACTATTTTAAATACTTTATAGGTTTATTAAAAAAACGTTACAACACATCGCACTTATAGATATTCGTATCATCTATATAATAAAACAAAAATATTCTATCCTCTCAACTTATATTAAATCGAAATTTCTGTTTGAGGAGTTCTTTACAAACAGAGTGGCAATTTCTTTAATATATTTCTTAAGCCTGATTAAAATTATTGAAAAACTGTATCATAGACATTTTTTGTGATAGATAAAGAGAGAACAAACATTGAGACAAACAAAACATGGTGGAGCGAAATACAATGGATTTGTAGGAGGTCTTGGGTTCGATTTCTGGTTTAGCTGATTGAGTTCTTCTGAATTAGTCCAGGCCTGGCTGCTGCGGGAAGCCTCGACCGTGGTTGGTTAGCACGCAGCCGTAAAAAAAGCAAAGCCGTACCCTCAAGCGATTAAACATAACCGACAGAAAGAAAGAAAGAACATTTATTTGCAAAAACACCACATAGTATAAAAATAAACCAAAATAGTTGGCTATGCAGGATAGGGGTTTTATACTATTCCTAACAAGTTATCAAGTCCATCTTAGTATCATCAACGACCATCTAATGCGACTGCAGTCAAGGACTAACTTGTTGTGAATAAAAATAAAGCTATTATACAAAAGATAAGCAAAATCCCAAAAAGATTGTTCATCTCCCCTATTAAAAGGAAAATCATTCAATTAGCTATCAAAAGCCTCGCTGAGTTTATCGAGATTGGATGACTTCGCAGGACGGCCACGTTCTCAGATGTTTTACGACTAAATAAATAGAATATAATAAATGATTTTATTCATCTTTATTGGAGAGCTAAAGAGATCCTTATATTTCAACCTTCGAGATTGCTAATCTTAACTAACGTCCTTAGGGAATAAATAAATTTATGTTAGGAATCTTTGAAGGTTGTAGTTGAGATGATAACATAATATACTTTATATATGAAGTTTTACCCAAGCGTTCCGGGATACTAATTTCAAAGTATCAAAAACCATTTAGGTATTTTGACCAATTATTTATAGACTAATTAATAAATTTTCAATGTTGACGAGTGTTATAACGAATAATGATGAATGTTGTTTTAACGGACTTCGGTATGCATCTAACTGTTTTTTAATTTATAAATTCTTAATTTAATTTTTAATTTATTTGTTTAGTTGAAAATTTGTAAGCAAGTTTGAAGAATGATTTCTTTTCTTTGTTTAAGGCTTGAAAATACATTTTCGTTCGATTGGTCAAAATACCTTTTTGATACTTTGAAAATAATATACTTTGCAAGTTACTATGGCCAAATGTACAAACAAAACAGCGGTTAAAAATATTAATAATGTACAGATATGGCTGTAGGTGCCTTTTCTTTTTTGACTACATTTGATGCGGTAGTATACTTTTAAATAGAAAAATTATCTGCAAAAAAACATTATACAATGCTTTCTAGGTCCTGATTCTAGGCGAATCACGGTTCAGTCAATAGACCGAGATAATATTATTTCCGCTGAACGAACAGCCTATATTGTAAAAAATGATTACTTATCCTTCCCAAGTTACTTTTTCAATCAACAACGAACCTCCCCAACCGTTCTATAATCTACAAAAAAATGTATTACTAAAGAATTCAATTCAACATTCATTCTGGTAGACCTCACTCCTACCACGTCTAATCAGCGTACTCCGCTTAGCTAAGCCAAACATAACTAGAGCATTTCCATTGGAAAGTCGACCTTAAAGTTATAGAGATAAGAACGCGACGTGCATTGTAATAATGCTTAACGTTGAACAAGATTGTGGTCCGTTTACTCACGTAGGCTGTTATTTTATGCTGAGTACACACAACCAGGTGGGAACGAGTGAAAACAGATGCTAAGATCCGTGTGTTTGTAGAAATAGACGCACGCAATAACGTCCATTGAAGACATTTCTTTAATTCACATTCTTAATATCATTAGATTCCAGGTTAAATCTATGTTGATAGAAACGTGGTTAACACTTCTACACTTGGATAATCTATGCCCAAGAGTTTAAAGTATTTGTTTTGGCTCATTCGTAGTTTGTTACGGTCTTGCTTATTTGGACTTGAGCAGTCTAACTACTCTTTTTCTTTGTTGAAAACATTGTTAATGAAGGAAAACAATTTTATTGCACGTAGCAATATAATGACGATCAGCATAAGATGGTGGATCAGCAAACTTGCTAGGTGAAGTTTATTTAATATATTATTGTAAGGGAGGTACGCTGATGCGTACCCACACTCACTAATAAAAGAAATAATACAAAAAGTTTATGGTGAACGAAGATGTATTGTCGAAAACCTTAATCACGTAACATACGATAACGCGTACATAGGCGGAAGGCGCTCAAGGAAGCGCGGGCTATCGCGTTTGGGGTCGTAGGCGCACTGGCGCGGACGGTCAACGGTCATCCAGGCCTTACACCCGAAAATATTCGGCGTTGGGCGGAGCTTACGTTTCCAGGAATTCAAGCGAGCGACGCGACCGAATACCGCGTAATAGAACGTCGCGTTACATCCTCCCCCTAAAATTCACTACAAGCGTCCCTGCGTCTGAATTTTCTCTTTTCTTGGCCTACCCCTTCCCTTCTTTTCCTTAAGAGGCGGTAGCGCCTCTCCTACGAATGCGGTCAACTGGGACGTATGGTATCTACCTACGGGTGTGGAGTTCCTCACTGTTTCCAGTTGATAAGTCGTGGGACTCATGATTTTTTTAATTTTATAAGGGCCGTCTCTTCGGGGTAAAAGCTTCGGTGTTTGCCCTTTTCCGGCGTCGTTGGCTCCTTGGGTCTTCAACAACACCAGGTCACCAACTGCATACCCTGGGTCTGGACGTCGACCCTCATCGGCACTCTTCTTCTGTGCCGACTGTCTCTTCTCGTGTATGTCTCTAGCATCCGAAAGAACCATCGACAATTCTCTCAGATAAGGTGTGAGACAGGTCACGGTATTGTCGCTTTCCACGATCGCCCTCATATCTGCCACGACATCGGCAGGGGCGCGCAACTCACGTCCAAAGGTTAAGTAAGCCGGTGAAAATCCAGTACTACTTGTGACGGCCGAATTCATGGCAAACCTAATGGCAGCCACATGAACATCCCAGGTTGTATGATCTTGTTTGACTAGAATCGCCAACTGCTGCTTCATGTCCCGGTTTTTTCTTTCCACAGGATTTGCCTCTGGGTGGTACCTAGGAGTAAGCGATTGTGAGATCCCGAATGATAAACAAACCTGTTGCATAACCGCGCGAATGAATTGGACACCATTATCACTCACGATTCGACGTGGCGTGCCGTATCTGAGGAATACTTCACTTATCAGTACCTTAGCACATTCTTGACTGGTAGCTTCCTGCATGGCGAAGAGTTCCACCCACTTGGTGCAAATATCCTCCAAAATCAAGATCCACTTATTATGATTAGGAGTCTCTGGCAAAGGTCCGAATAGGTCAACGGCGATAACTTCGAATCGCCGGGTTGTTGCTGGCTGTAACAGACCAGCGGGCTTCCTCGTGTCAATCTTGTAGCGCTGGCACGGTACACACTTCTTTATATACTCTGTGACAAATTGGCGCATTCCTGGCCAATAATATTTCGCACACAAGCGATGTAATGTTCGGTCTACTCCGTGGTGACCAGCAGTGGGAGCGTCGTGGTAGTCGGCGAGGACTTTTTCTCGTTCCTGTTCCGGTACCACTAAACAAGCACTCTCTTCATCATCTGCTTCGGGGCCATATCTGTAAAGAATGCCATCAGACATGACATATCCTTGGTCAGACCAGCATCTCCCCCTTAACGGTTCGTCGGCTTCCTCGAGATCTTCTATGATCTTTCGAAGCGTAGGGTCTTTGAGTTGGTTCTCCCGAATATCACGAGGACTTCTCGACGGTAAGTCAACTTCGGCGAGACAAAGGTCACATCCAACGGATGGCTCTGCGCACGGCGGACGAGATAGAGTATCAGCAACGGCGTTAGCTCTTCCAGGGGTATATTCTATACGAAGGTTGAACTCCTGCTCTAAAATAACCTTCTTGTTCTGCGAGAGCCGGTACGGAGGTGAAGCAATAGGCTCTTGCTTCTCGCTCACCTTAATATGATGTTCAGCATAATCAGTCGGTGGACCATCGGTAGCGAATCTACCAGCGTACCGTATCAGCAATGCGTTCAGCTGCACCTTCTGATCAGATGTCAACTTCGTACCTTCATCATCACGTAAAACAAGTTGCGAAGTGTCGACCTTCATCAGCTCTGCATCGTCAGCAGGCTGCAAGTCATTAACCTTCGTAAAGGGGTACTTCTCTTGGGGTCTGTCAGTAAAACTCCAGGTACCTTGAGACAAATCTAGGATTAGGTTAGCTTTTACGATAAAGTCTCTACCAAGCAAGGTTCTATTGTCCGCATCTGGGAACACAATAAACGATGTAGGTATATCCCGTGTTCCTAGGCTTACGACGGTGTCACAAGTTAACGCTGTCCTCACCTGTTGTGAGCCGTCGGCCAATCCCACGGCGCGGTGTGTTTTGGTAAACTCCACTCCTTCCTGCACTAACAATTTATATAACCCAGGACTAGCAATAGAATGCGTAGCGCCAGTATCTAAAATGGCCGTTCCGGTGTGTGTAGCGATCTCTACAGTAACTACAGGTCGCGTAATATCAGTGTCGCCTACCTCTAGACTGTAAAACTCAACATTACTAGTTGACGCGTTCCTACACCTGTTGCATTTTGACCTGATCGTTCCGAGCTGACCGCAGCCGTAGCAGCGCAATTCTGTCTTCTCGATCTTCTCCGGCCCATCCGGGGTGTGGTCGTCCGATTTACTACCGTTTTTCGACCGGTTTCGACAATTAATTGTAGTGTGACCAAAAATTTTACAAAATCCGCACCTAGGCCTGACGCGTTTAATTTTAGTAATATCACTAGATTTTTCCGTTAAATTTAATTTTGAAACGTTATTCGTGTCTTTCAAACTCGTATCGCATGTATTTTCGGTCGCGTCGACTATGGAAGGGTTAACTTTAGGCTCGTGGCTGTTTGAAGGGTTAAGTGTATTATTGGGACTGGAAAAATGGTTGGAAACTGTACTCACCTCCGCCAACGATTCCTCGACTAACCTGGTCTTTTCCATTAACTGGTCTATGCTCTCCACGGATTCGCGAGGCACGCGCTTCCTTATACGCCGATCTAATAAACCGAATACAATGTCTATCTTTACATTATCTTGTAATACATACGGTAGCTTACACAATAACGCCCTAACACGAGAAACAAAAATATCCGCGCGTTCACTTGTATGCACTTGTGAAAACACTTCGCGAAATATTTTGTACGCGGGTCGCGGGACACCGTACATGCCCCGAAGTCGTCGGAGCGCGTCGTCCCACGTAGGAGTGTCGGCCTTAACACCTCGCCACCATATCGCCGCGTCGCCGGTGAGAAGCATTGGTAGTCCTTTAAGTGCATGCTCATCGCTAACGCTCGTGCACTCTTTGTAGGTCTGGACGGCGTCGATGAAGGCTTCTAACACGTCGGCCACGTCTGATGAACCCGTAGTAGTGCCGCCGAAGCGCGCGGTGCACTTAGCGAAGCTCCCTAGTTTCCCCGTCGCTGGTATAGGTGTGCCAGCGCCAGAGTAGGGGTGTTGCGCCGCCAAAACGTTCTCTAATATAAGTCGGCTCGTCTCCGCTTGACTCTTGGTGATATTCATTATGATGGCCTCCAACTGTTGGTGCGTCATCGTCATACCGGTGGTAATTGCTGGAACTGATTCGTCTTCACTGTCTTCGTCGCTCTTCCTTCCTCTATCTTTTCGCGGTGGCATCACGGGAATCGATAGGTAGTTAGGTACGTTAGTGAACACGACGTCGCGATATTCCAGAAAATAGGTATTCTCGCCAGGTATGTCGTATGAGTAACGCCCGATATAAACAGCTAGTTCACGTTATTTACGTCGCTATAGTTTTTAACTTTTAACATGCCCACCGTTGGGACGCCACTTGTAAGGGAGGTACGCTGATGCGTACCCACACTCACTAATAAAAGAAATAATACAAAAAGTTTATGGTGAACGAAGATGTATTGTCGAAAACCTTAATCACGTAACATACGATAACGCGTACATAGGCGGAAGGCGCTCAAGGAAGCGCGGGCTATCGCGTTTGGGGTCGTAGGCGCACTGGCGCGGACGGTCAACGGTCATCCAGGCCTTACACCCGAAAATATTCGGCGTTGGGCGGAGCTTACGTTTCCAGGAATTCAAGCGAGCGACGCGACCGAATACCGCGTAATAGAACGTCGCGTTACATTATTAATTTTCTATGATTTTCATTTAACATTTTATTCAAATGCCACAATTTTTTTTTCAAGTAGGCTGTTTTACAAGCACTTTTGAAACGTCAAGTCAGTCGGTACGTAGTGACTATACCACGGAAGACGGATCCTGCCGAGCAAGAAATTCAGCAGTTGTTCTTTTTAAAATCAATGTTACAATTTGTGTTTTATAACTTACAATTTTGGTAATCTCGTCTCGTTTAGGAAGAGAATGTAATTGCTTCCAAGAAGCTTTGTCGTTTATACAGTCATTAATTTTATAGTAATCTCTACTTAACACATTTTTTTAAGTTTTGTAAAGACAAGTCCAGTACTTATTTTGGAATGACGTTATAAAATCGTATACTCAGTCACACAAATGATTCTTGTACTTGTGCTCTGAAACTAAACATTCAGAAAACGTAAATCCAAGCCGTGTGAATAGTCAGAATACCGAGCTGGTGAAATGGCTCTTTATTCTGTACAGAGTGCCGAATGTGAGTTTCTTACCGAGCGACCGCGTAAAAACGTAACGCAAATTTATATAGAATTTTAGTAGCGCCATCTAGTTATAGCGAGAGTAAACGCTTTTTTTGCTATATAATTTGACGTTATGAGTGACTACGTTTTTACGCAGTCGTTCGGTGGAAAACTCACACTTGCCCCACAGTTCTGTGCATGTATACATACCTACACACATACATACTCAAGCCAGCGTTTTCGATTATTTTTCGATTTCCTTTATTGATCTCTTGTGACTTAAAGTGTATTCGACATTTAGCTAACCTGGCATATCTGAATGCGGCTTCCTATGTCCATGTCCAGGATGCAATCTATCTTTGTACTAAATTTCGTCAATACGTATATCAGGACAAATGTAACAAATAAACCTTCTTTCGCATTTATAATATAACAGTAAGCAATATGATATTTATGGTCTAGAAAATTCGGTCTTTCATTTAGCTCAGACTTATCAAAGTAAAAGCCTGGAGGCTGGGTCTCGTAAAAGGATTATGAGGTCAGCGAGCGACGTATCTATTTAATATACTACAATACTATTAGTTATAATATTCTCTATTTATTTAAGTTTTTATAATAATCTCGCTGCTTGGTGAAACTTTGGTATGTCTCTCAAATCATAAAACGGTCAAAATATCTTTGATAACAAGGTTGATAATTATTTGCAATTTATTACTGAGGGCTTTGTTAAAATAATAATGTGAAAAATTGATAACAAAAAGATCCCTGGCTGAGTAATTTGTTGTGGGATTTGTAGGACTAAGAAACTACCATAGCCATAATTTTAAGTTTGTAAGCTTGTTTGTTTGTTCTTTTTTGGAATTTTAAGTATTCGTAGGCAATTTTTTGAGTCTTACCTAGTGATTTGCCAAAGGTTATCTCCAAAATATGAAGAAAATTAAAAGCCAGTATGTTAAAAACTCCCATCGTATATTGTAATTGGATCATTCCATAAACCTAAGCATATTTTTAATCTATTGTCGTGAGTTGATGTGCAATGGTTCAGACAAGCTTTCATACAAAAATCGGCATTTTCCTTTCAAGTCAATGAAATATATAGAGATGAGTTATCGCTTATTAGACGTACTCGTATGTATTGATTTGATTCAAAATTAACATTAGTAATAATGAAAATTTAAATTTGAATAATCTCTTAGGACTTGCGGAGTTGGTTCATTACTTTAGAGTTCATTACCAGTTCACGAACCTTAAACTCAATTATGATTGTACATCAAGTCTCAGTAATGAGTCAACACGTAGATCACACAAATGAAGTGTACTCTATGCCTTAATTAAACCTTGTCGGGTGGTTGCTCGTGACATGTTGTGCTGTAATGATGCTCTCCCTACCGAATGTGCGGCCAAGCTCATTTCGAGAATAGCCATCGACGCACGATATATTTTGGTACACACAAAGAGCCTACTACAGGACTAGGCCTCCCTCCTTTCGCGAAGCGGAGACCTACCACGATGCTCCGAGTTGTGTTTGCGGTCTTAGAGCAATAATTCATTAAGGATCACTGTCAGATTATCCGTAGCACTGGGGTGTAACACCACCAAGTTTTTGACTTCGAACCTAGAATTTACTGAAAATTTCTTTAATGAAAGAACAACTCAGAATCATTCTACAAATCGACCCAGTACTTAAACCTAGAACCTCGTGATCAAATCCACGTAGGCCTACTACTAGATTCACGAGGCGGTCATATATTATTTATTTAATACTAAATGAGAATGAGCGGATGAAGTTTTAACGTTTGTCCGCTGTTTTACTTACTGAGAATTTCTTAGAAAAATAATCTTGCACTTTTTACCATGTTGAATGAACTGCAATAATGAGATCTAAATTGTAGCGCCTAAAAATCCCTTGTTTTATGGAGGCTTATACAATGGGGTGACAACTAGACGCCACAATTGGTATCAGTTATACCAACGTTAAATGTATTGGTTGGTTATGACTTTTTCTCAATGATATGAAAATAATAAATATAGAAACCAGACTTTTTGGTTTAGATATTGTGAACTCTTTTCGCTCCTTACTTTCGGGCCTCACGCGATTAATGTTTGATCCTCACGATCTGTGCAGATGCTTCGCGACATGCGCGGCGCAGGTGCACACGGCTCGGCGCACAAGTTCCGGCTGCTGCAGCTGGGGCTAAATGCCGTGGCGTTGCTGGCTATCACCGGCGCGCTCTTCGCCTACTTCCGCGTCAACATGCCCGTACAGGTGAACTAACTACGTCACAATATAGACAAAGTACGCTGAAAAATGCTTCAAGAGTGTTAGGAGGCTTGTATATCCGCAAGGTAGGTTCAGCTGAATTACGACACAACAGTGGAACTGTACGCCGGGAAATAAATCAAGAGCAAGTGTCGGAATTGTAGCACACGGCTCGGCGCACAAGTTTCGGCTGTTGCAGGTGAGGCTTAACGATGTTACGTTGCTAGCTATCACCGGCGCGCTCTTTGCCTACGTCCTCGTTAACATGCCCGAGCAGATAAGATACTACTTCACAACATAAACAGAGCTCGACAGGATACACACAAATACACAAAAATTGGGGAAATAATCCAAGAGCAAGTGTCGAAAATTGACCTATATATTATTATACCATATATATTACACCAAGATTGGTGAAGCCATAGAAGGTCAAATCAACGACTCGTATCTTGAATCTACTACAAAATTACGATTTGTGATTTTCCTTTACAGTCAGTGTGAATTTCTGCTTTTTGATCTAAGATAGGCAATACTCAAAGCTTCGTTACGTCTTGCGCTAGGAACAAATATACCTAACGAGATGTTGTTCAACGTTATATCAATTTTATTTTGATTAGAACTCGGTGTGAGGATGGTAGGCAAAATTATTACGATCACAATAAATAGGGTAGTTGGTAAAGTTTCAATTGCTTTTACAAGAAGTTATTGCTGTCAAGTACATCCTACCATAGCTAATAACATGTTTGTGCAATTGTCGATAAAAGAAAGGAAGAGAAAAGAAAATTTAAAAAAAATTCTACCTCTGTGGCCACCAAACTTTGACGAGGTACATACGTATATACATAGGATGATTATATAAAAGAAGTTGAAAACAACAACCTTTGTTTTAATAAATAAACAATGTTAAAAGGATGAAGTCGCGAGCGTCAGCCAGTCAACAATAATTGTGTTAATGAATACTTTGATTGAATGCAAAACAAAAGCCGACGTTATTATATTAACCGTAAGAGATGTACAATTTCGTTTGAGGTGAAACAAAGAGCGTACTTGACAAATATTTGCGGTGTTTCGCTCATTGTTGTTGTTGTTTTTGTTTCGTTGTACTCGCACAAAGGGCGGCGCGGTGTTGTTCTGCGTTCTGTCGAGATACAAACGGTTCGCCTGCGAATTAGACACGTTTGTGAAGTATTTCGCGGTTTCTTTGCTTCAGACGAATTAATTGTGAATTATATAACGGATTTAAGTACATTTAAAGATACATATATTTGAATTATTATTGAACAATAGCACAAGTTTGTAAAATGATATAAGAGTTCCTTCTGGATTGGATTCTCGGTTGGATCGATTGAAATTTTTTCATTAGTCAGCTTCGGCTGGTTTCAGGACTCAAGGTCTGAATTATTTTGGCTGTTGCCAGCGTCTTCTGACATAGAGCGAACCGCAAAGCGATTTAGCGTTTCGGTACGATTCCATCCTATAGCCAGTCTTGCCTATTGGGACACTTTCTGGCTATTCATGAAGGCACGCAGAACACCATTCACCGTGTTCCCAGCATTTACTCTCCTTTCAATATTAATCTCAAACGTTCCATCTTCCGTTAGTTTTACTACACACGTCTTTTATTTCTTCCACTTTTGCTCCTTCTATCAAAATGTTGCAATATTTCACATATTCGCCTTTCTCAAAAAACATTACATAAAATAACAATTCTATTTCTTGTGACTCGTCGTGTGTTCTTGTATATCGTAGTGAGTATAAACTAGTCTACCGCGATTGAAATGATCCAAACTGCCTGTTGATTTTAAAAGTGTCGTTAAACTGTTATGCTATTCAGTAATCTGTAGTAAACACTAAAGTGATCGAAGTTTTCGACAAAATTTCTTACTGAGGTATAGATTTACGACGCTCTACTCGTATAACACCCATTATATCGTAACGCCGTCGTAAAATATGAGTGTTTCGGTATAGTTTACCGAACAAAGGCCCGCCACTTTAATTACCGGTACAGGAATTTTGGAGGCAATCTCGGAGAGGAATGTGGGGGCCATGAAAAAGTTAATTTTCCCCCCGCCCTCGCTTTTATTTATTCTGGTAATGTTTACGTAAGTTGGTACTAGTTGGGACGCGAAAGTCAATTTGTGGTGAGAAACATCTCATTAGATAAATGTCGAGCCGGCGGTCGCCTGTGCGTCTGTAATTTTCCTGTTTGTAGTGTATTAAACGCAGAAAAGTATGGTTTTGTAACTTGTCCATTTGTTTGATTCAAGTAATAGACGCATCTTTTATTTTTCATAAATGTAATACATTGCAATATACATTCAGAAATTACTTTGTTATTCAATTAAAATTATTTTTATTATTTTACATGACGTGTACGACTTTTTCACAAAGAAGCATATTTAAAATGACTCAAAGTATTACTTTACATTACTCCAGAATTCATTGTTTATTATGATGCCCAATAAAGATAATAATTTTATTTTAAAATATAAACTTTATTCCAATTACCTGAGTTACCTATTCCAAAATCTGAAAATTGCCTCCTTTGGGAAGTCGATAAAATTGAATGGTGTAAACGAAAGCAGCCTGTAAAGAATAAGGCACAAAGACAAAGCCTTACGATCCTTTGCGTGCGTGAGTCGAGATAAACATCATCAGTATCAAATAGAACACAAGCGATGGTGGATTCAATATAATCGCGTGTCAGATAATTGTTCCATTAGCGAGCCCACAGAGGGCGCCTCTATGTGGGCCATTAGCGGCCGACTCAACAATCAAACCTTTTCCTTCGCCGACTGTTAACTAAATTAGGATATTTTCGATTAAACGGAATAAATTCTTTGATATATTCGAATATGTATGTACATATATCGTTATCTATTTTTTGATTAGTAAGTACAATTTTCCTTTTTTGAGAGAGTGGATGTTGATTATTTACGATTCTTCAATTTGAGTTGGCGACATTAGGGCGATACTGTTTTTTCTTGTAATCATTCAATCAAATCAATGCAATCATTGCCAGATGTAATGATAGTGATTACAGTTTGTCTTACTTTCTGAGGTAAAGTTGTGAAACACTAACAATGTATGATGATGGTGATAAATTACCTCTTCGCGTACCCCTCTCGACCTGGCGACCATACGGTCTTTTTGACTCCCTACAAGTATTGAGTCACCATACAAGTCCCTTAGATCGTAAATCCCCTGACTTCCGGCAGCCGGTGATGAATCAGAGGGACAACCCGTCACCTCCCACGGCTCTAACGACCTCGCTTGGAAAGCAGGTACTTGCTTTCGGCGTTTTGCATGATACTTAACAGCGTTTATTTATGTGTGCAGTACGTGTCGACGGTGGTGAACCGGTCGTGGGTGGAGGCGCCGGCGGTGGAGGTCCCGGGCTCGCGCAACCCGGCGCCGGGCGTGTGCCTGCCCGTCATCGTCAAGTTCTGCCACCAGCACCGCGTCGACTACAACTTCACTGTGTTCCCCAACTACATCGGACACTTTGGGCAGCGGGACGCGCAGCTGGTATGTATGGCATTCTTATTAACAACAATTGCCAAAGCAACAGTACATTACATCAGTATTGCATGTCTCATAATATGAACCCTTAAGGTTGAGCTGTATGCTAGGCTGAGACGCAATAGCGAAGCGACCTTCCCGTTCCATGGCCCAGACAAAAGACACCAGATCAACGCATCAAGCTCATTAGACGCGTCCAATTTGCGTCCGGACCCGATCACCGTGGACACAGTTACACTGTGACCTTAAATTTGACAAATTAAATTGGAAGATGCCGCAAGAGCGCAATTAAACGAAGCGACGTGATCGTGTCGCGGTACTGTGCGGAGGGATTAGACCCCCCCGGACACCGTGGGTAGCCCCCCCGGGGACAAGTTATCGAGCAACCCTTGACGCCACTGTTCGATGCCTATTAATTGAATGTCTTTTAAATTTTGTATACTGACAATGACATTGGTTCGGTCCCGGTCAGACCTTTTTGACTTTTTGTAAATACAACATTTGCATAAATGGTTTAGATTAGATACAATATAAATCGCGCGAAGTTATAAAACCTTAAAGTTTTATCATACTCGTGGATATACTTGACTCTCTTGTACTCTACATTGTATAGTCGTCCTAGTCCTAATAATTTAAATTTCGTATTAATTTGAAAATCCTTTCCGGTTCCCTAAGAAATCTCAATAAATTGAATAAAATCAATGTTAATAGTACACGTCCCCACGGTACTTTGAAGTTAATGGTCAAAACAGTATGTAACTCGCTAACGTGTCATTTCAAGTGCAGACTTTTCTATTCCCTATAATTTCAAAAATTTATCATACACTCATTGACATATTAATACTATGGACTTCGGGTCTAATGCAAAATTTACGTCAAAAGTGTCCCAAGATATTTTATACACACTAGGATGTATTTGTTTTTATACACAAAATAACATTGTAATGTATGTCTTATCATATTGTTATACAGTCTAATTTGCAACGGTCTAATTGCATGCAATAGGTAATCAGCTTCGATTGACGGTTACCATGGCAGCCTTTTTTTGACATGACAGCTTCTCGTGAAAATAGGACAACATAAATGGTGTGGAGTCGGTAGCTTTCAAATTTTTTTGGCATCTTATATTTATATATTATATTTACAGCAAATTTTGATTTATATTTACATATCCCTTACCTCTATATGCTGGGATAAATCTTGTACCAAATAATAATTGTTGTAATTATCTTGTATAAAATAATAATTAGTTATAATAATAATTAATTACAAACCAAATCCACTAATGTACAAAATGATATGCCACTCGACATAGTTCTTTACTTTGAAATTTTAAGTTCTCGATATTTTCCTCTTTTTAATTAAACTGAAAATATATTTTTTTACTTCAATGACGTTAGATAACTTTTTTAAATAACTGTTCCTAATTTCATGTAGATAATTCTTGTAGTTATCAAATTAATATACCATTATGGTAAAAGTTATTTGATTAATATTCATGACATAAAAAATAAAAGTTGACATAAAAAATAAAAATTTTTGAATTGAAAATAATCAAATTATTTTCATTCAAAAATTAAGTAATTAAATAATTCAAATGTTAAACAACAAAATAACTCTATGCAGTCGTTGTTCTAAAACATTCTATTGCTCACGGCAGATCCGAACTAAATGTGGTTAATTAGATAAACATATTGCACTCCTTCTATCCTACACGCGGGTAGCGCATGGGAAAAGGACAGATAGATACTTTTGTTCATTTTGGTTGGTTATGCAATTCGTTTCTATAGTTTATTAAAATTTTAATAAAATAGCCTGTTTCTAAGCAAAATAATACTTTAAAATCATCAGTAAATATTTACTTACTGAAAATATGGTACACCGTATTCTTTTCTCACCTTACTCGGGTAGTTCTTACAAGTTTTTTATAACACATTACGGCATTATTGACGTGTATTATGTCAGTCAGCTAATATGAGACTGAATTGCGATTGGAAATCATTTCGCGTTTTGGCTTACTTTTGGTTCGGACACTTTTTATCGCTGACCCGAAGTCCATAGTATTAATATGTCAATGCATACACTATTAAACATTGATTGAACAATGACAGGTAAAAGTCGCTCATTCGACACAAAATTGTGGCCTTATATTCAAAATGATAGTTACTCGTTTTTTTCCTTCCTTTTAACACTGACTTTTCACAATATTTGGAAATTTTCTGATCCCCTGAGTTTCTGATTATTGAGAATCGAGTAGCATCTACTCATATCTTTAAGCAATCTAAATCGTAGTGCTCCTAGAATTTTAGTCCTCGGACTTCGTATATTTTATCTGTGCTTAATTAAGAGCTTTGCTTTTTGAACCTTAAATTGTAAACTTAACTTTTTTAATCGAGATAAAAAGTGTCCACAAAAAAAATTTTTTTTGCTAGTAAAATTTCGTTTTCTTTAACTGAAGTTCACGTTTGTTCTTGCTCAAGATATAATATAAATTATAATATAAAATATATTATATACTAAATAAAATGGGCGTAGCGAGGTATAGGCAGCTGCCCCCCATAGGAAAGCGGCCGGTCTCTGATAATAATTTGTAAGATACTCGAGTTCCATCGTTCACGATAAGAGCGAAGCGGAAAGCGAGATGAAAGTTTTTGCATTCATTTGTTAAAATCGAAGATTAAAACAATATAATCTAGGATTTTCTTTACCTGTCTCCTTCTTTATAGAATTGTTGCTCCCTCCTATATAGAATCCTGGCAACTCCCTTGCTAAATAATCCTTGGGGAGGCGCAATATCTACCTTCCGAAATAAAGAAACAGTAAATATCATTATTTAAAAGAGATTAGTTTTCTCAGATTAATACAACGAAAGTCTGGACGGAGGAAATCAATTCTGTCGGCATCTCATTTGCAGTCGGTATAGCGGAGTCATCCGTTCCACTGTGTTCATTACAGGAATTAATTTCCTCGCGTCGGATGCCAATATACAACCCTTTGTTACGCCGAGACGCGGCCTTTGTGCCGACACACGCCGACAACTTGCCGGCAACACGCCGACAACACGCCGACAATACTCTGACGTTTCCCCGACATTGTGACAATGATTGATTCACCCGAGCCTTAATTACCGCGCGTCATGTCGTGCGATATTGAAATGGACTGAAATATTGTCTCATGGCCCATTAGGCGCGGTTTTTTGTGCGCCCAATGCTGCCAGATAGCGTCACGGGTTAATGTGACACGACCTTAAACCAAGTCATATGTTATTCCCTTCCACGTATAATAAAACGTAGAAAAAATAACATCTAAGTTCTAACGTATTTCAAGTTTGCTGTCTATTAAAATAAATATATTTATATTACACGCTGTGTAATATCACCTATACTAAAGCCAAACTCGATTGAGAACGCTTGTTAACAACCAAATTTAAAATGAAGGTAGAAAATGCAACAAATTTTGTACCTAATAAATTTAAAATTATGTTTTGTTATTTTAAAAAATCTTATTTAAAGGATATTAAATATATTAATTAGTTTTAAGCTTACTAATTTAATTTATTGTCGTGAATTCAACATTAACTAGTTAATTTAAAAAAATAGGTGTAAAATGACTAGTGATTTCTATCTTCGTATTTAATTTGTTTGTTGACAAGCATTCTCAATCGAGTTTGGCTTTAGTATAGATAGGCTTTGCTTCACATGCATAATACATTGTCTAAATAAATTAGCACAATCGCAGCTAATACCGTCTTTAATAGGCAAATATAAAATTGCCGGTTTGGAACTAGCGAGTGTTTTAGTATCAATTACATTTAACTACCTAACATTGCTAAGGCCCCTATACCACCAGCGTTTTGCGAGCGTCAGCGTTCCTCCAAAGTCTGCGCAGCGTCGCCGTCGGGTGCATCCCAGTAGTACCTACCCCATACCGTAGTTCTATAGAACTGTTGGGATATTTTCCGGGCTGTCAAATTATATCCCAATAGTTCTATATAGAACTGTAGCATAGTTTTTGCTCTTGACTTTGCTTATAGCATAAAGTTGTAAACTTTAAATTATTTTAATTGATATTTCATTTTGTTTTTAACAAAAAAATGTCCCTTGCGACAAAAGCTTAGTTGTTAAAATCAAGTAGTAGTCGAGTCTAAAAAAATATCTTTCATCACAAAAAAATATCATTCATATCACTTTCGAAGTATCCTTCGCGCAAACTTAGTAAAGTACAGTTTGGAAACAAATATTTTAGAAAACTCAACATCATTTTTAAAGACCTATCTATAAATAACCCACACGTATAAAAAAAAATTTGAGTTCCAGTTCTAAGTATGGGCAACCCCCAAAAATTTTTTTTTTTCTATTTTTCTATGAAATTTTGTGTGACGGAATAAATCGATTTAGCAAATTTCAATGATATAGTTCTTTCTTCTTATAGTTTCTGAAAAAAGTGGCTGTTACATAATGACGGTCAGAAAGACTTTACAAATCTATAAGGATTCCGTTTTTGCCATTTGGCTACGCAATAAATTGTTGCTGATATTTTGTGCAATTTAAACAAAGCTGTATTCGATACAGTATGTTTAGATACTTCACCATAATGCATTTCAGTTTGCGTAGATACTCTCAATTTATTATTTGTGGAATTTATTATTGCAATCAAAAGAAATTCCATATTATACTTATAAAAACTAGGTAATTTATGTGTAAAATACAAACCAGTTGTTTCTTTAATTTTGTCCTATTAGTTTTATATAGAACTAATGGGGACTAAACTCTAATATGGTGTGCCAACAGTTTTATAGAACTAAAATTATACTACTGGAATGCATCCTTGCCGTCGCGGTAACGCGACGTCAACATTGCGTTTATTGACAACGGGTACAAAAAGGTACATTTTTAAACAACCTGTATGACAAATTTAAATGTATTCTTTTTCTTGCCTCAAAGTTATAACAACCTCTCCACCGTATGTAGTTTCTGTTAGTTAGTTCGCAAATATTTATAAAAATCAGAATCGTTATGTTTAATACTATGAGAGTACAGTGCGAAATATTCGTTTACTTGTAATCGATTGGACCATATAGGATTTTCACAAAAGTGACGATGATAATTTCTTATTTTTTTACGTTATTTTCTTCAAGTAGCGTTTCTTGTCGGAGTCTATTTTTAACCCCCGACGCAAAAACGACGGGGTGTTATAAGTTTGACGTGTCTGTGTAAATGTATGTGTATGTGTCTATCTGTGGCATCGTAACTCCCAAACGGATGATCCGTTTTTTTTTGTTTGAAAGGTATATCAGTCGAGAGTGTTCTTAGCTATGTTTGGTGGAAATCAGTTCAGGTCTTCAAGGTCATCAGGACGTTTGTTAGGTGTGATAGCAATGTTACACGCTCAGTTTGCTTGAAAGCATGCGTGTGATCTGACATTTGAAACACTAATGTCTTCTGGAACCATTGAGCTGGTCTGATGATAAGGCTTGAAGGTAGGAGACGTAACCCTGGTCTACCTTTTTAGTAAACCCATCGAGTTTGGGCTCGTTTAATTTGTCTTAACTGGTTCTTTTCATGTTTCTAATTTGGGTTTTTTTAATTTTTAATTTGTTAATCGTCTTTTATTTCTCTGATTGTACGCGGACGTACACGTTGACGTCGCGCTGCCGCGACGGCGACGCTGCGCAGACGTTAAAGAAACGCTGACGCTCGCAAAACGCTGGTGAAATAGGGGCCTTACTCTATTATTTTATGTTGCTGTCACGTGCAAAATCGTTACAACATATATTAGTACATACATCATACGTTATCGATTCTACTCCTTCATACTTATTATGTTTGCAATAAAATAGTATGGAAATAAAACAACCTTGAACATCTAGTTAATCAGATTCTATGAATTGCTTGATTTGCGCGCGAGAACGACCTTGACGGCGACTTACTATAACTACTAGGAACTGGGGGTTATTTGGTTTGTGAGTTCTAAGTATTTATTGTGCGTACATATTTTAAGCTATTGCATAGCTTTTATCGCGGGCCTTGAGCGTGGAGACCGAATCTAAAAATTCCGTAACGAAAAAACCTAACACCCCTGAATATCAAAAACGTAATATCAAAAGTATAATTTCGGTCATCGGGATGCCAGAGCGGCGTGGGTTCAAATCCCGTCAGTTCCGCAATTTATTTAAGCTATTGCATAGCTTCTATCGCGGGCCTTGAGCGTGGAGACCGAATCCAGAAAAACCGTAACGAAAAAACCTAACACCCTCTGAATATCAAAAACATAATATCAAAAGCACAATTTCGGCAACGGCGTTTTTTAAATATCACGCTTGTAAAAAAAAATAACTTTGAAATATCACGCTGGAAAAAAAAATTGCGGAACCAAAGGGATTCGAACCCGCGTCTCTCTGGCAATCCGGGCACTTAGAGCGCCTTACCGCTAAGCCACGTTCCCGATGACGTCAGTAGGTAAACGTTTTAAGTTGATAAAAATAAAAATTTTTAACAAAAAATAGAACCGACTCAAAACGCACTAAAAAGTAAAAAATAACTGTGTATAATTTACTTAAGCATATCTATGAAGTCGGTGCCAGCCAAGTTTAAGGAACATTTATTTTACGTAGTAAAGCAGTTTGTGGGTTCTAGGTCCTTAAAGTGGAAACCTTGGCTGGCACCGACTCCTAGATATGCTTAAGTAAATAAGCAACTAAATGACACAGTTATTTTTTACTTTTTAGTGCGTTTTGAGTCGGTTCTATTTTTTGTTAAAAATTTTTATTTCTTACTTTTTAGTGATTTATCGCCACGTAGCGTACTCGTACTATACTGTCATAGTATATTATATGGCAGTCAAAAACCGAAATCGCCGTAAGCGTGCCTCCAAAATTTGAAGAGTTCCTTCAATTTCCCCAGGATATCATCAGCAGATCCTAACATGAGGACAACAGGACTACTTTGGATGTATGCCCTTTCTAATAAAAAAAGAATTATCAAAATCGAACAACACTGTAAAAAGTTATGCGTGGTCATACATAAAAAAAAAAAACAAATATACGTGTCGAATTGAGAACCTCCTCCGTTTTTTTTCGTCGGTTAAAAATGCTATGCAATAGCTTTACCGCGGCAGTCTCCGAGTGCCACACGTCTTTTTTTATATTAATCCGTCAGCCTTTGTATGTTCCAAAGCAAATAAATCTTACCGATTTATCAGCGTTGGTAAAATTATCCAACGACAACGACGCCCATGTACCATGGTTAATTATTTGAAATTAACACCTGTTACTATGAAAGCATAACCCACCTTTAAAAAATAAATTATTCATTTATAAAGTTTATAAACACTGGCAATCTGTGGAAGCAGAATTTACGAAGTAACTCAACTCCATAGACCAACTTTAGATTGCTTTTTAATAGATGTTGTTAGTTTAACTCGTCTCAACGAACCCTTTAGAGTTGATCCCTTTATAACAATGTTTCCGCTATAACTCGGGACAATGTTGAGGAGCAAACAAATTGCATCAACATTAAACGAGTCGCTTAAACAAATAATACTACACGTGTCGCTTGTAGCGACGTGTGGAGAGCGTTTGTTTTCATTTGTTAATAGCTGACCTGGCCTTTAAAGTATTAAATAAGTTCATAAGTTTGTTTATATAGACATTTCAGGTGACAATTCTATGAAATTTAAAAGAAAAATTAAAGACTACCTTTTAGCAATTTACTCTTCTGGATAGTTTTAGAATTATAATAATTATAAAATAAGGTTAGAATTTTTAAAATATAAGCATTAGTTTATGTATCACTTTATACTATTTATACTATATTCGCTATAATTAAAATTGGTTTTTGTGTTAGTTATAATTATAATTGTTTTCACTAGTTTATTGTTAGTTTGTGTTTGCTTTTTGTTTGTCTTTCTACAGTAGTATTTTTAAGTTAGCATGTTGTGTTTACTTTTAAGTAGGTTTACAATTAAACATTTAGTTTTTAAGATCTTACTATTGTTATATTTATGCCAATTGTAACCTGTTAGTAACCTTAATAAAAAAATAAAAATAAATACTTATACTACGAAAGTTTATATGTATGGGTGGATAGATAGATGTTTGTTACACTTTGACGCAAAAATAAATTTTAAAATTTCACAATAATGTAGCTGTCATATCAAAATAACACATGACCACGGGTCCTCGTCTTTTTTTTATTGACTACAAGTTGGCTCTTGACACATATCACACTTGTTGTTAAGTGATGATGCGATCTAAGATGGAAGCGAGCTAACTTGTTAGGAGTAGGATGAAATCCACACCCCTATCGGTTTCTACAGGACATCGTACCGGAACGCTAAATCGCTTGGTAGTAGGTCTTTGTCGGTAGGGTGGTAACTAGCCACGGCGAAAGCCTCCCACCAGCCAGACCAAGACAAATTAAGAAAAACCTCTGCCCCGCCGGGAATCGAACCCGAGACCTCCGTTTTATAAATTCACCGCGCATACCACTGTGCCACGGAGGTTGCACTAGTGTGTTGCAGTTTCATCTGCTGTAAAAATAGGTTTGAAGTTGGCGATTATGGAAAGCGAAGTGTTGGTCGACCCTTGCTATGTGGCCCAACGAAGTCAATTGGATTGTTGAACGCGGGTAGCTTAAACAGATCATTATTTTTAAAAGGAGGTGGCCTATTCTCCGCAGAGGACTGATGATAATCCGATATCCATTACACTATATAAAAAATAATTTGATATAATTATATCATCATCATTACCAGCCTGTAGACGTCCACTGTTGGACATAGGCCTGTCTTCGAAACACAACGATTTCGATCAACTGACGCGCTTTATTAATTATATAACTAAATGAAATACCTGAGCTTCCAAACATCTATGTTAGGCATTTAGGTAATTTTGATCAAATTGCTCTTTGAATTATATTGTGAAAATTAAATAGCAGAAATAACATCAAAGTTACTCATAAACCAAAACGCAATTTATTTAAATGTCGATACTTTAAAGCTGCACTATATTGTTTAGCAATTGATAACGATACAGTGTTTCACTATTATCACCATTTAAAAAAATTCAGTCTAATCCCAATCCACTCGGGTGCATCCCAGTAGTGCCCCCTAATTTTAGTTCTATAGAACTGTTGACACACCAAATTAGAGTTTAGTGTCCCACTATATAGAACTAATGGGACAAAATTAAAGAAATGTCGATATCAACATCTTGTTTGTACTTTACATATAAATTACCTAGTTTTAGATTAAGTATCTAACTATATCATACTATATCGAATACAGTTTTGCTTTAATTGCACAAAACGATTTATTTCTTTAATTGCTGAAAATTAATTTGGGAATGACGAAAGATTAAAATAAGCTTTCAAAAAAGCTTTTGGCGACATGCTAAATATAATAAAAATGATATTGAGATGTCTAATATATTTTTTTTCTGAGCTGAATAGTTTGCGCGAAAGATACTTCCAAAGTGGTAAAATGTGTCCCCCCCTGTAACTTCTAAGATAAAAGAATATTTTTTAGACACGACAACTACTTGGTTTTAAAAAATTACCTTTTGTCGCAAGGGACATTGTTAAAAATAAAATAAAATATCAATTAAAATAATATAAAGTTTATAACTTATATGCTATGCAAAGTCAAGAGCAAAAACTATGCTACAGTTCTATATAGAACTATTGGGATATAATTTGACAGCCCGGAAAGTATCCCAACAGTTCTATAGAACTACGTATGGGGTACTACTGGGATGCACCCATCCACTCAGAGCATGTAACATGCGATGAGGAACTTTGTTCTGTTATGTATTCTGTGATTCTATTTAATTTTGTTTTGATTGATTGATTATTATGTAACGTTGTTTAGGACCTTGAGATCTACGACGCAGTAGTAGACGTGCGCTGCTACGAGCTGACCGCGCTCTTCCTGTGCTCGCTGTTCGTGCCCAAGTGCGGCCCACTGGGGCACATGGTGCGGCCCTGCAAGAGCTTGTGCCAAGGTGAGCCATTCACATCACCCTGGCTCTACTCGTATGTGGCAATTGAGATCTAGACAGTTGCGGTGCTTTGATTTGAAGATTTCATTCCTTTTTAATAAAAAAAAAAGTTAAAAATAGTTATGACCTTAAAAAAGGGGGGTGGAAGAGATGAGCTATTGAAGCTAAATATTGATGTTGTTGTATGTTTTTAATTACCCGTTTATTGATGTAGAGACGATGCGTCGCTGCGGATTCTTTCTCGAAGTCTTCGGGCTGGCCATGCCGGACTATCTGCAGTGCGATATGTTCCCCGAGTCCACCGACACCGACGTCTGTCTGGGGAACAGGGAGGTCAAGGAAGCGCGATTCAGAGCTGCCAAGCCAGGTGCACCCTAATATTTAACCATATTTAACACATGTTGCCTGAAATTTGTATTTGAAAGAACGATCCTTTAGAATTCTTCTACATTTCTATTTTAATTGTTTATCTTGATGTGCTTATTCACTAGCGTATTAATTTCCTCCACAGTGTGTCCGACTGGGTTCCAGTGCGACGTGAACCGCTGCATCCCGCACGACTGGCGCTGCGACGGGCACGTGGATTGCGCTGACCGCTCCGACGAGCTCAACTGCCGCGTGTGCAAGCGCTCCGGCGACGTGCACTGCGGCAACCAGCGTTGCATCTCGCAGGCGCATCTCTGCGACGGCAAGCTCGACTGCCCCTGGGGGCAGGACGAGAGGAACTGCCGTACGTGTCACTTCGATCATTCCAGAATAGCTTCCAGTGTGATGTGAACTGCTCTATATTCAAGCGTTACTTATATACGTTGATCTGATGAAAGTGAACTTGTTGCAGTGCGGCTAAGCGAAGCTAACGGCGACGTCGGGCGAGGGGAGCTGCAGGTGTACCGTGCCGGCAACCAGTCCTGGTTTCCCGCATGCATTAGCACCCTCGACGACTCCACCGCCATGAAACTCTGCTCCATGCTCGGTTACTCGTAAGTCATCCATTACGATAAAATGTTTCAGCTATGGTTCTTTGGATATACTTGTAAATCCATAGAAGTAACATTTTGATCGTTCTCGTACACTCCGTCACACGTTTGATATACTCGTAGCCTGGTGAACCGCAGCGCGGCAGTGGGCGGGGCTGGAGCACGCGCCGGGCGAGCGCACAAGCCTGCGTTGCCGCACGCGCATGGCGCCGGGCACGCGCCACGCGAGCACGGCGTGGCGCAGTCGTACCGCGCCTTCGTGCGCAGTGAAGGTGGCCTGCTGGAGGAGCTGAAGGACTGCAGACACGACTCGTCGCGCGTGCACCTCGTCTGCAACAACTACGGTGAGTACAAGACATGTTATACTGCACATACGTATACGTTGCCGTGTATACTATTTCTTATGTGTCATCTAGGCGGTATATTTAAAACTAAGGTTATATTTTCTTCTTTGTTGACATTGTAACATGTTGTCTCCTATAGTCCCTTACTATTCGATTCATGTATTGCGGAATATTGACGGAACTTATTCCCTGAAATAGGAGCTTGTTATATATAGGTTGTTTATTGCAAAATCTCACTCAGATAAAACATTTTTATCTTTCATTCTATCTGCATTAACAATCGCAAAATATCGCCACGTGGATACTTTACTGTTTAAAGTATCTGTATCAAACATTGAAAAGTTGACTTTCATAAAACTGTGAGGTCAATGACTCGCTCATACTTTTTTATTACGTTCCCATTCTCGTCCAATCTCGGCGGAATGTCGACGAGCGATGAGCGGGAGCGGCGAGCGGTTGTTTACACGCGGCATTGTTCACATTGTAAACATTCTTGGCGTTTTATTGCAACGCGCGCGGTCGCAGCGAGTTGTTTAAACGGCTGAAGAGAGTTTTCGGGCTTCTGTGTAAACAAAAAGTATTGTTTATTGTGATGTTATATCATTACACTTTTTATTGCCGTCACAGATTACAGGTCTCGTGTTTTCTAGGAGAGGGGTATTTAAAACTTAAACCTACCACGCTGCTACAGTGTGAGTTAGTGGGCTTAAGATTCTTATAGAATGGATTATTAAGTAACTGGTAGCTAAGAATGCTCTTTGAATTACGAAAGAGCAACAGTTTTTCGATTTCAGACTGCTGATGAAAAATAGTTTGAGGGATCAGGGATGAGAATATCAATATTTGTTTGAACGACCCAGGTCTGGAAACTAGTTTCACAGCGTAATTGAGAGACCAACGAGACAGATATGACAAGCTAAGGAGCATGCGGTCAATCAGATGTTAAGTGATTACCGCCGCCCATTGTCATTTGCAGTACTGCAGGTATTATTTATGTTGGTGGTGGTATACTCCCTTTTTATGGAAAGCATATTAAACTAATTTTGATGGCTTCCGTGTCCTAGTGGCATGTGCGGTGGATTTATAATAATGAGGTCCTGGATTCGATTCCCGGTGAGGTAGATTGAGATTTTTCTTAATTTGTCTTGCTCTGGCTGGTGGGAGGCTTTCGCCGTGGCTAGTTACCACCCTACCGACAAAGACGTACCACCAAGCGGTTTAGCGTTCCGTCATCGTGTAGAAATCGATAGGGGTGTGGATTTCATCCTACTCCTAACAAGTTAGCCCGCTTCCATCTCAGATTGCATCATCACTTAATATCAGGTGTGATAGCTGTCAAGGGCCAACTTGTAGTAGATAAAAAAAACTGTCGGTCCCGGCGTTATTGAAACTCATTTTATTCAACCTGTATGTTGATCAACGGAATCGATGAAACTGTTCACAGACGCGTACACGAACGACTATTGTTGCAATAATGCGTGAAAATGCAGCGTCTCTCCTGCAGCAAGTATGTGGTAATCGAATCCTAAAGATAACTCATAGCGATCGTCACAAAACAAATATGTTACCCAAGACATGTCTATTCGCATTGGACCTAGTATACCATTAAAATAGGCTAAATTTATTTTATGTAATCGGATCATAATAATTAATTCGAAAATGCTTAACAATTAATTAACCTTAATGTTGTGGCCTACAACTTGTTAATTAAAGAAGCCGTTTTTAAAAAAGTTGTTAACAAGTTCCTTACAACTCCGGACGGATTTATATTAAACAAAGTTCTAATACTTCGTGGAATTTATTTTTCAACTTTTTTACCAACCTACCAAGCTTCTAAAACTAAGGAAGCTTACAGGTAAAATTAAAGTTTAAAGATTTTAGGCTAAAGTTTTAGGTTAGTAAGGCTTTTTTGTAATTTGTCGTATTTTTTTTATTTGATTGTTAATATGCACTTCGTATCCTTACTAATATTTCGCAGAGAGAAGAATATCTTAGCATTCCATGGATTCACCGTGCGGGTGCCGGGTACATCGCGTGGCTGGGAGAAAAACTCCCAACAGAGCCCGAGACTTGTGACTCGGGTTTAGGTTTAAAAGAGTAATTTTAGTGACGGCCGTCAACACTCACCTCCTCTGCTCAAGTTGTTCTCCCTGCCCAGCCAAATTCGGAAGTACCCTACTAGAGCAGCCTTGAACACTTGTTTCACTATGGAGCTTACTGCACTTTTAGTGAGGCCAAGGTCTTTTAGCAGGTTATAGAGAGATTACGCTGGTATACCTCTCGCACCCACTTCTACCGCGTATAAACTAACCACATAGCCGTTTTTAGTTCGTTCATTAGTAAGGTCATAAAATTTACTGCTGAATGGATTTTAATGAAACTTTACAATAATATAGCTGACATATCAGTATACAACACTTAGGCCACATGTTATCCCGAAACTGCCACGTAACGAGTAAACTACGCGAGTGAAACCGCAGGCGTGTTCTAGTGTGTTAACAAAGTTATAAAATATACAAGAGACTACAATGTGTTATAAAAGGTCTTCCTTTTTAACCGACGAAAAAAATGGAGGAGGTTCTCAATTCGACACGTATATTATTTTTATGTGTGACCACGCATAACTTTTTACCGGGTTGTCCGATTTTGATAATTCTTTTTTTATTAGAAAGGGCATACTTTCAAGGTGGTCCCATTGTAATCATGTTAAGATCTGATGGTGATATCTTGGGAAAATTTAAGGAACTGTTCAACTTTTATATGCACACTTGCAGCGATTTTGGTTTTAGTGTAAGTATCGGTAGCTTTTTAGCTACAAGTGCATAGTATAATATACTATGATAGTATAGTACGAGTACGTTACGTGGCGATAAATCACTAAAAAGTAAGAAATAACTGTGTCATTTAGTTGCATTAATTTATTTAAGCATATCTAGAAGTCGGTGCCAGTCAAGGTTTCTACTTTAAGAACGTTACCTAGAACACACAAACTGCTACGTAAAATAAATGTTCCTTAAACTTGGCTGGCACCAAACTTCATTGATATGTTTTAGAAAATAAAGCAACTAAATGACACAGTAATTTTTTATTTTTAAGTGTGTTTTGAGTCGTTTCTATTTGTTAAAAAAAAATTTCGTCTAATTATCTGGATCTAACCAGTATAAAAAAATAGCAAGAATTCGAAGCTTGTAAAAGCCATCGCCTCGTTCCCGCATGTCACTATTGTGCTCCATACTTTATTGTCAATTAGACGATCTACCTCGGACATGCCGTCGCGTATCGGTAGAGGACAAAGGGCATCAGCCTCCGTGTACAGGGCGTGATTAATGTGCAGTTTTATTAAAATTCCCTCCACGGTTAGCTTTTGACGGCGTATACATTATCGAACTCGAACACTGCGCTGCTCGTTACTCGGTTGTATATGAGATTGAGCTCCTTTACACTATCCGTTTATTTAATTTCTAACGTTGTGTAAATATTTTTTATAACACCTACTTGAAAATACCCATGTCGGGTTGGGCGCTTTCATCGTAGGCTGCAATGCTTACCATCAGAGGAGATTGCAGCCACGCGCTGACCTATATAATGTAAATAAAACAATACTAATATTTAAGATTATTTCACAATTCATCATAAGTAAATAATTGTAAAAAATCACATCGAATCTGTATCATTTAATTAATTTGATTTTTTTTAATTTTATTTATTTTGTACCCAAAACTACATTAAAACTTAAAAGAAACAAGGAAAAAGAATCAAGGTGAACCTTAGCAGTGCGAGAGGTAAAGAGAAAAACGAATAGGTACAATAACTTGTATCGGATCAATTACGTTTTTTTGTCTATTTGATTTTGCTGAAATCTAACTTTTGATACTCTTCTTGATTACCTGACGGACATAGTCGCAGACGTCTACTAATTTGTGTACTAGAAAAAAAAATATATTAATATTTTTTGAAAATTATCGTAGTCCATAATAAGTTAAAAATAATAGACGTACCAGTATCGGTCATCATCTGCCGGTCGTGTCGTGACCACTAAAGGGCTTGGTAGTGTGGAGATATATGATTGTGTCATTGTGAGGTAATCTTTATTGTCCACCTGAGAGCGCGATGCTCTCTTAAAGTGGGGTCCGGGGTCCGGAGTCCGCGGCCTGGGAGTCGGGGGGCTGGGAGCCGGGGGGCTGGGGGCCGGGGAGTTATTGTTATCGCAGGCTCTAGCGCACGACTCAGCAACTGTCCACGCCTTAATGCTTCCATACATCAGTAATCCCTTGCCCGAGTTCGGGATTTAAAGAACTTGTATGTCGATGCAAGTATCAGGCTATCTTGCATTTTGTTTGGTTTTACTGCACAATAGATTCATTGTAACCCAACTTTTACTCCTCGTTGCGTTCGTACAAATGTTCGAACTTTAAAGGACTTTTACGCTTATTTTCCAGTTGGATTAATTAGGACTAAAGAGTTAAAGTTCGAGTAGGAATATTATAAAGTTCGCTTCTTTGAGATTGGATATAAATGTTACTGTAGTTCCCAGTGGCTCTATCAAGGGAAAAGTCAGATAGTTAGAACACAGATATGTGTTTGTGTGCGCGTAGGACTTCCATAAAGCTGCATAATTAAGTAAGTCAATAATTACAAAGTTTATTTAGTACAAAAGGAACGATTTCCCACGTCTGTACGATCTATAAAACTACGCATTAAAGAGGAAGATTTTCACATATGGATTAATAATGAATGTTGGGTTTCAGGGTTTTCGTTCGAACAACGTCTACAAATGTTTAATAAAAGGTTAAAAAAAGCCATATAACTCGGTCAACCAGATATTAAATGTAATATCTACTACAACATCCCAATATAAAATTAATTACATCGGCTATTTGATTTTGAAGATCAAAGCATTTTTTATTGAAATTAAACTACATCGGGAACCTTTGATACTCCATATATAATATAAATCAATGTTTCTTCGAATGGGCGTGAATAAAACGTAGGACCTCATGGAATTGAGTATGACTTAAAGACTTTGTTTTGTGCACAAAACATAGTCTTTGTAACCCTAGAAAACGCTCAAGAGATTAGGAACCACTAAAGATGATGTCAAGGAGAATGGTGATACTCCGACATATATATTAACCTATATCGCAATATAATTTTGCTGTGCAGGACCAACACGACATATTCATTTTTAAAAAATGGGTTAAAATGAAGTAGAGCATACTGCTAGTCAAACATGACATTCTTGTTGATTTAACTAACTTAACACTTTGTGTGAGTGTGCACACATTGCTACTCGTCACGTAGTAATAGAACTCACATTCTTGCAGTGTTTTTTGCACACTTGCACTGTAAGCGTTGGAAAAACAAAAAACGACGAGCCATCATGGATTGACCAATCTATAGTCTATGTTGCTAAGAATCACGGGGTCCTGAGGTTTGCGGCCTGGATCAGGCTTTAGGTTTTAAGAAATTTTTATTCAAAATCCACAGCTCAGTGTCGAGAAGTTGGTGGTGTTATACAACAGCAACACACACGCACTTACACTCACACACATATACGCCCGCACTACAACTTGTTAGTTTATTTAAAGAAAAGAAATTTTAATTTATAATTCTTTTATTTCACTGTATATAATTTACGGAACCCTATTTTTTTCCAAAATAAAATAGCCTATGATGTGGATAATGTAGCTTTCGAATGGTGAAAGAATTTTTAAAAACAGTCCAGTAGTTTTTGAGCCTATTCATTACAAACAAACAAAGTTTTCCTCTTTATAATATTAGTATAGAAAAGTAATTTTAATTTATAATTCTTTTATTTCACTGTATTATTACTAGTTATGGAAGAGCGGAGTTTTCTAGTACAGAGGTAGTTTATACTACTCCTAAAAGAAGGTTCCTAACTCGCATTTACTTATGTAATATAGAAGCTATATTACATAAGAAATAAACGGATTTTTATTTATTAATATCAGATATACTTATAGTTAAAAGAACACAAATATTATCGCCCTAAATGAACCCTAAAATCACCCTAAACCAAATTGGAACAGCATGGCGGGACTAAACTTCTTACCCGCTCTTTTTTTTTAATCGACTACAAGTTGGCCCTTGACTTCTATCACACCTGATGTTAAGTGATCATGCAGTCTAAGATGGAAGCGGGCTAACTTGTTAGGAGTGGGACGAAAATCCACACCCCTTTCGGTTTCTACACGACATCGTACCGGAACGCTAAATCGCTTGGCGATACGTCTTTGTCGGTAGGGTGGTAACTAGCCTCGGCAAAAGCCTCCCACCAGCCAGACCAAGACAAATTAAGAAAAATCTCAATCTGCCCCGCCGGGAATCGAACCCTGGACCACGGAGGTTCGTCTTTTAAAAGGAGCGAAGCCTGGTTTTACTTGCGGCCGTTATAATAGACTGACCAAAATCGTGATGGCTTTGCTTTAGGTTATATTATACTCTAATGGATCACATTTTACTATTGTAACGTTATGCTATTGCCGTGCCGAAACCATAGCCAATCAACCTACCCGAGGATCCTCCGCTGGGCGATAGATGTCTCCGTATTTTTTCTTCCGTCACACAACCCACACGTTTTTCACGTCATTATTACTATCGCTATGATGCTACGCTGCTACGAGGCTACGACACTACGTAGCATACACGCGGTTTTACAATCTTTTTGTTTTATACTTAAGAATCTAAACAAGTACGTACCACATTAAAAAGTTGAGGACTTTCTTATTGTCATGTACCTTTCGTCTCCGCCTTGGTTCTTATTATTGTCCTTTAATCATTCCCATGGGGACATCCCCATACTCCTCCAACCTCTAAATACATATTTAGAGGTTGGAGCCATTTATTTTCGTCTATTCATATGGGGAATATTAATAAAATTCATTTTTGTATTACTTTTTATTTGCGCTCGTAAAAATGACGAGTGACCGATGCGACGATCAAACGGAATCACTGCCCTTACGACGCCATTACAGGTAATGGTACCACCTTGCCAAATTACACTGACACTTATCACTTTAGCGCAAAGTTCATTTTCGTTTGCGCCACTTGCCCCAATATTTATAGACCCTTACGATTTTAAGTGATGCTGTAAGTTTGAGTGGAATGTCTAATTAGCTTTCTTTGTGGATGAAATTCTTTTCTTAAGAAATGCTAGTGGGATATTATAATTTATAAGATATTGAAAATAATTTAAATTTCAAAGTAGTTTTCATTTTTTTGCCACGTTGCTTTAGTGGTTAGTGTACGTATAGTTTTTAAGCTATTGTATAGCTTTTATCGCGGGCCTTGAGCGTGGAGACCGAATACAGAAATTCCGTAACGAAAAAACCTAACACCCCTGAGTATCAAAAACATAATATCAAAAGCCCAATTTCGGCAACGACGTCATCGGGGAACGTGGCTTTGCGGTAAGGCGCTGTAAGTGCCCGGATTGCCAGAGAGACACGGGTTCGAATCCCGTCGGTTGCGAATTTTTTTTTTTTCAAGCGTGATATTTCAAAAAGTAATTTTTTTTAAAAAATTAATGACTTTTGCAATATCACGGTTAAAAAAAATTGCATAGCATTTTTTATCAACTTATGTTTACCTTCCGACGTCATCGGGACCGTGGCCGAGCGGTAAGGTGCTCTAAGTGCCCGGATTGCCAGAGAGACGCGGGTTCTGCTATGCAATAGCTTTACCGCGGCAGTCTCCGAGTGCCACACGTCTTTTTTTTATAATTTGGTTCAAGTGCTACGTTGGGTTACCAGTACTGTATAAATATTGAGTTTTTTTTTTATGAAATTTTAATAGTTCTTGCATAATCACCCTTCCGATCCGATCATCATTATCAGCCATTACAGAGCCAGGCCTCTCCTTACAAGAAATGGGATATATATTATATAGTTTATGCTTACCATGCTGCTGCAATGCGGGTCGGTAGGTTTGATTATTTAACGATCATTATAAGAAGTTAATGAAACCGGCAGCGACAGCTTAACGTTCTCCTCAAAGCTCCTCTGAAGATATACCTCCATCAATTTGCTGTCTCGAAATTTAAAATTTTACTAAAAAATATCTTAATTATTGAGATTACAGTGCCGTGGGAAACAAACATCCCTAAAGACCATGTATTCAAAGTAAATAAATATTATGACCATACTAATGAAGTAACTAAAAACGGCTATGTGGTTAGTTTGTACGCGGTAGAAGTGGCTGCAAGAGGCATACCAGCGAAGTCTCTCTATTACTTGCTAAAAGACCTTGGCCTTACTAGAAGTGCAGTAAGCTCCATATTGGAACGAGTGTCTAAAGCTGGTCTAGTAGGGTCCTTCCGAATTTGGCTGGGCAGGGAGAATAACTTAAACAGAAGAGGCGAGTGTTGACGGCCGTCACTAAGAGATCTCTTTTAAACCTACACTCGCGGTACAAGTCTCGGGCTCTGTTCGGAGTTCTTCTCTCAGCCACGCGATGCACCCGCCACCCGCACGGTGAATCCATGGAATGATAAGATATTCGTCACGAAGAAAGTTAAAAATTGGAATTATCATGACTCACTACAGTGTTTCAAACCAGTACCTTGTGTACAAAGCCTCTTAGGCTAATTGCTAGGTTCATTACTTAAATTAATATTAACGCAATTGTGTGAGTATAGCGTATAAAGTGAAAATAATAAAATTTTTCTCAAGTGTGATGTTGTAAGATTTTTCAAGAAAGTGAGCGATGACATCTTGTTCTATATGCGGATTGTTTCTGTTTCCACAGACAATCAATAGAGATGCTTTCTTCCGCTAAGTGCGTCAGAGGAATAAATAAAATTAGTCGTTAACAGATCAAATTTTAAGGTAACATTTAGTAGAGTCAAATAGTCTAATTAAAGCCTACAAAAATGCTTGTAAAGTAAAACTTTTTTTTTACGCCGTGAAATGCGTTTACGCATCCCCCCTGGAAACAGGGTGGCCAAAGCTGCCCCGTTTCTGGAGGGGTATGTGGGACTCCCCGGCTGAGAAGCAGCTGAAATACCCACTAAAACCCGGCGATGTTCCATCGCGTCATCTGGTAACTAGGTCCCGGGAGCAACGAGAATCTTCTTGTAAAGTAAGCCTACTTGATATAATCAAATTTTAATTTGAATTCGATATGACAGATCGCTTTAGCGAAGCGGATGTTACCGGAAGTGACGCGGCTGTTACAAGATTTTTTATCATCCGCGTGGATGTTCGTCTCATCATTCATTCTTAATGAATGATGATACGAACATCTTGATAAATGAGATTGAATGTTTCTGCTTTACGTGTCAATTAAATCCTAGGCTTTTTTAAAATACATTTTTCACAATTTATTTATTTATGAACACTATATAATATAATACACATATAAAAAGGAAATCAAAAATTAAATAAAAAAATAAAAACTGTTTGATACGAAATAAGAGTAGAAAAAAAAATTTAACTACTGAATGTCCTTAACTAGGACCCAAAAAGTTTAAACCGCGCAATAGTATTTGATGAACTCGTGTTTGAATTTATACAGTTTTATTTTATGTATATGAATTAATTTCTTTACCTTGTAAGCTTGTTGACAAAAGAAGGTATGAATTTACTTAACGGCTTCGAGAGTTTTGAGTATTTGCTTAAGGGATTACTTTCCCTGCGATGTTTTAGCTTTAATGTAGACTTTGAAAGTGTGTACATAGGGTGACGAACTTACGAGCGAGGTGTATGGAGAGTGTTTTTATTTCTCTGTAAAGCTACCATGCACATGCCACCGTACTATTATAACTAGCGGGAGTCCGAGACTTTGCCCACGTGGAATAAAAATAAATAAAACTTTTCAAATAAAACTTCTTATAATATTAGATATCTACAAGTTCAAGTCCCGTCAAAAATTAGAATTTAATTAGTTATTATTAACCATCAAACACACAAGAAGACCGACAGGCAGAAACTGAAATACTTTCGTATGTATTGTATATAATGTTTTAATTTGTAACTGCAAACAGACACTTCAAATTTAAATTGTTTGTATAGATTTACAATTTATGAATAAACTCAAGCCGGAAATCGGTTTCGAGAATCCAATTCCAACAAATCAGTCCAAATCTATTTGGTTTTCATGAGAATCTTCATAGTTCTCAATTGAATATAACAAGAAAGTTGAGGGCTAAATTAATTGGACGTTGCCGTTTCAATTACCGGATAAATTATGCGAGTCGCACCTCCCCGCCGCCCGCTGCCCGCCCGCTCCCCTCCAGCCCTGCGCGTACAGCGTCTTCAGACGAGGTGACAAGTCAGGGAGAGTACCCTCAGTCAACTTAACGCAAGCTCCAAATGCGCGATAACACTCATACTGTATCTGCCATGGTTCTACTTTGCGAAAAATTGATAAGTCTTTTTTTTAAATCCAAAAAAGTTTAATCGGAGGGGACGAATATCAGCAGAGAAGGCGTTCCTGCATTTTTGAAACTAACATTTTTTAAAGTTTTCACAAACATTTCAAATGTATACCTACTTAACTATCGTAATCAATTAGGTTACCATTTTAAGCTATTGCATAGCTTCTATCGCGCGCCTTGAGCGTAGAGACCGAATTCAGAAATTCCGTAACGAAAAAACCTAACATCCCATGGATATCAAAAATATAATATCAAAAGCACAATTTCGGCGCCGACGTCATCGGGAGCGTGGCCTAGCGGAAAGGCGCTCTAATTTCCCGGATTGCCAGAGAGACGCAGGTTCCAATCCCGTCGGTTACTTTTAAGATTTTTCATCTATCGATAAATACCAGAACTTTTAATGACTTTTTGAAATATCGCTTAAAAAAAAAATTGCGGAACAATCGGTAGAGCGCTTTACCGCTCGGCCATGGTCCGATGACGTCGGTAGGTAAACATAAGTTGATAAAAAATGCTATGCAATAGCATTACCACGCTAGTCTCCGAGTGCCACACGTCTTTTTTTATTAAAGACTTCTTTACTATTCAGAATATTACTTTAAATCTATGTTAAGTAAAAATCTGGATCTGGATGCGTACAGCCTGTAACAGGAAAATTTTGAAATATTTGGGGAGGTCTACGCCAACTTGTATTTAGTTATTTTTTAATTTATAATTTTAATAAATACTGTTATACATAAATAAAGTCTTATTTATTTATTTATTTTTATTATATTATGTAAAAATCATTCCGACATGGAATTATTGTAAAAGTTGGTACGTCTACAGACGCTTATTGTTCTCGTACGCCGGTATAATCCAAATTTAAGTTATTGCCAAAGTTTGTTACATTTTTCGACAAGAAAGCACCTCCAGTGAAATGTAATTAGATCGGTTTATTAATTAAATTTTATTGGGCAGGAAAATTAATTTCCACATTTTTCATTAATATTTATCTTTTGGCGAGGTATGCCGCTGGTATGTTGATAAATTATTTGGATTTATGTAATAAAAATGACTTGCATGATGGAGCAAGTTTGCGCTTCTCTACGGTGTCAAGTAATGTTTTAATATTATGATATCCATTATAAAGATTCTTAAGGACACGAGACGAATATCTTAATATTTCATGGATACACCGCGCGGGTACTGAGTCCATCGTGTGAACAACACCGAGCTAGCACTTACTAAGTACTGAAAAGTAATAAAGTATTATTAGATGTAACTTGGTCATCCAGATATAACTTAAGGGAAAAGTGATCCAGATCCAACAAAAATCTACCGAAGCGCTATCAGCAAATTTATTCACCAAACTTAAATAGTCTTTGATAGGGTAGTAACTAGCCACGACCAAAGCCTTCAACCAAGTCAGACCGAAGCGAAGCCTTATACGAAAACTTTAATTATCCCGAGCAGAGAATAGAATCCAGGACATCTCAAACCGATTCTGTATTGCAAATTATGAGAAGGGCAAGGCCGTCTTATACTAAGTTGGCGATTTTTGGAACATAAAAATTTGTGGCCCTTTTAGAACCTTTTATTTTCAACAATTATAAATTGTTATGGGTGATAAAAATATATATATATTTTTAATGACTTATTATGCTGCTGTTTTTTATGTGTGAGAAAAATTGTTGGTTATCGGGAGTCCTTTGAGGGATGGGACCGGGCCAATGTGCCATCATGGTAAAGACCATGTTGTGGGTTCATCGTCATCATCATTGTCATCAACTGCCAATGGACGTCCACTGCTAGACATAGGCTCTTTTTAGGGATTTACAAACACAACAACACAACCTGAGCCACCTGTGGCTAGCGGCTCCTTGTGATCCGTGTAATTTCGTCAGTCCACTTAGCGGGAAGCCAGCCAACACTGCGCTTTCCGGTACAGGTTCCCCATTCTAGTACCTTTGGCCCAACGTCCATCAGCTCTTCAAGCCACGTGACCTGCCATTGCCACTTGAGTTCTTCGACTCGCTGAACTATGTCAGTTACTTTGACTCTTCATCATTCCGAATTTGATCACGTAGTCCGAGCATTGCTCTTTGCATCGCCCGCTGAGTGACTTTACGCCATCTTATGAGCCGCAGTTAGCAACGAAGCCCGAGACTACGACTTGTTGTGGTTCACAAAGATGAATTTTAAACCCTCATACTACGTACAATTTTTTGCACAGTTGTCTACCTCTAACCCGTAGTACTGTGAACAGCATCGTCGACGAAGGTCGGCCTCGTCTGAACCGTGTCCACGTGCCAGCGATTACCTAATCGATAATGTAAATCGCATTATCGTCTCTTTCGGATCATTTCGTTAAGGTGCGTCTACATGGGCTTTTCAAATCTATTCTTGGCAATCATTATATCAACCGATAAACGTCCACTGCTGGGTATAGGCCTTTTATATTTTAAAGAAGGAAAAATTCTTTATGCACTATGTCGCAGCATTTTCTTTTGTAATCATCAGGACAATATCTTGTGATAACTTATTAAAACCCAACTTTTAATGATGTTATGAGTACATATTATTTATACAGAGCTTGGACCTGGAGACCGATCGGAACGTTATTGTCTAAAATAAAAATAAAAACTAACTAAAAATACAAAGGAAAAAACAATAAAGTACTTCAAAACTCTACTTTTTTATATCTACTACAAGTTGGCCCTTGACTGACACACACTTGATGTTAAATGCAGTCTTAGTTGGAAGCGGACAAACTTATTAGGAGTAGGATAAATCCACACTCCTTTCGGTTTCTACACAAAATCGTACTGAAACGCCGGGCGGTACGTCTTTGTCAGTAGGGTGGTAATTAGGCACGACGGAAGCCTCCCACCAGCCATACATTCTTGTGCCATCTGCATTCAGCAGCTGCATGAACCAGCAGTTTTGACAGTCGTCGGTTTACTTAGAAGATAGTCACTGCACTCTCCGATGCTGGGTCGCCACTTCAGCACCTTGGAACCCCCACGGTCTCTCTCGTCTCTCTGGATTATGTACCCTTTTATTCTGTAATCACTTCAGTCCGGCAACTCGTACTATTCTTGGCAACACTGTAGCGCTACTCTTTAAAAAAATTCGTATTATTTGACAGTATGAGTTTCTAATCCTCCTCCTCCTCCTCCTCGCTATCTTTAATATTATGTCAGTAATAGTAAAATCGTTACGTCACGACTGTGGTGTTTTCAGGTGTTTCAATTTTGAACAAATAGGCATTACATTAATTAATTCGAGACATGAGCGTGGGATGTGAAGGAATTAGCTAAACTTTTCCAACAGACTGGATATTTGACAGTTAAAACATTGAAATATGAAGAATATGCGGAGCAATTGGAAACAATTGCCGAATTTTATTGGAATTGCTACATCCACACTTGTTTGCGAATTCAACCAAATTCCAAATATTTCATGATATTGGAAATTCCATATCCAATATCATGAAATAATCGTTTTAACTATTGTTCGTTTAAAATGAGATAAATGTTCACGCAGGTAGGCTGTGTAAGTGCAACTATATTATAATAAATTAATTAGAAATTATTAACCTGTCGGTCGAGCAGTCGACCACCTGAGTCAGATAAGCCGCATAATTGTAGCCGCAAATTGCGGCCGCAAGCCGCATTCTATACTATCTACATGATTAGTATAGCAAATTATATTAATACACCATGACCCAATTATAGCCAACCTTACTACCAGTATAGCCATCTCAGCAAAAGATAATAATTTGATAGATAATAATATACTGTATGACTGGAATGAGAATTTTTACCCGACTGCGTCAAAAGGAGGGTAATGTTTTTCGAGCGTACGTATGTATGTATGTATGTTTGTATGCCCATTTCTTCGGCACGCGCTACAGCCTAAACGGCTAGACGGATGTTGACATATGTGGTGTTAAATTTGTCAAAATTGTGATAGTGACATAGGCTATATAAATTTTCAAAATGGCGGCTGAAACCCTATTTACAAAAAAAGTGGGGGAGTGTGTATATTTATTTCTCTTATCTAAGTAATATGGATATCAAATGAAAGGTCGTAAAAAGACCATTTCATGTTTTGACAAATAAAATTATAATTATAAAAACAAAAAACCCGACTGCTTAGAAGTAATGAACTGAAAAGAGAAAAACAAGGTTCACTATATCTATATAAAATTCTAAATACTTTTTGGTGCTGCAGGCGGGGACAAACGTAGTTTTGGTAGATCTTCCGTTGCTTGCAAATAGCAAAGTATTGTTTGTCCCCGCCTGATTTTATATAGATATAGTGATCCTTGTTTTTCTCTTTTCAGTTAATTACTTCTAAGCAGTCGGGTTTTTTTTTTTATAATTATAATTTTACATATCACTGAATTCAGTAGCGTTATTCTGTAACGATGTTCGACAATGAGTTTTAAATCTGTCTCTATCTCGTTCTATCTATAGTATCATGTTAAATATAGAGAGATACTCGTAGATATGAAATCGAAACTCATATCGTTTCAGAACAGCGATACAGTACTCGAACCCGGAACACTATCCAATTCATCATCATAGTCAGTAAAACGACATTCCTACTTGTAGCAGTCTGCGACGGGTCGCAATGTAATGGGCACCTATGTCGTGTTTCGTAGCATCGTGTCAAATCGCCTCGTTTTTTGTCTCTAGCGCTGTACGAATGTCCTGTTTAGGTGATAAATACGACACAGTTCGATTCATGAGGCCTACTAGAAATTAATAATTATTATCTTTTGAAAAAATAGATTACCAAGACAAAACAGCAGAAGACTTGTTGCTTAAAATTATTACTATAATTTGTTTCAAAGGTGACGTATTCGGTAAATTAAAAACACACTTCTTTTTTATTCTGGTGGTAAATAAAATAAATTGTAAAACAATATATTAATAATTTTGTCAAGGAGTAGGGTAGACTCGATCGAAACCTTAGATAAATAACATAACATAAAAAATATTAATTTCGAGTCGACAACATATTATGTCCGTAAAATTCGGATTAAAGAGAATTTCGTTAAATTCTGATGACACAGACAAACAAACCGTAGTTGCCATCCAAACAAACCGCAGTCACCATCTTAGATACGCCTCGCCAATCAACACATGCGTGCGTCGTGCTAAAAAAATATTCATCACATAGAACTGTGACGCTTGTGACTGTGTCAAACGAAAAGTCTTACCGGAAACATTGAGTCAATCCAGTGTTGTCAGATGCACTGTAATTACAAGAGTTAAACACAATGAACGAAGCAATACGAATCTTTGCCTTGCTTACTTTTAATATTCCTTGAGAAATGATGCCTACAATTTGTACTTAGATGTGTATTATGTCACATTTCACCCAAGCGAAACCGGCTTTTTGTGTAGTATAACAATAATCAAGTTAAGGCCTACGACTAGGTGCTGTCATGTCGCGTTAGGTGGGTATTCTGTTTTGAATAAAACTCATTTATTTGATTTACAACAGCGGCCGCCCAAAATCTAATTTGGCTGTCTCGACCATTTTGTTTCATTGGGAATAAATTTTAATAGTACGAATTCTTTTATTGTATTTAACAATGCTATATTATTTAGCAACTACCATTAGAATATTTTGATAGGCCATCTGCAACCACTCTTAACCATTTCTCTTCCTAAAAAAACATATTCTTTTTTTACGAAAATAAAGTACAAATAATAAGTTTGGGGTGATAATGCTTAACTTTAACTATTATTTTTATATTACGCGTTGTCCAAGTACAAGAGTACAATACCAACAACTTAAGATATTCAGGCTTCTACTAAGAATTCCTTGAATGTAAGACAACCCCATTATTTCATGTGTTACGGGACTTCATACTCCTTAGCCGCACAGGCTACTGGGACAGCAAGACTAATCTTATAGTTCTCATTATGAGTAGAGTTTTTTGTAACAGAATTCGTCCGAGTTAGAGCGATCGTCATGCTTATTTTTAACCATTTTTTTTTTTTTTTTATGTATGACCACGCATAACTTTTTACAGTGTTGTCAGATTTTGATAATTCTTTTTTTAATAGAAAGGGCATACATCTAAGGTGGTCCCATTGTCCTCATGTTAGGATCTGATGATGATATCCTGGGGAAATTGAAAGAACTCTTAAAATTTTGGAGGCACGCTTCCAGCGATTTCGGTTTTTGTCTCGGTATCGGTAGCTTTTTGGCTACTAGCGCCATATAACATATTATGACAGTATAGTAAGAGTACGGTACGTGGCGATAAATCACTAAAAAGTAAGAAATAAAAATTTTTAACAAAAAATAGAACCGACTCAAAACGCACTAAAAAGTAAAAAATAACTGTGTCATTTAGTTGCTTTAATTTATTTAAGCATATTAAGGAGTCGGTGCCAGCCAAGGTTTCTACTTTCAAGGAGGTTAAGAACCCACAAACTGCTTTACTACGTAAAATAAATGTTCCTTAAACTTGGCTGGCACCGACTTCATAGATATGCTTAAGCAAATTAAAGCAACTAAATGACACAGTTATTTTTTACTTTTTAGTGCGTTTTGAGTCGGTTCTATTTTTTGTTAAAAATTTTTTCGATGACTACAATCTCACCCGATGGTCAGTAATGATGCAATCTGAAATAGAAGTATGAGAACGTGTTAGAGGTGGGATAAAATCACTCTTTTCTGTTTCTGTGTGACATCGTATTGGAACGCTATATCGCTTGGCGGTACCTGTACCAATGAAAAAAATCTTAAGCAGCCCAGGCAGGGAATCGATCTTATAAGTCCACGGCTCATATTGCTGCGCCACGGAGGTCGTATACCTACGCAGACAAGGTGATACATGCAAGATATGTTTCTTGCATGCCCTGCGAATATGCTCTGTTAATAAGTGACGGTTGTACACTTACCATCAGATGGTTTTCAATTACAACTCTAAAAAAATAACCTGAAAAAAATAATCTGAAGAATAAAAACTATAAAAAATAAAGATAAATTGTAAAAAATTGAATTAGTTGAAATAACTACATAGACTTAGAGAGCAAAAGTAAGGGTGAAATAGAAAGGAAATTGTGCGTCGTAATCAGTTTTTCTTAATTATTGTTGTCCTGGGCAAGCGGGCGGCACGGCGGGGTACGGAGCTAAGGGGGGTTGTAAAAACTTTAATTATCCCCCACAAGCGGCAGGTGCGGCCGCGCGGTGCAAGTAATGAGTTTCTTTAATTATTGCCTTCAGTACAAACGTAATGTCTTTCTCATGGTTATTTATAGCGAGGCTGGTCGGCGAGCTGCGGATTTACAACCTAATGAAATTGTGATTAACTTAACTTTTATATAACAGGATGTTTTATTTGGGAGTTGCGGACGCCTATTATTCTTGTTTTTTTTTAAATTGTTGATAGAACAGTCAGATCATCCATTTTATGTAAAGAGAACAATAATTTATAGCATTCCGTAGAAATGCAAAAATCATTGCCTATAATATTATTGCATATTTCGTAGGCTAGGCATATTTTAATCTAGAGAGTACAATACGTAAATAACGTATTGACGGCCTGCGTTGCGCAGTGATATGCACAATTGATTATGAAACGTAGGTGGGTTCGATTCCCAATTTTCTGAATTGGTCCGAGTCTAGCTGGTAGGAGGCCTTGGCCCTGGCTAGTTACCACCCTAGACGTACCGCCAGGTAATTTAGCGTTCCGGTACGAAGTCGTGTAGAAACCGAAAGGAGTGTGGATGTAGGAAAGATGTGTGTTTGTCCGATTGCATCATCAGGTGTGATAGCAGTTAAGGGTTCACTTGTAATGAATAAAAAAAGTAGGTAATTCAATATAAAATTTTTTTATAGTGTTTTGGGGTACTTTACTATTTGACGCGGCTAGCCATATACATGGGTTAAATTCCCGACAGTACTTCAATTCGTTTATATTTCTTTAATTTGGAAATGGCTCCACATATTTAAAAATGTTTTTGTAACTCTCCAAAATACAATACGAATTTTATCATCCAAATTTCAAATTGAAACAAAATAATCAAAATCAAATCTATATATTTATGCTATATATGCTATAACTTATTTATAATCTTTTCTATGGAACGTTGTAATACTTAGTCTACAATAATTTCGCTAATCTGTCCTATTTTGCACCACCAAATATTACAATATTTGTTTATTCTGCCCAGAAAAGGGTTTTTGCTTAAATTTCAATTTAGCAGCCGCCCGCCCCAACTGTCGGCCGCCAAGGTGAGCCAAACAAAGAACTTATTACGTCATGAGTTTAATTTTCATCCGTCGTAAAATTGTGCTGACTCAACTACGCAAGTATTTAGATGAAAAGCTGGTGTAGGGTCTCTAGAATAGTTTTTTTAAGCTGAAATACTTAAGTTTTATGCTGTTGTTTTTTTATTTTATTTAAAAAAAACGGTTATTTTGTATGAGAAATATTTAAGGTACAAAGTCTTAGCAACTACTATTTTATTATCAGTCTCCTTGTAGGAGATGGCACATAGAGCTTAATCTCACTATGCTACTTCAATGCGGGTTGGCGGGCTTTAGGTGATAATGTTTAATTCACGATTACTATCATGTACCATTATACTATCATTTAAGACCTGACTATGGGCGTAGAATGTACTGGAAAATTCTTAGAAGAAAGAAAACTTCAGAACTATTCTACCACCCGATGGGTTCAAATGCCAGCATTTGAACCCATCATCTGTTTTCTGTTATCCTAAGATTCCACAAATCCGCAGCACTTACAGTAATCAAATGCTCACGCCTGCAAAGGTGGAGATGTCCACGATTACGTACACTATTTGCTCGTAGATTTTTTGCGTTTACCGGATCATTCTTATACACAATAGTCAACAGAGCTCTTAAAGTCATGAAAGTGTGTAGGTGTAAGTGTAAGGAAATCTTAAATAAGTGGTTTACGGGAGTGAATTATGAAGATACTGAAAAACTACTATTAATAAATTAAATCGCACACAAAGTAGCACACACATACACACACAAACACACACACACACACATACATACACACACACACACACAGACGGACACACACACATACACACTTACACGCACGCATAGCTATACCACATGTACCGTACAAAGAGAGATAACACCAGGTACCCTTATAGGATACCCACACAACGTACTACATACCGTCTCGTGTCTTAATTGGACACTTATTCTCACTTACGGACTCATTGAAACACCTAGAGAAAGTAAGCAATATAATTACACACACATACAAGGAAGGAGAGAGAGAGAGAGAGAGAGAGAGAGAGAGTGGGACACACACACACATAATTGTATTACACAGGGAGAAAGACACAGACGGACACACACACACACACACATATTATTATCTCGTGATCGAAGCTACAAAGACTAATCACTAGACCAACGAGGTAATCGACTAGTACTTACTGAATTTGAAAGAACTGAATAAAAATGTGCGTAATATTTTCCAACAGCTTCGGGTGTAACACTACAAGGATTAATTATGTTTTGGCGACCGCTTTTGAGTGGAATACTTTTGGAGAAGTTCCCTTTAACGAACTCTTTTTTATGCTTAATAATGAGTGTCGCCGGCTCCGTTTTTTGTTTTTTGTTTTGGGTTTTTGTAAAAGCCTTTTCAACTTTCAAGTCGTCTGACTGGCGCGTGAGTGCGCCGCTGAATGTACGAGAGTGTAACAATTACGTTCAAAATATAAAATGGGTTCTTTAATATTTAATTGAATGTAAGGCAGTGTTTCTAAACAGTTTTGGTTATTTGACTCTGAATATCTTCATCATTATAACAAGTATCATAAACGTTTTGGATTATCCCCAGAGTGCGGCAGAAGGCGTACCATCGGCGGCGCAAAGAAACGCATCGTGGGTGGCGTGGAGGCGTCTCCTGGTGACTGGCCCTTCCTCGCCGCCATTCTAGGCGGGCCTGAGGAGGTGTTCTACTGCGCCGGCGTACTGGTGGCCGACCAGTGGGTGCTCACTGCCTCGCACTGCGTGGGCAAGTGAGTGGCGAGAGCTTTATTGACAGACTTGAATTTGCAAGAGTGCTAGTTTAGATCAACTTGAATCAAATGAATTTTATTTCATTTGATAATACTCTCTACAGTCACTCGGACGTGGACGGCTGGACTATCCAGCTGGGCATTACGCGGCGCCGCTCGCACGCCTACTACGGGCAGAAAGTGAAGGTGCGCCGCGTGGTGCCGCACCCGCTCTACAACGTGGGGGTCGCGCACGACAACGATATCGCCCTGTTTCAAGTGAGTGCATAATAGAACATATTGCACTATACAATTCCAATAACCTGTCACCAACACCAAGCGGTTTTTAGGTTAACTCTGCCCCAACTATACGACACGTTAAACTGTACACAAACACGGTTACTTGGTTCAGTTGGTTAACTGGGAGCTGCTTGTCCCCAGCTGGCGGTGCGTGTGCGCTACCACGAGCAGCTGTCGCCTGTGTGCCTGCCGCCGCCGCAGCGCGTGCTCAAGCAGGGCACCGTCTGCACAGTCATCGGCTGGGGCAAGCGGGACGACAAGGACAGTATGTACCAACTCTCATGACTTGCTGATCTCAGCTTATAGACGTCTGTTGTTGTTTATCTAAAATGCTAGTCACGCACAGTTTTTGGTCTTTGGGATGCTAATACTATTGATTCATAATAATTAGCATATTTTAACAATTTTAACGAACTCCTTAGCTTCCTCCTTAGTAGAAAGGAATTATCCATTCACAACGATTCTTCAATTCGTAAGCGAGCTTAAGGAGATTTACTTAGGTAAAGATCATTTTCAAAATATATTATGGTAGCTCTAAAGCGCGGAAGTGTATTTCCACCGATTTGTCAAAGCTGGATTGTGATTTGAAAAGAAAAATATATTTGTTGTTTTGGCGTTGGCTGGTAATCTATAATTATCAGCTAGAATTTTTGGAAGATTTTTTGGAAGAAAGAAAGGCTCAATATTTTATAGTCCCAGAACTAAGTCTTTAAGATCCTAAACCACATAGCAATACCTGTTGACCTGACTTAAATAGACCACAAGACAGAAGACTAATTTGAAACTTTCCACGTTATCCTAGTGTCGGAATACGAGCCGGCAGTGAACGAGGTGGAGGTGCCAGTGCTCAACCGCGACCTGTGCAACCAGTGGCTGGAGCACCGCGAGCTCAACGTCACCGAGGGCATGCTTTGCGCCGGGTACCCCGAGGGCGGCAAGGACGCTTGTCAGGTGAGAGAAACAAAATTCCCCTTTTTCCACTTTGTAACTTTTATACATGTTGAACGTAGAGTTAATTAGTAATGCGTCGTCTACTGTAACATTCAAATTGTTCGTCCAATAATCTGCGGTCACAATGATAATGGAGATAAACCAATAATTCTTGTGTAACAAATAAAATACCGACGTAGCGTATCCCAACACTCGCAAGGGGCCGATCCTAACAAAAGACGTCTGAATCAGCCGAACGTCTCGAGAGGTTACCCAAGTTGAATTTTCATTTTACTCCATTAAGTGTCTCGTTACCTCGTGAAGTTCTTAGTTCGAGGTATAGAAAAAAAATTTAAATATAAAAGAAAATCTCAGTAGTCAGTTGCTATTCCTAAATATTTTATATGATATTTTGCACCCAAAGAGGTCTTTTGTAATTTTTATGCTTTTATTGATGCTCAAAATATAAATATATCTATAAATCATATCCAAAATTACTTTACAAAAGCGAACTTTGGCATCTGCAGACCCCCTCGAACCAGTTATTTTTAGCCTTCACCATTCATCGTATAATTCGACAGTTAAATTCAAAACAATGAATTTGGACGGCAATCTAGATTTCGGGATTCTTTAAAATTTAACTTTCTTAAAAATAAATTTCAATCAATTGGCCTAGTTCTGAATTCTAACAAATAAATCATACCTAGACGTGCGTCTTATTTCAATAACAGAGCCAATAACTACGTTTTAAGATCAAGTGGGTATTTGTATAACGTAGTAACCTTCGGTTGAAGGCAATCACTTGTATAGCTCGAATATACTCTTGTTTGTTGTTGTTTTGCAGTTGTTTCGATGAGTTGTATGAAATTCTGTATTATTTTCAGTTCATATCAGATATTGGTTTCTTGAATTGCGAACTGATTTGCGTTGAAGTTATTACAGCCAACTCCTCTGATGCAGTTGGTAATTATTTGTTTGGGAATGTTTCTATAAAAAAAAAAAATATATATACGGTCGAATTGAGAAACTCCTTTTTTTTTGAAGTCGTTTAAAAAGTGAACGATAGGAAACTAAATTAGAAATGTAATTCTTATAACAAACTAAATTCCAATTAGGTAACTTTGTATATTAAGCATTAGTTTATAATTATCAGTTTAGTATTTATGTCTATTAAGTAGTTGTGATTCACAAGTTCACAACACAGTAAAATGTAGTACGAGCCTTGTAGTCTAAGAGCCAGCAAATATTTTTTCAACTGATTACTATCAAGCTAATTTACCTCTATACGATCATGCTTATGACGTGATTTTATCACTTAAACAAAGTTAGTACTTGATATTTGATAACGCGGTCCATCTGATATTTTTCAATAGTTAGTATATTTTATATAATATTATAAAACTTAGTATAGAGTTCGTTAGCTATTACAATCAAGAGTTTAGGTAAAGGAAAAATTCTCATCAAGATTGGATCTTCTCACGGAATCACTCAATTGATTAGGTACATTCTTATTAGCTCAATAGCAATGAATTGTAAAAATGTTTACCGGATCATGGTTAACAGGTTCTCAATTGTTTGGTCGATTCGAGGCAGCGCGAGTACGTCACTTGATATTGCCATGTTCTCGAGAAGCCATCTTGACTACTTTTTATTCACTAAAAGCCTTTGACTGCATTCAAATCACACCTGATGATATCCTTTTCTTACCACAACTTTCGGTTTCTTTAATAGCTGTACAAAACGCTAAATCACCTAGCGGTAGTCTTTGCCACGGTCGAAGCCTTCGCCAATTAAAAAAATCTCACTCGGGAATAGAACTCAGAACCGCGTTCTTATAAGTCCACCGTGCGTACCGCTACGCCACTGAATTCTTTATGACCGTTTTGTCCCTTTTATCACTCTATTACTATTCTAGAGCTAGACTACCCTATATAAAGATAATTTGAATAAATTGCATGTATTTTCCAGGGCGACTCCGGCGGACCGCTACTCTGCACGGACCCGGACGAACGCTCGCGCTGGTACGTGGGCGGCATCGTGTCGTGGGGCATCAAGTGTGCTCACCCGCGTCTCCCCGGCGTCTACGCGTACGTGCCGCGCTACGTGCCGTGGATACTCCGCCAGATCCGCCTCTACAACGACGATGACGCCAAGTCCGATGCGGATGTGTGAACTAGATGCGGATTTTGATACCGCGTCACTTTTTTGCCGCAGCGTTACGGAAAAAGATTCAATACGCACGTAACCACTTTCATTCACTTTCGATTTACATTGTCTGACTAACTTTTTGTAAACTGTTACATATACAAACTCGCTTACGATTTCTGGGTTTTAAATAAAATAAACATTTGATTTAATAATGAAGTATGAATTACTGTTTATCAATCGATTTCACATAATTTGCATTTATTGAGATGGAGAGATGCTAATGACGGCAACTTTATTTTTCTTAGTTATCAATAAAATTAAAATATTAAAACAACTGTGCCATTTCAACAATTTTAATTTTATATCCATTAATACTAACCATTCACCAGTAGAGCAGTAAAAATGTCGAAAAAAACGTCCTAATTGTTAATTACCTAATGTCAATTAAAAAGTGATTTTAGTCAGTGGTTACGTTCGTATACATAAATAATACAATATTACTATTCCGTGCTGCGTGCTAGAATCCTAAATAATTAATGAAAATAAAATACTATAAAATGACAATAAATGTACTAACTAGCGACAATAAAATACGTTAAATTAAAATATCGACAATAAATTTAATTAACATAGTGACAATAAATGTTTAAAAATATTGTATTCTACTGACAATAAACTTCTATCGACGGTAATATATTTCTATATTGTAAAAAGCGCTCACTAATAAATGGGCCACGGTTTTCTGTGACATCAAAATTGTGACACAATTTCGATTTTTCGCTTTTTACGATTTCGATGTCATACAGAAGCGGGGCGCTGAAATGGCCAAAATATTTTTACAAATCGCTCAGTATAGCGGGTGAGGTAAATTATTTGATGCTGTGATACTTAAGGTTAGCGCACATGGTGGCTGGTTTTGTCGGCGGATATACGTTTGTTAAGGCCTATTGGATACCGCTAACAACGTGCCAAAGGTATAAAGAGGCATTTTCAATTTGCAGTAAAGTATGTCACCTTGTGCGCAAATCATAACGGAATTATATTATAAATGGTGAAGTCGATTTATCAAGCGTTTACCCGAACGTGTCAAAGTTGAGCTTTTTTTATAACTTTGAACGTTTAACGTGGAAACTACTTACAACAGCCGACTCGAGGGGCACGCGATACATGTTACAGTATCCATATCAGTACCGATTATTGATGTCGCATACAGTCGTGTCGCATGCCCCCGCGCCGCAAGGTCAGGTAGACTGGCGAGTCTCGAGTGTGTTCCCACCCTTATATTACATTTCTCGATACTTTTTCTCGGGATATTTAGTGTCATAGTGTTAATATCTTGTTTACATTATACAGACATATTTAAAGTGAGAATAACGATTCATGTAAATATTAATTAGGTACGCCGTAAACTTGCCCTTATCTGTATGATGCTAAAATCGTGATGACAAAATGTAATGTGAAAAATAATAGAATTCTATTCAACCTGTATTTTCTTCGCCCACAAAAAATACTTGTCGATTTTTATATCAGCATATTTGATGTAAGTTATATCATAATATATTTAGTCACGATTTTAGAGTCATAAAGAGCTCCAGTACACCAGACGCATGAGAGTACTAAAAAATTGTGACAAACTCAAAGACGAGCAACAAACTAATAAGGTAAATAGAAAAAAGCGTGATATAATGATAGTCACGTCATTTATCGAAACGCCAATTTGCATGAAATATTTAAAACTTGAGCCTAAACTTTTAGGATTTATATATGACGCCGCTTCTTAATTTCCTCCTGTAGTAGCCGTTTTACATGTGGCGAAATTTTTTTCACTATCACCAATACAAATATAACGAAATTTTTTTGCAAAACAGCTGTAAAGAAATTTGGTCGTAAATTAAACAGGTAATTACTAAAAACTCTAATACAAATAAAGTTAGATCGATTAAATACATCTTTTATATTAGCTACGACAGTCGCGTTAGCGTCTGACGTGTCGACAGCTCGTGAAGATGCGCGTGCGCAAAGGTCCTTAGATGTTAGTTCTGTGTGTATTAGATGTTATTTATTTGATGTTTGATGTTATAGCCTTAGTGAGAAGTGCTTTTATAGATTAGTCGTCTGACTTTTCTTTCGGATGCAATGTCATAGGTATTTTGCGAGGCTGTCTTGCCGACGCTTGGACGATAGTCCGATAATACGATAACAAGATGAGTTAGTAGTAAGGTTAGTACACTAACTTTTTATTAAAATAAGTAGGTTTTGGATTGGGTAGGTATTTATTGAAGGAGGAGTTACTTTGCCTTTGAATACGATTATTTAAAAAAAAAACAGAATTCATAGTGTACGTAAAATTGAAACTATTTGGTTCTGAAGCTACTTTAAAAATAGCAGTAGTCGCGTACATGTGTACTGAAAAGACATCCAAATCTGAAAAGAAAATATTGACAAAATCTATTACAAGAATATTATTCGAAACAAATGCCAGTGAAAGAGGATATATATTATAGTAGGTAGTTACTTAAAAAAAATAATTAAGTTAGATATTAGTTCTTCCTTAAAAGACAATAAACCTTATTATTCGTATTTAATTATTTAACTTTGAAATATATTTTATACATAACAAAATTAACTATTTTTAAAAATGTTAAGATATTAGCAAAATTAAACCTTCGCAATCTGCCGGAAATAATCTTTTGATATTGATATTTATAGCGACATATTCGACTTTGTATATAGTTATATCGGGAGGTAGACACTACATCATATTTTGTGCGCTAACAATAACGTTTTAGACATCGTTTTAATGGTGAATGTGGAAATAATTAGTAATATAGCTTTAATAGTCAGTAAGAATAAAGAAATATATAACCAGTAGCCCAAAATATTAGTAGCCAGTAGTGATATATACTAAAAATTCGATCGAAATTATGAAAACTTATCTTTTGCAAAGTTCTATATTACGTATCTATCTATGTTGATTGATAAATAGTTTCTATTGGGACTGGTTTTTATTACATTAAACATAGAATTTTAATTACCTGTACGAAAGTATTATATAGCTTCAGTGAATCCTTTTATACAGATAAGTATAGAGAAATAGCGAAAAACTATGCTCAAGGTTGCTATTACATAGATATTGTGTAATATACATAGATAGATATCATATATATATTATAGTAATGTACGTGTTGCGACGCAGTTCTTTCCGGGGTACTGCCATAAATTGAGACAGAGCTTTTTATCATAGTAAATTATGTATTCAAAAATTATATACATACTAGGAGTCGCCCGCGACTTCGTCCGCGTGACAGCTACTTCTATTTTTCTATGACAGACTTTCATACAAATTTTCTTACCTATGTCTGCTTCTGACCACACAAAATTCAATGTTACCGACAAGAAGTTTATTTAAACAAATGAATGTGGTGCAATGAAGAAAACTGCGTTGTCCCATGTACTACAAAGGTTGTTGACTTCTTATGAGTCCCCTTCTTTACTCGAGCTTTCTATTAGCGTTAAAATATAAAATTAATTATATAGTATCTAACGTAACATAAAGAGTCCTTTATACAAACAAAAATATGTATATAGACATCGAAGACAATAAAATATATTCATGTCAATAATATTTTATATATTTTATCATACCTAAATTATATTTAATTTATAGATTACTATTTCATCATAGATTTTTCACTATTGCTTTATTTTATATGACAATAAAAAAACAGCGACGGAATGTAACGTACTGTCGATTTCGATTCATCGAATTTATCTTTTTTAAATAACTTTCGTGATCATCAAATTTTATTTAAATTTTTATTTTCAAAATTACGAATACGCATATTATAATAAGTTATGTAATGTGTATTCGTTATATTACATGATTATGTATGTCTATGATCATATGCCGTCTACTACAATACTGATTGTTAATATTATTTTAGATAAGATAAATTAATTAGCTTAGATGTAATTAGAAATAACAGTAAAACTAGTGTTGCTTTAGCGTTATCTTGATCTTCTTTCATTTAAGTAAGATATTATTTTTCTAAGTTGTCCTGCCAATTGTGGATTTTTGTTATTAATAAGTTAATAAGATAAATGAATGTGGCCGTGCAAATTTAAATGTACCTAACATGAGAAGTTTTAGTAATATTTTAGATTTACCACTACTAAATATTTATTTTTTAATATAACTAACGTTTAATTTAGTATTGTTGCGTCCTAAATTTTAGTCGAAAGTTTTACTACCTGATCAATTCCATTTTTCTACAAAAGAACCTGTAAAAACTTGGAGTATGTGTTTCTAGTTATTGTCTATTAAATTCAAATTAGTTTACATACGAGAATTTTCATGTTTTGGTGCACAAAAGAACTATCAAAGTAACAGAAAAATATCACTTACATGCAGCAGTAATTGACGATTCGGAATTACCATTTTTAAGACGCATAAATTGTTAACATTTATAAACTTTTGATTTGTCTTTCATGAAGGATAAAAATCACGTGCGTGACCGAAATATACCAAATGCCACTCGTGCGCCATAATTATTTCAACGATTCATCATTTTAAATTCGCATTTCAGGGACGTACTCCTAATTTTACGACCCGCTGCTGGGAAAATAAATCAAATTTGGTAAAAATAACGATTAGCGATAATGATTTACACAACTTGTTCTAAAATGGTCATAAACTCATAAATATGTTTGAATTTGGTTCATCCAGTATAAATCTGTGGAGCACGTTGGGGATTATTTCTATTTCAAATTTACACTTTTCACTTTTATACTTAAAAATTTTCAATCCCTTTGTTCAAACTATGCCCTTGTTAGGATCGCTTTGAGTTTTAGATACAGTTAAGTGTGAAAACACTGAGTGACTTTGGACACGACGACTAATTCTCGACAAGTCGATGACGACGAAAGATTAAATGGTAGGTACAAAGAACTTTACCGCTTACTCCAATTTTGACCACTAAATATTTATAGTAGTCAACTAAGCGTGCAGTCCATGGCAGCTATTCTGTAATCTCAAATAAATCTCATTTCTCTTAATTATTAGGTATGATAGATAGAGAGGTAGGGACGACTCTGAAACGGACGCTGTCCAGTGTTCTTACAGAATAGTTGCGATAAATTCTTCATTTAAAAAAAATCAAAATTCATTTATTTTAAGTAAGATCTTAATTAATGTTACGCAATGTTAAAGGAATTTAATTTACTTGTAGTTTTTTTTATTGCATTCATAAATATAAGACAAGTAACATACCTCGTGAGTTTAATTTTTTTTCTGAAATTAGATCAGGGATATAACAAGATATTTAGGGCTTTTAATAACACAATTGATGCGTCACTTATACACTTAAAAAGTCCATTTGATCGGCTCGATCAGTTCGTGAAAGTCGTCGTGTGCAGTCCCTTAAATACATATAAATAAACATGAGATGCATTGGTATTTGGCTTTATATGGAACATTTGACATGTTCAGCTCTAAATGTTTATACATGATAGATGTACTAATGTAATGATGTAAACTATGTGTCGTATACAATGTAATACGTAGATGATAATCGCTGTTGGTCTCACGTAAGTAGATAATGTACGTGTTCATACGTGCGCTTGTTCGGACTATGTTATTCGTTTGACACACACACGCACACACAAATAATACAAATAGACATTATAATACGTATGGTCTAAGTCATAAGCTTCCGGCGGACTACTTCTTCTTGTTACTACAGATTTCAATGACTTAACGATAGGACAGTATACGATAAGCTATAACGTTCTGCAATAGTGCTTCTATGTCAAAGATGTCGGTGATAGAACGACTAGCGTAGTCCGAACAAGCACTTCGAGTCAGCTGGATTGACTCACAACTAATTATAAATGTATAGAACGTATTTAATGTTACCGCTCTAGTGACAATAAATGTTTTATATGTTACCTAAGAAGGATGAAATTCTAAAATATGCTATATACTTTGCGTGTTGACGGCTTGGAGAACTCTATTTAGTGTTGAGCCACATATATTATAATAGATATTATTATACAAAAATGGGATTGATGAAGAAATCAACATGGTACCAAACCCTCATACAAAATTATTAGTACTTTTCTTGTCTACGTCAAATTTATTTAAACTGGTGGCGACACCAAACCACCAGCCACCTTTGTAAAGTCGAATCAAATACAAAAGCACGGTTTTTTGTTTACAAGGTACATAGGTTGATGGTCTATAAACTTACGAAGGTTTAACAGCTCTGAGATTATGGCGAAAACAATAAACGTAATGTCTATGATGTAGCAGAAACTATAGATGCTCTGTAAAAGTTACGTAGGCTCTACGGAACGTTTACACCGTACTACGACATATAATTTGTCGGCATTTTATAACGAAGTTTTATAATTCGATAATGTGTTACGAATTCGTTTCTATTTCTCTTTGCCTAACACGATAGTACAGAGCGTAGAAATAGCTACGAACAGTCTACGAAACCTCTACAGTTATCTACGACGTAGCACATCTAATTCAGAAATTCATCGAGTTTGTAGAGAAGTAATTGCCTACGAAATTGTAATTACAACGGATTTTTTTAATAAAAACTTAGGTACTTATTTGATATCAATAAATAAGTTAATAATTAGTTATTTATTATATTTAAGTATATTAGTGAATTCCAAAAATACAACGTAAATAAATGAAAAAAAGTCTGTGGCACTCGGAGACTGCCGCGGGTAAAGCTATTGCATAGCATTTTTTATCAACTTATGTTTACCTACCGACGTCATCGGGACCGTGGCCAAGCGGTAAGGCGCTCTAAGTGCCCGGATTGCTAGAGAGACGCGGGTACGAATCCCATCGGCTCCGCAATTTTTTTTTTCAAGCGTGATATTTCAAAAAGTCATTTTCTTTAAAAAATCGTGATATTTCAAAAAGTCATTAAAAGTTCTGGTATTTATCGATAGATGGAAAAACTAAAAAGTAATCGTTTAGTTTTTCCATTTATCGATAAATACCAGAACTTTTAAGGACTTTTTTGATATCCAGGGGATGTTATGTTTTTTCGTTACGAAATTTCTGAATTTGGTCTCCACGCTCAAGGCCCGCGATAGAAGCTATGCAATAGCTTAAAAATATTTGTAGGTGGGAATTTTTGAATTATTTCTGCCTCGTGTGTATTCTGTGCAAAAATGTTTATTTAAATAGTCAATGGATAATATTCAAAAAGTTCTTGTACTCGGTTATTTCCGGTACTGTGGCGTACAAGTGTCTGGTTCTTCATCAATCTGCAGCTTGTTTCCACTCATCTGAAGCCTGATGACAGACAATATATTAAAGAGTAAAATTAAAAGGTTGTGTACTAGATGTCTAGAGTATCCATATGAGTAGATTAAAGCGAATCCTTCGCGAGCCTGAAGGTCTTTATTGTTCTAGACATACGTTTATAAACTATAATTGTCATAAAACAAGTATTTGCCATTAAGTTTTCATCGTTCAAATTCCTAGGTATCATATTTAGATACAGAGAAGAAAACTTTATTTTTTTTATAATATTAAGGTTAAGATGGATCCAGATTTGTGTATTGAGAGAATAAAAAATACTTTTATTATGTGTTACACAAATTAGGACCCACCTTTATAATAATAATTTTCAAAATTCCGTGTTCATTGACATTGGAAAGTATGACAATAAAGGCTTTTACAATAAAGTTTTCGGTGCATTTTGACAATAATTATTAAAATTTTGTATCACAAAGCTTCTTCTTCCTTTATCTTTATGTACCTATCCCTCGGACGTAGATATCAAAATTTGTATTTTTCCATCGCCTAAGGCTTGTGAGCTAACATAGTAGCCTAGATTGTAAATGATAGGAACTATCGCTTTATTCTAAGTATAAACGACAGATTAAACATTTCAAAAGACCTAGTTACCGTAAAAATATTTAATTTATAAAGTCAATTTATGAAAATCTTACTTGCAAGTTTGTCATCTGTCGTTTTTACTTTTAAATAAAAACTGTATTTTAAAGGTAGTCATGTAATAGACACGCACAAAATGTAGCCAGTCTTTTAGTTCTTATAGATTAAAAATGTTATTATACGAGTTACATTTCGCGTCACGTGACTCTGCCACTTTGATTTGAATTTCAAACAGATGGGCTAAATAATTATTTCAAGTTACAATTCGGTAAAAACTGCACTGAAGCGTTGCTTTTTGAATTGTAATTTTGAATAACGCTTAGTGTGCAGTCAGTAGGTAGTGCAGATTTCGTGACGCGAATTACTTATTTTCTCCTCATTGATGTTAAATGTTATAGATCGCGAGTGTTGCTTTTGTAATCTATGTTGTATACGATTGTTACAATCTCATGTAATAATCAATTTGTGTAAAATTGTCAGTTGTGTAAATGTTTTAAGAATTTTAATGTTTTCTTCCCTTCTTTTGGCTTGACTATAAATTAATATTCTTCAGTGTACCTACGTAGCTTAAATAATTATTTATTTTTGCCGTTTATTAAAAGTATGTAAGTAAATTTACCAGAATTTATATCAGAGAAATTTACTTATTTAGATAAAATATAATGTTATCAAAATTGTCTATTAAAATTTGTAATTCTACGCAACATATCACTCTATATATATCCATTTATGCCCAACGGGTACTTTGTTACATTTTTAAACGACTTCAAAAAAAAAGGCGTTTCTCAATTCGACCGTATATATATTTTTTTTTTTTTTTTTTTTTTTTTATGTGTGTTCGCGCATAACTTCGTCGTTTATGAACCGATTTTGATAATTCTTTTTTTGTTGGAAAGAAGATAATCCGGTGGTGGTACCATGACAAGGAAACCAGGATCTGATGATGAGATCCTGGAGAAAACGAGGGGAACTTTCAAAAATTGTAGGGACTACAAGTACGTTTGTTAATTTTTCCAGTAAGTATTTAAAAGCACTACAATTTGATGAAGGTCTGGAGTCGATCTGATGATGGAGCCGATCTTTATATAAGAGAACTCCGTAACGTTTTACAGTAGCTACCTTGTGTTTGGGCTCGATTAATTTGTCTCAATGAGAACTTTACATTTAGATGGGCTGTGACTGTCATTGAGGGTCTGGTGATGAAGACGACGTACAGTTAAGGGAACTCCGTAACGTTTTACAGTAGCTACCTTGTGTTTGGGCTCGATTAATTTGTTTCAATGAGAACTTTACATTTAGATGGGCTGTGACTGTCATTAAGGGTCTGGCGATGAAGACGAGGGACAGCTGAGGGAGCTCTTTAACGGTTTACAGTAGCTACCTTGTGTTTGGGCTCGATTAATTTATCTCAATGAGAACTTTACATTTAGATGGGCTGTGACTGTCATTGAGGGTCTGGTGATGAAGACGACGTACAGTTAAGGGAGCTCCGTAACGTTTTACAGTAGCTACCTTGTGTTTGGGCTCGATTAATTTGTTTCAATGAGAACTTTACATTTAGATGGGCTGTGACTGTCATTAAGGGTCTGGCGATGAAGACGAGGGACAGCTGAGGGAGCTCTTTAACGGTTTACAGTAGCTACCTTGTGTTTGGGGTCGATTAATTTGTGTCAATGAGAACTTTATATTTAGATGGGCTGTGACTGTCATTAAGGGTCTGGCGATGAAGACGAGGGACAGCTGAGGGAGCTCTTTAACGGTTTACAGTAGCTACCTTGTGTTTGGGCTCGATTAATTTGTCTTAATGAGAACTTAACATTTAGATGGGCTGTGACTGTCATTGAGGGTCTGGTGATGAAGACGACGTACAGTTAAGGGAGCTCCGTAACGTTTTACAGTAGCTACCTTGTGTTTGGGCTCGATTAATTTTTTTCAATGAGAACTTTACATTTAGATGGGCTGTGACTGTCATTGAGGGTCTGGTGATGAAGAAGAAGGACAGTTGAGGGAGCTATTTAACGGTTTACAGTAGCTACTTTGTGATTGGGCTCGATTAATTTATGTCTCAATAAGAAGTTTGAAAGGGTATAGTTTCCAGTTAGTTTAATGTTTACTAAGTCATGATCCAATGATCTACGAAAACTCGAGGAAACTCTTTAAACTTTATATTCACTTTTGCAGGGGCGTCGGAATGTTATAAGTAGGTAGTGAATATTGGTACTTATGGTTTAGTTCGAATAGGTTTATTAGTATGTTCGTTGTTGATAAAGCACTAAAAAGTGTGAAATAAAAAAATTTTAACAAAAAATAAAAACGCCTTCAAAACGCACTAAAAAGTAAAAAATAACTACGTCATTTACTTACTTTAATTTACTTAATCACGCCTATGAAGTCGGTGCCACCCGAGCTTTCTACTTTAAAGTCTTTACCTAAACTTGGATGGCACCGACTTCATAGATGTGGTTAAGTAAATTAAAGTAAGTAAATGACGTAGTTATTTTTTACTTTTTAGTGCGTTTTGAAGGCGTTTTTATTTTTTGTTAAAATTTTTTTATCATAAAAATATTAATTATTATATTTATAACAGTAACGATCGGTTCGGAATTTCATATTAGTTCTTACACTTAGTCATATTCCCTGTATTTTTCAGTTCAAATACTTTTTTAATGATATAAAATATTTCCAAGAGTATTCTGTAAATTACACTATGTAATTTACATAAGATTCGAGTATGACTAATTGACAGAACTTATAATTTTAATACACTAAGGTATATTTTTCTATACTTAGCATTATTTTTAAGTAATTATTTTAAGAGATTAGCGACATTCCTCGCTATGATAAGTTAGTTGATTTCTAAAGTCCAGAGCGTTAATGTTTTAATGTTAGCTGCCGGGAAACCGGTGTGGATGTTGCTTGATAGTTTGTGTAGCACTACTTTGTTCCTCAAGCTTAATTAAATAATACAATAAGAAATATTTATTTTTTATTATCATATCCTTAAACCTGCCTTGTTGGTCTAGTGGTTAACTGATGTGGCTTCCATCACGAGGTCCTGGGTCCGAATCCTGGGTTTTTCATTCTGATATGAAACATAAAGATCATTTCAAACCCGGAGTCAGGAACTTGGTGGTGTTTAACCCACGTGCCTCGGAGAGCACGTTAAGCCGTCTACGACTCTGGTCACTATCAACAGCATCTTATAGTAAATATAAATAAATTATAGGACAATTACACACATCGCTATATAGCCCCAAAGTAAGCTTAGGTAGCTTGTGTTATGGGTACTATGATAACTGATGAATATTTATATATATATATATTACACATAAATACTTATAATATATAAATAAACACCCAGACACTGGAAAACATCCCTGCTCATCACATAACCATTTTTCCAGATGTGGAAACCCACAGCCCAGGACGCAGAAGCAGGGCCGCTTACCACTGCGCCACTCGGCCGTCAAGATAGATAGTGATCGTTAATAAATGAAATATTATCACCCTAAGTAAGCCAACCCGCATTGGAGCATAGGTCTACGCTCCATATCCCCTCTCCTATAAGGATGGAAGCCTGGCCTAATTATGTGAAAGTTACTACTTACTACTTAGTTACTTACATTTTAGAAATAAATGGTAGCAAAGGGAATCAAATTAAACAAAAAATATCAGATTAAAATTTTACTAATGGATACACTTCAGTTACATAATCAACAATAGTCATAAATAACTAGGTATTAACCCTTAGCTATTACAAAAGATTACATTATTGTATAATACAAATATTTTACTTGGAGCAGTAAAGTGTTTTGCTGAGAAAATCATCAGAATAAATAGAAATTGTACAAGATATGTCTGACTGAAACAGGCGTCAAGTTTAGTGTCTAAAAACAGAATTGAGGAAAATATGTTGAAGCTATCTAAAAAGAGTTAAATATTGTTTTATTTCAGAGAATAATCGAGAAGATTGAGAAACAAGAAACTTTATTACACATTTACAAACTAATCGCATTCACAACACTTTCGTATATTATGTTAAATCACCGCAAAATGGTTCGGTTTATTGGTAGTGGTCAGAATCATAACATTCGGTGATTTATAAAACAGCAGCAGCACGCAAGGAACAATTATATTAATCTTAGACAATAGACAAACCACCTATTCCTCACCCGCGCAATCCAGAGTTGCGGAAGACGACAGAGGGAAATGAGGCACAAGCTGGCGCAAGCGCATTTTTATTCATTCATTGAGCGATGCTCGTGGTGCCATCCGTCCCTTTCAACTCTCTGTCGTCAACCCCTTTTCCCCCACAGCCCTGTATAGAGCGGACAAGAAATCGAAACAAAACTGGTTGAATTATGATGTCTATCAAATCTTTATACGAAAAGATTTGATACTATCATAATTATAGTAAATGTGACAATAATATCACTGATTTAATATTGGACACTGAATTCAATAAATAATTTATTTATTGACATATAATAATTGGACATGAAAACCCGGTGGCATTTATGATTGGACTAACTGCGTTTATGTTCTAACTAGTACATTTAACAATGTCCTTATGAAAATTAAAAGTTATATGCCAACTGCTGCTGAAGAATTAGGATTATGATAATTACACACTTTAACAATCTTATCTCAAGATGCTTATGAATATGAAATTTGTACAAACCGATGAGATTATTTATAATTGACTATGAGAAGTGTCTGTCTAGTGTACGATTAATTGATTTTACTACGATTATAGACAATGTAGACGATTAAGGAACAGATCTGTAAAATTCATAATATTTAACTATTTTAAAAATAAATAAAGAAATGACGTATTAAGACTACTGCGATGCTTTATTTGGATATAAACAGAATGAGGATAAAAACAACTATTGAGTATTCACTTTCTAGTTCAGTCTTGAATATTTTCACTAAATTGACTAACACGTTGGCCCTTAATTCCGTTAAAGGCCACATACACCGACAATATTATAATTATTACACTTTATGGGCTTTACAGACGTTTTGACATCGTTCGTTTTTAATAAAATTCAGTTTAAACTACTTTTAATATAAATAATTATGAAATTTCGTTTAATTGCATTTTTAATTGTTTCGTAAACAAATTGACTAATTCGTAGAACGACATAGCGCGGGCATGATTACAACTACCTACACTATAGCGATAGGAAATCGAGTTACAACTTGTATTACTAGATATACGATCAAATATCGACCAGATCAGAAAGTTCCTCTTCTGTATAAAACATTACACTAACAAGATTCGTACTCTACCGGTTAATACTGAACAGACGGACTAACATCTAAGGTCAGCGACAACAGCGAGACAACACCAAGGGAACACTAATATTGTCCATTTATTACAATAGTTACATATTAAGCTAAGCGTCGTTTCGTATCAGATCAAAATTGGCGACCGCACACTTGTCTGCACCGAACGAGTCAAATAATGGAAATATATTTTCTCTGTTATATTTATCAGAGTATGACACAATAGTTATTCATAACTAGGAATGAGAGTTAAAGAATATGTAGTGAAATGCAGTCTTTATATTATAAAGGGCTTACAATAATAATAATAATTAGATAAAATTTAATTTTAATTCAACAATGATTGTTCCTATAGTCGTTTCAGTCAACGGTCTTATAGCGAAAAGCTTTCACGAACATCGTAAAAAGCTTTCGCTTAATTGGGCGGAATGGATTTTTTTATAAATTTTTAATAGTGTTTTTTTTTTATAATTTTATAAGCATTGTTAAAAATTTTAAAATAATTGTAAATAAATTAATGAGTGCAAAAATAGATATTTAGAGATGTTTTTTTGGCATTTTTAAACCCTTCGTGATACATGGAGAGGTTTAAGACTGACTCCTCCATCCCCCCTATATCACGTGTATTTTTAGTACCTACACCTACAGACTCTTATTTTTTTTATTATTTACAAAAAACAAGTATCATCTAATTTTATTATAGAAAATTAAATACTACAATAATAATTTTTAGATGTTGACAAAAAGGTTGCATGTGACATAAAAATAATTAAAGAAATCCAAAATCTTTTTAGACTAAATTTGTAAATACACGTGATATATTACTGCACCCCAAGCCCCCTTATAATTCATGATTTTTCATGGACGTATTTATAATACTTGTCGGCGGAGTAGTATCATGACAGCCACTCGGCGGAGTTCGGTAGTGGCGGGGATGACCGATCGATGCCGATATAAAGCAGCGGTCTGTTCGTGGCGTTCACTGCGACCACATCTCTGTCGTGACTCAGATCACGCTAGATTTATTCATCATTATTATTGATAGCTCAATTAGTTAATATTTTATTTAATTGGTTGTTATTGGTCATCATTGTGATTATTCTTTAGTTAATTTGTCGAATTATTGATCGAATGCAATAAACAAACATCCCTAAATTTGGCTGGGCAGGGAGAATAACTTGAACAAAGGAAGTGAGTGTTGACGGCCGTCACTAAGTACTACCTTTAAACCTACACCCGTGTCACAAGTCTCGGGCTCTGTTCGGAGTTATTCTCTCAGTGTCTCTCAATTTGAATATGATTCCAGCCTTTGTACCTGCGACGAGAAGATGTCGCCGCCATCAGACATACTAGTTTACCAAATAAATAACAAATGTATACTTAGCTAATTCGTGTATACTGCATTTCTAGCTGACAATCGGATTTAATGACTACAAATAAGTAAAAAAGTTTACATATAATTTCACTCTTCAACACGACTCGATACGCTCGGCATGGACAAGTGAGTGGTCACCTTTAACGGAATAGGGCACTTCGATCTTGATCTCTTGTATATAGCCATAAAACGAAGGCTGGTCGTAAGCATTCTGTGGTCAATGTATAACGTTATATTTGTATTCAATTTCGATATATAACAACCGTCAAAGGAGTACATTGTAGACGTTTATACTACAAACCAGCTGGATTGGATGAAACTACGCGAACCTGTTAACATTGATATATTGTACATTTTTTCTAGTTTTTTTTTTTGATTGACAAGTTGGTCCTTGACTGCTATCACACCTGATGTTAAGTGATAATGCAATCTAAGATGGAAGCGGACTAACTTGCTGAGTAGGATGGAAGTTCACACCCATTGCGGTTTCTACACGACATCGTACCGGAACGCTAAATCGCTTGGCGGAACGTCTTTGTCGGTAGGGTGGTAACTAGCCACGGCGAAAGCCACCCAGCTAGACCAAGACAAATTAAGAAAAATCTCAATCTGCCCCGCCGGGAATCGAACACAGGACCTCCGTCTTATAAATCCACCGCGCATACCACTGCGCCACGGCCGTCATAAGATTATCTTGTAACCATTAATTATTCAAACCATAGCCCAGCAGCCCAACTTTCTTTTCACACACAAAAATCACTTATGTTATGAAATGAGTCGTAATTTCTAATTTTTGGTACACTTGCAAACAACTCCGTACTAATATTTATTGATACTACAAGTTCTACAAATATTTATGTGCTAGCTAATTCGATTCCTGACATAACACTGATTTATTTAATTTGCTATATGTACGCAATATATTTTTACACCAAAGGAGACTGACCATTTTGGGCCCAATACGTTACATCGAAAATTCTTTATTTTTTTATAAATCAAAATCACTAAAAATAATTACAATTCACAATTGCAAATTAATTTAAAAACATGTTGTAGATTTTAGGTTTTTGTTTTGCAAATAATGACATAATGGTGGGTCCGGCATAATTGAAACTGGCAACACAGGTAATTGTTCTATTTCCATTACTTAATGTAATTATCATGTCATCAATTTAATTGTAAGCTTAGCTTTCAATCGAATTGAATTGAATCAATTCAATTTGACTAATAAATTATCTTTAAGTCTCAATTATAGATTATAATATAGGTCGATAATTTTAAAGTCGTGCATATAATATGTCAAATAACCCACATAACCTAACTTGTGCATTTGTGCTCATACCTTGATTATGCAATTGTCTATTAAACTGAAATTAAACATGTTTAAAATTTATATTATTATTTACCGAATGACACTTATTTGGACATTGTAACAGTTTATCAAATTTTGGGCCCAGCGATGTATGAAAAATGGTCAGTGTCCTTTCAAAACATTCGCAATCAGTCACTCCGGTATGAAGTTTCTTTATACAGGGATAGATTAATATCTAAAAAAACAGTATGTAGCGTAATAAAAACCTTACATATTGAGCGTATAAATTAAAAGCAAGCCTAATTTTTCTAGCGTAACATATGAAAGCATTTGCGTAGAAAATATAAAGTTAGCATCTAATAATTTAAATAATTATAAAAAAAATAATTGCTAACCTATCTTAATTTTTAATTGGTAAACAGCATTTCATTTAAAACTTAAAATATATGCGTGTTAAATAGATAAAAAATAGATTTGTTAATTGTGGATATTCGAGAAAATACTAGATTTGTGTTAGATTTTATTCATTCTAGACGTGAATAACTCGTCATAATTTTCGAATGCCTAAAACCGACTATAATAATGCAACTCACAATTGGAAAAATAAATTATCGAATTGAATAATAGGCATATAGAATATACTAGTATGATAAGTCACAAATTGACAACTACTCGAATATGTTGCGAGAGAAGTTGACATTTTTGAGTAGGAGTTTAAGGCCAGCTAATAACTGGTTTGGTAACCAAGCATCGCTCTAAGTAATGAGATGACCGACAAATAAGTCAAGCATTGCTCTGAGCAATGAGCTGACAAATGAGCCAAGCATTACAATGAGCAATGAGATGATTGACAATTAAGTCAAGCATTACCCTGAGCAATGAGCTGATTGACAAATGAGTCAAGCATTGCTCTGAGCAATGAGCCGACTGACAAATGAGCCAAGCATTATCCTGAGCAATGAGCTGATTGACAAATGATTCAAGCGCTGCTCTGAGCAATGAGCTGACTGACAAATGAGCCAAGCATTACCCTGAGCAATGAGCTGATTGACAAATAAGTCAAGCATTGCTCTGAGCAATGAGCTGACTGACAAATGAGCCAAGCATTACCCTGAGCAATGAGCTGATTGACAAATAAGTCAAGCATTGCTCTGAGCAATGAGCTGACTGACAAATGAGCCAAGCATTACCCTGAGCAATGAGCTGATTGACAAATAAGTCAAGCATTGCTCTGAGCAATGAGCTGACTGACAAATGAGCCAAGCATTACCCTGAGCAATGGGCTGATTGACAAATGAGTCAAGCATTGCTCTGAGCAATGAGCCGACTGACAAATGAGCCAAGCATTACCCTGAGCAATGAGCTGATTGACAAATGAGTCAAGCATTGCTCTGAGCAATAACCTGACTAACAAACGAGCCAAGCATTGCACTGAGCAATGAGCTGACTAACAAACGAGCCAAGCATTGCACTGAGCAATAAGTTGACAGACAAATGAGTCAAGATTAGATCTTACTAATGAGCTGCCAAATGAATTAAGAGCATTTTATACATATTGATTTTTGAGATATCATGCTGACGACGAAAAATACGTCTTCGTTTCTTACTGCAAATTATAGTAGATCTTAGGCATATCCTACATAAATATGCTATTATTTTGTATATCTAATTAGCAAATGTAAGCTATGTGATCAAAAATACCGTTAAGGGGGACGAATTGTTTTACGATTTGAGGTACTTAACTAATTTATTATAAGAAAATTGCTAAGCCCAGCTCGATCTTTGTTCCTTACCAATAGACAAGGCTTTGCTACCCTAAGCAATACCACTATATCAACTCCTGGTTGGTACCAAAAAAACTAACTTATAAACTTCTTAGATCGTAATGGATAAATATTATATTATACCCATAATGGCAAAAGTAAGACAATCTTTATTTTTATTAGTCTAAGGTAGATTTTTCAAAGAATCTCTGGAAATTTAATAAATTCAAACTATTTAAGATCTATCCAGACAGCCCAAGGCTAGAACACGTCGAAAGGACAGTCCATATCTTGGCTGTTTTAATACCAACGAAATATTAATGTCAATGTACACAGATTACGAATACACATTCAATAGAAGACACTTTGCACCTTACATTTCCAAAAATAACTAAGATCAATAATAATAGTCATCTACAACTATAAATCTATGAACACTATAGCCTTCAGCCGATAAACATTAGAATATGAAAACATCTTTTAACAAATAAATTTAGCATTTCACTTTCACCCACAATCAATATAGCACAGTCATAGATTATATTATATAATATAGATTTTTACTTACAGTTAATGATATGACCAAAGCGCAATGATTTCTACGTATAATTTACAGACAAACCTACTTTTTCGATGATGCTTTCGTATATAATAGCGCATTTCGTATAAATGTGATTTATTAACAATTCAGAAGTGGGATTACTTATTACTACGGAATAAAGTTACAATAGTAATTGTATTTGTCATTATAATAAAATAATAAAACGACTAATTTGTCGGTATATGTCCGATGAATCTGGTTTGACAATACGCTTCGTAAAGCAAAGATACAATCCAAATTTAGCTGGACATATACCAACAACTACAAAAGTTCATTTATTTTATTACATTAATCAAAAGTCAATTTTATATTATTTATAAATAATGAAAATCAGTCAAATAGCCTCTACGCAATATAGGAATTATTAAAACTTAACTAATAAATATTCAATGACGTATCGATATTAAATTCTGTTTCCTTTTTCATAAAACAGCCAAATCATAACATTTGTTAAGGGTTAACTATACCATGTATTTTCTTTGTAATATTTGAGATGTCATCTACGACAAGTCTAGAGTTGCATTATAAAATTGTTTGGTCTGAGTGGTGAAGACGGACTTACAGGCGCTAAGTTTCAATACAATTGTTTATAATAAACAATAATAAATTACATTACATTGTAAAAGCCAAGTGTGGCTGTTGTTACACCCTATATACTCTAATTTATTATTAATAATAATAAAAAATGAACACAATATTATGAATAGTAATTTGTTTATCATTCATAATTAACTTCCGCAAAGAAACTCCGTTATAATATTTAAAATCGCTTAAAATTATGTAAAACTATACCTAAAGAGATATATTTTAATACTGTTAAAGTCTAACTAAATTAACAGAATACTTAGAATAAGAGAATGTCATAATTATATTAAAACCATACATATTTTTATAGAAAAGAGGGAGCTTGTTGGTTAACCTTGATTCTAAATAATATTTAGGATTTTAACAATTTAAATTGATACTTAAAGGAAGAGCAATCGCCATTGGAAGAACAGTTTTATTGTACGTCTAAGTCTTGCTACATTCGCTGTAGTAGTTTAGAATATTAGGCCAATCAATAATTTTAATTATTTCACTACACATACATAAGCTAAAAAAGACTTTCTATATTTACCTTCGTATTTTTCTTAACAAACATTTAAGCTTGATATTTCTATCTTTCGCCCCAAAACAAACAAATTGTTCACCATTTTAAAATCAGTCATATTGGATTTAGCATGACGTCACATTGATATATAAACTCTTGAGCTAATCTCAATTGTAATTTGTCACGATTTAACGAATACACACACTGTTATATAATTGAAAATAATTTAACACGGCAAACTATACTATATTTTTGAAAATAACACAAAACAAAAAATAATTAACGTTGAATTATTTATGTACTGGGCCTTTATTACCGTAGCGTCTTTTTATTCCTAAACCGAGTCAAAGCTCCAACTTCAAAACTAAAAGAGCACATTCGAGCACTTTTCCCAAGGACGATCAAATTTGGTCCTTATGCAGTCCACACTAGAGTTGAAAATACTACGGAGTAAGATTTTTTCCTACTTGTTCAAGTTTGGTTCGGTTGTCTATGCGCAGTCTCTCAGTTGGCCTGCTGTATGGAGGCGAGGAAGGCCGGGTCCACCGATGCTACCTTGGCCGTCAGGAAGGCGTGCATGCAGAACAGCAGGCTTTGAAGGATTTGACATTCCAACTCCTGAAACAATCGTGGATTTAGTTACGGGAGACCGACCTTTTTTTTAATTCATTACAAGTTAGCCCTTGACTCGCTATATAGCCCTAAAATAAGCGTAGGTAGCTTGTGTTATTAATATTGGTTGGTTAACCGCCAATCGCCATGAAAACTCATGAGCTCGATTGCAGGTAGTTTAAAGGAGAATGCCAGATTCTAACACAAAAAGAACACAAATTGTAAATATACTAAAAATATCCTATTATTATATAAATGTTTTAAAATAATCCATTTTTACTGTTAGACATCGGAATAAAATTTTGTTAAAAAAAGTAATTAAACTATATCCTTTTCATTTACACTCTTTACGCATTTTTAATCTTTATTGTTGCACTGGGTTCTAGCCTTTTAAATCGTTTTTATTGTATTTTGATCAAAATGAGCTCAAAACGGGTAGCATCCAGAGTTGTTGAGCCTGTTTAAAATGTATTTAATGAAGCATTGCGATTGTCATGTTAGTGTGACAGCTGTGCTATGTAGTTGTTTACGGAAATGGATGATAACCAACGTTAGGCTCGTATCGAATACTCCGATTTCTAGAACTTTTTGTAATTTATATTAAATAGTAAAAAAAAATGCAATAAAATGATGCATAATACATTGTTGTACAATATGTTTTAGTTAAAGTCCTATACATTGTCTGGCATTCTCCTTTATGTCTCGAGTCATTGAAACCTGAAGGACTTCGAGCATCTTCTGATTGCTTCAGCTTGTTGACATCATTCGAGTATAATATTGCCTTTACGAAAGAAAACTCGAAAGCTGTCCACGATTGGTAACTTGGTGGTATCCTTGGATTTAATCAAACTAACGATATATAAATATAAATTTTGTTCGAATTTCTTCAATGACGTATAACGTTACGAGGCTCGCATCAATAAAGAAGACAATCCATTTTTATCATTGTTAACTTACAGAGATGAATCATAAACTCTTTGCATCCTACCAAATAACACATCGCGCTTTGTTTGATGCTGAGAAAGTATATTGTTTGATTGTAAATTTTAATTTCTAATATTCAACTTACAATTAAAAAAATAGAATACTAAGTACTAAGTAGTACTTTTCACATCTGACTGTGCCATTTACCTTGGTCTCAATAACTTTGGTCTCAGTGTCTTGAAAGTGCAGCTTTAATTTCGATTTCCCGTCGTCACTGGAACCTCTTAGTTGTGAAAATCTGTAAAAAGAACACAGTTCACAAATCACTAATATTGTTAGCCGTTATATTACCCGACGAAAAAACAGAAAAGCTTTTCAATTCAACGCGTATATATTTTTTTTGATTTGTGACCACGCAAAACTTTTTATAGAGTAGTCCGATTTTGATAATTCTGTTTTTAGTGGATCTGATGGTGGGATCCTAGGAAAGTCGAAGGAATTCTTTAAACTTTATAGGCACACTTGCAGGACCAGTACCTTTAGGTCACGTTAAATTTACCTGAAGGACCAGTCGTTACAATATAGATCGCGTCCAGTTTACCTGAAGGACCAGTCGTTACAATACAGATCGCGTCCAGTTTACCTGAAGGACCAGTCGTTACAATATAGATCGCGTTCAGTTTACCTGAAGGACCAGTCGTTACAATATAGATCGCGTACAGTTTACCTGTAGGACCAGTCGTTACAATATAGATCGCGTTCAGTTTACCTGTAGGACCAGTCGTTACAATATAGATCGCGTTCAGTTCACCTGAAGGACCAGTCGTTGCAATATGGATTGCGTTCAGTTTACCTGAAGGACCAGTCGTTACAATATAGATCGCGTTCAGTTTACCTGTAGGACCAGACGGGCGGCGCGCCGGGCGTGCCCTCGCTGAGGGAGAAGCCGGACGACCAGTCCAGCGTGAGCCCGGCCGCGCGCCCCATGTGCACCACCGTAAACGTTTTCTTCTGTCAAACATATACCAAAACAGATTTTGTACTTAAAATTAAAAAATGGCCGCCGTTTTGATTTTTTTATCTACATTGCACGGTTAAAAACATCAGATATTGCAAGAAATTAAAAATTTGTTTACGCCATTTGAAGATTTTAAGTCTGATTATGTCGTAATCCTTGCAACGACCCTGTGCCAGTCCAGGTAGTTTGTTATGTACTCACTCCGAGGCGCACGACGGAGTTGACGATGTTGGCGGTCCAGGCCGCCTCCAGCCGCAGCAGCTCGTGGCGCGTCTCGGCGCTGAAGTAGCGCGGCGCGGCGGCCGACGTGAGGCTGGTGCTGCTCTGCACCAGGAAGCAATGCTGCCGCCAGTCCACGGTCTCGCTCTCCTTCACCGTGCGGAACATGGTCTGGTACACCTGTGTGACCATGTACCACTCATTAACTGAAGGATAAAAACCCTCGACAAATATGTAATTCGTCATTTGGTGGTGGCGGTCATCTTGGATTTAAACTGTCATACCAGACAAGCCTTTTCCTACAGACACCAGCCCCTCGTGCAGTCGCCACATACCTTAAGGCTCTCGGGGCACTTGGCCAGCTCGGCGACGTTGGCCGGTGGTACGTCGAACAGCATGACGTCGGTGCCCTTCAGCACGAGGAAGCGCGGTCGGTAGGTCTGCCACGGCTGCGCGCCAGACACCAGCCCCTCGTGCAGTCGCCACATACCTTAAGGCTCTCGGGGCACTTGGCCAGCTCGGCGACGTTGGCCGGTGGTACGTCGAACAGCATGACGTCGGTGCCCTTCAGCACGAGGAAGCGCGGTCGGTAGGTCTGCCACGGCTGCGCGCCAGACACCAGCCCCTCGTGCAGTCGCCACATACCTTAAGGCTCTCGGGGCACTTGGCCAGCTCGGCGACGTTGGCCGGTGGTACGTCGAACAGCATGACGTCGGTGCCCTTCAGCACGAGGAAGCGCGGTCGGTAGGTCTGCCACGGCTGCGCGCCAGACACCAGCCCCTCGTGCAGTCGCCACATACCTTAAGGCTCTCGGGGCACTTGGCCAGCTCGGCGACGTTGGCTGGTGGTACGTCGAACAGCATGACGTCGGTGCCCTTCAGCACGAGGAAGCGCGGTCGGTAGGTCTGCCACGGCTGCGCGCCAGACACCAGCCCCTCGTGCAGTCGCCACATACCTTAAGGCTCTCGGGGCACTTGGCCAGCTCGGCGACGTTGGCTGCTGGTACGTCGAACAGCATGACGTCGGTGCCCTTCAGCACGAGGAAGCGCGGTCGGTAGGTCTGCCACGGCTGCGCGCCAGACACCAGCCCCTCGTGCAGTCGCCACATACCTTAAGGCTCTCGGGGCACTTGGCCAGCTCGGCGACGTTGGCTGGTGGTACGTCGAACAGCATGACGTCGGTGCCCTTCAGCACGAGGAAGCGCGGTCGGTAGGTCTGCCACGGCTGCGCGCCAGACACCAGCCCCTCGTGCAGTCGCCACATACCTTAAGGCTCTCGGGGCACTTGGCCAAGGTCTGCCACGGCTGCGCGCCAGACACCAGCCCCTCGTGCAGTCGCCACATACCTTAAGGCTCTCGGGGCACTTGGCCAGCTCGGCGACGTTGGCTGGTGGTACGTCGAACAGCATGACGTCGGTGCCCTTCAGCACGAGGAAGCGCGGTCGGTAGGTCTGCCACGGCTGCGCGCCAGACACCAGCCCCTCGTGCAGTCGCCACATACCTTAAGGCTCTCGGGGCACTTGGCCAGCTCGGCGACGTTGGCTGGTGGTACGTCGAACAGCATGACGTCGGTGCCCTTCAGCACGAGGAAGCGCGGTCGGTAGGTCTGCCACGGCTGCGCGCCAGACACCAGCCCCTCGTGCAGTCGCCACATACCTTAAGGCTCTCGGGGCACTTGGCCAGCTCGGCGACGTTGGCTGCTGGTACGTCGAACAGCATGACGTCGGTGCCCTTCAGCACGAGGAAGCGCGGTCGGTAGGTCTGCCACGGCTGCGCGCCAGACACCAGCCCCTCGTGCAGTCGCCACATACCTTAAGGCTCTCGGGGCACTTGGCCAGCTCGGCGACGTTGGCTGGTGGTACGTCGAACAGCATGACGTCGGTGCCCTTCAGCACGAGGAAGCGCGGTCGGTAGGTCTGCCACGGCTGCGCGCCAGACACCAGCCCCTCGTGCAGTCGCCACATACCTTAAGGCTCTCGGGGCACTTGGCCAGCTCGGCGACGTTGGCTGGTGGTACGTCGAACAGCATGACGTCGGTGCCCTTCAGCACGAGGAAGCGCGGTCGGTAGGTCTGCCACGGCTGGGCGCCAGACACCAGCCCCTCGTGCAGTCGCCACATACCTTAAGGCTCTCGGGGCACTTGGCCAGCTCGGCGACGTTGGCTGGTGGTACGTCGAACAGCATGACGTCGGTGCCCTTCAGCACGAGGAAGCGCGGTCGGTAGGTCTGCCACGGCTGCGCGCCAGACACCAGCCCCTCGTGCACCCAGCCCATGTACTCGATGCGCTCGCCGCCGGACAAGTGCCGATTGAACAGCTTCATCTGATACCAATATCAGAACTTGTAAATCACACATACGGACACTGACTTGAATGGATAACTGGAAATTAATTGGTTGTATTACTGCTTTTGATCAAATTACAGATTTGTGAGATTTGATTGAAAAATTTATTCATATCAGAGATCTAGATCATATAAGGAATCAAGGTAGATATCAATCCAATCAACCCCTGAAATGACTTTGTGAAAGCTGCTCGGCTATGGAACTCCTTGCCTCTCGAAATTCGGCGTGCACAATCGTTAGCTTGATTTAAACGGCTGGTGAATGTGCACTTCTATCCCCCACAACCTATACCTATATTATTACGAATTTTATTTATCTATTTTGTTGGCAGCATTGTATACTCTGTTTGAAAATACTATAGACAATACAATATATATGGCCTTATTTGCTGTATTGTGGTTCCGCGTTTAAACTATAGATAATAGACTAGGTACGAGTACCAATCGTCGAGCAAAAATGGCGGGCAGTATGCTATAAAATATGCCCCTATGGAAAGTTGTGATTATTCACCTTAGTGTCCGAGTCTTATGCAGTCATACTGTTTGACTACTGTAAGAATCTGTGCTTGTAATGTTTAATTAAGTGATCACTGTAATAATGTTTCATTTTGATCATATTTGACGTCTTTGTAAATAAATTGTTATTAAATTTGTCTTTTGGTGTTTTAAGTTGTATTCCCTTCTGGCTGTTTGTTAACAAATTATACTAAATTTTAACAATTTGTTTACCGTCTCCCTTGAATATCGTCTAGATTTTATTTGCCGTCTGTCTATAATTTTTCTTTATTTATTAATTTATATTTTTATGTGAATTCGTATAGGTATTTTTATATGTATGTATGCATGGATGTTATGTATGTATTTATGGTATGTATGTATGTATGTATGTATGTATATATGTATGTATGTATGTAAGTAGGTATGGTATTTTATGTGGGGCATAAGTATTTTATGTAAGTATATTTTTATTTGATAATTTGTTGCTATATTTCCTTTATTTACCAATATTGGTTGTCTGGAAGAGATCGCTCATTAGCGATAAGACCGCCAGTTCTACATTGTTTTTATTTCTAACGTATTTTCTATTTTTGTAAGCTCTTTTCTTTGGTGTACAATAAAGAATATTTCATTCATTCATTTTAAATCTACCGAACCTATCTTAACCGTCGAATTTGTATGAAAGGATTCTTGAGAGTGGAAGAAGCTAAGGAAGTATGCAAGGACCGTGTTACGTTACCTGTAAGTTGGTAAGGCCCATGATGTTGTCGGAGATGCTCTTGAGCCAGTGCGAGAGCGCGGCCGGCTCGTCCACGTGTATGACGCCCGTCGTCTGCTGCGGCCGCGCGCCGCGCACCTGGAGCACACCAGTGAAGTTTCACCATCCCCATAGTAGCAGAAAAATCAACATTTATATCACATATTAATTTATCCCTTACTTCGAAAGCGCCCGGCCTTAATTTGTCCGTCCCGAACACGTACCGCGTAACGTAGCCCATCATTAGTGGAACTGAAACATATTATACCATAAATATTTAATTGTAATGTAATGTGACATTATTGGACAGATTAATTTAATTTAAGTGACAGAATAAATTGATATCAAGTTAGTTATAAGTCGAGGTGGAGCGCCTGTAAAACTTTTAATTTAGTATTTATTAACCGACGAAAAAAACGGAGGAGCTTCTCAATTCGACACGTATATTTTTTTTAAGTATGACCACGCATTTTTACAGAGTTGTCCGATTTTGATAATTCTTTTTTTATTAGAAGGGGTATACTTCCAAGGTCCCATTGTCATCATGTTAGGATCTGATGATGTTATCCTGGGAAAATTGAAAGAACACACACTTCAAATTTTGGAGGCACGCTTACAGCGATTTCGGTTTTTGTCTCGGTATCTGTAGCTTTTTGGCTACTAGTGCCGTATAATATACTATGACAGTACGAGTACGTTACGTGGCGATAAATCACTAAAAAGTAAGAAATAAAATTTTTTAACAAAAAATAGAACCGACTCAAAACGCACTAAAAACTAAAAAATAACTGTGTCATTTAGTTGCTTTAAGTTACTTAAGCATATCTACGAGTCGGTGCCAGCCAAGATTTCTATTTTAAAGACGTTACCTAGAACCCACGAACTGCTTTACTACGCAATATAAATGTTTCTTAAACTTGCTGGCACCGACTTCATAGATATGCTTAAGTAAATTAAAGCAACTGAATGACACAGTCATTTTTTACTTTTTAGTACGCTTTGAGTCGGTTCTATTTTTTGTTAAAAATTTTTGTCGAATAAAAGAAGTTTTGACTTGAGAAGTTTTATATTTTACCATGCTTACACACTAAAAGTTGATGGACATAAGGACATAAGATGTGATTCTCGCATACCCTGCAAAGAGTTGCTGCGATGATTTTCACCCATGACATCAGTGGGGCAAGTGTTGAGACGAATATCTTAGCATTCCATGGATTCACCGTGCGGGTGCCGGGTCTATCGCGTGGCTGAGAGAAGAACTCCGACCAGAGCCCGAGACTTGTGACACGGGTGTAGGTTTAAGGGTACCCTTAGTGACGCGCGTCAACACTCACCTCCTCTGTTCAAGTTATTCTCCCTGCCCAGCCAAATTCGGAAGGACCCTACTAGAGCAGCTTTGGACACTCGTTTCAATATGGAGCTTATTGCACTTTTAGTAAGGCCAAGGTCTTTTAGCAGGTTGTAGAAAGACTTCGCTGGTATACCCCTCGCACCCACTTCTACCGCGTATAAACTAACCACATAGCCATTTTTGGTTAGTTCATTAGTAAGGTCATAATATTTATTCACTTTGAATACATGGTCTTTAGGGATGTTTGTTTCCCACGGCACTGTAAGCTCAACAAGTACTATACGTTTGGAAAAAAGAAATATGTCCGGTCCGAAGAAATAAGTCTTCCGGGATTTTATAGTGCTTTTCATACGTGTCCATTAATATAGTCCAATCAGGAGCAGAGCCCAGAATTGAATAAGGCTTGCTGGTGGAATTTGTACTTGAGCCTGCTTTAACGAAGTTAGTTTGTCTTTTATTCGTCGTCAACCCTTTTTGAGCCCTAGCTACTGAAAGGCTTATAGCTTCACGTATGATTTCTAGTACTCTGTCGTGGTCGGGCCACCTGCTCGGTTGGTACAGTTACCTGAGATGACGTCGACCCACTCCTTGCAGCCGTCGGGCGCGCGCTCGGGCAGGCGGTCGGACGCCACGGACGGCGGGCGCGAGCCGCGCGCCGAGCCCGCCGCGCTGCCCGGCCGACTGCTCTCCTCCGCGTCGGGCCACCTGCTCGGTTGGTACAGTTACCTGAGATGACGTCGACCCACTCCTTGCAGCCGTCGGGCGCGCGCTCGGGCAGGCGGTCGGACGCCACGGACGGCGGGCGCGAGCCGCGCGCCGAGCCCGCCGCGCTGCCCGGCCGACTGCTCTCCTCCGCGTCGGGCCACCTGCTCGGTTGGTACAGTTACCTGAGATGACGTCGACCCACTCCTTGCAGCCGTCGGGCGCGCGCTCGGGCAGGCGGTCGGACGCCACGGACGGCGGGCGCGAGCCGCGCGCCGAGCCCGCCGCGCTGCCCGGCCGACTGCTCTCCTCCGCGTCGGGCCACCTGCTCGGTTGGTACAGTTACCTGAGATGACGTCGACCCACTCCTTGCAGCCGTCGGGCGCGCGCTCGGGCAGGCGGTCGGACGCCACGGACGGCGGGCGCGAGCCGCGCGCCGAGCCCGCCGCGCTGCCCGGCCGACTGCTCTCCTCCGCGTCGGGCCACCTGCTCGGTTGGTACAGTTACCTGAGATGACGTCGACCCACTCCTTGCAGCCGTCGGGCGCGCGCTCGGGCAGGCGGTCGGACGCCACGGACGGCGGGCGCGAGCCGCGCGCCGAGCCCGCCGCGCTGCCCGGCCGACTGCTCTCCTCCGCGTCGGGCCACCTGCTCGGTTGGTACAGTTACCTGAGATGACGTCGACCCACTCCTTGCAGCCGTCGGGCGCGCGCTCGGGCAGGCGGTCGGACGCCACGGACGGCGGGCGCGAGCCGCGCGCCGAGCCCGCCGCGCTGCCCGGCCGACTGCTCTCCTCCGCGTCGGGCCACCTGCTCGGTTGGTACAGTTACCTGAGATGACGTCGACCCACTCCTTGCAGCCGTCGGGCGCGCGCTCGGGCAGGCGGTCGGACGCCACGGACGGCGGGCGCGAGCCGCGCGCCGAGCCCGCCGCGCTGCCCGGCCGACTGCTCTCCTCCGCGTCGGGCCACCTGCTCGGTTGGTACAGTTACCTGAGATGACGTCGACCCACTCCTTGCAGCCGTCGGGCGCGCGCTCGGGCAGGCGGTCGGACGCCACGGACGGCGGGCGCGAGCCGCGCGCCGAGCCCGCCGCGCTGCCCGGCCGACTGCTCTCCTCCGCGTCGGGCCACCTGCTCGGTTGGTACAGTTACCTGAGATGACGTCGACCCACTCCTTGCAGCCGTCGGGCGCGCGCTCGGGCAGGCGGTCGGACGCCACGGACGGCGGGCGCGAGCCGCGCGCCGAGCCCGCCGCGCTGCCCGGCCGACTGCTCTCCTCCGCGTCGGGCCACCTGCTCGGTTGGTACAGTTACCTGAGATGACGTCGACCCACTCCTTGCAGCCGTCGGGCGCGCGCTCGGGCAGGCGGTCGGACGCCACGGACGGCGGGCGCGAGCCGCGCGCCGAGCCCGCCGCGCTGCCCGGCCGACTGCTCTCCTCCGCGTCGGGCCACCTGCTCGGTTGGTACAGTTACCTGAGATGACGTCGACCCACTCCTTGCAGCCGTCGGGCGCGCGCTCGGGCAGGCGGTCGGACGCCACGGACGGCGGGCGCGAGCCGCGCGCCGAGCCCGCCGCGCTGCCCGGCCGACTGCTCTCCTCCGCGTCGGGCCACCTGCTCGGTTGGTACAGTTACCTGAGATGACGTCGACCCACTCCTTGCAGCCGTCGGGCGCGCGCTCGGGCAGGCGGTCGGACGCCACGGACGGCGGGCGCGAGCCGCGCGCCGAGCCCGCCGCGCTGCCCGGCCGACTGCTCTCCTCCGCGTCGCCCCACGCGCTCTGGAGACGTACACCCGATATGTTAACTCAAACACTACTGAACAGACCATCATGCGGTTTTCACCAATAGATAGACGAGTTCCTGAGAAATGTTTCAGTAACTTAATATTTTAAGGTTTTGTGTAAATTGTATGAAATATTATTATTTATTTATTAATTTATTATTTAAAGTTTACATTATTCTTATTTTTATATGTGTTAGCATTAGAAACCACTTAGGTTTGAGAAATATGCTAACAAATAGTAGTATCTAGGCATTCTACAAAGACAGTTGTCAGCAGAAAAAGCTAAAATAATTAAATTAACTAAATAATAATTAATAGAAACTTTTTTGGGTCTGGGTGGGTCTTTAGTTTTCTTTTCATGTTGCGAGGGTTAATGTAGTCCCGCGCATCAATAGGTAATTCATTAAGAAGGCGACGAACTAGGTAAGGATTCGTGCGCTCGCCGTACCTATTGGGCGCTCGCGTAATGCACAACCGATTCTGAGTGGCAGCCCGCGTAAATACAGGGTGTTGTACTTTTTTCCAATATATATCATTAAAAAAGTTTTCTTTTAAAATCAAATGTGTTTAAGTATCTGAATAGCCACATAAAAATGACAATAATTGTAGAGAAAGTCGGAAAAATTTAAGCCGCCTGGGAGTTTTCATTGAAAACGCTGCTTTCTCTATTTAAGATACAACGAAATAATGTAAAGAAAAATTGTTTTTCTTTATTGGAATTACAAAAAATCCGAATCTGAGGATAAGCTTTAAAATTATATTGATAAGATAGTGTTTTTGGAAAGTTGCAACACATTATTTACCATGCGGGCGAAGTCGCGGGCCTCTGCTAGTATGAAAGTAAAACTGATTCTTTGCCATCTTAAAGCAGTTATTTGACGTCAAAACTAACCTGCCACCCCCCGTTGGTGTCAGCCGTCCGCTCGGAGTTGCAGTTGGCGTCCACCTTGTTGTGTAGAGAGGGGTGCTCATCCCCCGTACTGCTGTCCGTGTCCGAGGCTCCATCCGCTGTGGAAATACGTTTTATAGTTAACACTAAATCTGACTTTTTTTTTAAATTATTATATACTCGCCGTTCACTGGAACGTGCGTGAGTCACTACGTACCTTGCTTCTGCAGAAAGGGCGTGGCGGCGCGGTAGTGCTTGACGGTGAGCACGACGATGTCGCCCGCGTTGCGCAGGATGTTGACCGCGTCGTCGTGCTTGCACGCCGTTATGTACTCGCCGTTCACTGGAACGTGCGTGAGTCACTACGTACCTTGCTTCTGCAGAAAGGGCGTGGCGGCGCGGTAGTGCTTGACGGTGAGCACGACGATGTCGCCCGCGTTGCGCAGGATGTTGACCGCGTCGTCGTGCTTGCACGCCGTTATGTACTCGCCGTTCACTGGAACGTGCGTGAGTCACTACGTACCTTGCTTCTGCAGAAAGGGCGTGGCGGCGCGGTAGTGCTTGACGGTGAGCACGACGATGTCGCCCGCGTTGCGCAGGATGTTGACCGCGTCGTCGTGCTTGCACGCCGTTATGTACTCGCCGTTCACTGGAACGTGCGTGAGTCACTACGTACCTTGCTTCTGCAGAAAGGGCGTGGCGGCGCGGTAGTGCTTGACGGTGAGCACGACGATGTCGCCCGCGTTGCGCAGGATGTTGACCGCGTCGTCGTGCTTGCACGCCGTTATGTACTCGCCGTTCACTGGAACGTGCGTGAGTCACTACGTACCTTGCTTCTGCAGAAAGGGCGTGGCGGCGCGGTAGTGCTTGACGGTGAGCACGACGATGTCGCCCGCGTTGCGCAGGATGTTGACCGCGTCGTCGTGCTTGCACGCCGTTATGTACTCGCCGTTCACTGGAACGTGCGTGAGTCACTACGTACCTTGCTTCTGCAGAAAGGGCGTGGCGGCGCGGTAGTGCTTGACGGTGAGCACGACGATGTCGCCCGCGTTGCGCAGGATGTTGACCGCGTCGTCGTGCTTGCACGCCGTTATGTACTCGCCGTTCACTGGAACGTGCGTGAGTCACTACGTACCTTGCTTCTGCAGAAAGGGCGTGGCGGCGCGGTAGTGCTTGACGGTGAGCACGACGATGTCGCCCGCGTTGCGCAGGATGTTGACCGCGTCGTCGTGCTTGCACGCCGTTATGTACTCGCCGTTCACTGGAACGTGCGTGAGTCACTACGTACCTTGCTTCTGCAGAAAGGGCGTGGCGGCGCGGTAGTGCTTGACGGTGAGCACGACGATGTCGCCCGCGTTGCGCAGGATGTTGACCGCGTCGTCGTGCTTGCACGCCGTTATGTACTCGCCGTTCACTGGAACGTGCGTGAGTCACTACGTACCTTGCTTCTGCAGAAAGGGCGTGGCGGCACGGTAGTGCTTGACGGTGAACACGACAATATAAACACAATTTACATTATGTTTTAGATCTCGTTATTATACTTTTAATTTAAAAGTATTGAATTGGCACGTGATCGACTTTCGATTAGGACCCTATTATCAATGTTATGTCCATAAATAACTCAAGTACTTTTAGAGTTTCGGAAGATAAAATTCATGTAACCATAACCAAATCTCGACTATCCCTAAACTCACCACCACCCTTTCTTTCTATATTACACGAACTGATTCTCAAATATGTGGCCCCTTTCATGTTTTATAAATTAATTGCTTTATATTTTTCAATACACGAGTGTATGTGACATCTTCGCGTATCGTATATTTCCAAAATATGTGATTAGAATCAAATTCTCTTAAGAACTTAAAATTCCAATCAATAATAGAGTGGTATCACAGATACACACAGAGCGATCGTGTACGTCCTGACAAACCTTGCACTCTGTTGAAAGATGGTCATACTATTGCGCCACATTGTGGTGCACTGGAGCGATCCGAGTAAGTCCTCAGACAAACTTTACGTACCTTCCTTCTATTGAAAGATGGCAGACTATTGCTCCACATTGTGGTGACACGATGACGCGGAGCGACGTAAGTCCTAGACAAACTCGAGCTCGTTGGATCTTTCTATTGAAAGATGGTCAATTCTGTTCAATATTAGAATGGATGTTGTAACCGACAAACCTTAGATCGATGGCACTTTCTATTGAAAGATGGACAAATTGCTCCACATTGTGGTGATACAGATACGCACGCGGAGCGATCCGTTAAGTCCTCGCCAAATTAGATCACTGGCATCTTTCTTGAAAGATGGGCAATTCGTTCTTAATGGTATTACAGATGCACACAGAGCGTGCGGCGCGGAAGTCCTTGCTCCACATTGTGGTGAGCACGACGAGTAAGTCCTCAGACGAACTTTAGATCGCTGGCATCTTTCTATTGAAAGATGTACATACTATTGCTCCACATTGTGGTGACACAGATACGCACGCGGAGCGTGAGTAAGTCCTCAGACAAACTTTAGATCGATGGCATCTTTCTGCTGAAAGATGGTCATATGCTCCATCCCGCAATATGACGGTGCCCCGCTACCAGAAATGCTAGTTCTATGATGCCCGGGCCGAGTGAGGGTTACCGCAAAACGTCTAACTTAATAATTATAATATGATAGCCTCCGTTAATGTCTCTATAAACTTCGCTAGTTGCTAGAACATTCTGCGCCGACCGCGTCGCACAGCTCAACGAACCGTTCAAAGAACCGGCACGATTCTGTGGAAAGAATTTAATAATCGAGTCTCTTATTAGAGAAACCGGAGCCCCCCCCCTTAAATCATTTCTGTGTGAGAGAAATGTATACGGCACAAGTTATAGAGGTGTGTTCCTCTTTAATTTCATACCTCGATACCGAGGTGTAAGGCGTTCGAAAACAGCACATTTTATAGAGGTGTGTTCCTCTTTATATTGGATTCTAATTGTGAGAAGTTAGAAGAGAATAAGGCACTCAGTAAGTCAACATAGAGCTCAGACATCCGTTTCAAACATCTCGTCAGATGCAGATTCAGAGCTGAACCAAATGTAAGTGGCTTGTATCTCACTCCTCAACCAATCAGATGAGTATACCTCGTTACGAGGTGTTATGCGTTCAAAAAGCTTTAACATAGATATAAATACAACAGTCGTATTTTATTGTGTAAATGCCCAAGCTGTCAAGGCATATTTATATGAAGATGTTAATATATTTATATTATAATGTGTCTTGCTATCGCATAATTCAATAATTTATTTTATTAAATTCTATATTTCTTAGTAAGGGTGCATAACCTTACTTGATGGATTATTGCTTATTAATCTCTTTCCATATATGCCTTCGCACACTATTTATAACCGACCTCTATGTATTATATACATCGCTCGATGAAAACATAAAGGACGGTTCCCCGTAGTGGCGGCGCGCGCTCCGCGCTCTCGCATCACGCGGAGAACAACGCTTCGCCGATCACGCAGCGCACTGCAATCAAACTCGTTCAAACGCCACTTCTCTATTCGTCTCCGGCAGCCCTCGGGGCGTATTTGACATACAATATGTATACAAATTTGAATGAGGAGCGCTTTACGATTGTGCATTCTATTCGAAGATACTTCTAATTGCTCGTTTTATATAAAACACTGTTGTTTATCGTTTTACTATTCTTTAATAAAACACTTTTATATATTTTACATGTATATATATATTTATATATATTTTAATTATTTTTTTGTTATTATATATGTTAGTATGTACGATTATGATCGTCACACGGCGCGGTAGTGCTTGACGGTGAGCACGACGATGTCGCCCGCGTTGCGCAGGATGTTGACCGCGTCGTCGTGCTTGCACGCCGTTATGTACTCGCCGTTCACTGGAACGTGCGTGAGTCACTACGTACCTTGCTTCTGCAGAAAGGGCGTGGCGGCGCGGTAGTGCTTGACGGTGAGCACGACGATGTCGCCCGCGTTGCGCAGGATGTTGACCGCGTCGTCGTGCTTGCACGCCGTTATGTACTCGCCGTTCACTGGAACGTGCGTGAGTCACTACGTACCTTGCTTCTGCAGAAAGGGCGTGGCGGCGCGGTAGTGCTTGACGGTGAGCACGACGATGTCGCCCGCGTTGCGCAGGATGTTGACCGCGTCGTCGTGCTTGCACGCCGTTATGTACTCGCCGTTCACTGGAACGTGCGTGAGTCACTACGCACCTTGCTTCTGCAGAAAGGGCGTGGCGGCGCGGTAGTGCTTGACGGTGAGCACGACGATGTCGCCCGCGTTGCGCAGGATGTTGACCGCGTCGTCGTGCTTGCACGCCGTTATGTACTCGCCGTTCACTGGAACGTGCGTGAGTCACTACGTACCTTGCTTCTGCAGAAAGGGCGTGGCGGCGCGGTAGTGCTTGACGGTGAGCACGACGATGTCGCCCGCGTTGCGCAGGATGTTGACCGCGTCGTCGTGCTTGCACGCCGTTATGTACTCGCCGTTCACTGGAACGTGCGTGAGTCACTACGTACCTTGCTTCTGCAGAAAGGGCGTGGCGGCGCGGTAGTGCTTGACGGTGAGCACGACGATGTCGCCCGCGTTGCGCAGGATGTTGACCGCGTCGTCGTGCTTGCACGCCGTTATGTACTCGCCGTTCACTGGAACGTGCGTGAGTCACTACGTACCTTGCTTCTGCAGAAAGGGCGTGGCGGCGCGGTAGTGCTTGACGGTGAGCACGACGATGTCGCCCGCGTTGCGCAGGATGTTGACCGCGTCGTCGTGCTTGCACGCCGTTATGTACTCGCCGTTCACTGGAACGTGCGTGAGTCACTACGTACCTTGCTTCTGCAGAAAGGGCGTGGCGGCGCGGTAGTGCTTGACGGTGAGCACGACGATGTCGCCCGCGTTGCGCAGGATGTTGACCGCGTCGTCGTGCTTGCACGCCGTTATGTACTCGCCGTTCACTGGAACGTGCGTGAGTCACTACGTACCTTGCTTCTGCAGAAAGGGCGTGGCGGCGCGGTAGTGCTTGACGGTGAGCACGACGATGTCGCCCGCGTTGCGCAGGATGTTGACCGCGTCGTCGTGCTTGCACGCCGTTATGTACTCGCCGTTCACTGGAACGTGCGTGAGTCACTACGTACCTTGCTTCTGCAGAAAGGGCGTGGCGGCGCGGTAGTGCTTGACGGTGAGCACGACGATGTCGCCCGCGTTGCGCAGGATGTTGACCGCGTCGTCGTGCTTGCACGCCGTTATGTACTCGCCGTTCACTGGAACGTGCGTGAGTCACTACGTACCTTGCTTCTGCAGAAAGGGCGTGGCGGCGCGGTAGTGCTTGACGGTGAGCACGACGATGTCGCCCGCGTTGCGCAGGATGTTGACCGCGTCGTCGTGCTTGCACGCCGTTATGTACTCGCCGTTCACTGGAACGTGCGTGAGTTACTATTAAACTATATCATATATGACAGAAGTTATTTAGGTAAATGCCATTTTTTTGTAATATATGGTAGATTCTACCTTGTCCAATAGCTGTAAGAGCTCAAAAATTGTATTGATTCAATGTATTCAAGTGATACTTGGCGTGATTTTAATTAATACCACAAGGTACATTATGATCCTTTTTGTCTCGGATATCTGCGGGAAGCCTTTCAAAGGTAAGGTTAAATTGATGAAAATCAAAATTTCTACATAGCTGTAATTTGTTAACGCATAGTTAGTTCTATTTCATTTACCTATCATTATTTTTATATAGATACGTGGGCAATTCAAAAGGTGCTGCAAAGGGTGACCGGCAAATTCAATTAAAACGTAAAGGGTATTATCGAGCGTAATCGCTAATGCAAAGTGGCACGAGATGGACATTGTAGTTTTATAGTCACTTGTACGGCTGCATACGAGCCTCATTATGTTGCAATACATCATGATGTTTTTATAATATTAATGATAAATATATTTCTTAAATAGAAGCCGTTGTTACTTCGCGAATAATTTAATTAATTCACTAAGAGCAATATTATATTTTTGCTCTTCGCTAAAACATACTAAACTTACAATTAAACATTGAAAATCTTCAATGTTTAATTTTAAGTTGTCTCTCTGTCTGTCGTGTCTCGTTTTTGACAGGTATATCAAGGTATGAGGTATTTAAAGTATAGGTTACTGGGTTATACATTAAATTCAAATTTTTAAGAATGGTTTACAGTTGGGGATCCTGCACTTGACCAATTAATTAAGCCCATTCTAGGCATTACACATTACATTAGAATTTACTTATTGTCGTAAATATCTATTAATACCGAGATGTAAAATCCTCAATATTCCTTTTCACCCAAACATCCTGCCATACTGGCTGCTCTATCAGACCAAACTATTACATTTGATGGCCTGGCAACCCTCAGATATCCATGTGTGCGAGTGATTACCTTTTATAACGGCGTCTCCGACGAACAGTTGCCCCGTCTGGTCGGCCGCTTGATCCTTGTATATCTTGGATATGAGGATGGGCAGCTTGTGCTCCGCGCCACCCTTTATACTCAAACCTAGACCGCCCACCTTTTGACGGGTCAGTTGGACCATTCGCTCCTGAAAATAAAGATAAAATATTTATTAACAGATAATATAACACTTACAGAATCTTGAATCTTTTGACGACCTCTGCGGCGCAGTGGTATGTGCGATGGATTTATAAGCCGGAGGTCCTGGGTTCGATTCCCGGCGGAGCAGATTGAGATTTTTCTTAATTTGTCTTGGTCTGGCTGGTGGGACGCTTTCGCCGTGGCTAGTTACCACCCTACCGACAAAGACGTATCGCCAAGCTATTTAGCGTTCCGGTACGATGTCGTGTAGATACTAACAAGTTGGCCCGTTTCCATCTTAGACTACATCATCACTTAACATCAGGTGTGATAGCAGTCAAGGGCCAACTTGTAGTCGATAAAAAAAAATAGAACTAGTGTACAGTTAAACTTGAGCTCAACTGACAAGACATGGCTGTTAATAAACCAAATTTTAGTGCAGTTCTAATTAATCCTTACCAGTATTTGGTTAGTTACTAAACATTTTAAAATCAAGCATGATTAAAGCTCGCGGGTGTATAATGAAAAATAGTATGGACAGCGCGACGGAGCGCGGGCGCGGGTGGCGGGATCGCAACCGCGCGGCGGGCGGCGGGTACACGGCGCGGGCGCCCGCGACGGGCACACGAGCGAGTTTGTTTCTACAAATCAGTCGAGCGTCGCTAGATGCTACGGTCACACGCGCCGGAGTTTAGGTTCAATCATGAACATCGAAACAGCGCGTAATAATTGATGTAATCTACTTCACACAACTGTACACGCTCGACATCAAAATTATACTAGCAGCGCTAACTGAGACGGGCGCACCCGCGCGAGTTTTAGCATTAGCCCTTAGAGTACATCAAGAAGTGTTGCATAAAGTTTTAATAAAGAAGAAGCAAGAAGACTGTTTAGTACGTGCAAATACTCTTGGATTCGCAGATTCTGAACTCATAACAGTCGACTTGTCAATCAATAAATGCATATGACCGAGCGTGCTTTACAACTTGAATCGGTACTGATTTAAAAAACACAAATCATAGACTTACTCTAGCGTGGGGCACGTTCTTGTCGCGCGGCGGTTGCGGCGGTATGACCACCTCGCGCTGCACTGTCACCGCCTCCATCGTGAGCACGAGGCGCGCCGGCCTCGGCCTCGACTTGCCGTCCGATACTTGCACCATGCCTGTGCGGATCTGAAAACAATATCAAATAAAATGCATTACGGTTTATTGACAAAATTATTTTTATAATACGCAATGTGATTGCCGCGTGAACTAAGTTTAAAATATTACTCTAAATGACAGTTGTGGAAGAAATTGACAATGTCACAATAATTTAAACTGATTTCATTTCGCGATCTAAATAAAATAGCTATACATAGGTTGAATTCTTCAATGATTTCCTTTTCATAAAATACGAAGCATTTGCAAATCGCTAAGTATTATTCAAGCATTTAAACTGGGTCTCCTGCGTTCTGTCACAGGTCACCAGGCCTGCAGGTAGGTATACTATCAGGTCAATAAGGGTCACCGCTTCCTTTTAGCGCTTCCCATCGCTCGGCGTCTGCCTCTTATTTCAACCTACATTCAAGCTTTCACAGTGATTCAGATTTTCACTTTGTATAACTACCGTACAATACAGGGTTGCCAACCGTATATTAAAATAATGGCGTAAAAGTTTTATTGTTTGAAATGTAGAGAGCTTTTTTGTATTATAAAATACAATAATAAAACTTCTGAATATTTTAATAAAATAAAAATGACGAATTTTCGGCATGGGTTTGTATGCGTAATTAAATTTAACGAAATCGACGAAAAATATTTACTCGATATTTAAGAGGAGTTGATGAGATCGCTAGACCGTAGGTTCAGCGTGCCTAGTATACGTCGACGAATTAATTAATAGTGTGGAAAAAGAAACTATAATATGGTAAAGCATAGCATAGAGAAATAAAACAAATCACTTGCTCTTTCGTAGAAATGGGATTTCGCCGTAAATTACGCTTTACATTTACATACGTTTATATTCTTTTAACGGATCTGTTGACGAATATGCGGTGCAAAATCATTGCCTACAATAATACATACATACACAGACGATAAGCTTCTTATTATGCCTGTTAACACCGGCAAACGCACTCGTCAGACCGGCACAATAGAAATGCCGCCTGGCGGCAGTACTCTTCCAGAAGTACTCCGTCACAAAGAGCTCCATTACTAATAAAATATCGAAGTAATAACTATTTTGCACCAAAATCATTGGAGTCATAATCTTCGGAATCAATAGAGAATGACATTATCATTATGGAGCGTAGACACGCACGCCACGCAGCGCCATGTTTGTCATATTTAATTTTTTTCATGATCACTATGAGGTGTTGATTAGAGTGACCAGGGCCAACAGCTAAACATGCTCTCCTAGGCAAAGGGGTATATCAACACCAACCCGAGTGTGGGCGAAGAATTTTCTGAAAATTTCTTTGAAGAAAGAAAAATTAGAATTATTCCCTTTATACGAACCAAGTACTTCGTGAATGAAGTCATAAAGACTGATCACTACACCAACGAGGTAGTCAAATATTTTATTACAACTAAAAATTAAAGAAGTTGGCACCCCTAGCACCGAGGTACCTGTTGTAGTCTATGCTAAAACAATGGGTGACACTTTACGAGAAACACACAATGTGATTCTTCGTAAACAATGATGGGACTTTTTTGCAACATTTCAACTCTAGTTATGTAATGCAAATTATTGTAATCTAATTTGACTGAAGTCGATAGGGACTGGAAAAAGTCGTGGACTTAACATAAAATTAAGCATTGATACCTATAAATATACTCCTAATACTGCCTGTCAGGTTATTGTTGCTGACAGTCTTTACTTCTAAATATAGTTTATTACTAAAGAACGAAAGAGTTTAGAAATACCATGTGGCAAAGAAAAAATTCAACAGCTCCCGAGATTTGTAATAATATTCTGTTGAAATGGCACATATTGTAAGGAGGTTCCTCACTTTTCCCCGCCCTGCATGCCCTGCTGGAGCCCTGACTACCGGTTGCTTGGGTCCTCAAAAACCCTGCAAGCAGAGGAGCAGATTCTTTTTATAAATTTTTAATACTGTTTAAATACATATTTTTGTAGCAAAAAAAAAGTAAACAAAAAATAAATGAGGGATAACAAAGATTTTGTTAATACTTAAGTTTATTACTAAGTCAGATTTCAAGCAGCAGCTGGCTGATGTTACCAGTTCCCTTTTGAATCAACAACTGTTGTTAATAAGAGATATAGATTGTTCAATCCACGAAGGCTCGCAGTTTTTTTTATTTTCAAAGGCTTACAGTGCAAGTGTGCAATAAAAACTACAAGAATGTGAGTTCTATTACTACGTGACGATTAGCAATGTGTAATAGAACTCACATTCTTGCAGTTTTTATTCAACACTTGCACTGTAAACATTTGAAAAACAAAAAACGATGAGCCTTCGTGGATTGAACGATCTATACCTCTGTATATTTAGGTGGATGTTATAAGTATGTATATTTATGGTGAAGTCATTCAACAAGAAAAAGACAAAACATCTACTGTCACAAAGCAGAACCAATCTAGCACTAGTAGTACACACTCTTGGCTTAATAAGCACTTCGAGATAATGGTAATTAAAACCTTTATATCCAGTGTTGCGAGGGGGAGACCAGTTATTCACATTATAGCTGAGTGTCCCATGTATGGCCATAAGATTGACGATAATAGGTAAAGATACAATTAGTCAAGCAGATCTGATGAACCTCACCATAGGGGAATTTTTTAGGTTCACAAAGATAGGGGAAAGGTCAATGTCAGGACACGAGTGTACCTGAGTCTCAGATCATAGGAATTGGTTGGTGTTGCAGGGAGCCGCTGACAACGGGCGGCTCAGGATCGGATGTACCTAAAAAAGGCTTGCCCAGCAGTGGAGGTTCACCGGCTTTTAATGATGATGATGATGATGATTCCACCCTTTGATAACGCCTGATCACCTGTCTGGCTTGGGCAGACATCCCCTCTGGAAATATAGTACTTATAACACTTGTCTTTAATGTGTTGTTTTCCTTGTCAAACCTGTCAATTTTTAATTTAGCACACAACATTTCAGAACAGAAACAGGATCACTGACACCTGTTGATTGTACTAATAGTACAATCAATGGCCACTGTGCCAAGGTGCAGGTGGTTTCAGTTTCAGTAATGTTGCATTTCACTCTTGAAAATTGCCATGTTATATAAATTATGACTTAGTATTTCAGCTGTACTTCATTTGTAATAAATTAGATCATTAATAACTATAGTAACTTAAACTTTACCCAGCTGGAATGTTCTAGTCTTCAAATAAAATCAATTCAAAAAAAAAATTAAGTAACAGACAATTATACAATTTTTATTCTTAAAAAGTCTATAATTAAATAAATAAAACAACAAAACATATATATGGTAAGGTTACTTAAAGGGTTACTAAGAATAAATATATTTCATCAGCGTAAAGTTATATGAGACTCACGGACATCTAAATTGTCACTAAATTCATCATCTGAATCTGCGACTGATATTATTAACAATGATTTTATTATGTCCTCAATATGGATGTACACTATACAATATGGAACATTAAGGAGAACTACGAAAGAATGCTCAGATGTAGCATGAGAACACTATACAGCCTGTATTGGATTCTAAGCATCATTTCATGAGGGGTCAGTGACCTGATTGCTAAGTTTTCTAATAATAAATATTTTCACTCGATATTTAATAGTGTTTCATCTAAATTGCAGCCTCAAGAGGTAACTGTTACAACCCCTGCTTTGGAAATATATTTTTTACTAAATCCACAAGCTGAACATTTGATATTTATAGTTAATAGTGAATAATTAATTTAAATTTTCTAGTTTTAATAAAAAACATCTTGCAGAATCAGAGTGACAACTTTGTAAAAAATTTTTTTCATATATCAAAAAATTATTTACAATTTTTTTAATAAAATCATGCAGTTTCGCTTGAGATTTCTTGTAACATTGAAACTATGGGATAAAATTATAGTATAGTTTCAAACACTATTGCCTAACAATGTGGCAAGCATCATCATTAAATATGTTGGGTAAATAGTATGACATAATAGATGTACTCTCTCAAAGTGGTTGTTTAGTGAATGATAAAATGTTAACTAATGACATAACATTGGATAAAATGTCTAACATGTAACCCAAGAAATAAGATAAGAACAAAATATCCTCCAAAACTCCTGTTTTTTTGGTGTATTTACATGCATGCCATGCAACTGGGCAAGCAGCACATCATGCAACTTGGAATGCAGCCGTGGTGAAAGCAACCTGGTTACACTTCTGCTTTTTTTTTTTTTCTGCTGCTGATAGACAACATTTAAGAAGTATTGTAAGTTTGTATACTTTTTAGATAACTAATATAGTAGTTTTAATAAAAAGAGGGTCAGAGGATTTTAATATCAACTTGAAGATGTATTTGAGTTCAGAAATGATTATTTGCTTCAGGCACTACTTCAATAGCTTAGTGAGCTTAGAGTGACAGGGTTGATTCTATAATGGACACGGGCATATATAAAAGGAGCCGGTGATGTTTAGGGGGTCTGGACCCCCTCCCTTAGCACAGATTTTATGTAATAAAAATTCTAAGTCATCAGATGGATATTGAGACTGCATTAAGAATATAATGTTTCACTATATAGACTAAGGCAATAGCTACCTAACTAATACTCTTTGGATTCTTGAACTCTCTCATTATATTGACAGGAAAAAAGGTCAACATTTTATTGCCTAACAAAATGAATGGAATATATGGATACCCCAATTGCTTTCATAAAAACACAGTAGTCAGGAGGGTAACTAAACAAAAAAGTTTTATAAAATTTTAATGTGTTTACAATGTTCATCTTATACACAGTGCATTGCGCATTTTTCAAAAATATCTGCGTTTGTTAATCAGCTAAAATAATTTGGATAGACTACATTATTTTTATGGAGGCAGAATACTACAAAAAATTATTTAGAACTACATAGTACTGGAAATAGTAAATTACCTTATCATCTTTCTTTTCTTCGATAGGCGTCATCATTGTGGGGAGCGCACCATAACGAATAAAGATTTTAACTATTTTAATCAACTAAACCGCACATTACGTTTAATCATAACAGATAATTCGCCGCAGACATGTCTACCGCAGTTTCTATTGCTAGAGAATTACTCCGAATCGCTCCCACGGCTCCGGACACTGCCCTCTACGGTTACTATTAATTATTTACGAGAATCACATAACAAATACGAAAAACAGGTCACTGGCTTACGATAAATCAATAGACTTCAATGAAACCAAAACAATTCACCAAATTTTATCTTACAAATCACTTAATAATAAAATCTCGAAGACATTCATTTATAATAACTACAAATCCCGAAATTTGAATAATTCTTCATGGAAATAAAAATTAAATAAGTAATTTATAAAATTACGCATATCGTAACAACACACAATTTTGTCGACAGTTCGGCAGACACTAAATTAGTGTTGCCAGCGTAATAATTACAAAACGACAGGATACTTTAAGGTTTGAGCACAACATCCGGTCTCAATCCGGCCCGGAGTACACGCTTTGTAAAGCAATTATTATTTAAGTCGAAGTTTATAAGCCGCACCCAGTTTCATTCAAACAATTGCAATTTACACTAGCAGGCAGAACAACTTTAATGTAATTACAGCATTTCACGTTAGTTTTGCTTTATTAATTTCTCACAGCACAACTCTAAAAGCTTGCTTTTATTTATTATTAGCAGTCGCCCGCGACTTCATCCGCGTGAAAACATCTTAGGTAATCTTTCAATTTTAAAGTAAGACTTTTATATAAAGTGTGCTCTTTTCCCGCTACCCCTTTCAATTTAATTTTTTTATAGTTTCCCGTGAAGCAATATCCTCCGTCCCGTCCCGTGTACTAAAGATCTACATTTTTGTAAAAAATTGTACTATATTACAGTACATTAACATTTAACAATATATATTTATGGCAAGCTGATGTGTATAGCTTTTAATAATCTATTTCATTTTTGAGTCTAGCTTTCATAATAAACAAAATAATTTACAATACGACACGCAGATCTAGAGAGAAGCCCGTTTAAACAAACGAACATACTTTTTCGTATACAAATATGGTCTGCCATGCCAAATAAATTGAAATAAAAGATCAAAGATCGAATTCTCAAAAAATATAAGTACCAAAATGTTAACCCCTATACAGTACGTATAACATACCACGGAGGAGGTCAACTTAATTTGGACGATATAGCGGCATTGTTGTTTTTTAGAAATTTTGTAATATCTCCGAAACTATATAACTAATTAATATACTATAAAAGGCAAATCATATCTCTTTAATATCATTGTGATTACTAAATAATTTATTTTGATAAGGATTTATGTTCAGTTTTATAAATAATGACGTAAACGTAAGCATATGAATTAAATGATTTTTTAAAACACAAAAATGTATATATCTGCCAAAATATAAAAGATAGATATATGCTATGGCGGACATTTTTGTAAAACTTTTTAAGATGCATAAAGTTTTGATACAATGTTTTCAATTATATTCAATAGCTAAGGCAGCGTACGCGAAATAATGCCGATTAAATAAGTTTCATGGTCCGACTCGCGCGACAAAAATTGTGATAACTCAGGTAATATATATATAATACAAATATAAAAGCCTATAACACTCACCGATAACGTAGCATTCTACTGGTGAAATAATTTTTAAAATCGGATCAGTAGTTCCGAAGATTAGCCCCGACAGAGTTTTATTTACAAACTTACCAAACTTACAAAGTTTACCTCTTTATAATATTAGTATAGACTTTCAAGCTTTAACTTTTACGTAATTCAAGAGTGGTGTTATTATAAATTATGTGATGCATTTTAATAATTAATTTTATGTAGAATTGCTTGTTTTTATTCAACTATTTATTATTTATTAATTTATATCAAACTATTTATATACCTAATTAACAATTGTTATAACACACAAAATCAGTACATTCGGTTTTCATAGCTACATGAATGAAACCGACAAACAGACTTTTACGAAAGGTCTCTTAATTCTTGTATCATATTAGGTATCATTCGGAAAAATAATTGCAAATTGCAAAATCTGCGTCTAGTGATAGTTCCTATACTTTTTTTACAATGATTTGATATACTCATTATGCCATAGGTAGGTACTATATTTTAGACTAAACTCTCAAAATCATAATTCGTTTATTTTAAGCAGACTTAAATTATAAACACTTTTGAAATGTCAAATTCATGTTTGACTCTACCACCAGCTCGGGAGGGAGATACAGTTGAAGTGTATCTTCAGTAAGTTATCTACATAACTTTATAGCTAGGTAGATACTGTTCCAACAAAATACAGTCTGACTGAAGTGAGCTTCTAAATTGCAGTGTATAATATCATTAACACAATTCTTTTGATTCTTATAAAAGATTAAAAGAAAAAGAAATATATATCCCGATGTTAAGTATTCAATTGGGTTTGGTTAGCTGTCTCTGAGATTAGCAAAAACTAACTTTTTAATGGAATCTTTTAAGGTAGTTAGGATATTGTAGATTATTTACTTTACACATCAATTAACTGGAATATTTTTTTTAATAAATTTTGAATTCAGTTAACTAGTTATGCACTGATCTGGAAAGAAACAGGTGATAAGACTAAAATAAGTAAAAGCCATATTTACGACACACATTTTTTATTTTCATTCATCCTATTGTTATTAAATTAATAATTTATTATTACACAACATGTATATAGAAAGATTTTTATACAATAGTGTATAATTAAAGGCTAATCAACTATAACCAACAATACAGTAAAAGAATTACGAATCGCTTATTATTAGCAGTCTATTATAATGATATGTATCTTTTGCGGTTTGGAACAGCCGATTTACATTTAACTTACGACAAATATTTATACTTACATCTATCAGGAGCTAGTAAGGTTGTATACAAATCTCTCAACTTAAATTGTCGTAATGCTTTAAAGCGACCATTATATTTGAGAAATCAATTTAAGTTAAAAGATTTGTAAAGCAGCCAAATTAGCACCAAAACGTCACTCGGCTTTTATTCCGAAAACAAGTTTGTTCCTCGTTTGACTAGATTAACACATATTTACATAGACATAAAATCTGAAGTTGCTTCGTACAAGATAACTGATAATCTCGTACTTGACTACGATCTCTGACGGTAAAAGTATATGTAGCATATGACGAAACACATTTGCTTTGAAAAAATAAAAATCAATTCACTCTTACTTTTCAGAAATCCAACAAAAAATAAATTTCATCATTCCAAACAAAAATATTTCATAGAAACTTACAGTTTTAAAAGGTGTAACTAATTGATATATGACTAGACAATTAATTTTGATTAAACTTTGGACACGAGTTGTTCTTAAATTAAAATAACGTTTAAAATAAAAATATTAAAATAACGTAAGCGTCCATTTGTAATCTGTAAATGAATCTTGAATTAAGAATTTTTAGCCAATTTTAGCTACTTTACTAAATATATACTAAATATATCTTGACGGAAACAACTGCTTGATAATGCCTAGTTTCAATATTTAGTGTGTATGTAAGTGTTTTATTAATTTTTTTTCAATATAATGGCAAGTAAGTGTCAAAGCCAATGTAAGACTTGCTTGTGACATTAGCACAAAATATTATAACTTTGTCAGCACAGGTAAAATAATTAGTAGATATTTTTTTTCATACATGTATTGAAAATTGTAAAAATATCATCCAAAAGTAATACATAGCTAATGAGTATATTTAATTAATAGGTTTTTCATGAACACTATCTGATTGAGCTAGAATTACAACTCGCATAAATTATCTGAAACAGCTCGACTTGAAATTACTCTTAGTACAGTTTAGAGTAGTAGTTTAGACATTAAACAAAGACTTTCGTCCAGTTATAATTCGTTATGTGGCAATTCGGCACTCTCAGTAGTAAAGGTCAGTGTACCATTATTGGGATATTCAGCCAAATTAGCTATTGGGAAACAGGTAGCCCTATACGTGATTTTCTTGCTTTTAAAAGTCACATATTTTGTACAAATCCTATGAATCTTTGTAATATTTTTATTGATCAAAAGCTTTACTTGCATAAAACTACGTATGTAGGTCTTTACATCTTGCTCACGTGGTGATATATTGCCGTCTATGGCTCAAGCTGTCTCAACACTTTTATTTTATCTTAATTAGGTATCTAGGTAGTTAAAAATCCAAGTCGTAATTATTATAAAAATACACTTAATAATTCATTGACCTCATAATTCACAAAATGTCCACCAACTTATCTAAAGCCAAATTCTATGCGTTTTCACTTATAAGCAATAATTTAGTGCCATTTTATGACATTAATATTTCTCACATAAAATCTGCGCCCCGCATAAAGGAAAATCGGTATACAATAATTATGTACCTGCCATATCACAAGCTTATTTTCATATTATTAAAAGAAGTTATAATTTTTAATATGTGCTACCTATAGATTTATGCATAGGTAGATTATCTTGTTTTCTTTTATTCGGCGCACAAATAGTTAAATAGCAAACGAAGTTTTCTACTTACAATACTACTATTTACACATCCAATCACCACAATTCACAATACTATTATGTAAAAAAACTGTTAGTAACAGCATTTAAATAAATCACATTATTTAGGTAAATATTCTCTATTTAAGTAACAAATATTTATTAACACTTAGCTATTGAGTGTCGTTCGAACGACGAAATCACAAGTTGTAAGCCTCGTCTTAGCCTTAAGTTGTTTTTTGGTTTAAAGGTAAGTAGGTATAAATTAGGCTTTTTTCATCAGACAACCTTTATAAAAATTAATTTTAATCCCACAGAATATTAATTTGTAAAACTAAAAATTTTAACTTAGGTATGTAGTAGATAGCTTAGTTATTAAATTATTTTGAGGAAATGCCTCATGAAATACAAAAGGTCAGTTTTTATTCAAATTCTAAGTCTTAATAATTTTGCTTACAGTTGCATCAGCTGATCCCAAAAAGTTCATATAATATTTGAAGTATTTTTCTAAAACTTTAAACTGTCAATAATCAAAAACTTGTTATTGTAAATTTAATAAAAAAGCTAATAGTTAAGACTTTTGAAATATATTTCTTTTGCGCAACGAAACTTATGGCGAAATGCATGTAAAACAGTTGAGGTTGATTTGAACAGTTTTTTGATTTAGTTCTCGAACTCTAAATAGGAGTAGGTGTATAAAATCTACAATGGACCATGGAATGTTAGACGTGGATTGTGCATTCCCGACGTTCTTGTTCTTTTCTTTGTTGGTACCTGCAATACAAAGCATATTTATGTGTTAATTATTTTAGATATGCAAATTATCAAAAGTTTGGTAACTAATAATAATAAAAAGAAAATTTTAATTTACATTAACTCACTTATCTATTAGTGAAGATATATCGGGAGGCACTGGAGCGAATACCCCCGACAGACCATCGCTCCCATTTTGACCGCCACTGTTAAAAATAAAGTGTTTCAATAAATAACTTGCTTATGTATGAAACACATCCATAAATGTATTGTATGTATTAGGTATGTAATAATAAAACTTTTTAAAGGCAATTTATAATCCCCCTACTACGCACCTAACTATTTACCTGCAGGTAAAGTTTATATTTTTAAAGTTTATACTAAAGATTTGTTCAGCAAAATTTAAATTAGGGACATGCGGGCCATGCTGTCAAGGTTTTTTCGAAATAATTCTATTCGATGTTATTACCCCTTACTGACTACTTTAGCATTATACAGTAAATTAAATGTATCTATTTATTGTGAAATTTTTAACTATGTGGCTATCGAGCGTTAAAAAATTGTTAGTATTAGTTATAATCGGCAGCGATGAGTGGTGCAGGTGAGTGGTGGTGGTCGTGCGTTGGTGCGAGGTGATGGTGGCAGGTGTCGGGGGGTGGGGAGGTACCTGGTCTACCTGCTGGCGGTGCGCCGCCCGCTTCCGTACGCGCTGCCGCCACCAGAGCCACCTGAACCTATTGGTACGCAATTATAGTTAACTGAATTTATATGATGTCTTGTCAATAAATTACTTAACTCTACTGCACTGAAGGACTAAGATTTAGGCAATTCATTATAATATAAAGACATCTGATTTACCTTTAGTGGTAGTGTTAGCAGCACTGTCACTATAGTCATCAGAATCTGAGCGTTCCCGCCAATGAGTAGCTGGAGCGGGCGTGGGAGCTGGGGCGGGGGTAGCACGCAGCCTGTGCCTCGCTTCCACTGTAGAACATTTGGATAGACTTGATTCGTCTGCAAAAGATAATCATATTTTAGGAGTAACTAGAACGTAAGTCCAGATTCTGATTAGGAAAATGATGTATACCGTATCTATAATGGTCGCAAGCCCGTCTTCGCCGTCGATGCGGTGGCGCAGCATCATCATCGCGACGTGCCAGCGTACGAAACTGCAGTGAGTGTGCTGCTGCACCGCCTCCAAAGGTCGCGTATGGGCTTATTTCATATAATTCAGCTAAAATAAATTACCACCTTTATTAAACATTGATGTATTTATCCTTGATGAATATAATATTGTAACTATTAAAACCGGTGTGTAACCGGATCGTATAAAATGCTTGGGAACTATGTATTAAAGAAAAGTTAATGCTGGCAACACTAACTACTAGCTGTACTGCGCGCCATTTTGCATGACGCCCCGCGCTTTTTTAAATTATTACATAATTTTATAATTTTATGTCTTAAACAATTAACTCTTGCTGGTTCAGTAGAGCGAAACCAATGTTAAGTTAAATTAATAATGTGTTTTCATTAATTGAATACTAAAATCTAGAAAATTAAGTACATTATATACTTCTACTCAGATACCGACTGAAAACCTTTCGTTTAATGCTATAAATTCTTTCTGTTTTTCTAAACCTAAGATTGCCTATAACAAGGCCGCATTTTGTACCAGCTCTACTTATTGCATTTTTGTATCAATTCTATGTTTTTCTTCGTTGTAGAGTACAAATAAAGAATAAATAATATTTACCAGCAAATACTTGATTAAGGATATAGTACCTGAGGAGTCATCATTAGATTTCTCATTGCCATTGATAGAGGAGGAGGAGTAGAGCTTGTGTCCCTCTCGTAGCTTTTCCCTCTCTGCTTCGTTGCTCTCGCTCAGCTTACGGTTGTCCCGCAAGTAGTGGTCGTTCGACAAGCAGAAGAACCTGATGAAACAATATTTTTATTATTATGTGGTGTGGTGGAGTTCGATTCCCAGGTGTCAATTAACATTTTCTTAATTAATCCAGGTCTGGCTTGTGATCCTAGCGACAAATACGTTCAAAATTGCTTATCGAAAGCATGATGCAATGCAAACTACCTTCTATGACTTGTGCACATTCATTTGAACCGACTTTAAAAAGACAAACCTATTTGATGATATATTATACCTACGTGATATTTTGATAAATGAGATACTCACTTCCGTTTAGCGTGCAACAAACACAAGATGGCGGCCAGCGCGCCCACGACCACAAGAGCGCTCGCCGCGCACCACACCAACGCCGTGCGCACTGCACCCGTGCGCGCGCCGCCCGACGGAGGTGGCACCGCGCGCAAAGGGGGAATGCGACCTGCAACGAAGGCAGGAGTACTATTAATTCTCTTTTGGTGTTCTACTTTACACCGGATGGAGCTAAGACAGAATCTGTAGCAAGGGTTCAGCTCTGCCCGAGCCTGTCCTGAACATGATTACCTCCGGCAAGTGTATGGGTATCAGCCAGCAGCGTGACGCGCTCGACGCCGGCATCGCTCCACGCCTCCACCGCTACTTCGTACCAGGCGCCCGGCGTTAGCGCGCCAACCACGTGCCGCGCTGCGCTCAGCCCCGCCCCAGCCTGTCATAAACATTATATCGTAAAATCAATGATCCTTCCAGTTTATCATTCCTTATACACACACCAATTATATCATCTTTCTAGCTTAATAATCTATCTTATAATAATAATATCTTATAACCTAGCGCGTTCCACCATAACAGCAATTTTGCGTCTAAGATATCCTTCTGAACATAAGCTCGCTGTGTGAATTCCACGAACTACCGTCTACTAATTAATGGATTAAATGTCGGTGGGAAGAGGGTATTTTACAGTTAAAAGTTATAGAAGTGCGCACCTGTATCCAGTGTTCGTCGCCGGCGCGGCGGTAGGCCACTCGGAAGCCGAGGATGGGGCAGCCGGCATCGCGCCATGCGTACAGGTTTATTTTGATGGCAGTGGCGTTCGTGTGCACGTGTTCTTCAGGTTTAGGCGCCTTTGGACCTTGCAACAGAATATCGTCATCATTATTTATCAGTATATTACCAGACCAAGGTAGAGATGAAGTAAAGATTTAAACCGACCAATTTCAATCCTTTAGCCAAAGGCATTAGGCAAAGTTAATATAAATAACCTAGGATTTAACTACTGAAGAAAACAATATTTGGATACTCACGTCCTCCCCTAGTAGTGGCCGTGAGCACTTCACTGGAAGGACCCAAGGATATTTTGTTTTGCGCCTGTATCTTGGCATTGTACGTTGTGCCGCACTTTAGCATGTCCATGGTGTAGGAAGTCTGCTCCGGGGACAACTCGATGCTGTGCCACTCCGTCTCGGACGCCTGCTTATACTGGAGAATGTATCCTAACCAAATAAAATTAATTTTGATCTCGAGAGCAAATAAATTTTGTATTAAAAGTCATCAGAAATCATAACGGAAAATGCTTTCGGTTTGTCCAGTCCTTACCTAGAACAGGCTGGTCGATGTCAGACGTTGGCAGACTCCAGTGCAGCTTGATGCTGGTGGCCGTGGTGTACTGCAGAGACAGCGCGGGCGCGCCGGGCGGCAGCACCGCCTTCACCACATACACGATCGAGTCTTCCCCGATGCTGTTAGTGGCTGTACATGTAAAGTTTCCTGACGACTGCTCGTTTACTTCTAAAATGCAAAGTTTCGGAGTCAGTGTCATACAAAATATTTAACTCATGATGACAGAATATCGCACTAACCTCGTATATGCAGATGTCCAGAGCGCGTGACTTGGTAGTAGCGGTGATGCGTGACAGGTGCGTGGGCGTGCGCCCAGCGCGTGCGCGGTGCAGGCGCGCCCACGGCCGCGCACGCCAGTAGTGCGCCGCGCCCTGCACCCACGCGCCGTTCGCCTCCAAACGACGCAATGCCAGCTGGTACTGAAACCCAAAATCAATAGCTTCGATACTAGTGCTACGTACTTTGTTACAAATAAAAGAAAAACTGATGTGTTACATGCAAGTAGCATATCATTTGAAAGACCTTTCTGTTCCTAACAAAGCGAAGGATAGTAAAAGCAAATGTTATATGAAAGAAAATGTTATATAAATTCCACAAACTTAATCTACTTGTACTTGATTTTCATTTTTGGGAGCAATATAATACAACAACAACAATTAGCAAATAAACTTACTTCTAGAGCTCGGCCCCTGTCCTACTACGAGCGTGGCCTCTCCCTCCCCTGAGCCCGTGGTGGCGGACACCCAGAACTCATAGCGCTGCTTCTCCATGAGGTTCCTCACTTGGAACATCAGCTCCACCTCGGGATTCTTATCGGCAGACACTGTGAAGCTCAAGTGTTTACCTAACCTGTCACAAAAAACGATGAACTAAAGATTTCTATTTGCTCCAGGTGCCTAGAATCTAAACATTTAAATGGGGTGTATTTATTGTCACTCCGATAGAGTTGATTGAGTATTACAGGGCTCATAGAGGGGCAGAAATAGGCGACTCACCGTCCTGCCTCCCGATAGTACACGGTGTAGTGCGATATAACGCCGTTGGGGTGCACGGGTGGCAGCCAGCTCACCAGCACCGAATCGCTCGAGTACGGCAGGGCTTTTATCTTTTCTGGAGCTGATGGCACTGCGGGTCAATAGAAAATTTAGAGGCTATCATATGTCAACGAGGCAGTTTTAATTCTAAGCATACAATATGAAAAGCCATTTAGGTACCGTCTTCCTCAGTCATGCAGTAGACAGGCGCGCTGCGCTTGCCGTCGCCCGCGGCGGTGTAGGCGGCCACCTGCAGCGAGTAGTTGCTGTACTTGTGCAGGGTGTGCAGGTACGTCTCCGTCGTCGACACGCGCTTGATCTCCGCGCCCTCCGCTGCAATCAATTCCCCAATAGACATCATGGTATGTTGGTTTTGCTTGGACATTGTTAACTTGACTACACCTAATGCCAAAAATTCAAAAGCCTATTTACGTGTACATATTTAATTCCTTTAGGTAGCTATGCACTCTATGGCAGAATTTTTAGGGCGAAACTTGTTTGTGCTAGTCTTCAAAGTTACAAATTTAAATTAAGGTAATAGCAACGTTTATCGTTTGGCGGATTGACAACAATCGCTTTACGTAAGATTAAGTTCTAACTGAAAATTATAGCAGGAAACCAGCGGCAGACCGTGTCATTGAAAAGGCTTTTCGACACATAAATATTTTTTACTTTATCTTATTTTATCGATTCAAAAATGATAGTTACAGTGACTGGTAGAAAGTGGTGCGTAGATAACTTTGTAGCCCTGTATGATGCCGTTGCGGAAGGCTGGCGGCGGTGGAGCCCACGACACTTTGATGCTGGAAGAGGACAGAGCGGAACACGTCACCCTTGTTGGTGCCGCCTCTGGAACTGAAATCATAAAGATATTATGAAATTATAGCCATATCCAAAGAGTCGTTTCAAATGTTTTTTTATTGTGGTTTCTATTTAGAAATCATTGTAAGTAAAAATCGTGTTTAATTTGAAAACGATTGAGCAACTAAATATATATCATTTTTGTACACGAGATGTCTTCAAGCGTAAAGCGTAAATTTATTAGCATGGTTGACAACGTTTCCTCACCTCCTTCCAAAGTAGTGGCAGTGACGGGTGCGGAGGGGGGCCCGGCCGCCACGCCGTTGAAGGCCCTCACTCGCACCTCGTACCGCGTGAACTTCTTCAGCGCAGACAGCGTCAACTCTGTCGCTGACCAGCCATTCACTGTTAGAGTTCTGAAATTAGAGGTAGGAGATAAAGTTTAATTCACTGAAAGGCATTCATTCCTGCTTCCGAATTCCCCCACCAACTTATGGGTATCTTTAGGTCAAAAGTGAATACGCATTTTGTAGGCAAGCGAGTCCGTCCATAGCTTACCCTTAGGCGTGATTGCAGCTAAACGATAAAATCTTTATATTTAAAAAATGAAATGTACATATAATGTGAATATCGATATAGCAGTGAAAAACTGCAACAATAATCTATAAAGTTGCGCGAGGTGAGAGATAAAAACACGGATCTCTACTGGATCGAATCTGGGAGGAAGGAGCTGTTCTGTTTTATAAAATCTCTAACCGGGTAGAATTAGGCAGTGCCACGGCGTCAGGTCCCAGTTCCGCGCAGGACACGGAGTAGCCCAGCAGCTCGCCGTGCCACGCGTCCCGCGGGGGCGCACGCCACGAAACGTGCAGCTCCCCGGCCGCGCCCGCCGACACGGACACTCCGTTCGGGGCTTCTGATGGAGCTGGAATAATATGTACAAGCGTAAAATTTGTATCGCAAGTAGCTGAAACTATCCTGCTTGAGAGATGACCTGAATTATAATACTATTGCAGGATCTTTAGAGAGTAGAACGGTGGTTTTGGGAATGTTTTGGTAAATCTAGAGACCACTTAGTCATGATTGTTAAAATGTGTGAATATAACTGACATTATAATTAGTTTGCGTATTTACCTTCCTCTTGGGTTTTGACAACTACAGCTTCAGTGTAAGTGCTGAGGTCTATTTGGTTGACGGCAGCGATGCGTATCATGTAGGCGGTGTGCGGCCGCAGGTTGCTTAGAAGCGCTTCGTAATGAATATCGCCTTTCTTGGTGAGTCTATAACCAAAAATAGAGAGTAATTTATTGAAGGATGCGTACTACTTATTAAAGCTTAAATCTTTCAATTAGGTATAATGTAATAGGGCTCTTCGTGTACTGCAACGCGTAGCCCAGCAGCGGCGAGTTGCCGTCGAAGTAAATACGTACGTGACGTGTGAATGCGAGTGGGTGCCGTGCAGCGATACGTTGACGGTGGTGGCGCCGTCCCAGTGTGAGACGCGGATAGCGTTTGGAGAAGCGCTGTGTACTGCAACGATAGACCCAGCAGCGACGTCGAAGTAAAGAACGTACGTGACGTGTGAATGCGAGTGGGTGCCGTGCAGCGACACGTTGACGGTGGTGGCGCCGTCCCAGTGTGAGACGCGGATAGCGCCCTGCGCAGACAGCGCCGTGTACTGCAACGCGTAGCCCAGCAGCGGCGAGTTGCCGTCGAAGTAAAAACGTACGTGACGTGTGAATGAGAGTGGGTGCCGTGCAGCGACACGTTGACGGTGGTGGCGCCGTCCCAGTGTGAGACGCGGATAGCGCCCTGCGCAGACAGCGCCGTGTACTGCAACGCGTAGCCCAGCAGCGGCGAGTTGCCGTCGAAGCGCAGGCTCCACGACAGACGCACCGCGCGCGACTGGATCTCGGTTACGGATAGAGATTGAGGTGTTTCGGGTTTTTCTGCCAACATTGTAAAAATTGACAATAATAGATATATTTATCTGAAAATCAATTCTATGTCCAAATAAATGTGTAAAGCTGATGTCATACCTTGGACGGAGAGATAAATGTAATGGTCAGCGTGACCATACGCGTTGACCGCCTGGCACTTGTAGACGCCGGAGTCCTGGCGGTCAGTGCGGCTGATGTACAGCTGGGACCTTAAACCACTATCAGTCTTTGCTTCCGATATACTTAACCTGGAAATAGAAGTTACACGTTTGTTTTATTTTACTTACTTACTTAGTTTAAAACTATTTTCGTTCGAAAAAATAGAAGAAGCATTCGAAGCAGGACTGAGGGTATTTTTTAATTGGTCGGGACCTATTTTTGCCAAGCATTGTTAGTCCTAGGATGCGATAGTCACATTCTGTAAAATTGTAATGTCGCAGAGAGAAGCGGTAGAGCTACTGAGAGGGGTCGGCGTAAACTCTCGTCCTACTCGCTGCAGGTGTGTGGAAATTTGAAACAGTTGTGGAAGGGCGGAGCCTGTACTTGCTCTTGGTGAGTTTCCCGGACCGCTTGTTTTACCACCTACAAGTTAATTACTCTACATCTTTGCACCATATTTCGCGCTTCCTCCTGGGATTTAGACACCACAACACGGCGGGAACCAAACATTCCTCGAGGTTCCCACACAGGTGCCAGTACGCCCCGACCAACTCCGCCTATTGTGCCATACGTGAACTCCCAGCTTCCGCAGTTTGCCTTTGATGAAAAGTGGTGCGTATAGTAGATGGATCCTTTTTCCATGCAAACGATCTCATCCAACATTCTCAGCCATACGTCCTCGTACATAGAACTTTTCCATAAAGCATGGGGTCTGTCCTCGTTGCCACCGCAAACATTGTACACACAGCGTCACCCCATCAAAACGCGCACGGAAAGAACCATGCCCGATGAGTATCTGAAAGTTCTCGTAGTCAATGCAGATCTAGGAGATCCTAGGTCTGCCACCGGCGTTTGATAAAAAACACCGCAACTCTTCCCCCGGACCTCCGGAGAGACTCCTGCCACATTTCGTTCGCTACGTTTTTTTGCTTCCTTCTGAGAAAAACGTACAGAGATCTACATCAAGAATGTGGTTACCTATAGGTAGAGAGGTCTAGCGGCGCATTGTCGCGCGACCAGGAGAGGCGTAGCGGCGCGTCGCCTCGCGCCTCGCACGCCAGCGTGGCGCCCGCCTCGCGCCGCGCCGACACGTTGTGAGACGTCACTTCGAACCGTGCCGGCTCTGCGTTAGTTGCGAAATTTACAAAATGTATGTAATAGATTTTGAAACAAAGTCTCTTATTTGTTCTTTTACTACTTTTTTACAAAAAAATGGGGAGGCCTATTTTTCAACATCACAGACAAAGAAACTTTAACGGAAATCAAAAAGGTTTTCGTCCTACTAAGGGATGTTTTAAACCTAATTGGCTAGAATGTGTCATATTAGGTATATTCCTGTTACCTACTGTAGAAAAATGATGCAGCGAATCCAATGCAGACAAGAACATTGCAATAATATTCGATATTTTAATGAGATAAATTATTTCTTCCATCAACATTTCTTAGATTAGTTATTTTTCAAGAGCACTTACCATTAATTGCTACAAAAATAGTCTTAGAGAGTGGAGTGCCTACTCCATTTTCAGCTTTGCACATGTAGTAGCCCTCATCGTAGGCCAGCGCTGCTTCTATCCAGAGGGTACCGTTGGTAAGGAACTGGAACCTGCCCCCCAGGTTCACTATGGGGACGAAGTCTGATGCTGAGCCAGCTGAAACCAATTATAAGTTCAGTATCAGAAAGAAAGAGTTCTGACATTTTGTCATATTTAAGTTTATAATTGTTATAATGTGTACTAATAAGTAACTCATAATCACTTTACGTAGATTTTCGCTTGCTTATCAGTAACAGCTTAGCCTCGGTTTTAGTTAATTAGGGCTCCTGTAGTAAAATACCTTACCCCTCTGCTTCATCCAGGTGGTGTGCGGCGTGGGGGAGCCGGTGGTGTGACAATGCAGCGCCAGGGGCTCGCCAGCCAGTACCGCAGCGTCCGAGGGCTCCTGTAGCCACTTTGGGGATACTGCAGCGTGAAAGTATGAGGACATAATTAGTCGATAAATTTAACTTTTTGGAGGAAAAGTTATAATTATCCAGATTAAAATGTTTTCTTATTCAATATATGTCATGTTTTGCTGTATTAGATCTTCTGGATGTATTGCATACTTAGGCTCCCTTTATTAAAAATATTTTACCTATATACTTACTCAAAATCCGGCAGCTATTTCACTTTTTTAAAAAAAATTACAGTAACAAATTTTTCGAAAAGCATATTTAAGTTCAATAAATAACATTTTGGCTATCTAGCTGTAATGTATCCGAGATAAAATCAAAGAATATTTAAAATATCAGTATTTTTCTTATCCTGTACTAATAATAATAGCATTTAACACTAGAAAGACGGGAGCAGTCATTTGACTGCAATTTTAATTTAAAAGTTGATTAACTGAAAAACCATTTGACTTAACGTATTGAAATTTTGTGACTTTTAATAATATTAGTAGTTAAGTGGAACTATGTATAAAAATAACTCACATCTCTTTTGTTTATTATTTAAAATCTTGATATACCGACAAAGACGGCGGCAGTCATTTGACGGCTGAGATCCGATAAATGTTTACAATTGTAATATGAGAGGGTAGAACATAAATTAGGTACGTTTATCAGTTGTTTGTGGTTTGTAAGTCAAAAAAGTTAGTATTGTTTCGACTGCCCGTGAATTTAGTCGAAATTATTGTAAGTCATTTGTGAAAAATGTCTCGAAGGCTTCAGGATAAAGAAATACTTTCAATCTTGCAATTTTGCACACAATCCGATTCATCTTCACGAATATTTATTCGTGAAGATGAATCGGATTGTGGCTCTGAGAGTGCAGAACGCGATAGTGACGATGATTGTGCGGTACCACAATTCAGTTCGAGTTCCTCTTCGGAAGAAAGTGACCATGAAGATCAGGTACCTCTTGCAACTTTACAAAACGTTCACAGTTCGAGTTCTCGTGGCCATGGTCGTGGCGGTGCTCGTGGTCGAGGCCGTGGTCGACGCCGGGGCAGGAGTCATAGTTCAGATGATTCTGAGCTTCAAGGTCTTATCACCGCTACCGACGGTACGTCTTGGTCACTTCAAGTGGAGTCAACTCAAAGTGGTCGCCGAGCACGGCACAATATAATAACTGAGCAAGCAGGGCCTACTTCATATGCAAGAAGAAATTTCACTGGAAGTATATTGGATTCGTGGAGGCTTGTGATTGATGAATCTATATTGAGACATATTCAGAAATGTACTCAAGAAGAAGCTAATAGGCAACTAGGCCACAACAATTGGATACTAACTTTGGAACAGCTGGAAAGTTTTATCGGTATTTGCTATGCTCGAGGTGCCTACGGTGCAAAAAATATTCCAGTAAATGAGCTATGGAGTAAAATTTTTTTTCAAGTGTTATGCCTCGTGACAGATGCAAAGAAATTATGAAGTTTTTGCGATTCGATCACAGATCTGAAAGAAGTTCACGACTTCAACAAGACAAATTTGCACTTATATCAGACGTTTGGAAGAAATTTATTGAGAACTGCTTATCTTGCTACAAACCAGGAGAAAATATTACTGTAGACGAACAACTCTTTTCTACTAAGGTTAGATGAAGGTTTCTTCAATACATTGCTAACAAACCTGATAAGTTTGGAATAAAATTTTGGCTTTGTGTCGATGTGGATTCGAAGTTTGTACTCAACGGCTTTCCTTATTTAGGAAAGGATGAAAGCAGGTCACAAAACCAAAGCCTTGGTGAATCCGTTGTTATGCGTCTTGTGGAACCTTTTGCAAATACTGGCCGAAATATAACTACTGACAACTTCTTCATATCGGTAAAATTGGCAAATAACTTGCTCGCAAAACGCACAACCATTGTAGGAACTATGAACAGGACACGACGAGAGATTCCACCTTACGTCAAATCACTTCATATGACTTTGTTTGAAACAAAAATCCTGAAATCTGATAGATGTACACTCACAATTTATCAAGGAAAACGAAACAAAAACGTGTTATTGCTTAGCACGTAACATATTCAATAATGTTGAAAAAGACTTCAATCACCCTAAGAAAAAACGAGAAACTGTGACTTTTTACAATGCTACCAAGTACGGCGTGGATGTGGCTGACAAAAAAATATAGTTTTTCAATATACTAGACCTAGCAGGGATAAAATTCTTTCATTTTGTATAAAAAAATGTCAGGTATCAACATAAAAAGAAGAAATTTCATACTGAGTTTAGCTAGTGAACTTTGCGGCAAAGTAAAAATAAAAGAGTCTACACCATTACTTTGATATTCTATTCAAAATCCGGAAACTCGGAAAAGGCGGGAATGTTATGTACAAAAGTGCAAAATAAAACTAATAAAGATAAAAAGCCACTTTGTGGCATTTGTAATGTAAACAAAATGTTTAAATGTAAAATATGTCTATAAATATAATAAATAATCATACATGAAACCCTGTTTTATTACTACAGTTACCAGTTTTAACAGTTAAAATAAAATAAAAAATAAAAATAATGGAGGAGTCATTTGACCGGTTGCCGTCTTTGTAGGTAGATAGATTTTCCCGACTTTCTAGTGTTAAGAGTTATATACGAGATGTTGTAGTCTCATTTTCCGTTACGTTGTCTTTATATCTACTTCCATCAAAATATTGTAACCTAATTACTTAAAGGATTATGGAAGGAGATTATAAAATGCCTTCTGAAAATTCTTTTTGTAAAGATGAACACTACGTACTCTCTTAAATTACTTAAATAATAGAAAAAAATACTGTTGTAGAGAATTACCCGTTCCTTAAAGCCATCTGTAATCCAGATTTGTAAAGCGGAACAAAAAACGGAATTTCACTGTGATGTAACGAAGGGACGCTGTTTATTTAGGAGGGTTCAATTAGGGTTCCATGTAAATCAATGGACCGTCGCAAACCCTTATTGAGCAAATTCTAAAACACTTTTAAACATTGGAATTTGATATTCAATACATTTTCGCCTCTACGGCTTAATAGCCGTTCAATATAAGTTCAAATACTTTTACAACTTCGATTGATTCTCACCAAGGAAGACTTTTTAAAAGCCTTTAGGGAATTTTAGATTAAGATAAACAGAAATAACGAAATTGAAAGGTTAAAGTTTGTTGTTGAGGCTGACTTTGTAAGATGAAGAAAATGTTTGCGATAAATCTTCAATAAAAGCACGAGTATTTTAATAGTTGACGAAATATGCAGGTCAGCTTTTTGGGCAGGCAAGCTAGGAATGTCTCTTTATTATATCATTAATATTACTGTAAATAATAGTTTTATGACTAAAAACACAGCAATAAACACGTATATTTGAATACATTATGGAATAAAAAACTTAGGACATTTTTGTGCATTAAAATTATATTGCGCCTATTCAGGACGTGTACTTATTAGATGTATCTACGTACTACGGACTTTTAACAGCTAATAGTTTGGTTTGGTCGTAGTAGCCAGTTTAGGACATCTACATAGTTATATATAATCGTTCTTTTAAGAGTTCTTGGATGGACATTAAAATTCGACCCACAAACTGCTTTACTACGTAAAATAAATGTTTTAAACTTGCTGGTACCGACTTATAGATATGCTTAAGTTCTCTAAACGACCAGTTATTTTTAACTACGAGCCTATTTTTTGTTAAAATGTTATGATCTGTAAGGCTTTCAAATGTCAGTATGAGTTTCTTATTTAAACCAAATTGTTGTCATGGAAATAGATTCACCCTTCACAACTCCTGTAGAAGTAAAATAACTATAATCAGACTTGATACTTTAGTTTAGAAAACAAATTTCGAAAGTGCCACAAATAGTGCATAAAGCGGTGGGTGGTGCATGGCGTGCTGTGTTCCAGAAACTTCTACAACGTAACAAGGACTCGGTGACACGTGGTACAAGCGTGCTGTGCTTCTGTGCTGTGCTGCAGTGCCTGTGGCGTTGTGTCGCCGTTACCTTTGACCACCAGCTCGGCGGTATAGTTAACTTTGGCGGCGCTGTTAGACGCCACGCACGTGTATAGCCCGCTGTGGCGTGCGGACACCTCTTTGAATACGAGGTTGCTGAAAAAGTCCGCGCCGCGCTCTTCCACCTATTGAGTGGCGGGTTGTTGTAATACGACAGATATTTCAATCCTAAATTGTTCTTAAATTTTAATCGGGACGATGTTCATCAAAATGTCTTACTCTTAAAAAGTAGACACTACTACTACACATTTTGTCTGTACTAAGTCCTCCTTCCAAATCTGAACTACATAATATATTATACTTCCTTATAAGAATAAAGTATATTCCTTTAAGAATATTATTTAACATTAATTATTACGAATTACTTAGATAATTTTGATGAAAATGTCTGATTAAATCTTACTGAAAATAATCCGTCACTTATTTATTACCACCATAATCTACTCTTTTTAAAAGAATGGCATTATGCTGTCTAACAATGCCTATCAGCAGGTGTATGTAAGGAGCTAATGCAATGCTGTACCCACCTGCAGGTCGGCCGGGATGGGCGCGTTGTCTTTGAGCCACGCGAACCGCACCGGCATGTCGCCCGATGCTACGCTGCAGCTCACTTGCGCGCGCTTGCCCTCTTGCAAGTTCGCAGAGAATGAGAACGGCTCGATTTCTGGAGGGTCTGGAAATAGAGTCAATTGTGACCCATGCCTGTTCCCAGCGTATTGAACGAGTGAATGAACTGAGCTGAGATAACTCACTGCTGACAATGAGCTGCAGCTCCCGGCGCGCTATCTCTCCGTGCGGGCCGACGGCGCTGCACGTGTAGGCGCCGGCGCTGGCCGCCTCCACGCGAGCTATCCTCAGAGCGCCCTCGCCACTCGCACTGCCCTCCCACTCTAGTTGGCTACCGTCGCGCTCCCAGCGCACTGAACTGTAAAGCAAACGCCAAACGCCTTTTACGGTACCCCCTATCAGTATGTCGGAACAGAAACAAAGTTTCTATATGGATATAGGAACTCTGGAACGGAAAGTTCATTTCTATACTATAAAAAAATAAGCCCTGGAGTCATCATTCGACTATGTCACTCAATCAATGAGTTATCCTTTTATATACTTTGAGATAAAATTTGGAGATATTGTAATACTGATAACATAATAGCACAAAGGTTCTGATATCCAATAAAATTGGATTCATAAAACGCTTTATCTCCTAACGAGATCTCGTCACTGCTGGCGGCAACAAACTTTGAAGTTATTGAAACCATTCAGCGGGAAAAAGGTAATAAAATCAATCTATAAAAGTTTACTGAATGTAATGTAATGATACTCTAGGAGTAGCATTTCTGAGGGAACAATTTACATTGAATAATAAATAAATATTATAGGACAATTTTACACACATCGCTATATAGCCCCAAAGTAACCGTACTCGTAAGTAGCTTGTGTTATGGGTGCTATGATAACTGATGAATATTTTTAAATATATTATACATATAAATACTTATAATATATAGATAAATACCTAGACACTGGAAAACATCCATGCTCATCACACAAACATTTTCTAGATGTGGGAATCGAACCCACAGCCTAGGACGCAGAAGCAGAGTCACTACCCACTGCGCCACTCGGCCGTCAATTGTCACATTGAACAATGTTGTCATCTTATATATAAAATTATCGGGTCACAGTATCAGTTACCATACTCCTCCGAAACGGCTTGACCGATTTTTATGAAATTTTATATGCACATTCAGTAAGTCTGAGAATCGGCTACTATCTATTTTTCATACTTCTAAGTGATAAGGGTTGTTCACACCTAACATAGTATTTTAATTTTTTAATACACGATCAACCCTTATGTATAAAAAAATGTTTCCTAGAAATAATATACATGGCAAAAAAAGTTTGCCGGGTACAGCTAGTATATCTATAAAAATCAAATAAGTTTTTAATTGTGATATAATAGTTGTTTAGAATCTGTAAGAAAGGTGACAAGATAACATAAGATGATAGATTTCGTCTAAGGAAGTATTACCATCATATACATATGTCTACCATCAAGCTGCATTTACAATGCTATTATATGATTGTACAAATATACTTTTGTTTACAAGTCGAAATGTACAAAATTCGTTGCAATCTACCGATTTGCGTGATTGCAATCAAACTCTTTATCGTCAGCTGAAACTTTAGGTACTGAGTGGGAAAGTTACGTGCTCAATTTGAGAATAATTCAGCATTCAAAACTAGTTTATAAAGTTTGAGTACTCGTGCTCTGATTGGAATGTCATCTAAAGTTTCTAACAGATGAGCCATATTTATCTTAATGTTACAATGAAATTATAATCATATTTTTTTAATAATATTTTTAACAACATAGTTTTGGATGTCACGCCGTTGCTCCGTTATACATAATATATTGATTCTGGGTGGTAGATAAGGTTGTAAGTAATAAGTAATTAATACACGGTTGTTTTTTACTCTCCTGCTGATTTCTATATTTCTGATTCGATCACGCAGAGGTAATTCTCACATCCCGCAGCCAGCTCCATCGTACTGTAGTAGTGACTCTGAGCCTTCTTATAACGTTCAAAGACTTTCGTCTTCAGGGACTGTTGAATTTTGTACGAAACTATTACTGATAGTTGTGGAGTTTGTTTTGGACCAACCTTTTTTTTTTTATTGGACCATCCGACGGTAAGTAAAAAACCATCGTCTAAGAACAAAACAGATCGGAACACAGATAGAGCTTAGCGGTAGAAATAAGTATGGTGGTAGTTTCTTGGAAGAACTCTGTCACAAAACGCTCCAAACTAAACTAGTCTACTTAAGAGTATACATCATCATAAATACCTGATAGGATACCCGGAGTAGGGGCAGTACAGCACCAGTTCCCGGCCTGCCACCGCTCGGATTGGGCCCACGGAGCGCACGTAGGGGGGGCCTGCGATTGAGTTAGCGACTGAACCTTTGTTGTGGCTTGTTACATTGGAACCGTATAATTTAGTAGGGCGCCGTTATTGAGCTACTCGTTTACACACAAGATAAGACACGTAAACCAAATTAATTAATTTAATAAAACTAATATAGAACACATACATTATTAGCTACAAAGTTAATTCATTTTTTGATGTGAGTTGACTTTGGACGTATAAGAAGTAGAAAATTGATAACACAAAGGCGTGTGTTTGTGTGTGTGTAAAGTAAAAAAGAGTTAGCTGAACATGAATTAATTGTAAAATTATTTTAGAGTGATAGGGGTCTATGATATTAAAACCTGTTTGCTGAAAAATGTTTGCTAAACTACTACTCGCAAATAAAAGTTAATAATTTGTTTTTTACTTATTACAACTTTAATTAAGCAAACCCCATGCGAAAAAACCGAGACCAATAAAATCTGGAGGAGGAGATTTGGACTCTGTAATGTTCAATTATTAAGAACTTTTTTTTAGACGTTTTTTATTAGACTGTCTTTATCATCAAGATTATAATAATTATAGAAATTGACATTCTACAATTAATATTATATTATTAAAAAAATTACTATGACACAACAAATGTATTTGACCAAGTGGTCGTTTAGTATAAAAGTGAGAAACAGTTTCGATAGCATAAACATCGCCATGGAGATAATTCGAGTAGCTTTTTGGGGAAAGGTCAGTCGGATTCATTGGTTTAATTTCCGTAACATTTCCGATGTGTGTATGTGTGCATATTTGTTACACTGTTTATTGGTTTTATTAAATGAACATAATTAAATGTAATTTGCGTAATATTCTTATAACTTTTGCTTATACCTAATTATTTCATTATTGTGATTTTTATTAACCGACGAAAAAAAACGGAGGAGGTTCTCAATTCAACACGTATATTTTTTTTTTATGTATGACCACGCATAACTTTTTACAGAGTTGTCCGATTTTGATAATTCTTTTTTTATTAGAAAGGGCATACTTCCAAGGTGGTCCCATTGTCATGATGTTAGGATCTGATGACGATAACCTGGAGAAATTGAAGCAACTCTTCAAATTTTGGAGGCACGCTTACAGCGATTTCGGTTTTTGTCTCGAAATCGGTAGGTTTTTGGCTACTAGCGCCGTATAATATACTACGACAGTATAGTACGAGTACGATACATGGCAATAAATCACTAAAAAGTAAGAAATAAAATTTTTTAAATAAAAATAGAACTGACTCAAAACGCTCTAAAAAGTAAAAAATAACTGTGTCATTTAGTTGCTTTAATTTACTTAAACATATCTAGGAGTCGGTGCCAGCCAAGGTTTCTACATTAAGGACGTTACCTAGAACCCACAAACTGCTTTACTACATAAAATAAAGGTTCCTTAAACTTGGCTGGCACCGAATTTGTAGATATCTTTAAGTAAATCAAAACAAGTAAATGACACAGTTATTTTTTACTTTTTAGGGCGTTTTGAGTCGGTTCTATTTTTATTTAAAAATTTTTATACAGCTTTACAAAGTACTATAATATTATAATCGTTTTTTAATGTCAAATTAGGGATTTTCTCTCGTCATCATTTGTTACAGATCAAGAATGTGAATAAAGCTGGAGCATGTTTATAAATAAATTATTATTGGTTTGCAAGTGTGCTCTGTTTACTATAAAATGGTTTTTAGTATACGAGTTTCAGTGACACGCCTTTCCCGATATCGCTCTAAAATAAATTGCTAGTGCCTTACCGCTGAACTAAGGTTATAAGAATTTGTGGTTATATGGTTTGGGGTTAGAGCTTGAAGAAAGATACAATTTAACTCCCTTCGTGTCTTGTCTGGTCAAACACGTACCATAGATGTTAAGGCGCGACGTGTGTGCTATCTCTCCCAGAGAATTGGCCGCCTTGCATGTGTACAGCCCGCCATCTTCTGATCTGACCGCTGTGATGTTGAGGTAGCTCACCACTTCGTTGCTCTTCATCGCGAACTGCTCTATGCTGTACCTGTTAGGATAAAAATAGTTGTCATTAGAAAAAGATTAACAACTGTGCATGCTTTCAAATAAATTGAACTTTTTCTAAAGCACGCACAGTTCTATAAACGTTACTTTTTCACTTAAGATCAGATGTACTGTGTGCTTGTATTGTCAACTATAATTATTATCAGAACAAAGAGCGCACCTGTGCCCTCTAGCCATGGTGTTGAGCGGCTGTCCGTCCAGCAGCCAGGCGAAGTGAGGCGGCGGCGAACCGGCGGCCGAGCACTTCAGCGTCACCACCTGACCTGGCCGCAGCACCTGCTCGATGAACGTGTACTGCAGCTCGGGCGCCGTGTCTGACTCGAATACATACAAATTGTTTTAGTATACAATAAACAATACAGGGTGCACAGAGGATATGATCAGTTGCTAGCCGTTGCTTTGCACGCGCACTCAGCCGCTGTTCACACTCGCAGACGCGCTGTTGTGAGACCGATCCTCACCTCCCAGCCGGAGCTCGGCGCTGGCCTGCGCGGAGTCCCTGTCGCTGCGCGCCACGCACTGGTACACGCCGCGGTCGGCGCGATGCACGGACGCTATAACCAGCTGCTCGCCACTGTTCTGCACGCGCACGCGTCCGCCGCCCACGCCCGCGGACACAGGCACACCATTATGTAGCCACTCTAGGCGCGGCGCCGGCCAGCCCGCCCACGAGCAGTTAATGACAGCCGTGCCGCCGCTGTTCACCACCTGCGATCGAGAAAAAGATTTGGACTTTGGGGTTCACAATGACTACATGTAGAAAGTGATGCCTGTTTTCCATTACAAATTGGAATCTAATCAGTGTGGATCACAATTTTGCATTACCGCTTGCAAAAGGTCCATAAACGATTTCTTATTTCATAGTGACACCAGACCTCAGAAGATGACAATGTTTCTCCTGTCATCTGGATCTTCAACTTTACAATTTCACACACAAATAATATAAATTTGACTATATAAAGCTTAATTGAATAGTTGTACAACACCCAACACCGCTTATTGTAGAAAGGCTAAATGTCGAAAAGTGTATTGTCAATAAACTGAAGTACGTACTCCTGGTATGTAACATGTCATTAGGACAAATTGTCGCAGTAGGCTCTTGTTTGATGTAATTTATCTACTCAGTCTTCAGGGCTCCATGGGCTTTTTTCCAGTGTGAGAACGTCGTAGTGTCGCCAAATGAGTTCTCAGCGCTACGTGACGTATTACTTCAGCTTTGCCACTCAAGCTCTTGTCGGATAATTTGACTCTTTCTGTACCCTCATTACTAATCTAAATCACGTAGAGAAATACGGAGTTCATTTGTTCACTAACTGACTTTAGCTTTCTTAGAAGGACACGTGAAATATTCAAGCAGTCCCAATTTATATAGGATAACAAATGTTACGAAGCTATCAATAACTAAGTTACCCTGAGTGTGTTTAGTATGAAATCAAAAAACACCCGCTGAGCACAATTGAATTTTTCCATTTTAAACATACCTAACAAACTTGAGCGAATCCAAAGAAAATATGTAAAGTTATAACAAAAATGTGGGAAGCTTAAAGCAACAGTGGTAAATTGAGCTAGAAAATTCAACTAAACAACTTCTTAACATTTGTACATTGTTATTTCAACGGAATTTGGTTGCGAACGCAATTTTAAAACAATCTCATTTGCAATTTAGCAGAGGTAAGTAAGAATTCAGGGAGAGCCCGAGTGGCCACGTCGGTTCCGATCTTAAACAATCAGAGCTTTTTCTCGGGTTTTATTTCTGCTGACGGCTGACCCACTTAACCTTCAGCAAGCGGGCGGCCATTTACAACCGAAGCGGTCGCGCGTAACCTGCAGGACCTATTGGCGATTTTAGGGATTGCAAACATCGCAAAGTACTTTCAGGAAAATACTTTTATCAGTAATTGCCATTAAATTGTTATTGAAGAAAACAAATTCCTTTACAATTGATTTTAATTTGATGTGCCATTGTTTGAGCACGCTTTTATTTCAACTCTCAGTTGAAAAGCTATTGGACATATTATTTCAATCTTTCACAAACATAAACTGTCTCAAGCTAAAATAAATTGGGATTTAGAGACGCACGTATCCATGTATGTCTACGACGGATTGAATATTTAAATAATCTGATTTGTGATTGACGAAATTTATTTGTTATGACTTTATTTAGTATGTGCATAGAGGTGAATATTATGTTTGTACACACCCCTTTTTTAAGCTGTTTAAAAATGTAACAAGGGCGGTAAACAGTTTGTCTCATACATTTTTCAGGTCTGATCCAACCCGTCGATATTTGCGTAAAGTTTTAGACACACGGATGCCCGAATTTACATGAAGTCAGTTTAACGTAATTTAGTTAAAGTTTTAACATAAACAAGGCGGTAGGTAGACGTGGGATGTTAGCTAACAAAAGTTTATTAATGTTTACCTACTATAAGATAGCTATAAGATTGATGATAAAGGTTTCAAAGCTCGATAAGGTCTAAGAATATTTGTTAGCCAGCGCTTCGTCATTGATGAGCTGAAAGTTTCTCTGTCTATCTTCCTAAAAAGTACTAAAGATAGGTATTGTTGGCAAGTATAGAATATGTTCAAAATATTGCAAGAGCAAAAATGGAATCCACTTGTTACATATTTTGTAAAATTAAGTTAAGTTTTTATGTCCATTTTCCAACTTCTATTATATTCTAAGCCATGGTAATATCCAAAAAACCAGTAAGTCCCTTCAGCCTGAGTTTAAACGGCCAGCTCATAGATGTTGTCATGAGTGTCAAATACCTGGGTAGAAATTTTACGTCAGACTTGGATCACCTTCAAGATATAAAATGTAGAATAGGCCAAGCTAAGAATGTTTTTCATAAGATGTCAAAGACTTTATGCAACTCAAGATGAGATTAAGATGTCGTCTTATGAAATATTGTGTGGTCCACTCTCTTGTATGGTTGTAATTTTTGAAGGAAAGCTACAGGGCAAGAGAACACCTGGTCGTCAAAGGCGGAAATGGTTGGACGACATAAGAGAGTGGACCGGACTCTTTACCCGCAACTAAAGAGAGTTGTACAAAAAAAAATTTTTAACAAAAAATAGAACCGACTGGCTGGCACCGACTCCTAGATATGCTTAAAAGTAAATTAAACCAAGTAAATGACACAATTATTTTTTACTTTTTAGTGCGTTTTGAGTCGGTTCTATTTTTTGTTAAAAAATTTTATTTCTTACGTTTTAGTGATTTATCACCACGTAACGTACTCGTACTATACTGTCATAGTATATTATACGGCACTAGTAGCCAAAAAGCTACTGATACCGAGACAAAAACCGAAATCGCTGTAAGCGTGCTTCCAAAATTTGAAGAGTTCCTTCAATTTCCCCAGGATATCGTCATCAGATCCTAACATGCGGACAATGGGACCACCTTGGATGTATGCCCTTTCTAACAAAAAAAGAATTATCAAAATCGGACAACACTGTAAAAAGTTATGCGTGGTCATACATATAAAAAAAAAAAAAATATACGTGTCGAATTGAGAACCTCCTCCGTTTTTTTCGTCGGTTAAAAATAGAAAAGCTTTTCGCATAATGACCGCCAAACTTCGGTCCAGGTTTTAGAGGATGGCACCACGTGATGATGATGATTATATTCTTATATTTTAGCTACTTGTTTACCTGTGAGCTATTATCATATACCCATCAATCGTTAACATATAATGGATGCGTCATAGTTTGTTGATGCGGCATACGTAATGGCGGCTGCTATTGGAAACTCATCGGTATGTGTCCCGAATTACCCGCTCAACGTGATAATGCTTAATTGCCCATTAACGTACTATTTCATTACCGTATATTTCACACGTAATATTATACACTTTGTATATAAATTCTACATTATTATTAGTAGTTTTTAATTTTTATTGAGTGACAGAGTAATTATATTATATTGAATGTTAATTATTTTATTAGAGTAGTTATTATATTTCATTACTATTTTTTGAAATTGAAAAGTGGTGGTTTAATAAACACATACAAAGTACTATCCTGTGATAAGTTAATAAAGATTATTATTGCTTATTATTACTAAAGTTTATTTTAAAAAACTAAAGATACTTAGGTGATTTATTTACACACTTACCATCGAAATTAAATATGGCAATAAATTTCACGTTGAAAATCGAAAAGTATCTCCACATAGTATCTAATAAAAAAATTATAGACAAAAACATAAAATATAATAAAAGTGGATCGATATATAAATTAAACCTCACCTAATTTAAAAAAGAGGTATAGATCCGCAATAAATGTGCAACATTCGTTTGTGCTAAAAACAAAACAAAGCAATTTTTGTATAAAAACATAAAAAATCGTGTAGCGCTGTGTCCATCAATTCATGTCCACGTTCATCATAACGATAAAAGATCCAACAAAATGTATCATTTTTAAATTAAAGTGGATGGAAATTGGTTTGACCTAATAAATTCGTTGAAAAAATTACTAAAATTACATAGATCATTCATTCTTAATTGACTTTTTCCATTGTTTTTGGAGTTTTTTAAATTTACATAAAATTAAGCTACCATCAAAAGAGAAAATAATCATCGAAATCGGTTTTAAGATAAAAACACTGCACAAAATAGGTTTTTTTCGGTATGCGGGCAATTCGATTTATCTATATAGAGGCCGAAACCGTCCATCCACCGAATGCGGAATCTTCAGTAAGAGATGCAAATATAGATGTTTTTGTGAATAATGTATTATGATATTAGGATACTATCTAAATATATGTAAGTGTTCCTTTAACAGATAATTATTTATTTCGTATTCTTAATCCTTCATTGTCGTGTTATTTATCACAGTTTATTATTGTCAGACCACACTCGTTAAGAAAATTAAATATCTAGAAAATTTTAGAAATTTTCTAGAGACAGCTCACCTTTATAATTATGTACATCATACTTAATTTGTTCACTCACTCCTCATACGTTACTTTAGTAAACAGACAGGGTTATAAGAGTGCACCGACATACGAGTGTCATATCGACTTGGTATGTTCGCGAAAGCAAACCCGTGCTAATATCCCGGGTGTGTCTACCGCTGTCGCCTATTAAAACGTGCGGAATTTGCGGCGCGCTGCTGTCAGCCGCCCAATCAGCTGAAATATTATGAAAGACGTGCTTTCAATTTTAATGAGAAACTTTTCAGTTGGATGAATACCGGTATAAATCCTTTCAGGGCATAACGCCCCTGATGAATTCCAAAGTTTAGTTTGTTTTGTTTAAAGTAAAAGCTTTTGGAGTAACTTTATGTTGAAGTGGGGGATATCATGTTTACGCGACACGTTTAAGAATTATGTCTGTTACGTCCGTTTTCCGTAACGAAAATATGAAAACTCGTCATGTTATCACGTTGAAATTATAACCAATAATTAAGCTCTTTAATCCTTTGAGGTGACATGATGTCAAGCAACGTTCAAGTGCTAGATAGCCCACTTTTTATAACTTAATTTGGAACGTGTGCACTGATGTTATCAGCTTAAAATATTGTGGTTAACGTTTTAAGGTCGATGCCTGCCTTTCCTTAGCAGGACCGGATGGTACCTGATGGTCCTTGCGTACGTTTACTAACCTGTGTGTGAGGCTGCGTGTGGACGGTCAGGTGAGCTCTGAGGGATAGGTGCAGTCTCAGTGTCAGGTGCCCGTGCGCGTTGGCGGCGCGGCACGCCCAGCGCCCGTCGTCTACGAGCTCGGCCCTCCGGATGGTAAGAGCGTCGGGGGCGATGCTATACCTACCGCCGCCTTCGCCCTCGCGTATCTCTCGCAACGCTCCGCTGGCTGTTTCCCGATACCATCTGTGAGACACAAAACGCTGTGTTGACATTACTTTTCGAAAGTTTAAGATATACACTATATATTTTTTTAGTTTGAAAGTTTCAGCAGTAACGTGGCAAATTGAAGCAGCACTGTGCACAGTGCTTGCGCGTTATCCCGATGCTGGTACATTCTCAAAAAATGTTGTGTTGACCATGTTCATTTTCAAGTTTAATTTTTTTTAATTCTAATAAAGGAATTTCGTGTTCGATACCAATGTTATTTCAAAGCATGTTGGCAGATATTTAAAAATCATACCTATTCATCAGCTTCCGTGACCACAAAGCCTTTCTTTCACTTAATATTTGCCTTTCACTCATATATTTATTTATGTTTTTATGCGTGCGTTTGTAGAGGCTTTACTTCGCTGGTGTAAGGCATCGTTGCTAGGCGACGGCACGCGTTCCCCGGTAATTGTCGACAAAGGCCTGGTCCGGGAAGATGTTTGCCTGTTCACTCAACTGTTATTGGAGTAGAATAACATCGGAGGTCGATGGCGATACCCTGGGGTGTAATTGGAAAGTTACGCCAATGCATACTTTTACCAATCTTCATAAGTTTTATTATTTCTACAAGCTTTTTTAACTTTCCATGTTGATATGTTCGTGCCAAATCTTTTTTATCGTGCTCTCTCTCTCAATCTCTCTCTCATACTTTCTCGAATTTGGTATACTTTGCGTATCTTCGGTTATTCCTGAACTAGTCTAAAATATTTCTAGTTTAAAATCGTTTCTCTAGGCAAAATCTACATCTAGAAACTACAACTCTGACGACCTCCGTGGCGCAGTGGTATGCGCGGTGGATTTATAAGACGGAGGTCCTGGGTTCGATTCCCGGCGGGGCGGATAGAGAGTTTTCTTAATTTGTCTTGGTCTAGCTGGTGGGAGGCTTTCGCCGTGCGCCGCGTAATTCGACGCCGATTTAGCGTTCCGGTATGTCCACACGTCGTTATCGTTATCGACCGCAAGTTGGCCCTGGACAGCTATCACACCTGATATTAAGTGATGATGCAATCTAAGATGGAAGCGGGCTAACCTGTTAGGAGTAGGATGAAATCCACACCCCTTTTGGTTTCTACACGACATCTACGCTTACTGGTACGTCTTTGTCGGCAGGGTGGTAACTAGCCACGGCGAAAGCCTCCCATCAGCCAAAAACCTCCCACCAGTCATATGTATAGCCTAACATCAGCTGATTTAGAAATTATGAACTAATCGAACTCTTATGAATATTCAATCACTTTTATAAAATGGTCAGGTAATATTCATTCATTCCTAAATAGATTCAAAAATTTAAATACTACACGTCAAAAGCATTAAAATTAGAAACCCCATTTAACATTTCCTTTGTTCTCGTGAAATGTCTCTCACATAAATTATAGAGTATAACAGTTTATCTTGATTTATGTTTCATTAAACTTAGTATTTCTATTACGTTCAAAAGAAAAGTTGAAAATTTTCAAATCTAATATTAACAATTTTTTATACAACGTTAAAGAGCACTTGGAGTAGTTCAAGCCCATGTTACTGACTAACGTTTATTAGTTTCAGTATAATATGTCTTTAAAATGTATTAAGATGCTGTCTTTTCGTTCTAAATATATTTTTTTTATGGATTACAAGTTCGGCCTTGACTGCTATCACACCTGATGTTAAGTGATGATGCAGTCTAAGATGGAAGCGGGCTAACTTGTAAGGAGTGCGAAGAAAATCCACACTCTTTCGGTTTCTACACGACATCGTACTGGAACGCTAAATTGCTTGGCGATACGTCTTTGTCGGTAGGGTGGTAACTAGCCACGGCGAAAGCCTTCCACCAGCCAGACCAAGACAAATTAAGAAAAATCTAAATCTGCCCCGCCGTGAATCGAACCCAAGACCTCCGTCTTATAAATCCACCGCGCATACCACTGCGCCACGGAGGTCGTCAAACATGACATGACATGTTTCTGATGGTTCTGTGTCCAATACAAATGTATCAGCGTTTATCTATCATGACGGAATACATTTCTAGTATAAAATCGTTGCTCTCTCCATTTATTATTAGTGCTTATGATTTATTATTATTCAGGATTGAAAGAAGGTTACGTAAGTTAAACGCTTTATAGAAATAGGCGAGCATCCCTCGAGGCTGAAACGATTTCTACAAATCCAAGCACACTACATCACATCACATCTACACAAGTTGAATGTTGGGATCAAATTGAATAACAAATATTGGGATAAATAAAACATTGTTTGTACAGAAATTCGTTGCTCAAAGGTCAAAGACTAAAACCGGACCATTACCTACTGCTTACATAAGTTTATACTTCCTTTGTAACAAAACAAATACGATGAAAGTGAGTCCACTATATAGCGATACTAGCTTGTATATATAATGAATATCGTCATCCTTCGGAGAATAAAGTCCAGGTAATGGGTAGAGTAATTAATGATGAATAAATTTCTATCTGAAGAATAGATGATTTCGAAGCCGATGGACATGGCAGTTAACCTATTCTCAGCTTGACGAACTCAACCAGCATATTGGGCATGTTTGAAATCCTGCGAAGTTTTTCTCTGTACCAAATTTTAAAAATTAGCATTACAGTTGGGTCATCTGCTTTCGTGTACTATTACATATCCTGTCGTATCTCAAATGGCATCCATCCGTTACTCGTACAGCGAGACGCTTCACCATGCGATATGTTCCGCTGAGCGAGCTCCCCGGGGCCAGAGTGCAATCGATGGCAAATCGACGACTTGAGAAGTTAACCCAAGCGCGAGTTTAAATATCATCCATGGGTTACAGCACAGTTCAATGCAATCGCAGAATGCCGTTAAAGCAAAAAGTACTTCTTTACAAAACTGTCATCCGCCCGTTCTACTGTAAGGTAGTGAAACCTAGCCGGCCCTGATGAAGTATATGGAGGAACTCTAAGTCACGAAGACAAAACGCGATGGCTTTATGTTGCGATTTTTCCCTTAAGCGAGTCCCTCGAGGCCAGAGGGCAAGTATTTGATGTAAATATATATCATTATACACGAAAACAGATTTAAATTCATCTGATAATGAGGCTGTACCTTGAAAGAAATATTAAAAGAAAGACCGAGAGACAGTGATTTGCCCGGCGGCTTGTTTAAAATAAAAAATTTAATAGGTAGGCGAATAAAAATTACGACGCAAAGGATATAACGAGAGATATTACGAATTCCTTTGATAGTTATACTCAAAGTATTTACTAAAGATATAAAAATTTGGCCAGTTAATCCAGTGGCCGGCTTTTATGAGGAAATATTGTCAGTAAAGTTAATTGCACATCATGTCACTGAATATTTTTTTATACTTAGAAAATGTTTCCGAGACATTTTTCAGTACTTACTGAAATTTTAAATTTGGTGAAAGTGGTTTTGAAAGGTCCATTAATATACAAAAAGGACAAGATTGAAACATTGATAAAAAAAAGAAAATCATGTAAACTCTCTTCTCGTATTTTGGAGTCTGGAGTCTTTGACTCCAAATATTTACTGTTGTAAAAACACAACAAATGTTTATAAATATGAAAGATTTCTATCCTGGGTATTTCCTTTCAGTAGTTTTTTTGCGGTAAATGTTTTATACGTACGGAGTTTGCAGTGTGGTAATGTGCGAGCCGCTTTAAGCGATCGTTCTGGCATTCAAATCGCGTATTCGTCCCTTAATATTTGTTCGTCGTAAACATGAGGACGTGTCGGCTGTGTCGTATGTCGTTAGACGTCGACTTCTATTTTTTATTAGCACTGTTAATCTTATATTCGTAAGTACTTGTTCGAAATCCTTAAAGACGAAATACGGGCATATTTTTTTACATTACTTTAACTTGCTAGTGGTATATTTTGTCAATCTTCAATAGAAACTTCAGCTGTGATCCTATGTTTTCACCATACAGCACTTGGGGTGGGATGGCGATACCACACTGGCCGTGAGCTTTGTAATGTAGTACCTAATGAAGGACTCGTAACACAAAACATGAGACATCTGTTGAGACGAGAGTCTAATAGCATGTGATTTATGTTTTATAACGTGTTCTTTTGTAAAACATAAATATTTTCTATAAATAGTCGGCTATTCATCTCCGGTGGCATAAAGTCTCTATCACAGCATCTACAACTCCAGATATCACTCCGGGGACCGCAGTCAGCCGGCCTGGGGCCCGGGGCGTACGTGAGGGGCGTCGTGATTGATCCGCGCCCTCATCACTTTTATTGCACAAATCATCACTTTCCAGCGCTAACATAAGACGGTTATGTTTACTCTTGGGACCTCACTCAAATAAATTCTGTCCGACTTCAAATGGGACCGGCTGTAATAAATGCATATTAATCTTTAGCAGTAATCCGATTTAAAAATCCAGTGTTCTACTTCTTCAAAATACATATAGATAATGTGCGTGACTAATTTAGTCCTGATTTTAATATTCATATTCATATTCAATATTATGCACTTTCATTCCAACTGAATACATGAAGTTATCATGTTGTATATTTTTTTTTAACATTTTTATGGAATTAGTGTTAAAAAAATTCTTGATCAAGTCATTATAGAGTTTGTGTTTATTTGTACAAAGCAACTTTGTTTTTTGGTACAAAACTTCGTTTTCGGAAAACTTTGGTAAAATTGGAGGAAATTAATGGAACGCAAGTCGGATAAGGCCCGTGATGAATAAATGTTTTCCATCTTACCCTGTTCATTTTTCCGCTCCTTCGCTCGTTTTATCGTCTTCATAATATTTCGGAAAAGGTTTAGGGTGAGGTATTTTTTTAAACGTTATGGTAAACGTAATACGATAAGTTTTACAAAAATATTTTTCTGCGGAAATATTTCTACTTATAAATAAGAATGTTTCTGTCTTATATATAAATAAACTTAGCCGCAAAAATATACACTCAATCATCTCAAAAAGGCTGAATCAATAGTAATAGAACGTTTTGCGTATTTGCAAGGCTTATGGAAGCAGTAAGAACCACCAACCTAGTTGGTGTTTCTTACAGTTTTAAATATTACATTTTAGCATCTGATTTAATATTTTCAATAACGAAATCAATGTGATCTCAATTTAATGACATGAAAAGCTGCTCTAGTAGGATCTTTCCGAAATTGGCTGGGCAGGGAGAAAAAACATAAATAGAAGAGGTGAGTGTTGACGCGCTTCTCTAAACTCTTAAACCTACACTCGTGACCCAATGCTCGGGTACAGTTTGGAGTTTAACCCGAACACACTGGCACTGTGAATCCATGGAATGCTAAGATATTCATCTCTAAATCTAATCTCTAAAAGATTAAATACATCCTCCACGGTTACATCTAGAATCATGATTGTGATCTTCACTCGTTTATATATTATATCCATTACTTATTGTCTTTATATGATCAGTGTGTGGTGAACGAGATTATCGGTTATATTAAGAAGATTATGGCTAATAATCCAAAAAATCTCAAATTTTCGATCAAAATTCTACCCCCGAAGAATGAAGTAAGATTTACAATCTTGTTTGTATTCAGGCAGCCCTAGATGAAACCTAATAAGTTTGAACAAGTAGGCGGTTCACAGCGCTGGTTAATTTCGGAGGGATTTGCGGATGAGCGCAAATTAATCCGAGCTTCGAGCTCAGATCGCTGCTCGTATCGCGCTGTTTGTCCGATGCGATCATTGTTTATGCATTACCATAATCTTGTTGAGAGAAGTCTCGGTAGATCCACGCCTGATATTATGAAAACCGATTTGAAATGTTATTAAGCCAGTATAGATAAATATTCATGTATGCCAAGATATATATGATTGTACATAAGTGCGTACTAGATGATATACAAAATAATCATAAATATTCGCTAAAATTGTAGTGCTTCAGTCTATTCAATCCAACCGCTCGGGTGTAGCAGAACGCATCCCTACTAAAATCCCGGATTTTCGGCTGTTTCTTTAAGTCTTGTCTTTTAATTTGTGTGTTAACCATTTGTGTATTAGAGCGAATCAAACAAAAACAAAGTATACTAAAATCAGTCAAGAGTACAAATAAATAAAAATTGGATTCAACTGTTAATGAGAAAATTGTTTCAGACCTAATAATTTCAAATTAAAGTGAAAGCGTTTCTCGTTCATAAATTTTAGAAAAGAAACCAATAATAATTATATTCCATTTTCTGTTGACTGAGAAAGTTCTCTTAAAGGAAAGTTACTTATCTCGACCGTGCCTATTTGATCCTTTAAATTTTCATTTACGTATTTCGAATATCTTTGAAAGGTGATCTTTTGATTAACTTGACTTAGAGAATTTGTTGTTTCAGTTGTACCTACTATGTTCATCCTTTACATAAAGTTGATCGCCTAGTAATCTGTGCCGTACGGAACGATAAGCGTTTTTACATTTCCTCAAAGTTATTTATTATTTTCAAAGCCCGACGAAAATAGTGGGGTATTAGAAGTTTGTCGTCGATGTTTGTCTGTGTGTGTGTGCGGATGGAGCGATTTCGATGCAGTTTTTTATTTGACACCCAGTTTCATTGGGGTGTTGAGTGTGACACGCGTGCGAGTAAAATAGTTAAATGACGGCGGTATAGTCACTACAAACAAAAGAACTTGACGTTTTACGAATTTTGATTTTGATTTACTCATGGTAATGTTAATTTGTTATAAGATGCATAACTATAGGAAGGTTAAATTAAAACTAAAACTTATTTAAAATGTATTTTATAAGCTATTGCATAGCTTATATCGCGGGCCTTGAGCGTGGAGACCGAATCCAGCAATTCCGTAACGAAAAAACCTAACACCCTCTGAGTATCAAAAACATAATATCAAAAGCACAATTTCGGCAACGACGTCATCGGGGAACGTGGCCTAGCGGTAAGGCGCTCTAAATGCCCAGATTGCCAGGATTAAAAAAAAAATTGCGGAACCGACGGGATTCGAGCCCGCGTCTCTCTGGCAATCCGGGCAATTAGAGCGCCTTACCGCTAGCCCACGGTCCCGATGACGTCGGTAGGTAAATCTATGTTGATAAAAAATGCTATGCAATAGCTTTACCGCGGCAGTCTCCGAGTGCCACACGTCTTTTTTATTTTCATTATTTGATGTTTGAATTGATGTTGCAGTTAGTTACCTTCCAAAGTAAGGCTTTGAAGATGTGCGACAAGCTCAATAGAGGAGTCGGTGTTATTTCTCTCTTTTCTCTCGTTATTTCTAATGGAAAAGTGATGTCGCACTCTCTCCGATGGAGTGCCAATGTCTGGGAAAATAAATTTCAACTTTCTATAACATGTGGCTTCAATGCATTAAAGGCACGAAAGGTTATTTTTATTTTAATGAAAGGCAATATTTATGTAATTTAAACAAACAACAAACTACATTTTTCACTACAATTTCACCAAACAACGTCAGCATCAATTAAGAAATTAAATGTATCTAGACGGTAAACTAAAAATACTAAACAGATTTTCTTGTGATTTGTATCTATAGATAAAGTAATTCCTAAATAGAGTTTCAGTATATACTTAATTAATTAAGGTTTTGTATAACTTGGCGCACAACGGCCAATATGAAAGAACTTGGCTTAAATAGGACGATAATTGTTGGAAGATTCGCACCGGTCGGAACGTTTCATTACAAACGTTGCTTTATCTATTTGAGATATAACAAAACAATGTATGTGATGGTATATATTGCTGTAGAGAATAGCTTGCTATACTCATTCTTTGCATGAAAAAGGGGCGTACATTTTTTTAAATTTTGGTATTCAGGGAGAGTTGTAATACACTATTTTACGAAAGAAGTCGCGGGCGTATGCTAGTATACACAAAACGACACAAACTTCTCAGAGAAGACTGGCTGTACCTACAGAAATGTGTTTAATATCAAATGAATCGATAATTATTATAGTTAAATACTATCCGGTATAAATAAAAAATACATAATTTAAATAGCGCATTCAAAAATTCCATGTTCCTCTTTCTCTCTTCTGACATAGAACGGCAAAAACGTCACAAAGTGAAATAAATGGTGACATTCCTGCGTGGTTGACATTCAGTGGACCGCTCTAAACGCTTTGCTTCTACGTTTCTAATGCAAACAGCTAAAGTGTGGAATGCCCTTCCGGCCTTTGTGTTTGCTGACGTATAAATAGTTTGTACACCTTCAAGCCAGAGTGAATAGTCATCTTTTATCTATCTTAGCCTATGTAGATACTCGCATTATGAAAAGAAGAAAGAAGGCTGTACGTCATCAAACAGCTTTTTGTGGTAGTGAAACTTGCTCAAGCTAAAAAAGGTCATCGTTTTAGTCTATTTTAACATATGACGCTTAGATCCACCCAGCTGCAGTCTGTATTAGTGGGGCTGGTAGGCTTAGGGTGACAACGTTTGACTTAAGAATTAGTATCAGACGTCCTTGATATAGACCGAGATTTATGACTTAACGTGCTCTCCAAGGCACATTAGTTCCCAAGTCTTGACAGAGAATTTTTATTGTCAATCTTTGGGAAAAAAGAACAGCTTTCACAGCCTGACCTGATGACTCGAAACAAGGACTAGACCAACGAGAGAGTTAAGAGGCAGGAAATAAAAGAATTTAAAGTTTAATAACTTCATAATGTGGGGGGGGGGTCTATAATGTTAAATTTAAATCGATTTGTTAACACGACATTATTTCACAAAAGATTAGCAGAAACCCGTACACGCAGGTTCAACTTTAAAGTTTAATCTCGGATCTCTATCGGAATTTCCCACTAACGAGGTAAGTTTAATTTCCAAAGTGTAATTAATAATAAACATTCTAGAACAAATAGTAGCTTATGATCGCATGATCTTAAAGTTTATTTAATAAAATTTAAGTACTTATCAGAAAGTAAATAACATTATATTACATTATCAGTACAACGCTCTCTTGGATTTGAAATTTCCTGATAAATACCTATTCATTTATACTGCAAAATCGTATTTAAATCGTACACAATGTTTAAATTGCTATGTGGCGCGCCAAAAATAGACGAATGCTGGCGACACAATCACCTAGATCTTACAAAAAAGGGAATTTTTCACTTCGAAACCAGAGCATCTTCAGATGTATTCAACATCCGAAATTTGGCGCCAAAAATAGACGAATTCAGGCGACACAATCACCCAGATCTTACAAAAAAAAGGTAATTTTTCAATCCAAAACCAGAGCATCTTCAGATGTAGTCAACATCCAAAATTTGGTGCCAAAAATAGATGAATTCAGGCGACATAATCACCCAGATCTTACGAAAAAAGGGAATTTTTCACTCCGAAACCAGAGCATCTTCAGATGTTGACTGTACAACGTTTCATAGCGAAGATCATAATGAACTATACGTAGAGCATTCTTTATCATTATATTATAGTTACCTAACCCATGTAACCTAACCCATGTAGACTCAGACTAAAATGTAAAATAGTTATCAAATAATAATATAATGTAAATTAACTTATACTGATGTAGATCTGGCAGCTTATAATTATGTAATCTCCTTAATGTAAATGAACTGATTGAAAATAAACGATTTTTATTATTATTATTATATTATTATAGTTAATACATAAACAGTAAACCTAAAATATAACACCAAAAACCATAAACATTATGAAAAGTGAAAAAGTTCAGAGCCCACTATCGCACCTCCGCTCACAAAAAGCCTATGCCATTAGTGGGGAAGCGTTAGGGCTCTCGTAACCGTGTTTTTGTGGGATTTAAAAACTATTTTAGAGAGCACAAATTGTAAAGCCCCAAATTGTACCCGACGTGAGAGTTTTTCTCTATTTACGAGTAACGTGTCGCGGCCGCCGCGAGCGTAAAGCCGCAATGAACTTCTCTCACTGTCGGTTTTAAATCTGAACGGAGCTGTTTGTATTGTTTATGTATCTATGACGCATGCAACGTATTTATCAGAGAAGTGTATATGCTATTTTAAAATAATAATGATATATTTAACGCAGTAGTATTTGATTAAGATAAAATGTTTATCAAGTAAAAAAATATATTCCTTTATTCGAAGTGATTTTAACATACGATTGGATTATTGTTTATTATTATCACAATCGGAAATTGTACAAAAATATGACTTGACGGCCGAGTGGCGCCGTGGGTAGTGACCCTGCTTCTGCGACCTAGGATGTGGGTCCGATTCCCACATCTGGAAAATGTTTGTGTAATGAGCATGGATGTCTTCTGGTGTCTGGGTGTTTATCTATTTATTATAAGTATTTATGTATAATATATATAAAAATATTCATCAGTTATCATAGCACCCATAACACAAGCTACTTACGAGTACGTTTACTTTGGGGCTATATAGCGATGTGTGTAATTGTCCTAAAATATTTATTTATTTATGTTACGTACAGCCAAAGACGCTGCCGATACCCTACAAACCGTGCACCCAGCACCAGCCGCACGAGGCGTTGGCAATGCAAGACAAGCATACAAGACTCACGTGAACCGCTGTTACCTATATAGTTATTACTTGATCGATTGTCGATTTGTAGTCATCTTAGGATTAGTAAGAAATAATTTTTATTTGTAAAAGATCAATCGCTGATCTTTTAAATACTAAATCATATAGTTTAATTATGGTTTTTTTATGAAATTATTTCTTAATAAATAATTATTAAGTATAGTTTGCATGCTTACAACAACCTAACTATTGCTATTTATTTATAAAATAAATTTGTTTATAAAAAAATATCTATAAAATTAGTTATTCATGATAGTGTGCAAATATTTTTTATGAAAAAACTATTTTGTTTTTATTTAATTTTCATTCAGTACTAGGTGTCAAACTGTAACTATACCTATTCTGTTAATATTTTATTTAAAAACTTAAGATTCAGTTTACTATTTGAATAAACAGTTCCTTTGACAAGGGTTAAATGTGTGTGATGGGAAAACGAGCGTTTATAATAGGTACTTAACGGACGCTTTACGAAATTATACAAGCCTTTTATATATTAATACGAGAAAAATTTAAGCGTTCTTTTAGTAAATCTAAATTAATGTTGCCCTTTCAATCATTTACAGGCTCTTTGTGTCACAGGCCGAAACCAAAGAAGGCTTGGCTCTGTAGGAAATAACTTAAGAAGATAACAACAAGACAATTATTAGTCTCTCTATCGTCATGTAACTTATTTTATTGATTTTATATCTTTTTCCTTTAAGTTCAAAATAATAAGCTAACGTTATGTCTGATAATAATTTCCTAGAATTGGCCGGAATATCCAATGAATAAATTACTGTTAAGATATCCTACTTATTAAATCACAATATTGGATCGAATATTATCTCAATTTTGATACGAGTAATAATAGAATATTCATGATAATAATTCTATTCAATTAGATGGAACATGGCTCGCCGCTAAGCCGGTTAACTGAACAAATCTTATTAAAAATTACAGAGTGCACAGATAACCACACAAATTCCAATTGTTAGTGGAGCTTAAATCCCGTTTATATAGATTTAAAATATATGGAGGTTTTTATATAGGATTTCCATTTTAGTTACGATAAATAAATTATGAACTGTTAAAAAAAGGATCGTGGCAAATGGAAGGATGTAGTCTCTGCCTACCCCTATGGGAACGAGGCGTGATGCTAGGTAGATATTGTAGGTAAAAATAGCCCACGTGCAAACTAGACTGTAATCTATTTTTGCGTTAAGATCTATTCAGCCGCTGCCCTGTATTTGAGTAACGAACATGCACAAAATATTTGTAAGGTTTTCAAATTTTCCCTATAAAAAAGCATTTTTTGATCTGCTTCGGCACTCGAAATTCGCGCAAAATGGTAATATATCCTGTTAAAAATAAAATAATTATAAATAAAAAATCTTTATTTGACGGGACGTCAATTACACGAGCCACTAATTAACATAACGTCAGAAAAGTTCCGAATACGTACGAAGTATAAGCGAAAAAAAACCGCAAAGTAAAATTTTACAAAGCGGCACCAAAAGTTACCTTTGAAGCTACGAGGCCGGGACTAATGACTACTCGTGACGCTACCAGCGCTCGCAGTAATTATGTTCCTACCCGCATTACACGTACGGGATCCTTGTTACTGCATGCTTACTGCATATGCGAACATAACTTCTTACTGTGTTTATAGTTACAGTTTCTTGGAAATTCTTCGTTTAGTACTTTTAGAGCTACGAAACTTCGGTTTTATGTTTACTATAGAATCCCCATGGTTTTACTTGCTTAGGTCTTGTACCCGCGTGAATTCCGGGATAAAATGTGTTATTCTGATCTGTAAACTATATTATTGTGAAGTTTTATCAAAATTCGTACAGTAGTTTTAGCGTCAAATAGTAACAAACATATTATATCAAACGATACATGCAAACTTTCGCCATTATAGTATTAGTAAGGACTATATGCAAGGTATCATTTTGACGACCTCCGTGGCGCAGTGGATGCGCGGTGGAGTTATAAGCCGGAGGTCCTGGGTTCGATTCCCGGCGGGGCAGATTGAGATTTTTCTTAATTTGTCTTGGTCTGGCTGGTGGGAGGCTTTCGCCGAGGCTAGTTACCACCCTACAGACAAAGACGTACCGCCAAGCTATTTAGCGTTCCGGTACGATGTCGTGTAGAAACCAATAGGGGTGTGGATTTCATCTTACTCCTAACAAGTTAGCCCGCTCCCATCTTAGACTGCATCATCACTTAACATCAGGTGTCAAGGGCCAACTTGCCGTCAATAAAAAAAAATTAAAAAAAAAAAATTTACTGTAATTCATTTATTTACAATTATTTTTAATATTTTTAACAATGCTTATAAAATTATAAAAAAACACTATTAAAAATTTATAGAAAAAATCCTGTCCGCCTGCTGCGGGGCCCGGGGGTCCAAGCAACCGGTGGTCAGGGCTCCAGAATGAGGAAACTCCTCACAATACGCGCCGTTTTATTAAAATTGTTATTTTGAAAGGAAGGGGTTTAATTATCAAAATTCCACTCTCTACTGTTTTAAGATATAATACCAGAAAAGAGAACAAAAATTTACACTATAGGTACCTTACTTAAAAACAGAAAAGATAATCAGTATGGTAAATTCTAAGACATTGGCGAAGGACCAACTGTCCCTCCTGTTTTTTGTTTGCACCCACAAACAAACACTTCATAGTCAATAATTTAAGGTTATTTTTCTCTTTACAATTCAGTAGACAGGATGCCTTTGATTCCTTCTATCTGGCCCTTGTCAAATAACTTAGAATTCCTACAAAATAGAATCCAATTAAGCTTACTATCTATATTTATTCAAACAGTGTACTGGTAGCAAAATAGTAACTTTCTACTGTATCTAATAATAATAATATTTATTTAGCGGTCATAGTTGTGTCGGGCGATCCATCACGTAGCCAGTTTGTTTAATCTCAAAAGTTGTTTGGTAAACTTTGATCCATTTATAGAATTCCCCCGGTGGAGGCGTCTAATTGGGAGCGGATCAGTGGAAATTACCCATATTGAGTGTTGCCAGTGCGGATCGATGTTTCGGCAATTAGGGGACGGGTAAACATCTTATCAACTTACAGACTCCGGGCACAGTTTCTAATTAAGTTATTAATGGAATTACTTTCCATTTGTGTACTACCTATATTACGTCCAAAGTTACTTTTATTCGTTAATATTCATGATTAATTGATAATAGTCATCATTGTTAGGAATTCAAAAAAACAAACATGAGCTGATATAAAGGGACAGAAGTGTAACTTTTAAAAGGTAGTCCGGCATATCAACTCCTGATCCTAACAGTATAAATTCTATAACTAAATTATTACCATGAAATAAGCTAAACCATAGCTAAATGTAGTCTTGACTATCGATCTTAATTATCAGTTTATTAAGTAAACAATATTTTGATCAACAAACTTACTTATTACTCAATCGCCAGCATGCCGATATAATCAGTATAATATTAGATGATAATAAATCACATAAAGCGATAAAATATCAGCTAAGACGGTCTTCTGATGAAGTAAATGTAACATCATAGACTAAGTTGGTCACGTATTTTCAATAAGTTAGCAAACTGCGGGTAGTTTACACAAAGTTACAGCGATACAACATAATGGGAGCGTGAACAAGACGAATGGCCGGTGGGAAGGAATCAGTTTTGTTGACAGATAGGACGCGTATTGCACGTTCTAAACTAGGAGCGGAGCGGAGCGGATAGCGGGGCGTCAATCAAGGCGGATAGCGGGGCACTTAGTTTACATATAGGCTTTGAGTGTGTTACCGGTGCTACTCGGTCGCCTTTCAGGATATATGTCTTACTGATAACTTTGAAAACCTACGATTTCGTCCGCGTGGACTTCTTATTGGTTCCAGATCGAATTAAAATGGATAGTAAAATGCTCCCTTACAAAATGTTCTTCTTCTTCTCTGGGATAGCTGAGTTCATGTTCGTTGTACTCAATTACATTTTTCGAAATTTTTGAATTTTGCCCGAATTAATTGCTTTCTTTGTGAATTCGGCAGGTTCCTAGTGTTACTCAATCTTAATAACGCAGTATCAAGTGTTTTTTTTCTCCTCATCTCGTTCCTTTGATATCGCCGCACAAATAAATCCATTTATTACTTCGCTAACGCACTTTGTGAGTCCAAAAACAAGCTTTTAGGGTTCCGTAAAAGCAAAATTCGGAACCTTTACAGGATTATTCAGGAGTCTGTGTTTCTTTTGAAGCCAATTTGCTCGTAAACTATAACACCTTTAGGACATGTATGTAAGTCGGTGATCCAATGTTTTGAGTCGGTTCTATTTTTTGTTAAAAATTTTTATTTCTTATTTTTTAGTGATTTATCGCCACGTAACGTACTCGTACTATACTGTCATAGTATATTATATGGCATTTGTAGCCAAAAAGTTACCGATACATACACAAAAACCAAAATCGCTGCAAGTGTGCCTATAAAATTTGAAGAGTTCCTTAAATTTTTCCAGGATATCATGATCAGATCCTAACATTATGGCAATGAGGCCATTTTGGAAGTGTGCCCTTTCTAATTAAAAAAGAATTATCAAAATCGGACAACTGTGTAAAAAGTTATGCGTGGTTAAAAAATAGAGGTAAAGTGAAAATTTAAACGCCATGTTTAAATATAAAAAAAAGTTTTGTAATTACGAGCATCATACGTGTTATACGTATGTAAAAGGAATAAGGTGATCTCTAATAAAGTTTTATTTTTAATTTTAGAAAAATTAGTTTCAGCGTAATATTTTAAGAAATTTGTTAATAGTTAACTCCATCACCCATGAATATCTCTGAAACTATGTACTTTCGTTATGTAACAATACTTTCTATGAAACTCAGAAGGCTGTGGTATTTAAAGTAACGTAGACTATTACTTCTTTTTATGATACTTGTACGTATGAAATTCATTCGCAGGCAAAATGTGACAACTTTACTACAAATAAACATAAACTACTCATATAATTTTGAATGTACGGAATACTCGGAGCGCGAGCTCAATTCACACAGGCCGTTTTTCGTTATTTCTTTTTCACATTTTTCACTATGATTAATTATTCTATTCGAGATTATTAAAAGAACGCTGTTCAACCAATATTGCTCGCCACTTTTCAAATATAATAAAAATGTTCTTAACATTCGTTGTGGCCAAATGATTAATTATTATTATTTTTATACAAACTACCGGTGCTCCGCAGGTTTACCTGCGTAGATCACGTTCCTTTAAGAATATTGGGATTACAATTAAGCCTTTGTGCTTTGCATCCAGATCAGCTTTTCAGCAGTAAACTGTTATTTAGTATCAAACGTATAAAGATATCAACTATAGCATACTTAAGTATGAATAATTACGTAACTAAAATTAAAAGAAAATAAAACCTTATATAAATACATTTATTTATTACCCGACTGCGTCAGAAGGAGGGTTATGTTTTTCGAGCGTAAGGTAAACGTCCCAATAGTCGTCAGTTTCTGAACTTCGCTACCTTTGCAGCCTTGCCAGATTACTACTAGTCGTAGTAGAGAAAAACTTATTACATGACAAGAGAGCAAATTTAATAAATTTTTTTAGAAATATAATTTTAGTATTAATTAGTTAATATAATGTAACTGAATATTTAAAAAATTTCAAAATGAGCGATTTGTACCAGTATCCGTCGGGTTTGTCCTAATTATCGTCAAAATGTCCCAGAATTCGTCAATTTTCAAAAAGAATTTGAACTTTATTGACTTAGACATAAAGTTCATTTTATTAATTATTTTTTTAGTTCAATACATATGATATGATTGTTTTGATATTAGCACTCCAGCTTTGAAAATCTGTAGTCATAATGGGGGAATAGTATGCAGTCGATCTGGTGGTACTTATTAATAGGAAATTTCCGAGCACCGTGTCTTGCCAATCGATCGAACTATAACCAAATCCTACAAAGATTTTGCAATGTGACGTAATAGTTATGGGAAGAGACAAAATCAAACATAATAAGATTGACTGTGAGCTGTTATGTTTCATCGAGGTCGATGCTAATTTGTTTGTAAAGCATTTGTTATAGGCAACATTAGTTGGTCTAGTTCCCATCCGTTCATAACGCACAATAAGAAGCTGCCCTCCGAAACAAAGTTATTAAACTAAAATCAGCAACCGACTCGAGCCTAAACGTGAACATGTGTGACCAAGCGTGGAACACTGCATGTAACAAAAAGATCCAAATGCAGGACACTCGAAGAAAACTTTTAACGCTGCCTCCAAATCCTACAAAAGTACTATTGCCAGGGCAAAGTGCAAGTTTATCAACGAATTGGTCAGAGGTTATTTAAAATGCCACCTGGATCTCGTGCATTTTGGTCTCTTTCCAAAGCCATTCAAGGCAACTCCTGCCGTTCATCTTTTCCATCACTCTGCAAATTAGACGATACACTGGCCTATTCTGCTAAAGAGAAAGCAGAAATTCTTGGTACTCTCTTTGACAATAATTTTACGTTTGATGATCGGGGAAATACACCGCCTACCATCCCGCGGTGTAATAGCTCTTTGCGTGACATACTTTTCATCCAGCGTGAAGTGCATAAAGCGCTTTTGTGGGCCGGATGGTATCCCAGCGGTTGTGTTGAGAACTTCTGCACCAGAACAGACCCCAGTCCTGACACGTCTGTTTCAACTATCCTACTCCTCCAGTACTGTTTCGACTACTTGGAAGACTGCCTTGGTACATGCAGTACCCAAAAAAGGCGAAAAGTCGATTCCATCCAACTATATGCCTATTTCTATAAACTCCCTGCACTTCAAAGTGATGGAAAAAATTATCAACGCGCAACTTCTTGGGTACCTAGAAGAACGTAAAGAGAAGCTCTCGCGGCGAGCTTAGATATTGCGAAGAAGTTTGATCGAGTATGGCATAAGGCACTTCTGCGATTGGATCGCCAGCTTTCTAAATAAACGGAGCATTAAATTCGTAGTCGACGGTTTGTGCTCCCTTCTCAAATCAATTAACACTGGTGTTCCACAAGATTCGGTGCTGTCGCCCACGTTATTCATACTGCACATAAATGACATGCTTTCCAGCAACAACATGCGTTGCTATACGAATGATAGCACGGGCGACGCCCTTTACAATGGTCGCGTACAGCTTTTTCCTAAAAAGCTGGAGGAGTGTAGGTCCAGAATTGTGTCTGAAATTGAGACTTCCCTGAATCGTCGTTACTTTCAGCCTCAACATAGGGTCTTGCCGTATAAAGCCCAAGTACGTCCGCACATGGAGTACTGCTCACATCTATGGGCTGGAGCACCTTAATACCAACTTCTTCCACTTGATCGCATTCAAAGGCGGGCAGTTCGCTTTGTTGACAATTCCAAACTCACCAGCAAGTTGGAGACCTTAGAACACCGTAGGGACGTTAGCTCTCTATGTGTGTTCTATCGTCTTTATTATGGCGAGTGGTCTGAGGAACTGTTCGAAATTATATTACCCTCTTCTCTCAGCGGAACCTACACCATCTGGATGGCTGGCTATCTACAGCCTCTAGATTTTCTAGATTGTTTCTGCCGCGCATATGCAGACTCTGGAACCAACTTCCTGCTGCGGTATTTTCTGCCAACTATATCATAGGGGTATTTAAGGGGCAAATAAATCAATTCCTCAAAGGCTGGCAACGCATTACCAGTACCTCTGGTGTTGCAAATGTACATAGGCAGTGGTAATCACTCAACATCAGGTGAACCGCAGGTGAGCTGGTTTGCCCGCTTTAATAGCGATGAAAAAAATACGTATCTAACAATATGTTTAAACAAAGCAGCATAACGAGCTAGTAAAGTTGATATTAATATATAACACGTTAACCTAAAATCATATTTAACTTCAATTTTGACTTATGTTAAAAATGAAGGCATTGTAACTATCAAGCGGATATATTATCATCTTTACATTTAAAGCTAAGTTAAAGACTTAACACTACCAGGCCGTGCCTAATGCAACTTTCACCCTTATCCCTACGCAATAAAGCTGAAACTAGAAACGGTGTCAGATTTACGTTCATTTGCTGTGTATGTCCCAGTAGTCGTCAAAATTTTGACGATTTCTGGGTCAAGTCGGGAATTCAAAGTACGAGTAGACGTCACACGCCCAAAATAAAAATAAAAAGAAATATAACATGGTTTTTTTAATTATTTCGATAGAAAATTAAATTGACTTTTCTACAAAAGAATTAGATATATCAAAAGTTGACAACAAATGTTACAAAAGTTACATCGTATACAAGCATGGAGAGCTGCGATTCAGTGTCTAAACTTGTAAAAAAATACAAATATTCAAAAACGCAAACTTTCGTTTATTGTTTCTCAAACACCAATAAAGTGTTGATTAAAACTTTGCATAAAAATTATCGTGTATAATACCACAAATACGTTAGCATAAAAAAATTTACTTAGTTATTATAAGAAATAAATAACAGGCCTTTTTCCATATTATGACGGCTATTGGGACACTGTCGACTTTACCAGCGTTTACCTTATGTATGTATGTATGTATGTCCATTTCTTCGGCACGCGCTACAGCCTAAACGGCTGAACGGATTTTGACATGTGAGGTGTCGTTGAATTTGTTAAAATTGTGGTAGTGACATAGGCTATATTAATTTTCAAAATGGCAGCTATAAATGGGGGAAAAAAGGGAGAATGTGTGTATTTTTTTCTCTTATCTTAGCAATATGGGTACCAATTAAAAGGTCGTAAAAAGACCATTTCAAAAATATAAATATCATATCATGTTCATATTACTTTCTTAACAAAAAATGGCAAAAAGTGTACTAAGTGTACTATAATTTCTAGACCATAAACTAAAACTAAAAAGTCTCAAATAAAATTATCATTATAAAAATAAAAACCCGACTGCTTAGAAGTTATGAACTGAAAAGAGAAAAACAAGGATCACTATATCTGTATAAAAATCTAAATACTTTATGGTGCTACAGGATGGGACAAATGTAGTTTTGGTAGATCTTTCTTTCCCTGCAGGTTAAAATATTTTGTCCGTGTTTGCAGCACCGTTTAGTATTTTATACAGATATAGTGATCCTTGTTTTTCTCTTTTCAGTTCATAACTTCTAAGCAGTTGGGTTTTTGTTTTTATAATAATAATTTTATTTCTTATATAACGATGTATAAGATATATTAACCCTAAATACCTAATATGTATTACGAACTTTAATGTTTACTGGCGGACGTTTCACCCGTGTAGTTAGTTCCCTTTCCCGTGGGAATAGCAGAACACAAATTAGCCTAAGTCACTCCTGCTAAGTATGGCTGCCACACAGAATTTCCCGACCGAATACGACTGTTTGTTTCAAAGATTAGCAGGAAAACACACACAACAATTTTCAAAATAGATTATTGATGAAGGTTTCGAAGATAATCTTTTAATCTGAAAGATCCATTTTATTTATTTGTATACATAGATGATGCTTGTAATCATCAAAAAATGTAACTGACTTCAGAACGTACTAAAAAGTAAAAAGTAATTGCGTTATTTAGTAACTTTAATTTTATTAACCATATCCATAAAGTGAGTGCCATGCAAACTTAAGGAAAGTTTATTTAACGAAGATTACTATTTCGTTTTGCATGTAAGGATTTGATTACTTTAGGTAGCGTCCTTAAAGTAAAAAAGCTTGGATGGCACCAACTTCTTAGATATGGTTAATTCCAGATCCTAACATGATGACTGTGGAACCAATTTGGAAGTATATCCTTTTTAATAATAAAAGTATTATTATACAGACTATATACTTGCACAGACACAATCAAGTAGCCAGGATAATCCACCAACAACTTGCTCTTCAGTACGGCCTTGTCGATTTTGAGATGCCTTACTATAGGTACGACCCAGCGCCAGTTCTTGAAAATAACAGTGCATTGCTCTACTGGGATCGAACGATTATCACTGACAGGTATATTGTAGCCAATAGAACTGATATAGTGATAGTCGATCGATCAGTACGCCGTGCAATAATTGTTGATATTACTGTTCCTCATGACGATAACCTCGTGAAAGCCGAAAAGGAAAAAGTATCAAAGTACTTGGACCTTGCTCACGAGATTACCGCCATGTGGAATGTTGAGTCAACTATTATTGTTCCGATAGTCGTTTCAGTCCATGGTCTTTTTGCGAAAAGCTTCGATCAACACCTTAAGAAGTTTTCGCTTAATTGTTGGATCAAGGGTCGGATACAGAAGGCAGTAGTCCTTGAAACGGCGCGTATTGTGAGGAGGTTCCTCACTCTGGAGCCCTGACCACCGGTTGCTTGTACCCGCAAAGACCCCGTAAACGGAGGAGAAGATTTTTTTATAAATTTTTAATAGTGTTTTTATGTATATTTTTGTATTACTTATAACATTGTTAAAAATTTAAAAAAAATATGTAAATAAATATAAATGAGAGAAAAAAAAGTATTATCAAAATCGGACCACTCTGTAAGAAGTTATGCGTGGTCAAAAAAATATATACGCGTCGAATTGAGAACCTCCTCCGTTTTTGCGTCGGTTAAAAATGACCCCGCATCAGTCGCGCCCACCCCGGGGGACAACATTAACGTCAACTCCGCCGATATTGCGAATTTCTAATTGACAAATGATACTCCGGAAGCTGTCCGCTTCATTATGCTAATTCATCTCTGTCACCGTGATCTCACTCAACTGAGCACTTACTTTTGGCAGAACATTATATTGTGAGATATTAATTTCCATCAAATAAATTGTACTCAATTTAAAGTTAAAGCAGGCATAATACCTCATTGACGAGGACCTCAGGACGATGGATATTATGGGGAATCCTTCGCCCAATAGATATTAATTCTCGAGTCAGATAACGTGCTATACCTTCACGTCTTCAATTAGTTAAGTTTGTATAAATCGTAAAGGACGGCCTGCTCTTGTGGACGTCGCTGGCTGGGTTGCGGTTGTATCCGAGGCCGTTCCTATGGCTCACTGTACAGGCTACGGGTTGCTAAGCCGTGTGGTTTTGGTCGGTAGGAGTTCGACCTAACCTGTTTGCCCCCCATGGCAGGCGAGTAAGGCATCATTTTCAGCCTATTAAATGTACAAGTCTAGACTTTTTAGAACGATATGGATCATAGACTTGAACCATAGACAAATATGGAACATAGAATCCGCCAATCAGAATTGGACAAGCGTGATGCATTTAAGTTTTTTTTTTATCGACTACAAGTTGGTCCTTGACTGCTATGACACCTGATGTTAAGTGATGATGCAGTCTAAGATGGAAGCGGGCTAACTTGTTAGGAATGGGACGAAAATCCACACCACTTTCGGTTTCTACACGACATCGTACTGGAACGCTAAATCGCTTGGCGATACGTCTTTGTCAGTAGGGTGGTAACTAGCCACGGCGAAAGCCTCCCACCAGCCAGACCAAGACAAATTAAGGAAAATCTCAATCTGCCCCGCCGGGAATCGAACCCAGGACCTCCGTCTTATAAATCCACCGCGCATACCACTGCACCACGGAGGTCGTCTAAGTTCTTCTATAAGAAGGAAGGCCAGGTTCTAAAGTGGGTTGTTAAAATAGGCTAATAATGAATTATGGGACAATTTTGGGACACCTCCCATGAGTTGGCCACATAATATACAAATCACGGAATTAAGAAGCAAGCGCCAGCTAACACTAATTGTTCTGTGATACAAACTGTACTTAATCTGTTAAAATACCAAACGCTACTGGAAGTATACCGGAAGTAGACAAGCACACGAATGTTGCAAACAAACATTACAAGCTAGCGAAGTATCAGCGGAAAACACACGTCGCTCATTTGTGCCGCTAGTTTTCGCCAGTTTTTGCCCCTTTGGGGTTCGTGTGGGATGCTTTACTGTGCTTTGTTTTGTTAAGCGTACTCAGTTAGGGATAGGCATAACACAAAGTTATTTTGGTAAGAATTTTGCTCTATTATATTACATTTTTATATACATTTTTTCATATTTGGCAGAAACTGTAATATAGGCTATGAAACACAGCCTAAAATCAAATGAAGATAAGCTTAATCCCGCAAACACCGTATTATAATCGATCTATGACTTACTGAGTTATGCTTGAACAAACAAACAGAGAAGAATCTCTAATAGAGTTTTTTTAAGCTATTGCATAGCTTCTATCGCGGGCTTTGAGCGTGGAGACCGAATCTAGAAATCCCGTAACGAAAAAACCTAACACCCCCCACTCCGACCGGCACAGCGATGATACTTTTTAATCAGATTGTCTCATTCGCGTCTTTGTTCGCCAACGTCCATACATTTTAAATTTTTATTTTTATTTTTTTTAGTTTGCTTTGTTTTTTTATTTAAATTTATAAAAAATAATAGAGCGCCTTACCGCTCGGCCACGGTCCCGATGACGTCGGAAGGTAAACATAAGTTGATAAAAAATGCTATGCAATAGCTTTACCGCGGCAGTCTCCGAGTGCCACACGTCTTTTTTTTTAATTTTTAGGTGTGTGCTAGTATATTACTTACTCAACAGGTTCACTTATTGTGCTGTATTGCATATGAATGAGAATAAAATGTCGTTTATAATTACTTTTCTTTGCAATGCCAAGTTAGTGACTAAATAGGAACTAGATAAACATAACGATGCGTAAAAGTACCAAATAAAAACAATATAGAATACATAAAACGACCAACTTTTACCAATGTATCATAGTAGAACACAGTCGTGCCAATAACCCCCTAGGGAGCAAACTAAATATTTCCTAACGGAGCTATCTCTAATGTTATATTTATATTTTCCTCCCCGCTTGTTCACATGACGACAAAAACCGAGGTGACGTCCCAACACTTGCCTCATTTCTCTCGTCGTAGTTTCGACGCGTTTTTGCGACGAAGCAATTCCGCCGCTCGTCGTTAAAATACGTGGACTGTCATTAATTTTAACAACAGAGTTGTTTTTGTTGTCTTTTTAGAGGTATTAAATGCATACTGGTGATAGTAAATGACTATCTAATGTTTTTTTAGATGATATCAAAAATAATGATGTGAAATTGATGAACAGAAACAGCATATTTTCATTTTGATAGCTTGTGATTAAGTATCACCATTACCATAGCTGGATAAAGGCCTATTTACAAGCACCATCTTACTTAAGCTGTATATATCCAGCCAGTTTCATGTTGTCCCTCTATGTCGTGAGGGGTCGATTATCGCTGTTCTTTCTAGTGCGGGGTTAATTCGTTTCTTTCAATCGGAAATCTATTCTTAGTGACCGTTTAAATTATAAGATTAAATAGTTTAGAGTTTTTGTGATGAGTCAATCAGTCTTTAATTTATATTATTTACATAAAGCTATTGTGATAAGTAAAATACAACTTAAAGCAAAAGCTATTACCGTTCATACTGCCCCTAGCCGGAAAATCAATATTAAATTTTCAACAGGGAAATCAAGTGGGAAAAACGGGCGAGCACTTTCATTTTACCTGCCCATAAACATCGGTGCTCTATAAACTCATTCGTAAAACTGTTCAGTGTAATACGGAGCATCCACTATAGAACCGGACATACGCGGCGGATGTATAAGTTATACCCGCGGAAATATCCGCAAGGTAGTATAAATTATACACACGAAAATATCCGGAAGGGAGCTATTACCGGATTGTACTCGTAGTAACGAAGATAGGCGAGCGTCTCTGATTTATGGTAGCAATTTATCAAAGAGCTTTGTCGAATAACTCATACAGAAAACGTAGAAATATGTGTCTTTAAAGTTACTTATTTCTGGGGCTTCGTTATTGTCAGATGTTATTATTACATATAAATGGTTGTTGCAATCATAATGAAAGGAAATGAGTAAATGATTACTTTAAAATAATGATTTAGCCAATTAATTCATTAGTTTCATGTCGCAGTCATAATCTATTTGTTATGAGCAAGAAATCATTTTAATAAAATGCTTTCTCTAATGTGAAATAGAATGATTGTTTCATACAAACATTCCACGGGTATTTCTCATTAGCCTTCAATGACGAAATATCGGACTTTTGTCAGTATTACAAACTAGATCATTTTGTTATTATTAGTCACTCATTTATTTATTTACAATTATTTTTAAAATTTTTAACAATGCTTATAAAATAATAAAAAAAAACACTATTAAAAATTTATAAAAAAATCCATTCCGCCTGTTGCGGGGCCTGGGGGTCCAAGCAACCGGTGGTCAGGGCTCCAGAGTGAGGAACCTCCTCACAATACGCGCCGTTTCAAGAATTACTGCCTTCTGTACCCGACCCTTGATCCAACAACTAAGCGAAAGCTTTTTAAGATGTTCGTCAAAGCTTTTCGCTATAAGACCGTTGACTGAAACGAGGAACAATCATTGTTGAATCAACATTCCACATGACGGTAATCTCATGAACAAAGTCCAAGTATTTTGATACTTTTTCTTTTTTATTATTATATTATTATGATAAAACTTTAGCAAGTTGTTATGGGTAAGATACCTCACTCTATAGACAAAAAGAGACCACCAGGCGATTTACTCTTATGTTATAATATTAGATATCAACATATGTTGAGAAGGGGTTTCTAGTTCTGTTTTATCACATTAAAAATAACTAATTTACAATTCAGGTTAAACTGTATTAATGCAGTTGTCTGAGTAACGTTATTAAATAATATACGAATATTCGGAGAAAGGTTCATATCTCGTCCAGGTGTGTTGGGCGGGAACAAAACGCAGTTTGTCAGCCTCGTATTCCTGTTTCGACATTGCTGACAACACGACCGGGTGAAAAATAACCACCCATCCGGATATTAATGGCGGTTATACAAATGTATAAATTATACAGGAATGTATCCGTTGTATACGAGTTATGACCGGATTGTTGTTACGTAGATAGCCGATCTCTGTGATTTATGTACAACGTTCGTTCCTTATCAAAACCTGAATATGAAATCTAAAAATTTAATTATTTGTAGATTGCATTACCAGATCTTTCAGGGAATCTAGCACATGTTATGAGTTTTGTCTTAGAACCAACTTATTTTTATACATCTGTAAAATTCATGCATGTGAGCCTTAGAGGACCATATTTTTTATTATTCTCTACAAGATAGGCCTTGACTGCTATCACACTTGGTGGTAAGTGGTGATTGAATTTAAGATGGAAGTTTGTTAGGAATAGGATAAAATTCACAACCCTTCCGGTTTCTATACGACATCGTACCGGAACGCTAATTCACTTGGCTACGTAGTTCACGTACCGGAACGCTAATCTTTGCCGGCAGGGTGGCAACTAGCCAAATAGGCTGATTGTGGTATTTCAAGTTTAATAAACAACCAATATTATTTAAAAGCAACATTATATAATTATAATGTCGTTAATCGCCTATTAAATAACAAAAATATTGCAACGATCACACATAGTACTAACGTAACGATAGTGTTTGTATTCAATGTGAAAACTTTAAGCTAATAATGAGTTAGTGAGTTAAAACTACGGCACAGTTTACTGTCAACAAATATACAGACGAGCTAAGCTGTTTGCTCTCTAAACAACCTAACTTAGATGCGCATGCTTTGTATATTAACAGTTATGTATGCACTGGTAGCTACTCAAATTTGTTGCGCTATAGACAGCAAATTAGCCTAATTCCAAAGAAAGACTTGGTACTTACTTACCTTAAGTAATCGGCTTTATAAATAAGGGTAGGTATATCCATGATGTAAAGAAACGATGTTCACGAAACTTGCATTTTAGTATAATGATTTTTAAGATTTTTTGAATGTAATATCGTTGAAGGTATTAACTCTATCTGCTTCAGGCAGTTTCTCGTGTATACTCAATAAAAAATTATAGAGCCAATATAACCTAAGGAAGTAAAAAAAAAATATTATAAAAACAAAAAACCCGACTGCTTAGAAGTAACAAACAATATTTTTTACTACGGGCTTAAGAAATATTTACTAAAACTACGTTTGTTCCCGCCTGCAGCACCAAAAAGTATATAAAATTTTATATAGGTAGAGTGATAATTGTTTTTCTCTTTTCAGTTAATTACTTCTAAGCAGTCGGGTTTTTGTTTTTGTAATAATATTTTTTTGAGACATTGTAGTTTTAGTTTGTGGTATAGAAATGAGACGGTACACTTTTTTGACATTGTTTTGTTAACAGTAATATAAACATGATATGATATTCATATTTTTGAAATGGTCTTTTTACGATCTTTTATATGATACCCATATTGTTAAGATAAGAAAAAAAAATACACATCCCACTTTTTTTTCCCCACTTACAGCCGCCATTTTGAAAATATAGCCTATGTCACTACCACAATGCTGACGAAATCAACGACACCTCATGTGTCAAAATCCTTCCAGCCGTTTAGGCTGTAGCGCGTGCCAAAGAAATGGACATACACCCCACATAGATCCTCCTTCTGATGCAAGCGGGTAATAACAGGCAAGTACGTTTAAAACTATTTTTTCTATAATAATACATAGTTTAAGCGTATACTATTTTTTAATCACTATAGAAAATGAATTTGAACGTAAAACCTTTTAGATATAAGTACATCACCGGTATCGTAGAGCTAATGAGGCCTAAATTTGGAGGTAGTTTGTAAAGCCTCACTTGCTGTACCGACGACCTGCTTAAATGTGGAGACAGTTTGTTTGCTAAGACTTACGCGACTGTGGGCGGCGGGTTGGCGTGCGTGAGGCAAGGCAGCACCGCATCAGCTGCCTCAAGCTGCGCTGTGTTTCCCACAGCTCTTCCTACAGCGTGTGTGGCGCTGACGACGTGCTTAAATGTGGAGGTAGTTTTTTTGCTAAGACTCACGTGACTGCGGGTGGCGGGTTGGCGTGCGCGAGGCAGGGCAGCACCGCGTCCGTTCCAAGCCGAGCTCTCGCCTCCCACACCCCGCCCCACAACGCGCGCGGTGCCGAAGACGTGCTTATCGCTGTAAGAAAGCTCTTTCATTATTATTTGTATAAATAGTTTAATATGACCTATACTAATACAGGCTGTAAATAACATGTTCACAAAATCTTCGTTAAGAGGCAGCAATTATTGTATACAATCTTATAAATACCACCCAAACCAAAAATAAAGGGTTACCGAATTAGTAATTTCTAAGCGCGCAATATATTGCGAACAATGCAAAAACAACGTCCTGAAATTTACATCTGCCTACAGTCAGCGACGTTACAGGTAGGGTAGCAGTTTGGCGCGTGCAGTTTGTTAAACGACTTAAAAAAAAGGAGTTTCTCAATTCGACCGATTTCTTTTTTTGTTGGAAAGTAGGTAGTCCGGTGGTGGTACCATGACAAGGAAACCAGGATCTGATGATGGGATCCTGGAGAAACTGAGGGGAACTTTCAAAAATTGTAGGGACAACAAGTACGTTTGTTAATTTTTCCGGTAAGTATTTACAAGCACTACAATTTGATGAAGGTCTGGAGTCGATCTGATGATGGAGCCGATCTACATATAAGAGAACTTGACGATTTACTGCAGTTACCTTGTGTTTGGGCTCGATTAATTTGTCTCAATGAGAACTTTACATTTAGATGGGCTGTGACTGTTATTGAGGGTCTGGCGATGAAGACGAAGGAGAGCTGAGGGAGCTCTTTAACGGTTTACGGTAACTACCTTGTGGTTGAGCTCGATTAATTTGTCTCAATGAAAACTTTACATTTAGATAGGCTGTGACTGTTATTGAGAGTCTGGCGATGAGGACAAAGGAGAGCTGAGGGAGCTCTTTAACGGTTTACAGTAGCTACCTTGTGTTTGAGCTCGATTAATATGTCTCAATGAGAAGTTATATAGAAAGGTTATATTTTCCAGTTGGTTTAATGTTTACTAAGTCATGATCCGATGATGAGATCAACGAAAACTCGAGGAAAGTCTTCAAACTTTATAGGCACATTTGCAGGGATGTCGGAATGTTATAAGTGGCTAGTGAATATTGGTACTTATGGTTTAGTTCGAGTAGGTTTTTTAGTATGTTCGTTGTTAATAAATCACTAAAAAGTATGAAATAAAATTTTTTAAACAAAAAATGAAAACGCCTTCAAATCACACTAAAAAGTAAAAATAACTATGTCATTTACTTACTTTAATTTACTTAATCACATCTATGAAGTCGGTGCCACGCGAGCGTTCTACTTTAAAGACTACCTAAACTTGGATGGTACCGACTTCATAGACGTGGTTAAGTAAATTAAAGTAAGCAAATGACGTAGTTATTTTTTACTTTTTAGTGCGTTTTAAAGGCGTTTTTATTTTTTGCTAAAATTTTTTTATGCATTTACTTTGTCATGACATGTGTTGAACTCTTAGAAAACAGCTGAGTAAGTGCAGTTTAAATTTAAAATAATTCCTCAAAAATACATTGGTACAGTTATTCTACTTGAGTGAGAAGATGATATTATATAATCAAAATATACCTTCAAGATTAATCAATAACTTATGTAAAAGCTGAATGAGGATGAAATCTAATTCAACATGAATTGCTTCGTAAAAGTTATCAATAATAATTTAAACATAATTTAAACTAACTTCGAGTTTCTAAACAGTAATCATCTCAGATTACATTAATCATTTGCTTTATACACACTATTCAACGAAAATGTGTTTTGTGACAACTCTTCAGTTAGAATTCATTATTATTTTCAATATTATTTAGATGTATAAATAATAAAGACACAATATATTAACGAAAAAAAAACGTATCTAAATGAGTTGAATGAGGTATTAAATTCACTTGGGATATCGGGAGTTTGATGCAGATCATGCTACAAAGGTCTTTCAATTTTTTTTTATTGACTACAAGTTAGCTTTTGACTGCTATCACACCTGATGTTAAGTGATGATGCAATGTAATATGGAAGCGGGCTAATTTGTTAGGAGTAGGATGAAATCCACATCTCTTTCGGTTTCTACACGACATCACACCGAAGACAAATTAAGAAAAATCTCAATATGCCCCGCCGGGAATCGAACCCAGGACCTCCGTCTTATAAATCCACCACGCATACCACTACGCCACGGAGGTCGTCAAAATTATTGAATACAATACAATCTATTGTCTACAACTTAAGTATAATTCATAAGCCGAGTCGTTTGACGGCATCCGTGGCGCAGTGGTATCTGCGGTGGACTTATCGGAGGATAAGACGGAGGTCCTGGGTTCGATTCCCGGCGGGGCAGATTGAAGTTTTCTTAATTTGTCTCAGTCTGGCTGGTGGGAGGCTTTCGCTGTGGCTAGTTACCACCATACCGACAAAGACGTACCGCCAAGTGATTTAGAGTTCCGGTACTATGTCATGTAGCCCGCTTTCATCTAAAATTGCTACTTCACTTAACATCAGGTGTGATAACAGTCAAGAGCCAACTTTTAGTAGATAAAAAAAACATTGGTTTTATTATTTACTTTTGAACTTGAGTTTCGAAAGAGCTCCACAAAAGTAGTCTATATGTTATTATTTAAATTAAGACTTTTAATTATTCATAATGTGGAAGGTTGTTGATCCACTTATAAAATTAAAGATTAATTATGAGAAGAGCACGAAAGTAAGCCGATAATGGGTTTCTGTGGTTTGTGGTATGGTTTATACCTGTATATACATTTTAGCATACCAACATTAAAACTTTATGTTACACTTAAAACTATACTATAGCCAAACTCGATTGAGAATGCTTGTCAACAAACAAATTAAAAATGAAGGTAGAAATCACTAGTCATTTTACACCTAATTTTTTTAGTTAACTTGTTAATGACGAATTTATGACAATAAATTAGATTAGTAAGCTTAAAACTAATTAATATATTCAATATCTTTTAAATAAGATGTTATAAAAAAACAAAACATAATTTTAAATTTATTAGGCATAAAATGTGTTGCATTTTCTACCTTCATTTTAAATTAGTTTGTTGACAAGCATTCTCAATAGAGTTTGGCTTTAGTATAATTTATTAGTGCGATTTTTTAAAAAGGTTTTGTCAGGACTGACGTAGACAGAAAGCGTTCAGGTGATCAAAATTCTGTTTTTTTACGTCATGGGTTTTGCGGAACGTTGCATTTCATACCACCACACTGATTTATATTAGGCAGTGTGATATTGTATGAAGTTATTACTCTATATACGAGTAGAACGTGGACCGATCTTTCTATTTGCACGAGTTCTTACAAACAGATATGACTTTTTGAAACTAACGTAAATCTGGTTCAAGTAATTAATGTCAATAAAGCTTCAGTCGGTTTCACAGCGAGTTTAATAAGGGTAGATAATTGGAGGAGCGTCGAATTACTGTAGCGAGGCATTACAGGATCAATTACATTAAATATTATCTCAAGTACCATTAGCGCAGAGTAGTCAAAGAGCTTCCAAATTTTAAATTAGGGTTTATTCAAACTAAGTGGTGTATTAGAATGTCTGACAGAATTATTAATTGTGCGCGAAGATGTTAATGTTAAGATCAAACTTTAAATAGATTCTAATTAACATTTCTCAAGATAACTTAAACTTCTATGAGATTAGAAAAAAACAAAACATACAGAGACCTTTTGCAAAAAATATGATTTCAGGTCAACGGAAAGTAACCTTACGTACTAAGGAACGTTTTAAGCGTAGGTATTAGTTACTTATTTTGACAGAATATATAATTGTACAAGTATATACATCATCATCATTATCAGCCTATTAACGGCCTACACGGCCAGGCCTCCCTCCTTATAGAAGAGGGGATATGGAGCGTAGACCCACCACGCTGCTCCAATGCGGGTTGGCGGGCTTAGGGTGATAATGTTTCATTTATTAACGATCACTATCAGATGTTGATGATAGTGACCGGGACCGACGGCTTAACGTGCTCTCCGAGGCACGGGGCTGTAACACCACCAACTTCCCGACTCCGAGCTTGGAATGTACTGAACATTTCATAGAAGAATGAAAAAGCTCAGAATTATTCCGTGACCCGATCCAGGAATCGAACCCAGGAGCTCGTGATCGAAGCCACATAGGCAACTAGACCAACGAGGCAGTATATACATATGCAGCATAAATAAACGTATAAGTACATATTGCAGTAATTTTTTTTGCCGCTTAGGGCATAAACTGCGTTAAGCGTGTGCACGCACGTGAGCACGTCGCGGGCCACGCTTCTGGTGCACGCACGTGAGTACGTTCGCGTGCTTATGCGCGGGCATCGGCGCGTGCATCCGCGTACGCAGTTTTCTCAGTACAATTTTGACGTTGGAGTAAAACTTTGACGTTAAAAAGAGTGTAGGTACTTACCTTGTATGTTTTTTTCTGCTTCACTCCAGTCATCAAAATTTTCAAACAGTACTTTACAAATGTCTAGCCATGCTTTTGATTTAGCGTCCCGGTCTTTAAATATTTCGCTTGATTGGTCCCATATGGCAGGACGACACTGAACTTCAACAATTACCCTTTCTGTATCAAAATTTGTCATTTTTTGTTATGGGCCGGGCACGCGCGTGGTTCGAGATAGCGCTGTCAACTGAACAAGCACGCGCGTGCACCCGCTAGCGGGCTTCGCGCGTGGACCCGTCCAACGTGATGCGTGATCACGTCGCGTGCATGCGTGCCCCATTGCACGGAAGTATCACGCGACGGGCTCACGAGCGTGTGCACGCGCATGGGCACGCGCGGGTCGTTTTTGTATGGACACGCGAGAGGCACGCTTAACGCAGTTTATGCCCTAATGAATTGCGGAACTGCGTATTTAGTTTTGATATATTCCTGGCAAAATGGATTTTGTAATACAGACAAATAGATGAACTGACTCTCCAGATTCACTAATAACTCTTTTTAGTGAATCTGTCTTCACTTGACTTTTCATTGAAGATCAAATTAAAAACTGAGTAAAAGAACAAAACTGCCAAAGAAAAAAATATGAATAACTAAAGAAAGAACCGAAAGGTATATAATAATATACTTACGAGTAACATCGATGCTTATAGGAGAGCTCCTGCGTCTCTCTCCGGTGAGCGAGTCCAGCACCGAGCAGGAGTACTGCGCGTGCGAGTCCTCCAGTCTGACTGAGCGCACGATCAGCTTCCAACCCTCATCCACCAGCAGCGTGGGGCCAGCTAATCCAAAACAACAACAATTAACTTATTCTTCTTACAAATATCTAGTTAAATTTAATTTTAGTTTTTAAACGACTTCAAAAAAAAGGAGTTTCTCATTTCGACTGTATATTTTATTTTCTTTTTTTTCATATGTATGAAGTTTTTTTTTTCTGTGTATCACATCTATGAAGTCGGTGCCACCCGAGCTTTCTTTAAAGACCTTACCTAAACTTGGATGGCACCGACTTCATAGATGTGGTTAAGTAAATCAAAGTAAGTAAATGACGTAGTTATTTATTACTTTTTAGTGCGTTTTGAAGGCGTTTTTTTTTGGTAAAATTTTCTGTTTCTATTTTAACTAGTATTTTTATTATTACCCTCGTAAATAACATTATTGCTTGTTTAGCAAATAAACATAAAGTATGTATTAAGAAAGTTTCACTATAATTGGCATTTTCAAATCGTATTAATCCTGAATATTGGCATTAATTAATTATTGGGTCACACAGAACGCAATCGATCTGTACTACATGGATTAATGAACTGTTATTAGCAGTGACCCCACCCTCTCATTCATTTACTAGTAGATTTGTTACATTAGGTAGGAACATAAGTTCTTGCTCACTAGTATTGCTTTAACTGAAATGTAATGCTCCTACGAATACATATTAAATTTTTCGAGACTATTTATATTTGACGGCCGAGTGGCGCAGTGGGTAGTGACCCTGCTTCTGCGTCCTGTGGGTTCGATTCCCACATCTGGAAAAATGTTTGTGTGATGAGCATGGATATTTTCCAGTGTCTGGGTGTTTATCTATATGTTATAAGTATTTATGTATAATAATAAGGGTTAAAGAATGAAATTGCCGATTTGTACTGAAAAATAAAAATTCGTTTTTTTTTAAATTTAACATATTTATATAATCAAAATAATTACCATTATTATCTATACATTGCTGCCATCTAATAGGAAACTCATTCATGCCTTTGCGATAGAACTCTGGTGATCTAGATTCGACAAACAGTGTGAAAGCATTTAGCACTGCCTTCTGAGAAGAAAACTTTTTATCGCGTAGAAAATTGTCTAAATCACAAAAAAAATGGTAGTCCGTTGGAGCAAGGTCTGGCGAATATGGAGGGTGATGAATGTTTTCTAATTGCAGTTCCTGTAGAGTTGAAACGGTTTCTCATGCTGTATAAGGTCTCGCGTTATCATGGAGCAATAATGGTGAAGATCGATTATATATGATAACTAATGATAAAAATATTCATCAGTTATCATAGCACCCATAACACAAGCTACCTAAGTTTACTTTGGGCCTATATAGCGATGTGTGTAATTGTCCTATAATATTTATTTATTTATTTATTCTCCCCTTACTTTTAAATTACACTCTTTAACCAAGTGCACTACTGCAGCTATAATAGCGTTGTAGTGAAAATAGCAGTCCACTTCTATGTGTAGATTGTTTGAAAAGAATCTGCTGGTACGAAGTAACAATAAAAGTTAAGCGCGACCTTAGTGCACTACTATGTATATGGCAGACCATTGCATGTTTACACAGGTTGTAAGGACCAAGGAGATGGCTCTTTTGATGGTGAGTGAAAAACCGTTGCATGTAAACAAAATACTACGGCCGAGTGGCGCAGTGGGTAGTGACGCTGCTTCTGCGTCCTAGGCTGTGGGTTCGATTCCCACATCTGGAAAATGTTTGTGTGATGAGCATTAATGTTTTCCAGTGTCTGGGTGTTTATCTATATATTACAAGTATTTATGTATAGTATGTATAAAAATATTCATCAGTTATCATAGCACCCACAACACAAGCTACTTACGAGTACGCTTACTTTGGGGCTATATAGCGATGTGTGTAATTGTCCTATAATATTTATATTTAATATTTAAAAATAATAGTTCGTATAATAGCTATAAAGCATATGCGTGCCTTCAATATGTAGCTGGTTTGTTTTATGTACTTAACAGAGGATGCCCGCGGTAAAATCCACATAGTTCTTCTTCCCGTGGGAATTTCAAGATAAAATGTGGTCGATGTGTTATTCTGATATGTAAGCTATATTATTGTGAAGTTTCATCAAAATGCATTCAGTAGTTTTTGCGTGCAAGGGCAACAAACTTCAATCCATTCTTACATACATACATACTTTTGCCTTTATATTATATGTAAGGTTTATATTTACAACAGCAATCTAAACAAAATTGAATAATACCTGGTACAACAAAAAAAGAATTATTTAAATCAGACTTGTAGTTCTGGAGATATGCCTCCACAAACAGAAATACATACATACACTTTTGAAATTTGGCACATTTGTTCAGACGCTGATATAGACTAACATATGCGAAAACTGGGCAGTTCTAGAAATATTACATACATACTGGTTGAATTGATAACCTCCTTTTTTAGAACACTGCAATACCGACAGCGGGCGAGCTGTACGAACATCATAACAAGCTCTTCTACTTACTACTAGTAGGACTATGACTTAGTAGTAGTAGTAACTATGACTTTATAATTTATTTTTAACACTAACAACAAGTTATGATTTCTACACAAATTAACAACTGCAAAGGGAACAGAATAAAAAATAAAAAAATAATAATATATTCAACCCAATATATTCTTTCAACGATTGGCATTCGTACAACATCGTGCTGCAAAAGTCGATAATACCAATTGTGATGTAACACAAGCAGCGGGTAATTTTATTGCAGCCAATACAGATTACGGCCGTTCCAAAACGCCCAATTAACCGGTGCCACAAACGAAATTAAGCTTTGAAGATTTTTACTTAAAATTGAATTAACCGATCCCCCGGGCGGATTTGTTTGAATTAAAAAGAAAACATAATCAAATAAAGGTGATTCGAAGCGGAAGGCAGACAGACTGCCTACAAATTGGCAGCTTGCCAAAATAAAATGGCAAAGCGGAATAAGGTTGGATACATGTTTTTTAATTTGCCATGCTTGTTTTATAAGTTTCCATTATTAAGGAAGAGTCAATATTTATTATCACTTACTTGTACTTTAATTCTAGACAACATTTAATTTTGACGGACCCCGTGGCGCAACGGTATGCGCAGTGGTTACAATATATAAGACTGATAATCGAACCTAAGACGGGTTCGATTCCCTTCTGGGTTTTAGCCACCCATCGATGGTTAAGGGGATGAATTCAGAGATTGTATAAAGCACCAAAATTGCTAAACTTTTCGTTTCGAAAAAACAAAATCCATGCGGAAGAAGTCGTTAGCAATCGTTAGTCTGTAATGGACGGAAATAAACTAGAAGCTTACAGAAGTGGCCCCCTGCTGACAGCACCGCGTCGTCCCGGTACCAGGCGGCGACGGAGGCGTGATCCCTGACCGCTGCTGGTGTGGTACAGGTCAGCAGCGCCGGCCCGCCCTCCTCCGCCGGCGTCGCCGCCACGTGCGCCTCCCACTCCTGCCACACCACTGTCGACAAACGAACCTAATGAGACACACTGTTCAAGAATCTGGCGTCGCGGATTAAGCAAACACCAAGTACCTTTCTCCAAATCTTATTCTTCTTATATATATGCTTATTATATTGGCCTCATACTAAAGTTCAATGATAGGAGATTTCATACTTATGTTTAGTTTGAATCCTATTATGTACCTAAACATGATTTAGCCTTCTTAAAACATTCCAAATTTCAATAGGTATACGTCGCTGCTAAGGTCAAGTAAGGAGACAATGCCTCGCACCCTGTGTACATCAAACTAATTGGTAGGAAAACCAAACATTTCCGTAACAAAAAAGCATGTTTAATGCTATTCAGCTCTTGAGATTCAACTAGAGGAGTTTGCAGTCGTAAACCAACACCCTATGTACACTGACCTCATTGAAAATTCGGTTACCTTTAACTCGAAACATGACGTAGTGTGTAGGTAGGTAGATGGGTACAGTATACCGAGCGCTCCACTCTAACCTCTAACCCTCAAACGCCGCAGCTGGCGGTAAATCCACGCTGAAGATGTGTTTATTCAGTAATATTTAAATAACTACAAGACACCTGCGACTCTGCCTGTGAACAGGTTGCTTTATTGAGCAACTTATTTCCTAATTCCGATCCTAGTGAAGTATAATATTGTATTACCATTTACAATATTACTTGAAAATTACTCTAGGCAACTTGATATGGGTGTTAATATTTGAATAGTTTTATTTTTATGCCGTATGTCATCATGGTTTCCTAAAAAGCCATTTTCATGAAATCTTGCGATTTTCAAATTTAGTGCCCATAGTGCAAAATGAAGGTACATTTTGCTCTATCGGAGCTCTAAAATAATCATCATTATCAGCCTATTAACGGCCCACTACAGGGCCAGGCCTCCCTCCTTATAGGAGAGGGGATATGGAGCGTACACCCACCACGCTGCTTCAATGCGGGTTGGCAGGCTTAGGGTGATAATGTTTCATTTATTAACGATCACTGTCAGATGTTGATCATAGTGACCGGGACCGACAGCTTAATCGGCTTTCCGAGGCACGGGGGTGTAACACCACCAACTTCCAAACTCCGGGCTTGGAATGTACTGAACATTTCATAGAAGAATGAAAAAGCTCAGAATTATTCCATGACCCGTCCCAGGAATCGAACCCAGGACCTCGTGATTGAAGCCACATAGGTTAACCACTAGACCAACGAGGCAGTTGCAAATGTACCTTACGCACATTTAATCATTGTGTTCACTTATATCGGGTAAGATTACAAAAAATATGTATTCGCTGCGGGACAATAATCCGCCCAGCGTTTACCAATGATCGTTAAAATTAGCATACTGCCAACATAGCGACGGGCTGTAAAAGTGGATCGGCCATCCTGCTAGATACTTATCTATTGGAAATACTCGTACATAACTCCGATCAATGTGATCTCGTTAGTGCTATCAAAGCTTTGAAGTCTTAGTTTGGAAATTGCCAGACCTTCTAATTGGGCGGGGTTGCGGTTCATTTGAGGATTTCCTTAAATTTTAATTCGATTGTGAGAAATTGAGTCGCTAAAAGCCGCTGGGAACTTATGAACTGAAATAGTAGACTTTGATACACTTCGTCAATACCAAATTATTACCTTTATGCTCTGCATGTCCATTCTTGAAAAAAACACATTTTACGAACATCTCGCTTACATCTCGTCTATTGTGTCACTTCAGTTCGACTGTCAGTTTAATATGACAAAATGTCATTGGAGAATACCGATACGCTTCGCAACCGTGGTACATCGAACTTCAAAACTGATTTTTTTCAAGAATCGACATACAGGTATTTTCAAATTTGAGCTACAATAGATCGACAGTAATCGAGCTGTACTAAAATCCTAGACAGACATGGGTCCGATTGCTATATTTATTGAACTATACTAAAGCCAAACTTGATTGAGAATTCTTGTCAACAAACAAATTTAAAATGAAGGTAGAAAATGCAACACATTTTATGCCTAATAAATTTAAAATTATGTTTCGTTATTTTAAAAAATGTTATTAAAAAGATATTGAATATATTTATTAGTTTTAAGCTTACTAATCTAATTTATTGTCATGAATTCGTCATTAACTAGTTAATTAAAAAATAGTTGTAAAATGACCAGTGATTTCTACCTTCATTTTTAATTTGTTTGTTGACAAGCATTCTCAATCGAGTTTGGCTTTAGTATAGTGTCGTAACCTCATCTAAACCATTTTTAACAATTAAATGTAGGGGAAAAGGAAATAAATAAATTTAAAACAACTTTAAAATAATACGAATAGCAGGATAATGTTGGCTTTTCTTACTTTCACTCGCTTCATAATGTTTTCGTAATCACCGTGTTTTTCTTGGAAACTAGGGCGCCAACTAACAGCCTTTTATTTTCCAAATAATTCAACTTCCTCTTTGAATACCACTCAGCTCGCTATCTCGAAAAATAATTGTTTTTTCTTTTCTTTGTTACCGTTATTACGCTCCCGCTGACTTTGCCGAGATAAGGAAACATAATTCAAAAAATGCAGAACATTTTGAGCTGTAATAATTGTAGAGTTGTTGTGTTGAGGAACTACACCAATTTAGAGTTTCCGATCTGTAATTGTTTCGTTCGGTATAAAATTTCTTTATTTCGTGAATTTGGTTTTGTCACGCAAGCTTTTTGTGCGTTTGATGTATGCTTTTAGTAAATTCCTCTATGTTACAGCTCCTAGAAATACTATCACTATGCTGGAATGACAAATGAGAATTCCTCGTACCACCTATGGATTTCTAACCAAGGTTGAAAGAGCCAGGGTAACACATTGTAGGGTACGTTCCTTGCATGTCCAGCGATTTGTTTTGGTAATAGTTTTTTAGCCGACGAAAAAAAACGGAGGAGGTTCTCAATTCGACACGTATATTTTTTTTTTATGTATGACCACGCATAACTTTTTACAGAGTTTTTATTTGAAAGGTCATACTTCCAAGATGGTCCCATTGTTATCATGTTAGGATCCGACGATGATATCCTGGGGAAATTTAAGGAACTCTTCAAATTTTGGAGGCACGCTTATAGCGATTTCGGTTTTTGTCTCGGTATCGCTGGCTTTTTGGCTACTAGTGCCGTATAATATACTATGACAGTATAGCACGAGTACGTTACGTGGCTATAAATCACTAAAAAGTAAGAAATAAAAATTTTTAACAAAAAATAGAACCGACTCAAAACGCAATAAAAAGTATAAAATAACTGTGTGTGTGTAATTTAGTCGGTGCCAGCCAAGTTTAAGGAACATTTATTTTACGTAGTAAAGCAGTTTGTGGGTTCTAGGTAACGTCCTTAAGGTAGAAACCTTGGCTGGCACCGACTTCATAGATATGCTTAAGTAAATTAAAGCAACTAAATGACACAGTTATTTTATACTTTTTAGTGCGTTTTGAGTCGGTTCTATTTTTTGTTAAAAATTTTTATCCACTTAACATAAAACATTAAAAGGGCAATCTGTTGGTTTTGTTAACTATTACGATACTACCTGAGAACTTTATCTCATTGAAGCTACCTACTGGCTCAACCGTATTACTTATCTTTGACTTGTTTTTTCAACGTAGAAAACGTATATCAAAAAGTCCTGCTACTAAAACGCCGTACAATATAACCGACGTAATTATACCAAAAAGTGCTGCTATGATAACCTTATTTGTAAAAATAATCAAAAAAAGGTTTAAAAATTTGACTCTAAGGCTCAGCGAATCAGAAAACACGTTAAGGTTTTCCATTATTTCCATTAGCACCAAATCCGACGTGAATTCATAATTGGATTTGTTTTGAAGTTCCCTGAAACCACAAAAGTTACCAAACCTCGTTCCGTCCATTCGTTCTACTGAAATAGTGGGTTGTTATTATAACTACTTACTCATGGTTTCAGTGGTAAGCCCGTGTGGTTTAGTTCACGAGGTTCTGGGTTCGCATCCTGGGTCTGAAATTGAATTTTCTTACATATTAAGTATTTAGTAAAATTTTAAGTTCGCAGTCGGAAGTTAAAGGTATTTTAACCCCGTGCCTCGGAGAGCGCGTTAAGCCGTCGGCCTCGGTTCCTATTATCAACTTTGATAGTGTTCGTTAATGAATTCAATTCAAATTCAAATTAGGTATTTGTTAATTTCATTTAAACTTTGTTTACGAGCACTTTTGAAACGTCAAGTTATACTGTTTGTAGTGATTCTACCATCGGTTCGGAAGGCGGAATTTGAATTCATTATGTATATACGCGGTCTGTTACTTGTCTGTGCTGTCTCTACCCACTACTTTATAATTTTAAGAGGTTATTATTTTCTATGTGCTTACATAGATAATGAAATAACAACTGAACCGAAAACAAACAATGAGTGTTCAAATTCAAAATTTTACTAAACTTAAAATGTATTTCACTTGCTAAACTTAAGTTCCATTTTGTATTTCAAAATAATTATAACAACATTGGTAAGTATGTAGGTATTAAGTTTTAACCTCGTGAAAAATCTTAACCTTCAACAAACAAAATTTCCTACCCCATCTCATGGGGGTACCATTTAAAGTTGAATTTGCTAGGCTGCACTTACCTTCTGTAGCCTTTTATTATTATACGGAAGAACAGTCAAGCTTAACTTTACATTGGCGCAGAGCCGAAGCGTCAGAAAGCGACATGTTTTTTTACTTATAGCATAATTATGCTGTCCTAGTCTTACTTTGCCATCAATAAGGTTAAACGTTGTGTTGTACATCAATGATATCAAGCATCGACGCGCGTCGTTCAGAACCATATTTGAATAGCACAAATTTGTTCCTTAATGATTTGAAAATAGAGATGTATTTGACAAAGTTGACGCGTCGTTCCGCTTCCAGTCTGTGTTGAGCCTCGAAGGAAACTTTTACCTGACAGTCTTGAACCTTTTAGACCTTTTTGAGTCAGGCCTTTGAACTTATTAATTATTAAATTATTCACAAAGGCATCCAATCACAGGCAGGAACTGTACACGCACCTTGCGTACACACATACACACACACTCGCAAACTGTTTCACGTCTGATTATCCTTCACCTAATTGGTCGTAACATTTTAATTGCCAGCTAGTACCTGAGAACGCTACGCTACGTTTGTGATTTCATCAATAATAATCATTATTATACGAAATTGAGCAATCAAGTGTTTATTTTAACATCGTTACCCTCCATTGATATAGATCAAAAGAAATCGCTATAAATAACTGTAGAAACGCCAGATTATAATTTTGATCTTTTGATGCGTAATTTAAACAAACATTATACCCGTGAAATTGGTTTCTTTTAGGTACTTTGTATACTTTCACTAAAATAAAAGGCGTGGATTAAATAAAAATATTTATTAAGCTTATATCGCGGTTCCGAAATTTTTTTTTTCAAGCGTGATATTTCAAAAAGTCATTTTTTTAAATTAATGACTTTTTGCAATATCACGGTTAAAAAAAAATTGCGGAACCGACGGGATTCGAACTCGCGTCTCTCTGGCAATTCGGGCACTTAGAGCGCCTTACCGCTAGGCCACGGACCAGATGACACGGTAGGTAAACATAAGTTGATAAAAAATGCTATGCAATAGCTTTACCGCGGCAGTCTCCGAATGCCAGACGTCATTTTTAATTGCATTCTTACATCGCTACTCGTATACGGAAATTCATGAGAATAAGTTCATCAGTTTAGCCGTGAAAATGTGTAGTACGGATAATATTTCAAGCGTAAAGTTAGTAGTAAGTTTTCGTAGGAATCTGTTCAACAAGAAAACTTATATTAACAAAGTAACACGAGACCTTGAAGATTCCGGTTAAAAAACTTTGAACATTACCCGGAATTTGTAGTTTAAAGTTAAATAAGTTTGTACTTAAATGTTTGTCCTTAATATTAGTAGAATAATATTAGTTATAAGTTACTCGCGACTTCGCAGTAATAATATATATTATTATATATATTATTACTCGCGACATCATTTGTCTAAGAATTAACTCACATTGCAAGCGAAGACACGCGTCAACTAAAACTGACATACCAATTTATGTTTATTTCAAACTTTTAAGGCGCAAAGTTCTTTTAGTCAAATATGACGAGACAGGCGTAACTGAAAACTTCAACCGGGTACCACTCGAGATCTAACTCATTATATATCCGGAGATACAATCACTACGTACAGACATGACCTTTCAAAAGTGTTTAACGGTCTACATAAAATAAATAATTGTAAAAAATATATTTTTATCGAAATATTTTCAATAAGTTATATTTTATGTTTACAACAATAAGGTAACCTGGGAGGTAAATCTAAGAAGACACCCTCAGCACTTGATTTTATATTCCTAAAGAAAAGATGTAAATCCTAGTTCAAAGGAAAACATCGCGCAAAGGAATCTGTACATAACACAGTTGCAGGCGGAATTTTTAGCGCAAACACTTACCAGCTTGGAAAGCTTGGCTGAGAACGAGGGTTACAATGATTTTTATATCTTTTTTTTAACAAAAAATATTTTCCTTTTTTTAAATATGACTAACGAGCAAAAAGGCCGAGAATAAAATAGTGTGTTGCAATCTTCCACATAATATCATACCACAAACTTAACATCGTAGTCAAAATATGTGGCTTGGCAATTTCGCTATATTCTTAAGGTAAAAAATTCACTGTTCATTATTTGTAAGGCTGAATGAAACCTAAAATAGACATTTTAGGTTTAATAATAGATATATTCTAAAAATAGAATAAGCACAGAACAAACCTTAAAGGTAACTGGATTAAAAGGATTTATTATTCATCTAAAAAAGGCTATCAGAAATGAGGAGATCCGCAAAAGAACCAAAGTAATTGACATGGCACAGCAAGTCGTAGAACTGAAGTGGCAATGGGCGGAGCACGGGGTTCGAAGAGCTGATGGACGTTGAAGGCCCAAGACGCGAGCATGGTGACCTCGCACCGGAAAGCGCAGTGTTGTTCGACTCCGCAATAGACAGGGAGCCACTGGCCACGAGCGGCTCAGAGTCGTTGTGTTTTCAAGGCCGTAGAAAAAGAACTAAGTCCAGCTGTCAACGGCTGTGTAGCGACTAATGTGATGATAATGATGAGGATGATGCTGATTTATTTTCATTCCCATAGATGTCACTTGTATTTAAAATAATAACTCATTTCAGTCAGTCAGTAGTATTTCACTTACGTATTATTGAGGTGAAACTTAATTATATCCCTGGTTAACTCTAACTAACGGGATCCTTATAATCAAAATAGTTAAAAGCTTGACTAATTTGACTCCCAAGAGATGCTGTAAGCTTCAGGATTCCCTTTGAGATAACTTTCCCTTTGAACTATAATTTACATGCACGTTTTAAAAACAAGTCGTCAAGGCAAGTTTATTCGAGCTGAAATAAAATATACTTTAGTTAAAGGAATGCCTTTATAGTAAAGTTAGATTGTGTATCACTACCTGAATTAAAAATTAAGAATATGTTTCAAAAGTTACTAAATATAAATAATACTTACTAATTGTAACTAGGTCAGTGCCAGCAGTGCTAAGGCACGCAGGACGCAGAAATTGCCATACCCTTATACAAACAATACCTTAGTCAGTCAGTTACAAGTCTGTAGAGTGCAGTTATCACTGGCACAGGGCGCATTATTAAGTAGGACCGACCCTACCGGTAGCCGCTGTTGGATTTCAGAAACGGCTTTTCGTTCCCCTGGTCCAATTTTTACGTGACGAGTAGGAACACCATCGGGTTTTAGTCGACAAAAGTCCGAAAAGACCTCATCGCCTCCCCGAAGTTAGAGGGTATCCACAGTTCTGTTACAGTTTTATAACAATAAACATAGAAATATACGTTTCGTAGATATATACATACATACGTAGCGACACAACATCGCCATGTTCGAGATAACGAGCCACCTCGACAACGAGAATTTTCTGCTTCGTTCTCATAATGTTACATCGGAATAAGAAGTACATTACCTCATTAAAATCAAACTCGCGCAACATCAGTATTGGAGCTTGTCATACAATCAAAAGAGATCCTTTTTAAGCTATTGCATAGCTTCTATCGCGGGCCTTGAGCGTGGAGACCGAATACAGAAATTCCGTAACAAAAACCTAACACCCCCCGAGTATCAAAAACATAATATCAAAAGCACAATTTCGGCAACGACGTCATCGGGGAACGTGGCTTAGCGGTAAGGCGCTCTGAGTGCCCGGATTGCCAGAGAGGCACGGGTTCGAATCCCGTCGGTTCTGCAATTTTTTTTAATGTGATATTGTAAAAAGTCATTAATTTAAAAAAAAATGACTTTTTGTAATATCACGCTTAAAAAAAAATTGCCGAACAATCCGGGCACTTAGAACGTCTTACCGCTAGGCCACGGTCCCGATGACGGCGGTAGGTAAACATAAGTTGATAAAAAATGCTATGCAATAGCTTTACCGCGGCAGTCTACGAGTGCCACACGTCTATTTTCATCTAGGGTTTTTTTCATTAATCACGATTTTTATTTTTTCAATGTTCTTTTATAAGCGACATTATAGTCAACGGAAAATAGTTTTCCGTTTACAAAATGCGCCATTGCGTAAAACTTTGAAGTACCTATGTACTACCGCATGAGGTACTTACTTGAATAGAATACTAATGCCTGTGTGCACCAAGATTTCAGTTATAATAACCAACGGTTAACATAACTTTACTATAAATTTACAGTTCACGACAACCCGTACGCCGGTTAAAAACGTAAACTGGGCGGTTATCTTAACCGAGCTTACATCCTTAACCGGCATACAGGTTGTCGTGAACAGTAAATTTATAGTTAGCTTATGTTAACCGTTGGTTATGATAACCGAAATCTTGGTGCACACAGGCCTAAGACTTCAAAACTGTATGAAATGCTAAATTAGATAAATATAAAAGCGTAGAATTGCTAGTACTTCGATAGACTGTGCGCAAATTGAGTAGAGCGAATGGTGCTCGCTCCGCTCATCAATAATAAATTACCTATGATGATGCAAACTGCATGAATTTACATTTCATCTGGCGACAGGCGCCGACACGCGCCGACACGCGCCGACCTGAATTATGTTGGCTGATAATAATAATAATTAACTCGTTAGAACGATGGCTTTGGTAATCTATTTTTTCCGACTTCAAAAAAAGAAGGTTTTTAATTCGACCCGTATGTATGTAATGTTGTGGCACAGTTCTAGAACATGTTAGTCCATCATCTACTAGGTAAACATGTGTGCCAAAGGACATTGCTAAAATTTGCTTCAGGCTGTCCAAACGTATGCTCATATTTAACCCGCAAGAAGGCGCGCTATGAGCAATTTGCTCACAGTAAAATTTAATTCAAAAATTTTTAGTCTTTCGCTTGCTACACCAATTCGAGCACCTAAGTACCTTCCTAAATATTCACCCCCTCTCCCCTGACGCAATTATCGGTCCGCTCAGTGGCGTTGCGACCGCGCAGCAAGGCTTTTGTGGAGGCCGTGTACCAACATGCGGCAATTTGCTCATCACGCGCCCATCCGTGTAAGTATTTATTTTTGTGGTTTAAAAAAATTAGATTGTTATTTCTGCCATATTATTTCATTTGTTTGATTTGTATTAATTGATTATCATGTAAAAACTCTTAGTAATAATGTTATTATTTTAATTTTTCTTCTAGCTACACTACAGATACAAAATGGACGATCGAATGCAAGCACAAATTTGTTTGTGGTTGGAGAGGTTCTGGTGATGAATTGGATGCAGATCTTGAAAATGGGGAACAATATCCTGTTGACACCATAGAAAGCGATAGTTCTGTCATCTGTACTGCCGTCCTAATGAAGAGTGCAATAAGTCGAGTTTTTGTGCAAATTGACTTAAGTCCATATCCGTTATCAGAAAAATGAGCTCTATATTTTCGTCTTAGACGACTTTTTTGTATCTTTTATAGTTTCGGTTTTATTGGTTATCATAACTGCAATATGTAATATTACGATTTGTAAGTAGCTAATTGTAACCGAAATATCTTGAGTTATGACTTGGATAGCTATTGATATTTTGTAATATTACATAAAATAAGCGCAATTAGTCCAGTTATTGCACTTATGACTAGTACGTTAACTAATTTTTGGCACATTTACTAGTCATAAGCGCAACAAGTAAGAGAAATTGCAGTTATCATTAGGAAACTTTTTATTTAAAATGTCTAGTGTACTAAATGTATTATACTAAAGCAAAGTTATTGCACTTATGTTAAGGAAAACAGATAATTCGAAATTGTTTATACAATTAAAATCGAAATTTATCATGAAGTTATTGCGGTTACCAGTAGTAAAAAACCCCGAGAGGTGCAAGGGGAAGGAACATAATTGCAAGGAGACATGCGCCCGTTTAGTTTTCATCGAAAGATCGAAAAGAAAGAATAATGTCAGAATTGTTGCCTCTAATGCCAGAGACGAGAAGGAGTTTTTGGTTTAACATACCAGAATCTTCAAAAGTGTCAAACATAGATTAAAATAAGATTACAATAACAATACTTTTAAAGTTGCGATATATTATTTGGAAAGTCATTTCGTTCTTTTATGTGGAAATGAAAGACAGTTTTGACAAGAAAAACGAAATGACTTTCAGAACGACCTAATAATTTACTACCATCGCGATAAGACTAATTTAAAGAATGATCTCATAAAGTGCCTTATTAGATTAAGTACTAATGTTCTTTTAAATAAAAAATATTCTAAAAGATTGTTTAGTTTGATATTACTATTAATATGTGTAAACACAGATTCTAAGTTCTGATTTGTTTTAAGGTGGTGTGCATAGGCTTCGGTTAAATGAACGGCCGATAAACAAGCAGCGTTTATTTACTGTTCATCACACGCATTCCAACTTCGGTTTGTTAACCTGGGTTAACAAACCGAATCGTTCATTCACCGTTCGTCCAAACTCTGGAGTTTGGACGAACGGTGAATGAACGATTTGTGAAAAATATTACTTAACCAAATGTATTTTACTTTTGAATAGAATGGACGTACCTATATATCAAAGAAATCTCAATTTGGCATCGTAACAAATTTTGTAGACACAATTTGCTGTTTGTCACTTTTTAGTGCATATTAATTTGTTTTTAATGAATTTAACGGCCTGGAATCGAGTCCTTTATGGCCGCATGTTAATTTGTCAAAGAAGATAGGTATTTATTATTTATATCTACGTTATATACATTATTATCTACGTTGGTATTCTGTGGGTTTTAAATTTTAAGTTATATTGTTTATTGCACTGTTAGTTTTATTTAAAAATAATACTACATCAAAAAAGCGTACTTCTAGTGTTAGTAGAAAAATATAATAAATGTCTTGATTTAATTGATACAAAAATATAAGAATATCATAGAAAATAAGCGGATAGACTGAACAACAAATGCTAGGAAATTACTACAAATAAAATATATGTTAGAAATGTATCTGTCAAACTCTGTAACCGAGGGATAACCGGGGAATGCGAGCTCAGTTAAGATAAACGCCCGGTTTGCGTCCTTAACCGGCATACGGGTTGTCGTGAACAGTAAATTTATAGTAACCGACGGTTAGCTTATGTTAAACATCGGTTATGATAACCGAAGTCTTGGTGCACATAGGCCTAAGTAGTTCTTTATTATATTACGAAAGAAAACACGTATTGATTTTATTTTCGAGAGGTATTTTTTTAAGTTTAATATTTTTTGCAATAAATAAATACGTAGGTATCTAAGTACTTTAATTGAATTAAGACTGATTTAAAGATGGGTGATATTTTCTTTCTTATTATTAGGAAGGAGATAAAAATCTTGTAAAAGAGAAGAAATTAAAGAGAAGTTTGTTGTTTTTTTTAAATATTTTTTCTATTAATGTGTGAAACTACCAGAAATTCTAAGTTGCATTTTTTTTATTTTTGAAAGTAATTAGTATTTACGTAAAAAGACGCTTAGTGATTTCATTGATAACATTTGTTTAGATTTTTACAGTTTCATTTAATTGAACTTTATAAATAAATATTTATTTTCATCTGTACTAATATTATAAAGAGGTAAAGTTTGTAAGTTTGTAAATAAAGTTCTGTCGGGGCTAATCTTCGGAACTACAGATCCGATTTAAAAAATTCTTTTATCAGTAGAATGCTACGTAATCGGTCAGTGTCATAGGCTATATTTTATTTTTGCATTGTATATATTACCCGAGTTATCTCAGTTTTTGTCGTGCGAGTCGGACCGTGAAATTTGCGCTGCCTTAGATATTGATACTGATATGCTTACGTTTACGTCATTATTTATAGGACTAAACTTAAATCCTTATCAAAATAAATTGTTAACTAATCACAAGGATATTATAGAGATAAGATTTGCCTTTTACAGTATGATAATTAGTTATATAGTTTCGGAGATATCACAAAATTTCTAAAAAACGACACTGCCGCTGTATCGTCCAAATCAAGTTGACCTCCTCCGTGTTATGTTATACGTACTGGATAGGGGTCAACATTTTGGTACTGATATTCTTTGAGAATTCGATCTTTAATCGTTTCTTTCAATTTATTTGGCATGGCAGACCATATTTATATAACATACGAAAAAGTTTGTTCGTTTGTTTAAACGGGCTAATCTGGAGATCTACATGTCGGATTGTAAATTTATTTTGTTTATTATGAAAGCTAGACTCAAAAGTGAAATACAAGCTATACACATTAGCTTGCCATAAATGTTAATGTTAATATACTGTAATATGGTACAATGTGTAACAAAAATGTAGATCTTTAGTATACGGGACGGGACGGAGGATATTGCTTCACGGGAAAGTATAAAAAAAAATTAATTGGGAGGGGTAGCGGGGAAAGACCACACTTTATATGAAAGCCTGTCTTTAAAATTTAAAGGGTACCTAAGAGGTTTTCACGCGGACGAAGTCGCGGGCGACTGCTAGTACCAAATTATTTTGTTTTAATATATTTTCTTATAAACTTATTGTGTTCTTGCAATAAACCATCTCTTCCTTTTATCTAATTAAAATATTTCACTAAGGAAACCTGCAATAATTAGGACAGTTATTGCACATATGGTTGGAAGAAACTATAGGTCATTATATAGTTTGTGCTACACAAAAGAGCAATATGTCGGCTAACTAACAGAAACTGCAATAAGTAGCGTTGTTATTACAGTTATGATTAGGAATGCTATATCAAAACAATTCATATTTCCTAATTATAAATACATTATTGCGTTTTTAGTGTGTATATAAACTCATGTACAAATATAATATACGGCATAAGATTAAGCATTATTTTATCCGTCGTTTAGTAAAAGTTTGAAATATATAGCTTAAATAGTTACGAAGATACACACAAAAAACAAATTAAATCTTTAAACGCGATTATCTCGAAAGTAGTCAAAACCTAGTTATTGCACTCTTCGTTATGACGGCAGTGTAGTCCTCACGAAGCTGATACGGAGCCAGGACCAAATAAATTTTGTGCAATATAGACGTAAAAATAGAAGGTCAAAAAACCATGTATTTCGAGCAAGCAATTACTTTGCATCGAACATGTAAAATACATGTGTTCAGTGTGTTTCGAGAGGCACATTAGTGTAGATTTAATGGGTGAATAACACTTTTTAGCTTTTGTTATGTAACAGTTTTTATTGTGATTTTTATTAAACGTGCCTAAAAATTTAATTCATACTAGGTTGTTTTGTTATTTGCGTTAGAAGTTGCTATTATGTTTAATAGTTTTGATTAAAATACTTGTTTTCTTACTAACTAAACCTTGTGTTATTTATTTAAATACATTATAAGGCAATAAATATAGAAACACTAAAAATATAAACATTTATGATAGTGTGAGCAATTTGCTCGCGCGCGCCTACTCGTGTAAGAAAATTAGGCGCGCCTTCTCACGGGTTAACTATTTTATTTAAATACACAATGAATTTTCAACAACTACCCATGTTTCATAGTAATCACTTGAAAATATATCATAAATATAAAAACAATATATCATAAATATAACAACTTCTATCAATCTATTCTAAATGAAGAAACCAATTATCAGGTGACGACGAGTAGGAACACTGTGATGTTTTAGTCCGTATGTATATCAAATTTTAATAACAACTTCTACCAATCTATTCTAAATGAAGAAACCAATTATCAGGTGACGACGAGTAGGAACACCGTGAGGTGTTAGTCAGTATATATTTCAAATTTTAATAACAACTACTATCAATCTATTCTAAATGAAGAAACCAATTATCAGGTGACGACGAGTAGGAACACTGTGATGTTTTAGTCAGTATGTATATCAAATTTTAATAACAACTTCTACCAATCTATTCTAAATGAAGAAACCAATTATCAGGTGACGACGAGTAGGAACACCGTGAGGTGTTAGTCAGTATATATTTCAAATTTTAATAACAACTTCTATCAATCTATTCTAAATGAAGAAACCAATTATCAGGTGACGACGAGTAGGAACACTGTGATGTTTTAATCAGTATGTATATCAAATTTTAATAACAACTTCTATCAATCTATTCTAAATGAAGAAACCAATTATTAGGTGACGACGAGTAGGAACACCGTGATGTGTTAGTCAGTATGTATATCAAATATTGATAACAACTTCTATCTATCTATTATTATAAATGAAGAAACCATTTGTATTGTTTCGCTACATTGTAAAGAATATTAATTATTTAAATTAAATAAGGTTTTCATTTTATGTTAGTACTGCAGAGTATATATTGTATGTTAATAAAATCAGTGCACATTAAGTCTATTTCGTGTTAACCAAAAAATAGAACCGACTCAAAACGCACTAACAAGTAAAAAATAACTGCGTCATTTAGTTGCTTTAATTTACTTAAGCATATCTATGAAGACGGTGCCAACCAAGTTTAAGGAACATTCATTTAAGGTAGTAAAGCAGTTGTGGGTTCTAGGTAACGTCCTTAAAGTAGAAACCTTGGCTGAAACCGACTCATAGATATGCTTAAGTAAATTAAACCAACTAAGTGTCGAATTGAGAACCTCCTCCGTTTATTTTTGTCGGTCAAAAAGAATTTTTCATTTTAAAAGAATTAGATTTAATTAAGTTTATAAATAAAATATTTTGATGTTTTGATTAAAGTTGTTTTACTGCTTGGACATTTCGGTACCTTTGTATTAATGCCTTTTGACCCCTTATACTGATGATTTTAACAGTATCTACATAATTTATTTCAGTTAACGACTTATAAATAACTATAGTTACATTGGAGTAGAATTGTTTTACAAACTTTTTATTAGTGTTTTTGAATATATTTTTATATTGCACAACATTTTTAAAAATTTTAAAAATGTACATAAAAATTAATGAGACAAAAAAAATATAGGTGCAACGGGCAAAATTAACATTAACAAACTATAGTAAATACCATAGAAACATATTCACTTCGCAGAAAAGCCTGCGTTTTACGATTCTGCATCTATTATTCAGTGTAATAATAATTAATTAGTGTAATCCATAAACAATATAATTATATGCTTTAAATCAGAAACATCGGCGGGCTGTTGTGGTTTTATACATTCAGTTCCGGGAATTAATATTATTAAAATAAATTAATGGAAGTGTTCAATAATAGCTATTGTTAGTGAGTGGCTAAATTATCATCCGGTATTTTATGTCATTGTCATCATCGTCATTGTCAGTCCATTAACGGCCCACTACAGGGCCAGGCCTCTTTTCTTGTAGAAGAGGACATGGAGCGTATACCCACCACGCTGCTCCAATGCCTAGTGACCCTGTCATAATATTTACTCATTACACAAAACCCAAATCGCAGCAAGTGGGCCTATAAAATTTGAAGAGTTCCTTCAATTTTTGACGGTCGAGTGGCGCAGTGGGTAGTGACCCTGCTTCTGCGTCCTAGGCCGTGGGTTCGATTCCCACATCTGGAAAATATCTGTGTGACGAGCATGGATGTTTTCCAGTGTCTGGGTGTTTATCTATATATTATAAGTATTTATGTATAATATATTATATAAAAATATTCATCAGTTATCATAGTACATAACACAAGCAACCTAAGCTTACTTTGGGGCTATATTGCGATTTGTGTAATTGTCCTATAATATTTATTTATTTATTTAATTTTCCCAGGATATCATCATCAGATCCTAACATGATGACTATGGGACCATTTTGGAAGTGTGCCCTTTCTAATAAAAAAAGAATTATCAAAATATGTTGAAGAATCTCATATTGTCACTGTCATAATTATGTTGATCAACGTGTTCCCCGAGGGACGTAGACACGGGGAAGTAAACACCATCAACTTTCCGATTCTGAACTTAAAAAGTTCTGAAAATTTCTTAGATGAAAGAACAATTGGTCCAGGATTCGAACTCAAGACCTGATCGAACCAAGAGGTCTGTGTAATGAAAGTCCTAAAAGAAAGGACAATAACACATTTGATTGAAAGCAATTTTAAGCACTTTTTTAAAATAAAAAAGAGTGTAGATAGCCTTTCCTTTTCGCTATAAAGTAACAATTACGAAATTCATTGTTCTTTCGGGCAAAAAGTTTTTTTATTAAATTTTGTCTAACACAACTCCGTAATTTGACTAATTTTGTCTTTTGTGCTAAATTCGCATTTCGGATCAATACTACAACTTGGCGCATGCTAAAATGAACTTTAGGACTGGAGCAATAAGACTCGAATTAGTGCAATGAATGTTAATTATAAGCTATCTGTAGGCTACGTTTTGAAGAAAGAATTAAGGTCAGTTAATTTTGTGAAGTAATATTCATTGTATTTTAGCTTCATCGTCAATATTATCAGCAATTTTGTTAAACGGAGACTCCAATGATATCAATTAAATGTTCTGGTAAAAAATTCAATGTATACAAAGTATATTTCGTATAAATTGAATATAATATATAAAATAGTGATCGTGACGGAATCAAATATTATCAATCCAATCGAGATAAGATCATCGTGGGTCTAAGCTCTACATCTCATCTTTGATAAGGTGGAAGGTCTCTCTCTATAATAAACTATTATAAAAGAAAAGGCCAACGATGATTACAAGATATATCATTTTTGTTTAACAAAAAATAGAACCGACTCAAAACGAACTAAAAAAAAATAACTGTGTCATTTAGTTACTTTAATTTACTTAAGCATATCTATGAAGTCGGTGCCAGCAAAGTTTAAGGAACATTTATTTTACGACCTCCGTGGCGCAGTGGTATGCGCGGTGGATTTATATGGCGGAGGTCCTGGGTTCGATTCCCGGCGTGGCAGATTGAGATTTTTCTTAATTTGTCTCGGTCTGGCTGGTGGGAGGCTTTCGCTGTGGCTAGTTACCACCCTACCGACAAAGACGTACCGCCAAGCGATTTAGCGTTCCGGTACGATGTCGTGTAGAAACCGATAGGGGTGTGGATTTTTATCCTACTCCTAACAAGTTAGCCCGCCTTCATCTTAGATTGCATCATCACTTAACATCAGGTGTGATAGCAGTCCAGGGCTAACTTGTAGGCGATAAAAAAAAAAACGTATTAAAGCAGTTTGGGGGTTCTAGGTAACGTCCTTAAAGTAGAAACCTTGGCTGGCGACGACTCCTTAATATGCTTAAGTAAAATAAAGCAACAAAATATCACAGTTATTTTTTACTTTTTAGTGCGTTTTGAGTCGGTTTTATTTTTTATTCGGTTTTTATTTCTTATTTTTTAGTGATCGCCACGTAACGTACTCGTACTATACTGTCGTAGTATATTATACGGCACTAGTAGCCAAAAAGCTACCGAAACTTACACAAAAACCGAAATCGCTGCAAGTGTGCCTATAAAATTTGAAAAGTTCCTTCAATTTTCCCGGGATACCATCATCAGATTCTATTATGATGACTATCCACCTTGGAAGTATGCCCTTTCTAATAAAAAAAGAATTACCAAAATCGGACAACTCTGTAAAAAGTTATGCGTGGTCATATTAAATCACACACACATACTTAATCTCATCAATTATAACACTCTGTATTTACATATATTTTTTCCTTGTTTTCTCCTTTCCACAAAAGCCAACAGCTAAACATAGCTGTGCTTGTCGCATACCTCAAACCTACACAATCTACGTAATATTAAAAAACAAAACCCAGACTCTGAAATATAATTTACATAAAATAAGTTTATTTACACATATAATGGTGGAACGGAACATTACACATAAATTTAATTACATCCCCATATACACATTTTATATACTCATTTATAACCCACTAATAATAACTGTAATCCAAAGTCACTTTCAAACTAGAAATCATTCTAGTCGAGCACCTTGTGTACAACACAACTTAAATTATGAATTTTAACTCTCTCACAACAGTAAACGAAATAGACCAAACATTACCCTCATTTTCACAACAGTGTGACATAGCGGAGCTTAACAAAATAAAGACAGTTAAAAGAACCGACCTAAAACTGGTGTCACAAAACATACGCAGCATCTATACGAATATATATGATCTTCAAATTTCACTAGCTGATTTAAAGTATAATATTGACATTTTAGTTTTAACAGAATGTCGAATATGTCCCTTAAAAACTATTCCATCCCTTAAAAACTACAACTCATTTTCTACATCCATACATCTAAATCAAAATGATGGTGTAGTTATATATGCCAGAAATACTTTCATGGCTACAACTAAAGAGATTAAATTAACTCATGCGTCGTGTATACAACTAGAAGTTGACGATTATACTATTCTTGGAATCTACCGATCACCTTCAAATGTTGACGCCACTAACTTCATTCATTCACTTAGTGCTCATCTTGAAACTGTCAAATCACACAAAAACATTATAATTACGGGAGACATAAATATAAACCTTATACCGAAACAAAATGAATCAAATAATGATTGCAATAACAGGTCTAACTATCTTAATATGCTATCTACTTATGGACTAATACCGGGTCATTCACTTCCAACCCGAGGTAGTAGCTGCCTAGATCATTTCATTTTAAAACTAGAGAATAGGAATGTTACCCCGTTCATAGCAATTCTCAATACTTCGATTACAGACCACTCTATGATATTTTTAGCCTTATCTAAATTATGTGGAAGGATTAAATGTCCAAAAACTAAACTCTTTGTCGATTATTACAAAGCCATAAAAAATATTGCGGAAAAGAATTTGGAAAGACTGCTCTGCTCAGAAGATCCTAAATTGGTAGCCGAAGAACTTGTAGGGCAACTAACTGACGCTATAAAAGATAGTTCGAGCGTGATAAATCTCCCTAAAAACCAACGTAACATCAACCCTTGGATGACACCTGGCGTTTTACGCTGTATACAAAATAGAAATAATATGCAAAAAAAGTTAAGAGCAGATCCTGAAAATGTAACTTTAAAAATTACTTTTAAAAGATATCGTAACTTCTGCAACAACCTGATCAAAAAAATTAAACGAAACTACGACAAACAACAATTAGCTCTCTCCCTCAAGAATAACAAAGAACTATGGAGTAAAATTAAATCCATTACCCAGTTAAGCAAACCTAAATCGCATAGCTTGAATCTTTTAAATATAAAACATTCTCCGGTCGACTCGATTAATTGTGTTAATAACTACTTTGGCAATGTTGGAAAGGTACTTGCAGAAGAAATAATACTAAAAGCACGACAAAGTGTAGATCCCTTAAAATTTGTTGATAACCAACTGACCTCATTTGTTCTCCTGGATACCGACTTACAAGAAACTGTTAGCATTATTCAAAATCTAAGATCCGACAGTGCGCCGGGCTGGGACAGCATTCCTACAAAACTTCTCAAGTTAGGTATAAATATAATAGCACCAATAATAAGTCATTTAGCTAACTTATGTTTTAAATTCGGAGTATTCCCGTCAGTTCTGAAACACTCTATCGTAACACCTGTATTTAAAAGTGGAGATTACACCGATGTAAACAATTACAGACCGATTTCTGTAATATCATGCACAGCAAAGATCTTAGAAAAATTGATTAATTCTAGACTAGTCAGCTATTTAAATAAATTCAATATACTTTCTGATTCACAATATGGTTTTAGACAGGGTAAATCCACAGAAGACGCAGTACTGGGGTTAACATCTTTAATTTCAGAGCACTTGGATAAAGGTAAAAAATGCCTAGCCATTTTTCTAGATATTAAAAAGGCATTTGATACTGTTTTCATTCCATTGCTAATACAAAAACTTGAAAGAATTGGCATCAGAGGAATACCATTAGCATTGATAAAAGATTATTTGCATGGAAGAACTCAGCGAGTCAAAATAGGGGATTACGTTAGTCACGAGTTTCAATTGAAATTCGGTGTTCCTCAAGGAAGCGTGCTAGGACCAACACTGTTTTTGATATATATAAATGACCTATGCAATTTAAAACTAGATAGTGGTCATGTGTACTCCTACGCTGATGACACTGCTGTAGTTTTCTCGGGTGCATCATGGAACTCAGTCAAACAGTTGGCTGAGTCTGGGCTTACAAAAATATCTCAGTGGCTGACGTCAAATCTTTTAACATTAAATACACAGAAATCCAACTATATATGCTTTACAATCAATTCCAAAACACAGCCTAACAGTGATTACGAAATTAAAATGCACAAACATAATAGATGTTCCTTAGACTGTAGCTGTCCTGCTCTAAACAAAGTCAACACGACCAAATATTTAGGCATAGTGTTAGATCAGCGGCTCTCATGGCATCCTCATGTTGAATTTATAAATGGTAGAATCAGGAAACTCATCTGGATTTTTAAAACTCTTAGAAATGTTACATCGAAAAAGTTGCTAACACAGATTTATCTTACATTGGGTCAATCCATCTTAGGATATTGCATCACAGTGTGGGGTGCAGCCTCCAAAACAAAGTTTCTTGAATTGGAACGTGGTCAAAGATCCTTATTAAAAGTTATGTTTTATAAACCCTACAGATATCCAACCAGCGACTTATACAAACACTGTGAGTTACTCACAGTCCGGAAATTATATTTATTACTCACAATATTAAAAGTACACAAAAAAGTACCCCCCGGCAACAAAAATGTTGGCACAAAGAGGAGAAGAAAAAACACACTACAGACAATCCCAAGCAGAACCAAATTTGCTGCTCAGCAATTCACTAGGAAGTCAACTTACCTATACAATATAATGAACAAAAAATAAAACATTGCCTCTTTAACTACACATAATTGTAAAAAAGCTGTTACAGATTGGTTACTTACACTTAGTTATAGTGAAACCGAAAATCTTATGCAACAAGTGTAGCATAAAGCAAAATGGAAAAAAAAAAAAAACATGCACACACACACACACACACACACACACACACACACACACACACACACACACACACGCACGCACACGCGCAAACACACATGCGTTCACGTGCACACATAAAAACCTTAGTTAGTACCCGTTCATATTTTATAAGTTATTTTAGAATTAAGATTGTTTATTTCATGTTGTGTTAAATTAATTGTTATGGAAGAGCGGGGCCGCCCGCTACAAGTTACAGTAGTAATACTGTACACTTACTGGGATGGCTCCAATCACTGTATACATAATGTAAACAATATTTTATGAAATAAATATTTTTGTATTTTTTTTTTGTATATATAAAAAAAAATATACGTGTCGAATTGAGAACCTCCTCCGTTTTTTCGTCGGTTAATAAACAGCCAACTACTGAACACATTTTGCAACTGATCTGAAAACATTAATGAATGAGGCTGTAACTTTTTTTCATTGATACCATAATATTGAGGAGATATCATCCTCGAAATAATCCTAGTAGGTATATTCTGTAAATTGCTATTTTTTATTATTTAACAAATGACCAAAATATATATTTCGTAACCGCATTAAATTAACCGTGATAGGAACATACACGTCTGGTTGCGGGTCGGAGCGGCGACCGCAGCCGATATTGCAGCACTCTACGGGGCAAGTAATCACAGCCCGGCGTGACCCGGTGCATCGAACTCGCCCGTTCAATCACGTGTTATAGTTTCATACGCTGCAGCTTCGACTATTTTCATTTTCCGATGTTGATATAGGCGTATATATAACAGATTATCTATTTGTTTTGGCATTTGTTTTGATATTAGTGGATGTTTATATTAAAATAATTAACTTAATTTATAATATTTGCGTTATTATTATCGAATAGCAATTTTTGTTTAAGGGTTATTTACATTCATTGTATAAGTGTACAATTAAGGTCCGCGTGTACGTGTGTTGTACGAGTTTTCATAATAACTTTAGTATTTATAAATAGTACCTATTATAGATATGGGATTTTGTTCCCACTGAAGTTTGTCAACCTGCCCAAGTCTCTTTTGTGCTAGCCACCATTGTCCCCTATTTTTTCTGAGTCTTCTCTGGTCCCGTAAAAATCCTAAACGCTTATAAGGTAGGCCTACCTTGCTAACTTTTCCTCCCTCCTATCTCCTTGTTTTTTTTTATCGACTACAAGTTAGTACTATAGTACTGGTTGGTTGGTAGACTGCTATCACACCTGAAGTTAAGTGATAATGCAATTAAAGATGGAAGCGGGCTAACTTGTTAGGAGTGGAACGAAAATCCACACACCTTTCGGTTTCTACACGACATCGTACCGGAACGCTAAATCGCTTGGCGATACGTCTTTGTCATCACGGAGGTCCTACTGCTCGTTTTTGATAAACTCTCTTAAACTTATACTTACCACTTTAGAAATATTATTAGTATTGCCGTACAGTTCCAGCAACTCTCTTTGTCTAAGTTAAATCTCTAACGCAGGCAAATTGTGATGCCGCAATGATGCTGCATCTAACTGCAGATGCAACGTCCAGTTTAAATAGAATGTGTAATGCAGGGCGGGAGTTATCGGCGCAGTAACGTCGTGCCCCGCGGCTCTGCCTGATGTATGCGCCTCGACAGCACTGGCGGCAGAAACTAAGATTTATTTCCAGCCAGCTTCAATGCAGTAGTTAAACTACGCCCAAAATGGAGGTTTATAATTAGACGCGCATTTGTATTTTTTATGCGCACTGATTTCTGTTAATGTCTGTCTGTATAAATAGTTCTAATTATATCATCGAAATAAAGTTTAAGTATATGTACATGTGGTTCCTATTAAGTAGTGTCCAGACGGCCTTAGTGAATGGACGCTTTTTTATTCCGTAACTTAGCTCTAGTCGTTTTTTAAGCTATTGTATAGCTTTTATAGCGGGCCTTGAACGTGGAGACCGAATACAGAAATTCCGTAACGAAAAAACCTAACACCCCCTGAGTGTCAAAAACATAATATCAAAAGCACATTTCGGCAACAACGTCATCGGGGAACGTGGCCTAGCGGTAAGGCGCTCTAAATGCCCGGATTGCCAGAGAGACACGGGTTCGAATCCCGTCGGTTTCGCAAATTTTTTTTTCCAAGCGTGATATTTCAAAAAGTCATTTTTTTTAAAAAATTAATGACTTTAAAAAAAAATTGCGGAACCGACGGGATTCGAACCCGCGTCTCTCTGGCAATCCGAGCACTTAGAGCGCCTCACCGCTAGGCCACGGTCCCGATGACGTCGGTAGGTAAACATAAGTTGATAAAAAATGCTATGCAATAGCTTTACCGCGGCAGTCTCCGGGTGCCACACGTCTTTTTTTATTCATTATAAGTAATCACTTGACTGCAATCACATCTGATGGTAAGTGGTTTTTACGCAGCATCGTATGAGATCGCTGAATCTAGGTAGGTACGTCTTTGTCGGTACAGTGGTTATCAAATACAGCCTGTCACCACATTATAACTGAGTATCTAAGTTATAGGTACTTAATGTAAAATAAAAAAAAATCGAAATATAAATTATGATTTCCAAAAGGTGATTTTTAGTTATATGCATAGCGAGGGATTTCCAATAGTGTCTAATATATCGAAAATATTTTGTCGTTAATGTAAAAAGATTTCTCAATCATTAAAATATATTCTTGTTAGTCTATAATATCTATTTCGGGACTAACGAAACGGGACCCCGATGTCAAACAACTCTATAAAAAGATAAACCTTGACGGCATAAAAGATCACCGAATTCGTCAGATACATTCTAAATATCTCGTGAAAAATATCCCTCGCCCAAAGTGATGGAGGTTAGGGGCACAAGGGGTAGGGGACGGGGTAATGGCCCTTCATCACTCACGTCTCGTCTTCCCCGAGGTCTGAATAATGAGCATTCATAATGTTATGCGACACAATTCCGCGCCTGATATGTCGTGACAGGCCGCCGCGGAATATTGGGCGGAATTTATGATGCGAATATTTATAGGGCAAGATTTTGACATCTGGGCTCTAATGGAAGATTTTATGACTAATGGCATCAGCTGCCATCCAGTGTGGTTGGCCACTTATTATTATTAAAGAATTTCAATTATAGAGACCAAATGGCACAGAGAGAGTTTCTCCAATATAAGTGTTTATTTATATCATAGTTTAGTTTGTTTTGACGACCTCCGTGGCGCAGTGGTATACGCGGTGGATTTATAAGACGGAGGTCCTGGGTTCGGTTCCCGGCGGGGCAGATAAAGATTTTTCTTAATTTGTCTTGGTCTGGCTGGTGAGAAGCTTTCGCCGTGGCTAGTTACCACCCTACCGACAAAGACGTACCGCCAAGCGATTTAGCGTTCCGGTACGATGTCGTGTAGAAACCGAAAGGGGTGTGGATTTTCGTCCCACTCCTAACAAGTTAGCCCGCTTCCATTTTAGACTGCATCATCATTTATCGCCATAGTTAATTACTATGTATAGGAAACTGTTGCTCGTTTAAATTATATACAACTAATAAAAATTAAAAGCCTTTACTTTAAATTTTTGTTATTAAAGCAACAACAAGATTTATTTTCCTATAGAGACAATAACTGACAATCCGACTTACTTTAAAACAATAGAATAAAGAAATAAAAAAATTCCTTAAGAGTGAACACCTAAACACAACAAGCAGGGGATGTTAACCGGTGAGCTATCAAGGCTTCGACGGAAACGTGTCGGTGAGCGAGCCGACCGCAAGCGTACGTCACAGCGGCCATTGCAGCGTGGCAACGATGTGATTGTTAGCACACGATACCTGGCCGTATACTCGTATATACGAGGGCGATGTGAAACTGAGGTGATCAAACTACTATACCTATAGTTTATTTATTTTATTGAAAAAATAAACGTGAATATTTTAAAAACTAACGTAAATAAAACGTAAAAATTTCCTTATATCTGGAAAGCAGAAATGTCACTTTTTCAAAAATTATTCATTTCTTATCTGTCGTATCGATAGCTCAACTATTTACTACAAAATATAACTGTGTAATACTTACTGGTGTTAGGTAATTGCATCGTTTGTACAGAGAGCTTATCGAGATAATAAAGGTCTTGTATCGACTTTATATTTTTTTAGTATTATTTAAAAAATTAGAAATTCTAAGTATCAGTTTGGATTTCGAAGTCAGTTGTGTGGTGTACCCAAATGTAAATTATGTTAACTAACTAATCTTTTTTGTAATTTCACTAACTTGACTAATACACAAAATTTTGTACTTGCCAATATACTTATTGAACTATATAGGTAACCTAATTTACAAATGTACCACACTTCGGTCAGGAAAAATATACTCGAGAGACAAAAATGTCGATCGTCTGGCAAACAAATAACAAAGGAACAGTTTTCAAAACACTATTTAGGTTACACAACAATCGGACATATTTACACTCTCTCAAATGAAATGCATTACACTAGTTAAATTCCCTTGCAGCACACAAGTAGCTAGCTCATTTACATGTATAATTAGCGAGCCGCAAACACCGCGCCCCCGCCCGCACTCCATTGCTCTTATTACTATCATCATACATCACTGTGATAACCGGCCATGCGGACACCTGGACTATAACGTGCCAATTAGACTATTCCACTGGAAACCAGCTATATGTCTTTGATTGCACTACCTCCCAAACACAATTTACAGCTCCATTTTATCTCCAGATGCAACAAAAATGCGTTCAAAGTCTAATAGAAAGCTGATTTTAGGCAAAAAGTTGTTAGATAATTATGTTCATGCTACCTGGCCGGTGGCAATCAACATAAATGGTCTCAAAAGTAGTTCTACACTAAGCCTACTTAAAATATACTTTGATTTTGAAATTGATAAAAATTTATTTACAGTAAAACCTGTGGCACTATGAACGATTTGCCAAGAGACATACGACAGTCTGTACCGTTAAATAAATATCTTTAAAGATCGGTTGAAAAGAAAAACTACTACTTATCAAATATACTTTAATTTTTACTACATAAGTAGCTTTATATGTATGTACATTTATATAGTATGTATATATATTTATATGTTTAAGTTATATGTGTATTTTTAGTGTATGTATGTATGTATGTATATGTAGGTATATTTTTTGTATATATAATTTTTTTATTTTTATTATTGCACTATCCGTTTTCCATAACTTAAAGTACCTACTTCAATCCGGGTTGTTTGGAGGATATCGCTTTTAGCGATAAGACCACTTTTGTACATTTACCTTTTGTTTTTGGTTTTATCTCTGTATCGTATGTGCAATAAAGAGTTTATCTATCTATCTATCTTGAGTATCTAAATGTTGTGAAGATTGGATAAGCTAATTCAAGTCTGACAATTATGTCGTCATTCAAGCTCAATTACTGAATGTTGCCGATATTTGAAAACTCTATTTAACTTGCTTTACAGTTAAATAAAAACAATATCTCCCTAAAATAATTACAGCCGTTCATATAAATATATCAACAAAACCGTCATAAATATTTTAAACGTGTCCAACTAGGAATGACGCTCTCATCAATTGTGCTCTCAAAAATAGGTATCCAATAACTGATGGATGACGTCACACTGTCAGATATTCCGCTGATAAATGTCTTACATAATTTATGGTTTCCACGCCATTTCATAACATGTTTGTATTATTTGCAACGAAAATATAACAGCAACATATTGTACAATGCTATTTGTGTGAGTCACTTATTATTAGTTTATACTCCAATAGAAGAATTATATTCAAGCATAGACCCAGCCCGTTGCTCCAACGGTTTACTGAGCTTTGGATGATAATGTTTTTTATTCAATCCTTAACTGCAATCATATCTAATGGTAAGTGATGATACAGTCTAAGATGGAAGCTGGCTAACTTATTAGGAGTAAGATGAATCAATAATAATGACGAATGAAATCCACATCCCTTTCGGTTTCTGCACGAAATCATACCGGAACGCTTATTTACGTACTAGATAACGCCGCGCCCTTGGATTAATAAAAAGTTTAAAATAAGAAGTGTTCTTTTACAATAAAAACGATGCTTTAAGGAGGTACATGCATCAATTTCAATTGAGTCAGGCAAAAATTTAAACTCAGTGTTGCCATTTATTATTTGCATTAGTTTAAATTTTTGACGTGACAACGTCTTATAATTCGATAGAGCCGGCTGCACGCACGAAAAAACATGACTCATGCGGCGTTACCTCACTTTGAGGCGTTCCATGTAAGGCTTGAAGTGCAAGCGAGAGCGCGGAACGAGCGACAAAGAAACAATCGGCCTTTGCGTTCGGCAGCGTTATCGATATTGTCTATTAAATATAATTGTTAAATATATTAATTTTAAATTAAAAATTAATATATTTATTATAAATTTAAAATATAAATTTATAAAATCAAAATCAATTATTTTATTAATTTAAATTAATATTTATAAAAATATACTTAAATTAAAAATTTTTAATAACCAATTAAATGCTACCATTCCATCAGTATTTTCTTAAGACATTGTCACGTTCAACTATCGTCAGTAAGCCGACTTTACAGACAACCAATTTTTTTAGATTTTTATTTACGTGTATTATATAAAGTTCTATTGTAAATGTTATGTGCCATATTGAAGTTCAAGTTAAAATCTCTGGCAATCAGGTACAGCTACATGCTTGTATTTGAGCTCCTACAGCCAACATAGCTGTCACACCAAAGCCATAATAGCTTACAAGCCATACAAACAGCTCTCCAGTGAACGATAAATTGCGAAACAACAACCTATCTCGGCATTCTGAGGGACAACACGATCGCTTTAAACTGCATCGCCCGCCGCGTTCACACAACACGTCGATACACATACAGAATGAGCAATGTATGTGATAGCATTGGGTAACAACGATAATCTGATCGTCGTGGTACGTGACTTCGAAGTTTGATTGCAGCGGCTTTAGTTTGCGAGCGCTCGTGAACAAAGTTTTATATTCGGAACAAGGTGAAACTGCAGGGAGCGGTTGTTTTCGAATTTGCAGAGTTTGTGCAGGATTGAATCAAGGGTAGTTTGCAAATGATTTAATTTAGTTCAGAAAATAATGATGATTTTTTCAATACAATTTCTAAATACAGGTTTTATTTGTGATTTGACATTGTGTTCTCGAAAAAAATCGAACGATAATTCGTACTTACAACCTGTTTGTTTTAAGGTTACATAATTATAACTGCTTTAGGTCAATTTCACAAAAATTTAAATCGATTCAAACTTTGTTAAACTTATACAACTGAACAAAAAATAATATTAAATTTTATAAAGTTCTTTTTATATTCTATTTCATTTTATAAATGTAGTTAAATTGTGTAATTTTTTTTTTTCATTTAATATAAATTTTATTTATATTGGTTAGTGTTTCAGTTTTTAAAAAAAATATATTAGATGAGTAATATCCTCTGAACACAAATTTTGCGTAGAACTATCTAAGACTCACAATACTTTAGTGAGCTGTTAACTTGAACGTACCAATAACGAGATAGCTCCCAATACAATAGCTTTAAGTACATCGCTCGCTATGTGTTATAATGACTTCGATACAATGATGTAGAATGGTCAATGTAAGTGATTGTACTGATAACCTCATTGTGTTGGTACGTGAGTTCGAACTTTGATTACAGTGAGCTTTGTTGGTTCGGTATTCTGTTTACAGTCTAAAGGTGCATGTAAGAAAGTTTTTGTTTAGAACTTATAAAAATTCTTAAGCAGATACTTAAGTAACGGGGTTTTAAATGTGTACTTTATTGTAGGTACCGTATTTTATTGTATTGAGACGAGACGAATATCTAAGCATTCCATGGATTCACCGTGCGGGTGTCGGGTCCATCGCGTGGCTGAGAGAAAAACTCCGAACAGAGCCCGAGACCTGTGACACGGGTGTAGGTTTAAGGGTACCCTTAGTGACGCGCGTCAACACTCACCTCCTCTGTTCAAGTTATTCTCCCTGCCCAGCCAAATACGGAAGGACCTTACTAGAGCAGCTTTGGACAGTCGTTCCAATATGGAACTTACTGCAATTCTAGTAAGGTCAAGGTCCTTTAGCAGGTTGTAGAGAGACTTCGCTGGTATACCCCTCGCACCCACTTCTACCGCGTATAAACTAACCACATTTTTGGTTAGTTCATTAGTAAGGTCATAAATATTTATTCACTTTGAATACATGGTCTTTAGGGATGTTTGTTTCCCACGGCACTGTAAGCTCAACAAGTACTATACGTTTGATTTGTTTGACAAAAAAGATTGTCTTAATTGATTCAGGTGTAGCTGGTGAAGTCTTCCGGGATTTAGGCATTGAAAAAATGTGTAATTTTGAATCAGACCTGGAAATTGAATAAACAGGGAGTTTGCCAACAGGTAAAAATTAACCCGATTCCAGCTTAGATTGCATCATCACTTACCCCCAGGCGTGTTTGTAATCAAGGGCTAACTTGCAATTCATACTTAGTCTGAACTTTACTATTTAATATCTGCTATTTCTAAAGAAACCAAAATGTAGACGACGCAGCTGCCAATCATAATTAAGCGAGACAATTATTATTATTAGTATGGTGAGGATAGCGGATGCACTTCGACCCTTATGGACCTTTACTCGCCCTGCCCTCACCTACCCTATATAAGTTCAAACACCCACTCCAAGAGTTGGATGGTTGATCTTAGGTTGGAGGCACAGTAATCTTCTAGTAGTGGATATGCTACCCTCAGGAGATCCATTCGCTTTCTAGCCAATCCGTCACATTCACACAAAATGTGTTCCATGGACTCTGTGTCTTCATTACAAGCCCTGCAGATAGGATCCTCAGAAATACCCATTTTGCAGAGCATAGACCTGGTGCTATAATGGCCTGTGTACGCTGCTATGGCATACCTTAGCTGTTTCCTGCTCAGTTGACTTACCTTCGCTAGAAAACCTAGACTATATATAGACTGACAAACGTTGGCTTTTATAAAATGACGAACTCATCCCATCTTGCTCTATAAGGCACAGTAAAGGAAAGCGCCTTAACATCTTGTTATCTCTCCTCACCTTTTTATCGCGAGAAGCCAGATGTTATATTAAATTAAAGTTTGAAACAAACAAGCTGAGCGCTGCCTTTGTGCAAACACAACTTTATTGTATGGAAGCACTACGTCGAACAAACAATGCGCAGTGTAATATGCAATGTTGTCGGGAAGAATGTACGTACAAGTTAGTTCGTTAGTATGGGATTATTATGGACCGCAGGGGTACGGTTTGTGGGTTAACTTGAAGGGTGTAGATATTAGTGGCTTCGGAGATATTATGCAATCTAAACTAAAGCCAATCTCGATTGAGAATGCTTGTCAACAAACAAATTTAAAATGAAGGTAGAAATCACTAGTCATTTTACACCTATTTTTTTAAATTAACTAGTTAATGACGAATTCATGACAATAAATTTGATTAGTAAGCTTAAAACTAATTAATATATTCAATATCTTATACATAAGATTTTTTAAAATAACAAAACATAATTTTAAATTTATTAGGCATAAAATGTGTTGCATTTTCTACCTTCATTTTAAATTTGTTTGTTGACAAGCATTCTCAATCGAGTTTGGCTTTAGTATAGTAAAATTGCAATCGCAAAATATATGTTTGTGCGAGTTTCCTAAGCTTTCTCAACTCACCATTGAAGCTACCTTCATCATAGAATAATGCTCTCCAGCTTTGTACTTGTTTAGTGCCGGGAATACGAGTATATTGGCCATGAAAATCTGTTCCTTGCTCGGGAACTAATAGAGTCGACTTTTGTTCTGTGTTATATCTCTTTTCTGTTCTTCGTATCTACAAAGTTTTCTTTATATCCTTGTACTATTAACAATTTCTTACCAACTCTAAGGCGCTACTATTTATAAAATTGGATTTTTCAATTTTACAAAAATAATGCTGAGTTTTTCTTGTGACTTAATTTGTTTTATTCATTACAAGTTTTTTTTTATTATTATCGACTATAAGTTAGCCCTTGACTGCTATCACACCTGATGTTAAGTAATGATGCAATCTAAGATGGAAGCCGGCTAATTTGTTAGGAGTAGGCTGAAATCCACACCCCTTTCGGTTTCTACTCGACATCGTACCGGAACGCTAAATAGCTAGGCGGTACGTCTTTGTCGGTAGGGTGGTAACTAGCCACGGCGAAAGCCTCCCACCAGACAGACCACCCGCCGCCGGGAATCGAACCCAGGACCTCCGTCTTATAAATCCACCGCGCATACCACTGCGCCACGGAGGTAGTCAAAAGTTAGCTCTTGTCTGCAATCACATCTGATGAAATTCACACGCCTTTCGGTTATACCGGAACGCTAAACCGCTTGCCTGCTGAGGAGTATCTAGCCACGACCAAAGCCTACCAGCGGGCAGACCAGAAGTAATTTGGCCTGTCATGAAGATACAAGATCGTAATATTACTGCAAAAACCTGTGGTTAATATGTCAGTCTGGCTGCAGTGCACTAAAAGTGCAGCCTCCACTGCAGAGGTGATTATCAGATCCGAAGTGGCTCATTAATTAGCATGGCTGCCCCGCCCCTCGCCCTGCACCGCACCCCTCACCCCGCCGCTTTAATCACTGGCCGGTTACTAATAACTCGCCATTAGCTACAGCACCGCAGGCCATTACTGAGGATCAAAAATCTATCAATCGGTAAGAATTTCGCATCATTTTCAGTAATATATAATCTGCGAGCTAGAAAACCAGCGTAGGCGTTCATCCCCTTTTTAACCACATTTCATAATACAAAATGTATTATGAAATGTGGTTAAAAAGGGGACAACAGACATTAATAACAATAATGGACGGATCAAGCAGATGACACAAATAGTAAGTAGAAAACCTTCACCTATAAACAGAGCAACACTACACGTAAGGAACACATCCCTGTGTCTATCAACTTGGACGCAGGTTAAGCGTCATGTGCCTGTTGCACCAACAACCACGCCCTTCAGACTGAAACACCAATATTTTTGAAATATTAATGATAACATTTAAAAAATCACTTAAGCTGATAAAGAGCAGTGCATGAAAACGTCGACATATAAAATCTACAAAGCCCCAGAGCGGAGCTTTGTGACGTCACAGCGGCTTTACAAGCCTTTGAATAGGCCGGGATTGGATTTATTTACCAATATCACAATATGGGCGCTACTCGCCCTTTGTCGGCACAATCACATGCGGTCAGCTTAATTTAATAGTTGGATTTATCCGTCTCACTGATATAGCAGATATTTCGGTACCTATACGAATGATTTTTTTAATTTCCCATGCTCTGTGATAGCCAGACTCCGTGATTTTATATAAGCTGAAATTTTGTCAATCTCGACTTGTTCTTATATAATTATGGTAGAAGGTTGTTCTACCATATTAACATGTAAATACGAGTCGAGGTTAATATAGAATTGATGACAAGAAAGATTTTTGGAAGTAATCGGCTTTGTGTTATAAATTACAAATTGTAACATTAATTTTAAAAGAGCAACAGCTGAGTTTCTTGCCGTCTCTACGCGACAGAATTTGTTTTGCGAACCGGTAGCACAGCCACTAGCACTGATTGACTTGATTTTTCGAAAGTTATTGCATAATAGCCTACTTGAAATTAATGAATTGGGCTTAGAATACGGAAGGCTATATATACTATAACAAGTCTAGTCCCAAAATTATCAAAAAGTATTGTTTTGATTTTCCATTTGCCTTTGAAAATTTCTTAATTTATCAAATTATCAAAAATTAATAAATTATCAATAATTATCAAAAAAATTTCTTAATTAATCTCAATGTAAAACAAGAAAACTATTATTCTAAATGTTATTCTATTATATCTATATGTTATATGTAGATTATAAATGGTAGTCTCTTTACAAAATTAAGCCCTCTTTATCAAAATTCATGCATGCAGAGTAGAACTGTAGAGGAACTCCATGCAACGTCAAATTACACGCGACCGACTGGTCGCCGATAATAGAGCGACGTCCGGCGGAGGGCCCAAGACGTGCACGGCATTCACAAGTTTAGTCTGACTACGAGTTTTGGCTGGTTTGCTGATTTCGAAGCTGTAATTTTGACTTTGTAATTCAAATATAGGTGTATTTACCTAATATATTTAAATGAACAGGTATTATCCATGCACAGCATAATATTTGAGATTTTTTATGTATACATAATGTCCCAAAAATTTCGGCTCAAACTGAAAATATACTTTGCAAAAAGCATAACTTCGCACACAGGTAAATTGATTATAAAAGATACGAGGTCGTAATTGTTTTAAGTATTCAAAAAATAATTAAGAATTAAATTATTAAATAATATTAATTATGTAGAGAAAAATATTCAGTCCCGCATTCTCGACAAGTCAGGATCGGTTCAGTGCCATTTATTCACCTTTTTTAAGCATTTTTTCCAACTCTCTACTGACTTCGTTAGTCGAGTCACTCGGATGCGTCGCTTTAACGAGCGACTGCTACTTGATACTAAATGGGTTCGATATATCCTCCACCGTGCAAAAGATTTTCAACATTATTATTTAAAAATACGGTCGAATTTCCCATGGACCGCGAAAGAAAATTTTAATTCTTTCATTTCATTCGTAAAGTAGAGAAATCGAGCGATTTTTAACTCACGTACGAATATAAAAAGTGAGGCGTTTAAAATAATAATTGTAACTCTGATAATAATTATTGTGAGGCGGCACTACAACGTAGTTAACAAAGGGTGAAGGGGCAAAAGAGGGGAGAATGCGACGCGTCGTTTTTGCAATCAGTCAACTTTGACGTGTTTTTGCAAGCGTTTTTATGAATGTCGACAACAAAGGAAAATTGAAATGAGGTGACTATTTTTCAATGTTGTGATGTGTTAAATTATTACTTGCAGAATATTTATTTTTCACACTGGTTATTTTATTTTGCTGTTTCTGTAAGTTTTAGTCTCAGTAATAGTTCTTATTATCACAGTGTAGTATTTTCTATTGAAATAAGCTAATACAACGGGCTCTTCTGATGATTATTTTGAAAAAAAAGTTATTTAAAATTAAAAATACGATTACTTTGCAAGTCTTGCCGGAACTGCGGCGCTCCGAACATCAGGAACATTAACGTGCTGTTGTCCAGCACTTGTCTCAAGCAGTAAATCTAACCATAAGTGGAAGATTGCACTGACCTGCCTGCGTGCGCATGTCGCGCGACACGACGGCGCCGTGCGAGTTGTGCGCGCGGCAGCGGTACACCGTGCTGTGCACGTCCTGCCGGTACTGCAGCGCGCCGAACGGCAGGAACGACAGCGTGCCGTTGTCCAACACTTGTCTGTAAGCACAAAAATAATTACTTATTATATAAAAATATAAAGGTCTTGAACACGTGGAGCTTACCGTTCGTATTGACTTGTATCTGTGAAGAATTTCCGATATGTGTGAACTATTTACATGCGAGTACTTATGGGACAGCTAAAGACCACATTACATATTGTCATTAAAGTCGTTAAATGTTCCCAAAAACATAAAAACCGTAAACAAAACAGGGAGGCTCATGCGTGAGCCAACAACAAAGAGATGTTTCCGCCCCGTAGCTCGGATTTACTCGCGTCAACTCATTCTCTCCCGCTTTAAACGTTCGCGCGACCCGACACTGCGTTCCAATTACAAACACCCAGTATTTTTTGTTTTTTTGTGACTTCAGGTAAAATTGCTGATATCTGATTTAATATTTAAGATTCATTTTGTCGCAGTTGTAATAAAAATAATGACAAAAACAAAATCGACGCTACAACTTAAATAATATATTAGTTAATATTTGTGAAGTACTTAGAACGATTGAGAGAATGTTTGCGGCAAACACGTGTGCTCCGTTGTTTCTTACCTCGTACAGAACTATAATGCATCGTACAGCATGTTTAAGGAACATTTATTTAACGTTGTAAAGCAGTCTTAAAGTAGAAACCTTGCCTCACCTTAGATATGCTTAAGTAAATTAAAGCTCTAAATGACTCATTATTTTTTACGTTTTCACACACTCAAACAATACTGTTGCAACACTTCATTAGAAATCGCTGCAAGTGTGTCTATAAAATTTGAAGAGTTCCTTTAATTTCCAGGATATCATCGTCAGATCCTAATATGATGACAATGGGACTACCTTGGGAGTGTGCCCTTTCTAATAAAAAAAGAATTATCAAAATCGGACAACTCTGTAAAAAGTTATGCGTGGTCATACATAAAAAAAATATATGTGTCGAATTGAGAACCTCCTCCGTTTTTTTTCATCAGACAAAAATGGTTGAATGTTCTTGTCAAGTAAGATTAAAAAATGTTTTTATAAAACTCGCTTGATAGCGTTAGCAAACTTTATAATTATTTATCCATTCCCTTGTCGTGCTCAAACACGATGAATAGCACATATCGTCACCCAAACACTCGAAACCAGGATTCTATCTCCGGTCAACAAACTACAAAACAAATGTAACATTTACGCCTCACGGGTTTCAATCGCCCCTTTTTTTCCCTCCCCCTCAAATATGCACTACGTAGCTTTATATATTCCAGCTGTTCAGGCCCTCGACTCCAATTACAAGCACCCTGTATTTTTTGCTCCTACGCTCTGCGCCGTGAGCCTTAATTCCACCTCATCCTTTTTTTCACGTAACAGGAAATGAAAGACTGGAGGCTGGAATAATTTAGATGCGACTTTTATAAGTACATTTGAGGCTCGCTTTTTTAGTCTTCGGGCACAAAATTATGCCGTTCATTGAATTTCCGGCTTTCCGATTTTTGTTTGATGTATTTGAGTCTCAAACCTCTTGCAACTGATCTTTCTTTAATATTGATACTTTAATGACTTAAATCAATCGGCTTGACTAAAATTCATCACAATCATCAATGATAATCATTATATGTAGCTTCAAATAAGTTAACTAGTGGAATACTCCAAGTGAACTTATTTTAAGAGGAACATAATCGCAGAGCAGTAGAGATATGTGATAGCTAGACTTTTGTAATTTTTTGAAAGCTGAAAGATAGTCAGGTCAAGCACGGTAAGTAGGTACTTAGTAGGTAGCTATATAGTAGGTACGGTAGATAGGTAGGTAGGTACTTAGTACGATGGCAATTATGGAGTTTAGGCTATGGTTGCCACCGTTTTTACTTATAATATGAGATTGATTAGGCTTAAATAATGAACCATTGAACACACTGTTTTGTGTTAGTGTCAACAAGACATTTTAAAACCAAATGTTGATTAAGCCTTTCTTTCCCAAGGACCTAGAAAGAATCTTAAATATAAATTTAATCAAAAATCTACATTTAAAGAATTTAACAACACTATTTAGTATTCTCAATCATTTTTAATAGTAATATGTTTTTTTACAAAGAGTCTTTGAATTAAATACCGTTGCCTTGTTAAGGACATTTCTCTAAAATCAAATCAGATCTAAAAGTAATCTTTCCAAATAACATTTTCAAACAACCTACGCAGTTATGCGCTTTTATCCAATTTACTTTGTTTCTAACAGAAAGTAATATTTATTTATATCATTGTGAACACATTAATAATTTCAAATATTTTTTCATACAAATAATTTTTTTCTAAAATATTTTTACTCGTCACTTTTTACCTTACAACGGCTGAACGGATTTGGATAGTATTCATTTTCGTAAGCTATATAATTTATAACCTTTGCTCTGTAGTTATTTGTTATGCTAGGCAGCAAAATTGATTTTTACTGCAAATGCACTTATTGAATCTAAGATTGCCTGCCTAGGTAGCAAAAACGACTTTTGTGTCCTAATTCGGCCAAGCAAAAACTACTTTTCCGAGCATGTAAGATGAAAAATATTTTTCAAGTCAAATTACTCGTAATATACATTTTTCATGAAGTTTTCACAATTCAACAACAATAAAAACAGCAAGTAAACAACGTCTTTATTAGTGTTAGCCTCAGACTAATACAGACGTTGTTTTATTGATGTTTTATTATTTAAATGCGCGCTTCTGCTAGTAATCGTTAATATTTTAAATGCGGACCTGAGTTGGTCTGTTTGTTGCCTACCTATTTCAGGCTTAATTCTAAGTAAATCAACGAAATCATCAATATCAGAGCTCCATGTTCTCGAAAGAAATTGTAACCACACCAAACTAACCATTTTTACTATTATTTTTAGAAAAAAAAGCATTAGATTTCGAACTCAAGAACCTTACGATTCAAAATCACATCAAGTTACTAATGGACCAACGGCAAGTTGATTAGCAAAACATGTTACTGAAAATGTAGATAGCTTTTCATTACTGCACCTATTTACGCGGGAGCTCTAAGAATCCAAATACACGTGGATAAAGTCGCCGGCGTTCTCTGTTAATAATATAATATAATTAGTGATAAATCTGTCTGTTCAAGTATCTGAATGCCCACGGCTAAAAACATTTTCAATGTAATTGGAGACTCGTTAAAACCTCCGAAATACCGGCGCGTACCTCTAGAGGGCGTCAACCCTACCCGCTCGCTAAAAACTATTTTCCTGTAAAATATTTCGTACAATTTTTACAGCACGACATTTTGAGCCCTTTGAGTATTCTCGCGACCGCTCACTCTAATTAATGCGTAGATACTTAGTTAAAATTTGCAGCTAAAAAAGCAAAAAGGATTAAAATATTAGGTAATTTTGACTAAAAACTAACTCAATGCTCTTTACACTTTACAGAGGTTATAGGGATGAATAATATTTATAAGTCTTTCCCCGTAGCACGGCTCGCATTTATGTTTAAATGTTATGAATAATTTCATGATTAAACCCAGCGTTTTTTATTTCTGACGAACTCTTATACTTACTACTATAGAGCAAAACGGATCCAACGATATGCTACTACGTGTCTACCTGAGACGTAGGTGTTAAGTTCTGTAATGACACTGGTAACCATGCGTATCAGACCGAATACAGCAATGCTGCTTGGCGGCATAACTGAGCATAATATTAGCTTTATCACAAAGGCTCTACTACTATTAAACTATTTTGACGTGTTATAAATTACTAAATAACACTGAACAATTAAAAATCAATTAAAGTTAATTTTGTTAATTGTTCAATACGAACAAGAGTTAAACAACTCAAAGGTCTCACCTCACAGAAACCGCAGTCTTATTTTTGACATAAGTCGCGGCGGCGCTCGAACGGCTTAATTAATAAATTTCCTACCCCCTTCCCCGGAGTTTAATTGGCTGCTCGTTTAATTTCCCTCCTGAGAATGTCAACTAGATTAAAACTCAAGATGGAAAAATGAAAATGCAAAAATTAAACATCCTATTATTAGATGCAAGTGAGATTTTAATTTAATTATTCAGAAGGTTCATTGTCTTCTTTCATTGTAAAAGATATACATAAAATAAACTGAAAAGAAATATATAAAGTACAGAGATTTCTAATAATTTTAAACCTAACGCATTGGGGCAGAATAAATAAGTAAATTATTATTTTAATTATTTATTTATTATAATTATATACATCTGTATTAATAACTAATTTGACAGTGTATATCTATATTATATACATTATACTGTAACACCTATTATTCTAAATTGCAATATGAGATTGTCCACAAGTCCACTCTTTTTAGCTCATTTAGTTTGCAGTAAAACAAATCTATATTTTCCGCTATAATATTGAGGGTGCGAAGTGCACGCGTCAGCGGCATTAAAAGTGTACCTCTTTAAAATGAACTTGCCATCATATTAAACTGACTCGTACGATGTACAGTAAAAGCCAATATGTCATCCGATTAATAAAAATAAAAAATGTTTAAGCAATGTAAAAAACCTTTCCCCTAAAAGCTGAAAGGCCTGTCCCAGTGGGTTTAGATGAAGCATTTAAAATAAATGATGACGATGGTGATATATCACACAATTGCAATCAATGCAATACGATTGTAAATGCATGAAATCTCATACAAACATCTAAATCTGTACATTTTTCTCCATTTTCGTCAGTTTAAGTGTTTCGCAATCGTTGATGCATCGCGTAATATAACATGCACAAAACATCGCTGAACTTTCTACCTGTACTGAAGGAATACCTAATGTTATGCACTTTGAGCATTCTTATAAACAACCTGCTGAATAGTTTATCAAGCAGGAACGTTCTGAGTCCAAGAAATTGAGGAAGTCGTTAGATAATTCACTAAATCAAAAGTCACGTTAAGAAATAGAACATTAAAAAAGTCCTGAGGACCTGTAATGTAAATGACATCAAATGAAAAAAATAAACTTTTAGTTCACAATGCAGGTACAGAATTTTCTAATAAGGTTGTAAGTATTTACTTTATTTGTTGTGCTAATTAGAGATTTTTCCACGATTCTTTCTTTAAGATCTTATGTTTGGAGTATCTTGTCGTTTTCTTCTTTTTATTATTTTTCTATTCCTAGTGTTGTATTTGATGATATCATAATATAATTCTCCAAGAATATTATGCGTATATTTTACTTCAATGAATATTATGTCCATAAAAATATCATGAAATAAGATACAACAACACTAAAGACCTCAATTATAAAATAAATATATTATTATATTCGAAGCGTACGCTATCAGACGTAATATTTTATGCTACAATAACAAATATAATTTAACCTTTAATGGAATCTATACTTGAATAAGTAGGTAGTAACATACATATTCAATTATAATATTATCGATTTTCAATACAAGTTTCGGCCAATTAACCACAACGAAGCTCGTTATATATAAGTCTAACGGATAATATTATGTATCAAATATGGCACATTGCAAGGGTGCCATCAATAGTATGTGGGTCAGATAGGGCCATTAAATGAATCGGTCACGTCATTAATGTTAATTATGGAATCTATCTCTTGATTAAAAATTTATTATTAATTGATGTTGTTGTAGTGAAGCAAATTTTTTAAACGCAATTAATTATAAGAAATAGAACCGACTCAAAACGCACTAAAAAGTAAAAAATAATAATTATTTGATTGTTTAAATAATTTTTTGTTAAAAAATTTTATTTCTTACTTTTTAGTGATTTATAGCCACGTAATGTACTCGTACAATACTCTCATAGTATATTATACGACACTAGTAGCCAATAAAATTTTTTAACAAAAAATAGAACCGAATCTATGAAGTCGGTGCCAGCCAAGTTTAAGGAACATTTATTTTACGTATTAATTATTGAATCTATCTATACACTTGATTAAAAATTAATTATTATTTGTTGTTGTCTGTAATAGTAAGTCCAAAAGGTATATAGTGCCTCCAAAATTTGAAATTTAGAATTTTCAACCAATGTATTTTTTAAAAGGCAATTATAAAATCGGACACCTGTAAAAAGTTATGCGTGGTCATACATATAAAAAAAAAAAAATATATAAAAAACTGATACCGAGACAAAAACCAAAATCACTGTAAGCGTGCCTCCAAAATTTGAAGAGTTCCTTCAATTTCCCCAGGATATCATCTTCAGATCGTAACATGATGACAATGGGACCACCTTGGAAGTGTGTCCTTTCTAATAAAAAAAGAATTATCAAAATCGGACAACTCTGTAAAAAGTTATGCGTGGTCAACATAAAAATATATATATATATATATATATATATATATATATATATATATATATATATATATATATATATGTTTTTATATATATATGAGTCAAATTGAGAACCTCCTCCGTTTTTTTTCGTCGGTTAAAAATTTGGTTTTATCCTTCATGCATAAAAAGATTATTCACTCCGTATTAAACACTGATGGTTCAGCTGAGGGAAAAGGGATTTGGAAATTATTTTCAAGGTGTATGCTCTCTATTTTCCTGCAGATAAGGAAATGGAAAATGCAGAGCTGTCAAGTCCATTATTGTGCATAAGTTATCGCGAGAAAAATTTTCACTTCGCGTATTCTTTTACGAATCATTTTAGTTTATTTTTATATTTGTTAACTTTCGCACATGTTCAGAAATCCAATCTATTTATTCTAGATAATAGCCAGTGAAGTGATCCTTTAAGGGTTCCGTTTTTTTGAGGCAGGGGATGATAAAAAATATATATTGATTTCGATCATCAGTAAGTAATGACTGAACGTAAATTATAACATAACGCCACGGTTTACCTCAGATATTCACTGCTATAAGCTACCGTTGTTAAAGCCAAGTGTAAATAAAATAATAAGAATATTTTTACGTAGACACTGACTAAATATGAGCTTTCTTACAGTCTCAAGCTGTGGCAGTTTATGGCAGATATAAAATGCCGTACAGTTAAAATAAAATAAAATCGGAAAATTGTAAACCTTATCGCAAAGTCACGTAATATTTCAGCTTATAAGTGTACCTGCAGGATTCATTACCTATAGACGTACTCGTATCTTCTACAAACACGGTTGTCTTCGCTACGCGGCATGCCCTGGGGAAATGTTCGGCTGGGCCTACACCTACGAATTTATCTGAAAACGTTATCTTCAGAGCATCAACTATGCATAGGTGCCTATAACCTGAAATGCTTACATGCCTCGGTAGCTTCTGGCGAGCTAAAACTTCAATGTAATATATTCTTTTTTTCTTACCTTGATCGGGAGTTCATTAATGAAAAGAAAGAACATTAGTTTATCATTTCCTAATCTACTCAGATGTTAGATAAATAAATATTTAAATTTTATAGCAGAATATACACAATAGTAATTAGTCCCAATGTACGCGAAGCTTTTGTGATGGGTATCAAGATACCTGATGAAAATTTTTTAATTTCATAGATATTCTACATAAATAATAAATAGATAAACACCCAAATACTGGAAAACATAATCACTCATGTTCATACATTTTCCAGATATGGGTTACGCAACAAAAAAAATGAATAGAAGCAGGCGTAACTTTCCATAAGTTGGCATTATTATCTGTAAAAAAATATTGTAAATTAATCGCATGCTGTGTTTACCTTTAATTAGTTTAACATTTTAACATGTTACTCGTATATTTTGTTTTATTTTCTTAAATAAAGAGAAAAAAAAAATATTATCAATCTCAAATCAATCAATCAATATTTTTACAGTTTAGTGAATTTTGCAGTCGGTTAATTTTTTTTAATATTATTTTTTCTTTAATTGAGCAACTAAATTATAATAAGAAATTTTAATTACTTATTAAAATTTTGCAATGAAAAATTAAAAAAAGGTATCAGCCATAATTGAAAACAATTATAATGAAAAACCAATCAGCACCCATTGAAAAAATGTCTCCTTAAGAAAATAGCGTCACGTAGGAACTCATCGCGAATGGAAATTGAAGATAAAGCTCTTGAGCACGTTCAGAACAAGTCCAAATAAGATTGTCCTTGCAACCTGTAATGTAAGTAACTCATAAGAAATGACTACAGAATTTTAAAACCTTTCTTTGATACACCTTTTTTTTTTTTTTTTTCTTGTATAGGAGGGGAAATCCTCATGGACACCGTTAGGTAGTGCGTCCTGTCACCCTGTTGACCGTGTACCCGCCTTTCAGCCTAGAGCACGGCTACATTACTGCCTAATTTTCCTTTCTCCTTTTCTCCTCTTTCTCCTTTTCTCTCATTACTGTCTCTAGGAACTTAGCTATAGCGATCCAATTATTTTCAGTTTTCAGCATTTTTAAAACAAGGTTTTCTTCCGAAAATTTTCCTATATCTTCGTAAAGGTCTCGTCTGGCCTGACTCCACTGCTCACACTGAAAAATAGTATGTTTTGCGTTGTCGATTTCACTGCAGTACATGCATGTGCTATCCGACCTTTTCCCTATACGTGCAAGGTAGTCCATGAAAACGCCGTCGCCTGTCAAGCATTGAGTCAAATAATACGATAATCGGCCATGCCGTCTATTAGTCCATTTTGAAAGGTAAGATGTATCCCACTCCATCTGCCATCTGGCAAGAGTTTCTTGTTTGGCTACTTCTGAAGCTTGGGAGTGCTTATTCTGCCTTAGTTTAGTTCTCTCGCTTGCCAAAAGATGGATAGGCGTCAGGTTTGCCAGAACTAGCGCTGCATCTGTAGACACTGTCTTGTACGCAGAACACACACGGAGTGCTAATACACGCTGAGCTTTCAAAACTTTCTTCTGTGTATGGCAACGTTCATAGCAGGTTCCCAGACCGGCGATGCATAAAGAATTATTGACTGAGTGGCCAAAGCCAGCGTTCTTCTTTTATTATCGCTTGGGCCCTTTGTGTTTAGGAGTAACTTGCACAGAGCCCCTGCTGTTCTGCAAGCTTTCTCACAGACTGCTTTTATGTGCGGACCGAAATTTAGACCCCAGTCCAACTTGACACCAAGATATGTCACACTTAGAGACGGTATCACGGGTATTCCTCCGCAATCGAAGTGTACACGCTTGACTGTTTTCCGCCTATGAAAAATTACTGCTTCCGTTTTCTCCGGCGCAATTGATAATTCATTTTGGTGCATCCAGAGGTTTACAGCATGTAATGTCTCATTTGCTTTGACGATTAGCTCATGCTCCTCCCTTGCGGTAACCGTTATAGCCAAATCGTCTGCGTAGCAGACAAGTTTTACTCCTTCCGGGACTTCGATGTTCATTACATCATCGTAGAGGATGTTCCACAAAGTTGGACCGAGTACTGATCCTTGGGGTACTCCTCCAGTTACATTTGCCCTAACATTGCTTTCCAATAGAATGTAACGATTTTTGAAATAGTCTACGATTACGTTTATCACAAAATTATCGATATGCCGGGATTTCAGCTTTTGGATAATAATAGACCACGAGGCATTGTTAAAGGCGTTTCTTACGTCTATCAATATAAGGCAGTTCCAAAGACCTTTCATATTTGCGTCTTTAGCTGTTTGGACTACGTCTTCGATAGCATCCACAGTTGTTCGAGCTGCTCTTTGATACACCTATATAAACCTTTTTTTGACGACCTCCGTGGCGCAGTGGTATGCGCGGTGGATTTATAAGACGGAGGTCCTAGGTTCGATTCCCGACGATTTTTCTCAATTTGTCTTGGCCTGGCTGGTGGGAGGCTTTCGCCGTGATTAGTTACTACCCTATCGACAAAGACGTACCGCCAAGCGATTTAGCGTTCCGGTACGATGTTGTGTAGAAACCGAAAGGACTGTAGATTTTCATCCTACTCCTAACAAGTTAGCCCTTCAATCTTAGATTGCATCAATCTAGCTAGCTTCAATCTTAGATTGCATCACCACTTAACATCAGGTGTGATAGCAGTCAAGGGTCAACTTGTAGTCGATAAAAAAATATTTTTGGTATGTTCAAAATGTCTATGCTTTGGAATTTTAAATGAGAACAATAATTGAGCCTTGTTTCAACGTACACACTAAAGCCTAATGTAAGCTTGTTTAAAATTGTCTTATTATACATAAACAAGCAGTATATTTATAGTATACTAATTCCACGGTTTCATATTTTATAAACACCAACTGAAAAAAGAGGAATGTTAAATATTTGACGAAGATAACTGTACACACAGTCGGATCGTAGTTTTCAACGGATGGACGTCAAAAGACATATTGAAAATTGTCATGATCGGATTTATGGCGTCATAGGCACTAGGCAATCTGCATTTTCGGAAAAATCACAGCACGACTACAGCTATAATAGATGTAGTCGATAACATTCTTTCAGCTCAAGATCAAGGCATGGCAACGATACTGGTGCTGCTTGATTTTTCTAGAACATTCGACACTATTAATACAGCGCTTCTATTATCAAAATTGTCGTATTATGTTTTTCTCTTAATACGGTAAAATGGTTCGACAGTTATTTTTCAAATCGTAGTCTGTTTGTTCAATTTGAAAATTTATGTAAGTATAAATAGCCAAAACGATAGGCAAACGCTTAGGTATCCGATCAGCCCGTGAGGTCACTCTGGGGTCATGCTTGAAAATCAACGCTACAGCTTATACCTATATAGATGTAGCATCGAGCTGAGGCAGTGCCTCATTCAGCCAAAATATCACAGGTGTAAGTACTTTGACAGTAGGTAGTTGGATTTTCGGTGCCAGGTTTTGGAAAAAATTGTACCTTAGCCTTTACCGGCTCTTAGGTTTTTGGGAAGCCGTGGTACAAAATTTAGGTTAAATATAGATAATTTAAGATAATTACCTTTGTATCACTCTTGTTTTGTATTTTTTTTGGCTGAATAAACGTTATTTAATTTAATTTCATTTCATTCATTCATTTTTTTCTTTTATGTATGACGTAACGTTGGCATTACGTCACGATAATGAAACAAAAGGGCGCGTAAGTGTGTGACACTGGTGTAATACATTATGCAAGGTTAGCAGCCTCTCCGCCACCTGAAGGTTCCCATGTAACTATTGTAATATTCGGGGTTGTTCGCAGCCGCAAGGTATAAGCTTATCACGTTTTATTCACGAGCCCAGACCGTTAAATCCTTTCTGAAAGCGAAATATAATTGAAATACTATCATTTATTCACATTTTAAATACACAGACAAAACAGAATTTATAGGTATTTCAAATTAAATCTTCATCCGCAAAGAAGTCGTATACTACGCCATTTTTAAATTACCCGACTGCGTCAGAAGAAGGGAAATATTTTTAATTCTACCGATTAGCATTCCTATTTATTATTTTTTAAGGAAAATCGCGTTGAATTGCGTGGTTCTAAGATCTAAGCATACATACAAAGGCGTGGCGCAATAGTATGCGCGGTGGATTCATAAGATGGAGGTTCTGCGTTCGATTCCCGGCGGGGCAGATTGAGATTTTTCTTAATTTGTCTTGGTCTGGCTGGTGGGAGGATATCGCCGTGGCTTGTTACCCCCCTACCGACAAAGACGTATCGCCAAGCGATTTAGCGTTCCGGTACGATGTCGTATAGAAACCGAAAAGGGTGTGGATTTTGTCCTACTCATAATAAGTTAGCCCGCTTCCACCTTAAATTGCATCATCACTTAACATCAGGTGTGATAGCAGTCAAGGGCCAACTTGTAGTCGATAAAAAAAAGGTAGCGGCTTTATACTGGTATTTTATGCTATGTAAGAAACAGCAAAAAATTAATTATTTATTATTGCTAAGTTCATCGTTTATGCTTGTATTAATTATCCTTTACGTTAAAACAGGATGTTTCTATAAATAGAAAAAATAATAACAAGGATGGTCAAGTTGGCGATAAAGGTCAAGTGCATCTCCTATAGCTTGCACCCCGTCTCTCCCTCCAATGTTCACGGGCTAATGCTCAAAGGGCGGCGTCATTAGGACACGTCCGCCGAGGACCCTCGAGCAGCCCTACAATAGCAATAGCAATCTATTCTGTCAGCGTTTCCGGAATAAAAATAGGTAGATATATTGTACATTGCTGATAATTGGGACTTCTGGATTTTACGAGTATCTTTTGGTACTTATACACAGGTGGCGATGTGTAGCCAAACACAGATGACAACTATATACGACGTGTCAACGGCACTTGGTTTGTACGTATTAACTTTCGTGTCGCATGCCCCAATACATAAATGTCGCCAACAAGTGTCGTCAAACGATCTAGAACCCTCAGTTACAATAGTTTATCAATTATGTTAGTTATCGTTTTGTACACTTACTTACTGTGGGGCAAGTGTGAGTTTTTCACCGAGCGACTGCGTAAAAACGTACTCACTCGTAACGTCAAATTATATAGAAAAAAAAAGTTTACTCTCACTGTAACTAGATGGCGCTACTCTAATTCAAAATAAAATTTGCGTTTACTGCTCTCGATATCGACGCGGTAAAATCTTACACTAGGCACACTGATACTACTTCACCTGTTAACTTAGACTAGGAACCTTTAGAAAGAGGTATATTTACAAAAAAACTGAAACATGAATGTTAAGTAAAAATAAAACGCACTCTGTATGTAGTACTATATATACTCGTAAATATAAGTTTGCAGATCAAGCACTTGATACTTAGCGCTGGAGGTGTAAGCGGAAAACTACTCGAATTACGTTTAACATTTAACGCGAGAACCATCGAGAGTGAGCCGATGGAGCGTCGGCTGAGTGAGCTCTCAAGCCTCTGCGTGAATATAATCCGTTCATTCGAAATGGTGGTGAAATATGAATCTATACAAATAACGTTCAAGTGTCTGTTTGATATTGCAAATTAACAGCTTTTTAATTAATCCATATGAAATTACATACAGTTGGCATTCGTGAATCGAAATCAATTTTCATTTTTAAAAAGGCCGTTAAATCCTATTATTTTACAAACTAAAGATGACTATCAGTTTATGTTCTTCCTATGATGTATTAATGTAGGTATATATATTAGTTTATTTTATGATATATATATATATATATATATATATATATATATGTCTGGTTTATGTATTAGTGTGTTCTTTATACTTTCCTAAGCCTAAGGTTGCCTGGCAGAGATCGCTGCTAAGCGATAAGGCCGCCTTTTGTATCTACAGTATTTACTACATCAAATATCAATTTTAACATTTTTGTCTGCCTGTCTGTTTATTCTGGCTAATACCTGAAACTACCAGTCGGATTTGTTACAAAATGTTTTTGTAAATGATAGCCAGACTCATGAGGAGTTATATAATTTATATTCTAATATTGCCATAGGAAAAGGAATCACATGTAAAACCGGGAGCGTCCGCTATTGAAATGAAATATAAGTGTATTCATATTTTGATACTAGCAACTTCGTCCAAAAGGAAATCTTGATGAAAAATTTTTTTAACAAAAAATAGAACCGACTCAAAACACACTAAAAAGTAAGAAATAACTGCGTCATTTAGTTGCTTTAATTTACTTAAGCATATCTATGAAATTACGCAGTTATTTCCTACTTTTTAGTGCATTTTGAGTCAGTTCTATTTTTTGTTAAAAAATTTTAATTTTTTACTTTTTAGTGATTTATCGACACGTAAACTACTCGTACTAGACTCGCATAGTATTTTATATGGCACTAGAAGCCAAAAAGCTACCGATACTTACACAAAAACCGAAATCGCTGCAAGTGTGCCTATAAAATTTGAAGAGCTCCTTCAATTTTCCCAGGATATCATCGTCAGATCCTAACATGACTATGGGACCATATTGGAAGTGTGCCCTTCCTAATAAAAAAAGAATTATCAAAATCGAAAAAAAAAACTCTGTAAAAAGTTATGCGTGTCATACATAAAAAAAATATATACGTGTCGAATTGAGAACCTCCTCTGCTTTTTTCGTTGGTTAAAAACAAGTTGTTTTTTTATCAACAACAAAAGTCTAATGTTGTTTAATTCCAAGTTTATAGTTTTCCATAGAAAATTTTCTATGGCATTTGATAATTTTATTATTGTCTTTACCAGTGTCCTATCTATCGCTTAACTATTAAAAAAATACTTCGGCCGCTTGGGAGAGAAAAGTCGACAAGCAATTTTTATACAATACTTTCACTGTGTTAATATTTGATTGTGTTTGATTTTCAATACGGTCTTTATGTACTGGAACTGTCTTCCAAGCCATCGGTAGAATCACTACAAATAGTTAAACTTGACGTTTTAATAGTTCTTGTAAACAAAGCATAGTTGAAACAAACTAATTTGATTTCTTACGATATATTTGCTCTATGCTAAGTAGCCTTGCTTGAAGGATATAATAGCTACTTTTTTAATATTAAATTTTTTAAATGATTAAAGTGCCGTGCACTGCACAGCACTTTAATGCAATAATATTACGTCGGAGTGACACACACTGGCTTACGTAAGTTACGTAACAGCAGAGATAGGCTTCTCCCCGTCCGCGTATAACGTAATAATCTCTTCACACAGGAGCTCACTGGAACACTTCCTTTGAGGTATTATTATCCGTATTCCCTCCGTACTCTTCATACTAAGTACAGATAGACATATTATTTTGCTTAGTGCGTTTTTCTTCGTCTGTCAATTAACCTATGGAGTTCAAAGTTTGATGAGAATTTTGAGTGCGGACAAGGAAAAAGGTTTGGTCAGTTTTATGTAAGGAGAAAAAAGTAAAGGATTTAAGAAACAAATTTCCGTTTTTGTGTGTGTGTTTTGTTTCCGAGTGCAAGTTGAACTTGCATAAATTCTGTTCTGATGCTTACTTATGTTTGTTGTCTAAACATTTTGGGGTTATGAACCCCATAACCAACTACATACAACTTGTATAGATATAATAGAACGAAAAGTACCTGACAGGACTAAATTCAATTTAAGATTCCTATTGATCGTGTTCTCAATAATTATAACCGAAACTAAATAGCTATTGACGGCTGCGCCATTAGGATGCTGCGGTAATCCGCGCGAGTTCCAGCTATTTACATAATGTAAGCCCGTCGAGTTTACTCGGGTCACGGGTGTATCGCTTAAGGATGTTTATTCCGCGGGCTTAGTTCCGCGCTTTCATAATATTTAATGAGTATTCTGGGAATGGTTAATTGTACAATATATTATTTAACTAGGATAATGTGGGTTAATCAACTAGAATATATATAAGTAGGAAGTTTTACTCTGATGTAAAATCATTGATATAGATATATTTTTTAGCCGAATTTGTAAATTAATTACTTATTAAAAATAATTATAATTATAAGTAATTTTTTTTTTGGAAAATTCATCATCATCACCCTATTGACAGCCTACTACAGGCCTAGGACTCCTCCCTTGTAGAAGAGAGGATAAGCAATTGACTTGAAAAAAATCAAGTTTGCCAACAAAATATTTTATTTTCATACATGAATATTACATTGAGTTGACTTGCTTGATTTACGAATTTCGAATCATAAGGGCTCTTCAAAAGTGTGGTTTTTAAGGCTTGTGTGCACCAAGATTTCGGTTATCAAACCAACGGTTAACATAAGCTAAACGTAAAATTTACTATTCACGACAACCCGTACACCGGTTAAGGATGTAAGTTCTGTTAAGATAACCGCCCGGTTTACGTCCTTTAACCGGCGTACGGGTTTATTATAAATAGTAAATTAATAGTCAAGTTATGTTAACCGTTGTTTATGATAACTGAAATCTTGGTGCACACAAGCCTAAGTGTAACAAAAACTGTCGGATTAATACAACTCAATGCTGAAATATGAAAATATTATAGAATAGAATAGAATATCTTTATTTGCATAATACACGGTACAAAAAAAAGGTCGTAAAAAATAATGTTGAGTCACAGTGTATTGCCGTTTACAAGGGATGCAAAATTTACAATAAATGATTATAAATTAATACAAAATTAGAAATAATATTTAAAATGTCAAATCAATTAATTATGTCATTACATATCAATTCATTCATATTGATTATAATTTATAATTTGTACTAAATATAACTTATATTGTACTAAATATAACATCAATTACACAATCTAAAGAAATTGCAGTCTTTTCCTAAATAAATAAATCCTCCTCGGTTGTCATTATAAGGAACAGGAAAAATGTCAAGAAATTGTTTGTACTAACTATTATCGAAACTCGATTACTTCAGATCCGCTTCCTGCTCGAGCTTCGTTATAAGTTTCTTTCACATTAATCTTACTTTAAGGAAAATGATGTTGTATGTTTCAAAATGTAAAACCATATTGTTGTTTTAAGTGACTTTAGAAAGCAGTTTTTATTCGTTATTAAAAGAACGCGTTTACTCGTAACTCTTACTTATGAAAAGTTATTACGGGACTCTTTTGTACCTTCATCTCATACTATTCAACGCGTACCAACTAATGACGTCATGTACAATTTTAATTAATAAAGTTCTTAATAGAGTTCTTGACTTTCACAGTCAAACGCTGTTAGTTGTAGACTTCGTTTGAGACCTAAATTAAACCTTCGTAAATTTAGTTAAAGATATTTTGATTTTGTTGAGTTAGTTAGCATACGCATCGGCGCAACGTAATACCTTATTCCCCAAAAAGGTTCCATATACCTTCACTACATGGAGTGTGGCAGTTTGAAACTGATTTTTCATCTTGTTAGTAATCTAACTATCTTTGGTCCGTGGTCTATTACAGAAAACCAAAATAAATAGAGTTGTACTCTGCAAGTGACTTAATAAGTACATAAATCGCTCTATCGTTCCTTGCGTGACTGAGCCAATAAAATACAACGTCTAGTCAATTAACAGAGATTATGCAGGATTTAAGTTTGTAAAACCGCACGGAGCTAACAAAGAGAAATAACAGAGAAGAAACGAAAACGAAACAACAACGCAAAATGTAAATCTCACTGTGACGTGTCGTTTGTCTACGTAACGGACGGTGGAACGAGCTCGCTGCAAAAATTACTTACATGCTTACATGCACTGTGCCTCGTTGAAGTAGGTGATGTGAACTTACAGACCTTTATTATTAAGAACCAATGTTGAGGCAATGTAGCTCAATGTAACGAAAATATTCGGATAAGTTACCTATTAGCATTTGGCACCTGTATCTTTTTAAAATTTTATTTTTTGAGTATAAAGGTGTGAAAACGATGTGTCGATAGTCATGTATCTTATTTCATACAAATTCATACAAACGGGTAGTATCGCCGCGACATGTCGTCTGCGGTCGACTATAGACTTGCACCTTTATTCTTAAATAGATACTAATCTAATATATAAAATTTCCCTGTCACTAAGTTAGTTTCCGTACTCGTTGGAAACGGCTTTACCGATTTTTACCAAATTTTGTATGCGTATTCAGCAGGTCTGAGAATCGGCTACTATCTAATTTTTTTTTTAATTTTTAATGCAAATCAACGTTTGCCGGGTCAGCTTGTATATATAAACGTTACAGTAAACGTTACAGTTGTCAAATGCAACTGCTAATATATAATTTATCTGTCTATAAGATAAAATTTAAAATATTTTTGGACAGATTAAAATATATTTTTGCATCATCAATAATCCAGTGTCTTCGATAACCTTGTGCAGAATTTTTAATCTCAAATTTTTAATTACACACGATTTTCCTCGCGTGGCAAATAAACTGTAATGGAAAATTTCCAGCGCGGCTGGACGTCCGGATGTGAGGTGTCATTTGTTAGAAGTATAACATGCGGGTGTAAACAAAAAATAAACGACAGTATTTTAGAGGCATCGTGTTAGGCAAATTATAAAGTTAAAACAATGGGATTATGGAGCCCCGGTTGGAACGGAGTTCACTCGCTCATTCGTCCACTCGCCCATGTTCCCTTGCCCACGCTTACTTGCCCACTCACCCACGTTCACTCGCCCACTACACTCACCAAAAAATCAACCACATGTCTAGCCGACGACTTAACGGACCACCCGACCCGCTTTCTCCGGACCCCAACCTCAGCGAAAATTTGTATAAAAGATAGCTTAATTATTATAGTTTTTTAGACAAGACAATTCATATTTTTATGTGAAAAGTGATTAAATTTTTTTGCCAAAAAAATATACAACAGAATGATTCGGTAGCAAAAAAACTATGAAAAGGCGTTTGTATAAAATTCGCTGACCAAACATTTTTGCGGGCCGCATCAAAGCGGCACAAAATAATCCGATAATGAATAATCATCTGGCAGTTCCCACACAGCTTGGAGTGGAATATAATTCGATGCTGTGTTTTCAAAGGAAACACTGAAAAAATGAACAAGAAATTGCTTTCGGAATTCGTACGCCCCCCTCGCTTGCACCCCGCTACTCATTGTTATATTAAAGAGCTTATGACTTTATGGAGTTATACAAAGTAATAATGTTTTCCAAAACGTATTTTGGTCACACGCCAATCTTACCTGGAGATAAGACAATTTTGAATATTATGATGGACAAATATCACAAGTAAATACTTGTCCATTGGGACTTACTTTTGGAATGTCTTACCTATTTTATAACCGTGACAGCTTCATCGATGTACTCGTTATCATATGATGCTGCGATGGAAAATAAGGTTCTGGGTTCCAGCCCTGGGGTTGAAATGATATTTAAATTGGAATACTCTCAGTATTTGTTATCATAAGAAAAGGTTAAGTATGATAATGATGGTAATAATAACGCGGTTTTGTTTACCAGTGAAAGTTAAATAAACTTGATTAACTGGACTCTTATTGTTATGGGAAATTCTTTTTAATTTTTATTGAAAAGTGTTACCCACACTTAATGGATTATTTATATTTAAGAGTAAACATAATATCAAAAATTGCGGAACCGACGGGATTCAAACCCGCGTCTCTCTCAATCGGGGCACTTAGAGCGCCTTACCGTTAGGCCACGATTCCGATGACGTCGGTGCCGAAATTGTGCTTTTGATATTACGTTTTTGATATCCAGATATACGGCCTGTAAATGGTAACCATGGAACTGGTTACCAGTAAACCGGTAATAAAATAGAGTACTTACACTGTATGTACAATAGTGTTCATAGGTACTTATACGAAATTTCGTACCGCGGAGATATGCTTAAAACTTTGATATTAAATTTTAATAGGATTATACAAGTTTAATACGTGCTGCGATGTATCTTTCCGGATTTTCGGGAAGTTTAAACCGCGCCGAGACCGTTTTACAAAAGGCTTTTTGTTCGCGGCTTCACTGGATTCTATTTTCAATGAGTTTCCATCTTTGGGTTTTGTGCATGAGCTGGTTTATAACGGGATGTTTGATTCAACTTGGGTCAATTAAGGAAATTATCATTTCTGAATTCAACTGGGTTATCCACCGACATACGGAAGTTAAAATAAACTTAGCCTGGTTTTAAAATAGTGCATTTTACGTTTTTATGATTATTAAGAATAATACAAAAATATTTCGTAGGAGATACACCTACAAAAGAACTTAATTGTCAAATAAGGGTGACTTGTTTTATAAGTGGCGTCTTGTTTTGTTTACTAACTACTGTTCCGAAAAATAGCATTTACCGCCCAGCTATCTAGTATTAACCAGAAACAACTTATATGTCAAGAACACAGTAGTTAACGTACCTTAAATGTTAAATAAAAATACATGGTATAAGTTGCTTTTTTTCTATAAATATAAATGCTTACACAATTAAAACAAGTAGAAAAAACATTTTTAACTCGATCGTAATAACTGTTTTACAATTCCTTTAATAACTTTATATAGAAAAACTAATGACGCCATAACAGAACAATAATAAGCTCAGGCAAATACAGTAACAAAAACAAGTGAGGCAGACTGTCACTCGCCACTCGAAACTAAACAAATCCCATTCATACGGAGAGCTGAGAACTCTAGACTCCTGTAATTGGTCTGGCATAATGAATGCCTGCCTGGGGGCCCGGGTATCGGCACAAAACGTGATATTATGCGAACAATGACCCTCGGTCCTGGACTTTCCGGGACAAGGGAGCTTGGTATTTGAACGGTAGTTGCTTAAGAGTACCAATTTGCTTAATTTAATATTTTCGTTGGCTATTCGGGTATATTTTACCTAGTTTGAAATTAAACAAGATTAAATTAAAAATTTTAAAAAATCTGTTGATAAAAATGTGATTCGCTATTTTTTCGTGCCGACCATCTTGGATTTGAAACATTTGTAGTGTATTCTACTAGTCAAGCCCTTTCAATTAATATTGTTATTGAGGGAGTTGTGAAAAAATACGTAAATCGCAAATAATGTTTTGATCAAACATAACAACATTATCGAGTAATTCATCTTTCAAACAAAACAAAATCAAAATCATTTCATATGCTACAGACATATAGACATACACACACACACACCGATGATAACAAATATATACTTACTATACTTTATTCAAATAGATATTTAAATTTAAAATAGCACAGTGAGTCAAAATTAAAATAGTAAAACCAAACTGTGTTTCTTATAAACATCCTATGTGACTTAATATTATTAGAAAATCGTAGACTAACGAGATAATACTGTTATATTATTAGGGGGGGCTGCACAGACACTCAACACAAGAACTGAAATCGCTGCAAGTGTGCCTATGAAATTTGAAGAGTTCCTTCAATTTTCCCAAGATATCAATATCAAATCCTAACATGATTACAATGGGGCCATCTTGGAAGTGTTTCCTTTTTAATAAAAAAAGAATTTTCAAAATCGGACATCTCTATAAAAAGTTATGCGTGGTCATACATAAAAAAAAATATACGTGTCCAATTGAGAACCTCCTCCGTTTTTTTTCGTCGGTTAATTATATAACTACAACTCATATTATGCTAAATCTATCAAACGTTTTAGGCTATAATTATAACATACATTTCATGCGATAAAAAATAATACCGACTTTAGGACATCGAATTAAACTTATTGCAGGAATCGGAAGGTTAATTTGGGAATTTGAGCATCTGTACTAAAGCCAAACTCGATTGAGAATGCTTATCAACAAATTAAAAATGGAGGTAGAAATCACTAGTCATTTTACACCTATTTTTTTTAATTAACCAGTTAATGACAAATTCATGGCAATAAATTAGATTAGTAAACTTAAAACTAATTAATATATTCAATATCTTTTAAATAAAATTTTTTAAATTATAAAACATAATTTAAAATTTACTAGGCATAAAATATGTTGCATTTTCTACCTTCATTTTAAATTTGTTTGTTGACAAGCATTCTCAATCGAGTTTGGCTTTAGTATAAGTTGTAATGTTTTCAAATAATTATTATTCCTAGATAACTAATAACAATAAAGTCCTCTAGAGCATAATTTGTAATAGCGTACATACATTCGTTGTCAGAGCACGTAAACAATTTATTCTAAGAGCAGTCAATTGTGAAATAGATCGGAATTCGGATTAGAGCGAAGGGTTTGTGAGCCAATTTCGCTCTGGGGAATCAATTGAAGGCTCGCACAATGCAGTGGCCGTCAACCTTTCCAAAGTGGAGCTATAACAATGGGCTCGAAGGTTCCCCGCACAAAGAAATACAAAATAGGGTTCGGTACTAACTGCACTAGGCGCTAACAAGGGGAGGAAAGTGATAATTCATTTGAAAATCTAATTTACATAAAGTACATAGTGCTCTATGTTGTCATATGCAAATTCATGATTTGCATAATAGGCTGTTTCTTTGAGTTTGTTTTGTTACTTTAGTAGTTGACAGTCTAGATCACACTGTTGTTATTTTTAGTAGCAGTAATACAAAGTTTGGAAGTCAACAGTGGTAGAATGTTAAGCAGTTTGTTTTGGTCATAACTAAAGCGTATAATGATTATTACTCAGAAATTTTCAACTACGGCCAGAAAACCCGCATTCATATAGAGTACTTACGTCTTAAAATCGCTGTCTTCTTTGATCGTAGAGCATATTTAACTCTGCAAAATTTTGGTGCTTAACCATTCGGGTGACGTATTTCAGTAGAATCAGAGTTCCAAACTGGTAGAAGATTGAATGATTGATTTGTAGGGAACAAACAAAAAATCTTCACGTTTCAAAAGGTTTCTTAAATAAAGTTCAAAATATCGCGTGTATTTTCCATATTATCTAAATAGAATTCGTCTTAAACTCACGTAAACCCATACGGGGCCTTTAGTCATGAGCTTGCTTAGTCGTCGGGCATACCGACAATAATAACGTAAACCAAATTTGATTTATCTGTGACACAGTTGACAAATACGCATACTGATATTTCTAATGTTAGTTTGAATGCATATTTTTAACCGACGAAAAAAAACGGAAGAGGTTCTCAATTCGACACGTATTTTTTTTTACAGAGTTGTCCGATTTTGATAATTCTTTTTTTATTAGAAAGGACATACTTCCAAGGTGGCCACATTGTCATCATATAAGGATCTGATGATGATATCCTGGGGAAATTGAAGGAACTCTTCAAATTTTGGAGGCACGCTTACAGTGATTTCGGTCTTTGTCTCGGTATCGGTAGCTTTTTGACTACTAGTGCCGTATAATAGACTATGAAAGTATAGTACGAGTACGTTACGTGGCGATTAATCACTAAAAAGTAAGAAATAAAAATTTTTAACAAAAAATAGAACAGACCCGAAACGCACTTAAAAGTAAAAAATAACAGTTATTTTTTAATTTTTAGTGCGTTTTGAGTCGGTTCTATTTTTTGTTAAAAATTTTGTTGTTACTTTTCTTAACTAACCCCTGTTTCCTGCAATAGGCGTCGTAGTACCTTCGTGGGGTACGTTTTATTCATGTCGCAACATAAAAGAGCTCGTAAAGACATACGCTCCAGCTGTATGGGAACCCATCACCTTTGCACTTAGGCCGTTAATTTGGACCACCCATTGAGTGCTCGTCAACCTGCCATCTCTGAGTTTATTACTTTTGAAAGGTGTTTATTTTGGCGTAAAACTTACATGTTTTATTATCTGAGCGGAAAAATGTAGCACTTCTATTGCAGAAAACCAGTATGGGTTTTTTTATAAATCTTCATTGTTTCATTTTATTTTATATTGTTGTTTATTATATTAGACAGATTTACGAATTCCTTGGAACCATTTCACTTTTATTACCCCTTGTATAAAATTTGGGCGTCCTAATAATATTCCGATGTCTTCAACATTGTTTATTCTTTTGTAAACTAGTCGGAAATGCAGCCCGTGACGAGAAAAGACGCGGCCAGAAAAACTCGACACATGCTCTTTTTATATGAATTACAAAACCACTTGTTCGCGCCACGCCACGAGAATGTGCAGCGGTGCGCCGATGGTGTGGCCGCGCCAACGGGCTGTCTATGATGTCTGTGGTGGCGTCTTTGCGCGGTGTTGTGTCTGTACTGTCAAAATCTATGAATCTATTCCCTTCTTGTAACGATGTCTTTCTAGTTTGTAAAATTAATAAATCTTAATCTATTAAAGTCCTAACTCCTAAGTCAACTTTTATTTCAAATTATTTTCATCATCATTCCCAACTTACAACATCACTGGGCACATGGCCGCACCAAGAAAACTGGCGACCGTGACAGGACCTGCAATCGGAAAGAAAGGAAGAGGAACGCACGCGCCGGTCTACGCGGCACGAGGCGGCGTCGCCGGCAGCCAGATCTACGGAATCTCCAACAACGCCAACGTTATGTGAGCCCGTTCCTTACCTTCGACCACGTCCCCTTTCAACCTAATTAAACAATGCACCTGACGGTCTTGTGCCTAACCTAATCTGTAAAACTAATTTATCTACATCCACTTTAAAAATCAATCCTAGTTGCAAATATTGCATTTATTTCTTCGTGCGCTAATGATCATAACCTAGCCAAAAGATATAGCTCGGCTAAAGCTGAACTCATTGAAATTCATTGACTACATCGTTACAACTATACATTCCAGCGGCTTGAGCGCCTCCTCGCGCTGCGCATCCGATCGCCCCGTCAGCAGCCTGCGCTTGCATCGGCTGTGTCCGGCGTCCACGTGTCACCTTGACCGCGATATCGCCTGTCGACTGGCCCTTCGCATCGCCACCATCTGAGGAGCGTAACCTAACAATTTCAATAGTCTTGTTATCTATCTATCAAGTAAGTTTAAAAAATTATTACTCAAGATGCCGCGAGATGAGGAGAGTTTTGATAATTCCCTGCGAGACCTAATGTCAAAGCGAAGCTCATATAAAGGTAGACTTACCAAATTCAAAAATTACTTAGAGTGTTTAATGAATGCAAAATCTGTGCCGCAAGTAGAAGTCAGTAAGCTATCAATTAAGTTAAGCCGGTTTGAAACATTGTTCTCTGAATTCGATGAGTTGCAAACACAGATAGAGGTCTTGAATGTTGATGACCAAGATGTCGAGCTTAATACTAGGGACGCTCTCGAACAAGATTTTTGTTTCTGCATTGCTACTGCTCAACAACTGATTGAGGATAACTCCTCACCAAAGAAACTCTTGCTGTTCCAACAATGACAATGATAAGTCAGTATTAGGGTTTAAGTTGCCAACCATCCAGATTTCTAGATTTGATGGATCATATTTTAAATGGCTAGAGTTTAAAAGCGTATTTACCTCCCTGATCCACAACAATGAAAAGATTAAAGATATTCATAAATTTTACTATTTGAACTCCTACCTGGAAGGGGAGGCTGCCCGTGAAGTTAGTAATCTAGAGGTCATGGATAAGAACTATGCCACAGCATGGGAGCTTCTATGCGAGCGCTACGATAACAAGCGCCAGTTAATTAATAATCATCTAAAAGCATTGTTGAGTGTTGAAACAGTTCGGGAATCAGAGAAGTCCTTGCGTTTTATTGTTGACCATGTTTCAAAAAATCTGCGCGCCCTCCATACATTAGGGTTGCCTACTGAGAGTTGGGATATGATTATAATTTATTTAATTTCTCAAAAACTAGATTCAATCACAGCTCTCAAGTGGGAAGAGTGCAGGAGTAGTATAAAGGATTTGCCTACCTTAAGTGATTTTTTCGAATTTCTTATAAACAGAGCAGATGTTTTCGAAACTATTAACAAAAATAAAAACCTCAGGCGTAGCTCTGGTGCAGAGGTGTCTTGTTCTCCTAAAAACAAATCTCAAACAAAGTCATTTGCTACAACTTCATCTATCTCAAAAGCTATTGTATGCTATGTATGCAAGGGTAAACACCGAATCTATGAATGTCTTGCATTCAAAGCTAAGTCTGTACAAGATAGATTGTCATTAGTGTCTTCTTTGAACCTATGTAGGAACTGTCTCCGTGGAGACCACAGTGTTGACCAGTGTAGACTTCCAGGTGCTTGTAGGATCTGTAAACAGCGTCACAATACTTTGATGTCTCTGAGCCTATAGAGGAATCAAGTGCTCCTAGCGAAACTGTCTCAATGTCTTTGTTGTCCTCAACCGAGGTATTGTTATGCACGGCAATGGTTGATGTAGTCAATCCCTCCACTAATGAGAGACTATCAGTGCGTGCCCTTCTTGACAGTGGGAGTCAATGCTCATTTTTGACGGAGTCAGTCAAGCAAAGACTAAGGTTACCTACTCAAAGTACTGACACTAAAGTCATAGGTATAGGTGGCAACAAGTTAAATGTCAATACACAGCATTGTCTAGTTCATATTAAATCAAGATGTTCTGCCTTTAGTACATCTATCTCCTGTCTTATCCTGCCTAAGCTCACTGGCAGGTATCCTAAAGTCGCAATTGATGCACACTATCTCAACATTTCTAATTTTCAGTTAGCTGATCCTAAGTTCAATGTGCCTTCTGAGGTCGACATGATCCTGGGTGCAGAGCTATTCTGGAGCATCATAGGTACCGAACAACATTCCCTTGGTGAACATAGCCCTACTTTACGCAGCTCTCTACTGGGATGGCTAATAGGAGGACCTATAGGTCTCACTCAATGTACTTCTAAGATATCCAAACCGATCAATTGCAACTTGCCTGCAGCGATGATCTTTCTGATCAAATTTCCAAGTTCTGGGAGCTAGAAAAAGTCCCAGATAAACCAAGTTATACTGAGGAAGAACGTCTGTGTGAGCAGCACTTCCTCGAGATTACTACTCGCTATGATAATGGTCAATTTTGTGTCAGAATCCCACTACGTTGCAATAGAGATTGTCTAGGGAATTCCTACACACTAGCTGAACAAAGGTTTCTTAGTCTTGAAAGACGCTTTGTTAAACAACCTTTACTTAAGCAATTATATGTTGATTTCATGAGGGAGTACGCAGACCTAAGACACTTATCTGTGTAGGACAACATCCCGCCTGATACAGCATACTATATTCCTCATCTACCTGTTTTGAAACTAAGTTCTGAGTCAACCAAGATCAGAGTTGTATACGATGCATCTGCCCGTACGACGTCTGGATTTTCGGTCAATGACCTCCAAATGATTGGTCCCAATGTTCAAGACTCATTATTCAATATATTAATTCGCTTTCGCCAACATAAATATGTTTTGGCAGCAGATATCGAAAAGATGTACAGAAGTATAATTTTTATTTATTTTTATTTTTTTAATAACTTTATTGCATATAAAAGTAACATAGCATAAAAAACAGAGGATTATCAATTTGCAAATGGCGGCCTTATCACTAAGAGTGATCTCTTCCAGGCAACCTACTGTATTGATACTAAATATTCTGTGAGACGGGAAATTGCACATACAAAAGAAAAAAAAGTAAAATTACAATATACATACATCTAATACGATATACATATTATAATATATATACATATTTAATACTTATACAATACATATATTTATTATATATATTAATAATATTACATATACTTAACAAAATAGTCTTTAAACAAATACCTACATGAACTATGTATTATAATGTTAGATAGTGTTTCTTTAAACGTTTTTTAAAAATGGTCAGCGACTTTGAGCATCTGATTTCTTCTGGTAGTGCGTTCCATAGCGTAGCTGCTTTGATGGTGAAAGAATCCGATGATGTTTTGGTATTACACTTAACCATTCCTAACTTGTTTTGTCTGCAAGAGCGCTGTGAGTCCTGCGATGCAATAGGGCCCAAAAATGTGAAACGCTCCTTCAGGTAGGGTGGTGTCCAAGGATAAAAAAGAGTACTGTAAAGGAGAGAAAGAATATGCAGATTACGCCGAAGTTTTATAGGAAGCCATTTGAGTTTCCTACGATATTCTGTTATATGATCATATTTCCTGAGTCCAAATATGAATCTTATTCCCAAGTTTTGCAACCGTTCTAGTTTATTAAGGAGCTCCTCAGTCAAATCTAGATAGCAGACATCAGCGTAATCAAGAATGGGAAGAAGGAGAGCATTCGCTAATAAAATCTTGGTCTTCACTGGTAAGAGATTTTTCCACCTTCTTAACGAGCCAAGAGCCTTAAAAGTCTTTTGACTAATTTGTGCTACTTGCGGCTTCCAAGAAAGGTTGCTATCCATAAGAATACCAAGATTCTTTACTGTTTGACTATAAGGCAACACTGATCCATCAAAAGCAACTGGTGGTAAGGTAGAAAAGTTAATCTTGGAAATTTGTCTAGAATTACCCAACACAATTACTTGAGATTTATCAGCATTGACCGACAGCCCATAAGCTAAACTCCAGTCATGCACTGCACGAAGATCTGCATTGAGATGGCTAACAGCTTCAGCAATGCTATCTACAGTTGTCTGTACATACAACTGAAAGTCATCCGCATAAAGATGATAGGGCAGCGAAAGATAGTCAGTGACCGTGTTTATAAAGATGGAAAAAAGAAGAGGGGATAGCACACCACCCTGTGGAACACCAGCACTAAGAGCACAGAAAGAGGATTGTTTGTCCCTTACACGGATGCATTGCGTGCGACCGTGTAGATATGAATGGAACCAACTAAGTACAGGAGTAGAAATATTAATGGATTTGAGGATAGCCAAAAGAATTTCAAAATCTACATTATTAAAAGCGTTAGAGAAATCAAGCAACGTTAAAATAGTAACTTGCTTGTTGTCAATTCCAAACCTTATATCATCACATACTTTTGTTAGAGCTGTCATAGTGCTATACCCACGACGGAAACCGGATTGGAAAGGACTAAGTATATTATTTTTAGTTAGGAAGAGTAAGAGTTGAGAATGAACTATCCGCTCAAGAACTTTAGATAAGAAGGGGAGAATGGAGATAGGTCGATAATGGGAAAACAGTGTTGGATTAGAATTTTTAGGAATTGATATAACATGTGCTACACACCAAGCTCTAGGAAAGATATTAGAAGATAGGGATTCATTAAATAAATAACCAAGTACAGGCGTACAGAAGTATAATTGTACATGAAGCAGATCGTGACTTACAGCTTATTCTATGGAGGGAAAACCCAACGCAGCCTTTACAAACACTGCAACTAAATACTGTTACGTATGGTTTTGCTAGCTCCAGCTTCCTCAGCACAAGGTGCTTATGGCAATGTGGGGATGAATGTAAGGAAGCTAGAATTTCTGACATAATTAAAAATGATTTCTATGTCGACGATTTGTTGACAGGTGCTCAGTCCGAGAAGGAGTTGTTCCACATACAGCGTTCTACCAGTGATGCCCTAGCAGCTGGAGGTTTTCACTTGAGAAAATACCGCTCTAATTCAGCAGCGCTATTGAAATCCTCCGCTTCTAATGCTCAAGGTGATCTCACTATCAGTAATGCCGCTAGTACTCTAGGAATCAGCTGGAACTCAACGTCTGACCAACTTAATTTTCCAGTTAAGTTTTGTGATTCAGATCTGATCACAAAGAGAACTATTTTGTCTTGTACCTTTAAGGTATTTGATCCACTTGGTTTACTCTCTCTTTGCACGAGGTCAAGTTCAGGTACGCCTACTTTGTGCCAAATCAAAGGTGTGTCCTACAAAGCGCCAGACAATCCCTCGTTTGGAACTCTGCGGTGCTCTCCTGAGCTCAAATCTAGCCAATGCTGTTACACAAGCTTTGAGGTGTCAGGTTGATCGTCATGTATATTGGACAGATTCCAGGGTTGTTCTAGGGTGGCTGCGGACCTGTAAAACACCAAAGACCTTTGTAGCCAATAGGGTGGCAGCCATTCATGAAATCACAGACTCTAGTTCATGGCGGTATGTTCCTACATCTCAAAATCCGGCAGATCTAGTATCGCGAGGCGTGGATCCCTCCAGCATAATTCCTTGCCCGCTATGGTGGCATGGGCCTACTTACTTATTGGAGCCAGAGGAGTCTTGGCCCAACCAAGATCAAGATATAAGTGCAGTCCAGTTACCTGAGCTGAAGGTTCATATAGTTGAAAGGTCTAGTGATCCATTTTTTAATATATCTAATATATCTAGATTCACATTCCTACAACGCGCTTATGCGTGGATGCTGCGTTTTCTTAATAATGTAAAGAATCCTAATCATAAGCTTACGGGTGCTTTGCATGCTTCTGAGCTTGAGAACTCACTGCGTCTGTTAATTAAGATCTCACAAGGAGAATCCTTTCAGAGTGAATTGAACTTACTATCTAATAACAAGCCACTTAATCCTAAGTCAAGTCTAGCCCCTCTCAATGTATTTATTGATGCTAATGGTATATTGCGAGTAGGCGGTCGTTTAGTCATGTCGGATTTCGATTATGATAAGAAACACCCAATCTTGTTGCAAGCTAACAGTCATTTTACAAAGATTTTGTTTCAGTATGAACATGCTCGCCTAATGCATGCTGGTCCCAACCATCTTCTAGCTTCTATAAGAGATCGTTTTTGGCCCATTGGTGGAAGGAATCTAGCTAGGCGTACAACTAGAAGTTGTGTGAAGTGCCGACGGTTCAAAGGAGAGACTATGACTAATATCATGGGTAATTTGCCTAAGGAGCGTCTAGTAAATGATTACCCCTTTAGTGTCGTTGGCTCAGATTTCGGAGGTCCGTACATGATCGTAGATAGAAAAGGTAGAGGTGCTAAGATAAGCAAATGTTATTTATGTATTTTTATATGTTTTACATATAAATGTGTTCACCTAGAAGCTGTTAGTGAGCTTTCTACTAACGCTTATATCTCAAGTCTAAAACGCCTGGTCTCCCGAAGGGGAGTTCCACATATGCTCCTGAGCGACCAGGGCCGTAACTACGTAGGTGCTGCACGCGAGTTAACGGAATTCTTAGCATCCAGGGAATATCAAAACTCTATCATCGATTTCGCGTCCAAACTAAACATTCAATTTAAATTTTCTCCTGCTTACGCTCCTCATTTTGGTGGATTGTGGGAGGCCGGCATTAAGAGCGCAAAATTCCATCTCAACAGAATCATGGGAAATGCACATTTGACCTTTGAAGAATTATCTACCTTGTTTAATCAGGTTGAAGCTATCCTCAACAGCCGCCCCCTATGTCCTCTCAGCTCCTCTCCCAATGACCTCCAATGTCTCACCCCTGGGCACTTTTTAATTGGCAGACCTCTTACCGCTCTACCTAGCTCTTCAGTCGAACAGATCAAAGAGAGTCGCTTGACCAGGTACCAGCGTCTAGAGAGAACCAGGCAGCACTTCCTGAGAAGGAAGAGATGGTCCAATGAATACGTGGGAGAGCTGCAGCAGAGAAGAAAATGGCACACCAAGCGATAAACCCTTAAGATGAACGATCTCGTGCTGATAAAGGAACCAAACGCTCCACCACTTTGCTGGCGACTTGGACGAGTGAACAAGTTGTATCCTGGCTCCGATAATATTCCTCGTGTAGCTGACGTGACCACCGCCTGCTGCCATGTGCTGAGTCTGCTTGAAGCCATGCTTCAAGGGCCCGGAGGATGTTCGCGCCACGCCACGAGAATGTGCAGCGGTGCGCCGATGGTGTGGCCGCGCCAACGGGCTGTCTATGATGTCTGTGGTGGCGTCTTTGCGCGGTGTTGTGTCTGTACTGTCAAAATCTATGAATCTATTCCCTTCTTGTAACGATGTCTTTCTAGTTTGTAAAATTAATAAATCTTAATCTATTAAAGTCCTAACTCCTAAGTCAACTTTTATTTCAAATTATTTTCATCATCATTCCCAACTTACAACATCACTGGGCACATGGCCGCACCACCACTCAATTACAATAATTAATATTACACTAAAAATATGCATACTGTGTAACAATCAAAAGAACAGTAAAATACACTACTCGACTATTCTGACATATCCATTTTACATTTTATTTTACGGCCTGGAATCTAGTCCTTTTAAATCATCTCACGGTCGACGCAACAACGGACGACACAAGCTTACGTTACCATAGACAATATCGTACAGTATTGTCTATGGTAATAAATTGTAATATTTTAAAATGCTAACACTTGATAATTCTTAAATCTTATGATGTGAAAAGTAGCTAATTTTTTGTCAAAAAGTTAATTTTATTATTTTTGTATTTCATACAGGATTCAGAGGTAGTTTCCTACTCTAGAGATAACAACATGTCACTTTGTGTAGTACATATTCCTTAATATTGCAACTAGTTAACGAAGTTAAAAATCTTGCACAATCCAGCGGCTGGAGCGCTTTATTATAAACAACCGCAGCGCTCCCGGGGAAGCGTTATGCTCCGAAACTTCTTAATGCACGTCCCGGATTTAATGTAAAAACTCATATTTTGAGACAAACTCACGCTACAGCCGCAGTTCCATCTAGTTTACTTGTAAGTTGTGTGAGACGCTGAAATAAATTCTAGTAAGGATAACTTAGAAATTATATTACAATTTTTATGTGTACGTGCATAAAAGCTGAAAAATTAGTTTCTTGGGTTTGCTAATCCATTATTTTTTGTTTCTCTGGTGGCTTTATAAAAAAGTTGATGTTATAAAGAGGAAAGATTTGTTTGTTTGTATGTTTGTTCTCTGAAAGTAGGTTTTTTTAATGACTACAAGTTGGCCCTTGAATGTTATCACACCTGATGTTAAGTGATGATGCAATCTGAGATGGAAGCGGACTAACTTGTTAGGAGAAGGATGAAAATCCACACCCTTATCGGTTTCTACACGACGTCGTACCGGAACGCTAAATCGCTTGGCGGTACGTCTTTGTCGGTAGGGTGGTAACTAGCCACAGCGAAAGCCTCCCACTAGCCAGACCAAGACAAATTAAGAAAAAAACTCCATCTGCCTCGCCGGGAATCGAACCCAGGACCCCCGCCTTATATATCCACCGCGCTAAGAGGTGCTAATCAGATGGAAAAATTACGAGCCAGATAGAGTTACAACTACAACTACTATAGAACTACAGTTGTTACGCAATACAGAAACACTGGCGAAATCAGGCTGTATGATAATTGAAACAATTTGCCTTTACGGTTTCACCCGAACCAATATGTTCAAAATTTATATGGAAATTTTTATGTCAAGAAAAAAGATAATAACATTCCGAGTCGGTGACATAAAAGTGAAATACATCCCCACAAGGCCATAAAACACTGGCGGGGCGGGCGACGGGGTGGATCGCGGCGTGAAATATTAAAATTGAAAATTAATGCGACGCTGACACACAGACCTAATGAGATCATATTTCATAAATCCAGCAGAAAGGATGCTTAGAGAGTGTAAAGGCCATAGCATATGACGAGTGAGGAAATACCGTCAACTTTTCGGGTTCCGTAGCATAAAAGTAAAAAAACGGAACTCTTATTTTTAACCGACGAAAAAAAACGGAGGCGGTTCTCATTTCGACACGTATATTTTTTTTCTTTTTTTAATTATGACCACGCATAACTTTTTACAGAGTTGTACGATTTTGATAACTCTTTTTTCATTAGAAAGGGCATACTTTCAAGGTAGTCCCATTGTCATCATGTTGGGATCTGATGATGATATCCTGGGGAAATTGAAGGAACTCTTCAAATTTTGGAGGCACGCTTACAGCGGTTTCGGTTTTTGTCTCGGTATTGGTAGCTTTTTGGATACTAGTGTCGTATAATATACTATGACAGTGTAGTACGAGTACGTTACGTCGCAAAAAAATCACTAAAAAGTAAGAAATAAAAATTTTTAACAAAAAATAGAACCGACTCAAAACGCACTAAAAAGCTTTAATTTCCTTAAGCATATCAAGAAGTCGGTGCCAGCCAAGTTTAAGGAACATATAACAGGTATTTTACGTAGTAAAGCAATTTGTGGGTTCTAGGTAACGTCCTTAAAGTAGAAACCTTGTCTGGCATCGACTTCATAGATATGCTTAAGTAAATTAAAGCAACTAAATGACACAGTTATTTAGTTGGATCATTTAAAATAGTTCACCATTTACTGCTTATTTGAATGACTTACAAAAGAGACAGTCCTCTCTCTTTATTGTACAGATCAACATAGCAACATTATAATGATACACATTGCTCAAAAACACAACATTAAAACATAACTAAGACTGGGAGCGATTCGATACGAGATAAGAGTAGAGACAATGGTATAAACGAAAAATAAATTATGCTTACTAAGAATGGCTTTTAGTTCTGTATTGATTGCCTTGATTTATTGCTAACGAATTAATTCTTCCTCCCTTGTGGAAAGCAATGACTCTGCTGCGAGCTTTTGTATTGAATAATTAAATTATTAATGTGAAACTGCCTGAAGTAACATTTTAACTTTTTAGTTTAACCGTAGTTGAGGCAATTTTTAAAGTTTTCAACTTTGTATTCCTTTGCGCCAAACGTCGTTAAAATTAATATACCAGTTAGTCAAGATAGCTTATTACAAAAGTTATTAAATTGCAACGGAACTTATACAAAACAACAAATGAAATCGGTGCACATTGTTTAAACAAAGAAGACACCTTTTGTTTTGAGAATATTCGTATCATCTGGTATCACACACAACTTGACTCTGTATAGTTGCATTTCCGCGAACAAAGTATCGCAAGCGTCACATTTTCCCCAATAACAACATCCTGTATAGGAAATATTCTAGTAACATGATCGCTTTTGTTGTGTCAAAGAGCTCTTCGCGTTATATCGAGACAAAGCGAAGCGCAAGGCGGGCGCTCCACTAAAACTATGTGACATAGTTGTGCGATATGACGTTGCTTAGTATGTTTTATTTATTTTGACTCAGTAACTATCTAATGATGATAAATCGGTACACGGCTTAAAGTGCTCGCTGGAGCATGGGAATTAAATACTACAAGTATAGTTTTCCCGATTCTGGGCTGCTAGTGTGAATTTCTTAAACAATAAAACACTTAATAGCAAGAGTAGTAAGGTCATAGGACCTCTTTTATTTTTTTTAATTTCTTTTATCGACTACAAGTTAGCCTTTGACTGCCATCACACCCGATGTTAAGTGATGATGCAATCTAAGATGGAAGCGGGCTAACTTGTTAGGAGTAGGATGAAATCCACACCCCTTTCGGTTTCTACACGACATCGTACCGGAACGCTAAGTCGCTTGGCGGTACATCTTTGTCGGTAGGGTGGTAACTAGCCACGGCGAAAGCCTCCCACCAGCCAGACCAAGACAAATTAAGAAAAATCTCAATCTGCCCCGCCGGGAATCAAACCCAGAACCTCCGTTTTATAAATCCACTGCGCATACCACTGCACCACGGAGGTCATAGGACCTCGTGAATTGCGAGCTTCACCATAAAATGAAACTTGTCAAGACAGACGAATTAAAAGGTACATTTTTTCCCCACGGGGACGTGCTACTACCTACCTTCCTCTTCCTACTTTCGCTACTTTCTTGGTGAGCACAATACCACCTGGCATTACTTCGTGCTGACCTTCCTGATTTTATTGGTCCCGCGCTTTCGTTATCTCTTTTCCTTTCTTTTCACCGAATCACCACAGCTCGGAGCATCTGTGTCACTCCTCTTCACTTTTTAACATGCGAGAAACGAGCATTCAACTCTCCCGCTCCCTGGACTACTGCTCTGATATCTACACTACCGAGGCATTCAAGAAAACATGCCTCGTAGTGTCTTTTCGCACTAAAAGGGGAAATCCCGAAAGGGAATACTATCATTTTTCCAACTACTGTTGCTACTGAGATACTTAAACTTGATTCAGGATACGAACATAGCTTTTCTTAATCTACTGCCAGTCCGGCTAACGACGAATGCAACGAGGCAATTACCTGGAGTGTACGAGAACAATATTCGGTGTGCATTTCACGAGGTTAGGTAATACATAATTGGATCAGCTGACCTATATTTTGAATACAAAGAGACTGGACTATAATTGGACTGGGCACAACCCGTCGATGTATAATGGATCTGAAGGTAGTTATTACTTAGTCATTCAATTTTCTCCATAATTTTATACCCATTTATTTAATAATTTGTTTCTCTCCAAGAATTTAAATAAGCATATGTAGTATTTTTTTAAGCTATTGTATAGCTTTTATCGTGAGCCTTGAGCGTGGAGACCGAATATAGGAATTCCGTAACGAAAAACCTAACACCCCCTGAGTATCAAAAACATAATATCAAAAGCACAATTTCGGCAACGACGTATTTCAAAAAGCCATTTTTTTTAATTAATGACTTTTTGCAATATCACGCTTTAAAAAAAATTGCGGAACCGACGGGATTCGAACCCGTGTCTTACTGGCAATCCGGGCACTTAGAGCGCCTTACCGCTAGGCCACGGTCCCGATGACATCGGTAGGTAAACATAAATTGATAAAAAATGCTATGCAATAACTTTACCGCGGCAGTCTCCGAGTGCCACACATCTTTTTTTTTGTTATAAACGGATAGGTTAAGACTTTTTCCTTATGTACACGATACAAATAAACATTTATTTTTATTCAATTTAATGAATTAGTATATATATACTTAAGTGTACGAACTATTGTTCTAAAGGTCAGTTCATATTGCATTACGTGTCCAATGCTTTTGTTTCTCACTACCAGGGACCTCCTCTAATCACTTCTGGTGGCAAAAGAATCTAAGATGTTAGCGAGCTAACTCGAGCCAACCTAAGACTTCTATCTTATAGATCCACCGCGCATAAGTACCGCTGTGCCACGGAGGACGTCAAATTAAGTCCTAAAAACAAAGATACGCATTCGCATAGCTCACATGGCATACCGCCTTTATGTTTAGCCGCTTTGTCTATGGTGATGCGATATAATAATATACAGCGTGTTCTACAACATGAATGGACGTGGTGCGACCTATTTACGCAAACGTGCCGCTGACATTTGACCTTTTCGATAAAGGGACGCAAGCACATGCGTCATTTAACACTTTTGACATTTTTACAATACTGTAGTGACATAAAAATCTTTACAATTTCATCTATTTTCTATTTCTTGTAACGGTTCATTTTTTTTGTATTAAATTTCATAATCTTTTTGACGTGACAACGTCTTATAATTCGATAGAGCCGGCTGCACGCACGAAAAAACATGATGTCATGTGTCGTTACCTCGCTTTGAGGCGTTCCATGTAAGGCTTGAAGTGCAATCGGCCTTTGCGTTCGGCAGCGTTCGACATCCGTCTATTAAATATAATTATTAAATATATTAATTTTAAATTAAAAATTAATATATTTATAAATTAATATATTTATTATAAATTTAAAATATAAATTTATAAAATAAAAATCAATTATTTTATTAATTTAAATTAATATTTATAAAAATCTTTAAATTAAAAATTTTAATAACCAATTAAATGCTACCATTCCATCAGTATTTTCTTAAGACATTGTCACGTTCAACTATCGTCAGTAAACCGACTTTACAGACAACCAATTTTTTTTTTAATTATTTTAAAGTACTAAAGCTAGAAAGCCGTACTTTGAACACAGTAACATTATTAGATGACTAGTGGATACAAATATTTTTTTATCGACTACAAGTTGGACCTTGACTGCTATCACACCTAATGCTAAGTGATGATGCAATTTAAGATGGAAGCGGGCTAACTTGTTAGGAATAGGATGAAATTCAAACCCCTTTCGGTTTCTACACGACATCTATATCGCTTGGCGATACGTCTTTGTCAGTAGGGTCGTAATGGCGAAAGCCTCCCAGCAGCCAAACTAGGTAATAAATTATGAAAAGAGAGCAGAATGGAGAACATGTAAGCTCGTGCAAATAAATAGAGTAATCGTTATTTTTTTTAATGTCATGAGATTTCATATGCAGAAATAGCTTACTCTAAATTAAGACTCAGAGAATATTTTTTTAGCAAATAATATTTCAAAAAATGAACAGGCATATCTAAAAATTACCTCAGGGATCACATTACAATAGCGCGCTGCGTCTCACAGGGGAATCCCCTACTTTTCGCAGATCGTACGGTCGAAATGTAGCCGAAAAGCAAAACACAGTTTATATCCCAAAACTACTGCAACGACAACAATACGTGTCGTGTGTCTAGTTTGTGTCAACCTAATTCCGACCGTATACTTCATGTAATTAAGTTTGGATTCGCACAAGGAGCGGCGGGGAGGGTACAAGCTCGTAAACAACACTTATTCGGGAGGGTCATAATTTCAGCTGCCAAATATCCCGGCGAACCTCTAAGCCGCGGCTACCCGCGGCGCAGGTATGTGGGGATGCGATACAGGGTCGCGTAGTGCTGATAAAGATGAATAGCTCATTGAAAATATTGACCCAAAAACGGCTTTGTTCGTCCCTTACCTAATCTTTGCGTTATCAAAGAATTTCTGGGTTGCTGGGCTATGAAATGTTGTGTAGTTTAGTTTTTGAATTGCAGTGTAGACTTGGGAAGTAGAAAGTCGAAGCACCCTGTTGTTGGCAGCATTGTATACTCTGTTTAAAAAGACTATAGACAATACAGTGGCCTTATTTGTTTAAACTATAGATAATAGACTAGGTGCGGTACTCGTCGAGCAAAAATGGTGGGCGGTAGGTTATAAAATATGCCGCTATGGAAAATTGTGGTCAATCATCTTAGTGTCCGAGTCTTGTGCAGTCTTGCTGTTTAACTATCGTAAGAATCTGTGCGCGTAATGTTTAATTAAGTAATTACTGAAATAATGTTTCAATTTGATCATATTTGATGTCTTTGTAAATAAATTGTTATTAAGTTTGTCTTTTGGTGTTTTAAGTTGTATTCCCTTCTGGCTGTTTGTTAACACTATGTTTCGGATGATTTGTTAAAACATCAGTACTGTTCGTTGTTATTAACAAGTTATAACAATTACAATTAATTACAACAATTTTAGTATGGCATATCATCCTAACAGTTTCAAAATTTGTATAGGAGTGTGAGGGGTAAAAACTTGAATGGCTGGGTTTCGTTTTTCGTTACAAGTGAGAGCTTTTTTCGATATTTAATGCTATAGATATTAATGTAACTGATGATAACGATGATGATGCTGTTTATGATGATATTCTCCCAGACAGAAAAATAATAATTTAGAGGTTAAAAATATGATTCTATCGGTATCAACACATCATCGTAGCAAAGTGCTACGCAAAAATTACGAGCAGCTACGCATCTATCGTAGCACTGTATAACGAATAGCTACGTATCCACGTATGCCAGTATTTGCAGCCGAGTTTCCAACCGGAAAATTCATCAAATTATTCAAAATTAGCTGTTGTTTGTACATTGAATTTCGGTAGAATTTTAGTTGTATAATAGGGTCAATATTCCGGTATGAAAATTAGCTTGTTTCATTTTGCATCCTTCTAGCAATAACCATAACATTATAACTTGTACTGACTGATAATTTTGTGGTCCTTCTCGATTATAAGTAAGATTTTTTATTTAAAAGTTTGATTTTTTTTTAATAATTTGAGAAAAGTTTAATTTTCATTATAATTATAATATTGTCCTGTTTTTATTATGTGGTTAATGATGAAAATTAGAAAGACAATCAAGAAGTTGTTGGAATACATATTAAATTTCTAATTAAGGCGGAAATGGGACACCAAAACCTTATTAAGACTTGATTTACTGCTTGCCTTAGCGGTGGTTCAAGGCTTTCTTTACCGCCTATAAACGAACTTTATTTCATTACTTGATTCGCTTTAATAAATTAAGTGTTAATCTTTGCTGTTCCAGTTATATTGCAATAGCCGACGTTAGATTGCAAAAGGTAGGTCAACTGATATAAATTGCAGTGATTTTCATTAATATCCAAATCTTTCTATTTTTGGGCACGTTACTCAGTTAGTCTCGATCGTTATCAACATTGATAGTGATCATTACTGAATCAATAATTATTAATATGAACCTAAGCCCGCCAAAATATCTTGAAGCAATATGTTGGGTTTAATCATCATAATCATAATCATTTGTTTATTAGAAAGTAGGTACATAATAGGGTTTAAGGAAATAGACCTGCATTGGGCTATTTAAGAAATTGATATAGAACAAAACAATATAAAGAGCGTAAATTCGGTACGTTTATCTTTTTAACCGACGAAAAAAACGGAGGAGGTTCGGTGCCAGCCAAGGTTTCTACTTTAAGTACGTTACCTAGAACCCACGTAAAATAAATGTTCCTTAAACTTAGCTGGCACCGACTTCATAAATATGCTTAAGTAAATTAAAGCAACTAAATGACACAGTTATTTTTTACTTTTTAGTGCGTTTTGAGTCGGTTCTATTTTTTGTTAAAAATTTTTATTTGGTTTAACAGTTCTTATGCCCACTTACGGATTTCATCAACTAACTAAATGGAACGTTTGGATAACCTTTTCTAATAGTATTCGTATCAATTAAAATAATGTAGGACATGTACTCGTGTAAATTGCAGTCTGCGATATTGTAGACTGCAATTTATATCTAGTCAGCTATAAATTGCAGTCTGTGGAAATATTCCGTTAAAAATTGACAGAGATGCAATTCAATCTACGGGCAAATGAGTTAAAAAAGTTTCCTTTATCTGACAAATTGCCACACGCGTGCGTCATAAAACGCTGGAACTCAATTTGACACACAATTTGAAAAGGTCACGAGCGGAGTGAAAGTTAAATGTGTCCTTTGTCAAATTAGCTACCTTTATTAGTCTGAGAGCGAGTCACCGTTTAATCAGAGCTCACTCTACCGCAATCTTTTATATTCCTATTAACCTATGTTATTTGAATAAAGCCTGCTACTTTATCCACGTTAAAATAAAAATAAATGAAATATCTAAAATAAATTACTCTTTATAAAATTAGCTATCTGAAAGTCTTATCAAAATCAGTCCAGCTGTTTCAGAGATTAGCTGTAACAAACAGACAGACACACATACAAAAATTACTGAGAGACATAGTAGTGATTTCAGTTGGCTATTTATTGTAAAAACGTAAAAAAGCCCTCAAACGAATTATTAATTTTACTAAGCCTAGTTCTAGGTGCAACCAGTTTATTTTTGCTTTTTTTTTATCAACTACAAGTTAGCCCTTGACTGCCATCACACCTGATGTTAAGTGATGATGCAGTCTAAGATGGAAGCGAGCTAACTTGTTAGAAATGGGACGAAAATCCACACCCCTTTCGGTTTCTAAACGACATCGTACAGGAACGCTAAATCGCTTGGCGATACGTCTTTGTCGGTAGGGTGGTAACTAGCCACGGCGACAGCCTCCCACCAGCCATACCAAGACAAATTAAGAAAAATCTCAATCTGCCCCGCGGGGAATCGAACCCAGGACCTCCATCTTATAAATCCACCGCGCGTCAATTCTTCTAATATTAATATTGAATACAGTTACATTTTATCTTAATTTTGCTAAAATTTTTATGCAAACATATTATATTTTCATATATATATATATATATTTTTTTTTTTTTTTTCATATATATATATTTACAATGCAATGCAGCAGAGCTAAGTCTGTTCGATAGACTATTTATCTGTGAATGTGTATTAAATTAAAAATTAAAATTACAAACAGACACTTTAAATATAAATACGTTGAACCAGAACTGTTAATGTGGATGCTCAAGCATTTCTTATTGGAAAGATGAAACTAAATCAGATAGGCGACAGACTATTTATCTGTGAATGTGTATTAAATGACAAATTAAAATTACAAACAGACACTTTACATATTACTAGTTATTACCTAGTTAGTTGTTAGATCGTCATGAACCCCAATTCGGGTCAAACGTAAACTTTGGCAAGGCCGTCGATCGTCACATGATGTATTGAGCACATCGAGCCGCGTCAGCTGTGAGCCGCGACCGTCGCGTCAGCTGTCAGCCGCGCACGCTCCACTTACGGCTGTAATATTTCATCGCAATCCACTTAGCGATGAGTTGTAAAGTATGTTGTCGTCCTATTGAGTGAAATGATTGGTGAATGTTACTGAATTGAAGCGGGTGTATTTTGCGGAAGTTCATTATGAATTATGAATAACGCCACTTAAATTTAACAAAAAAGGCGCTTTCGGTACCGTACAGTAAAATAATAATTTACGATAATAATCAATTTTTACCCGACTGCGTCAGAAGGAGGGTAATGTTTTTCGAGCGTATGTATATATGTATGTATGTATGCCCATTTCTTCGGCACGCGCTACAGCCTAAAGTGTTATTGACTTTGGCAAAATTGTGGAAATGACATAGGCTATATAAATTTTCAAAATGGTGGCTGTAAATGGGGGAAAAGAGGAGGGATGTGTGTATTTTTTTCTTTTATCTTAGCAATATGAGTATTAAATGAAAGGTTGTAAAAAGACCATTTCAAAAATATAAATATCATATCATGTTTATATTACTGTTTTAACAAAAATGTCAAAAAGTGTACCAAGTCTCATGTCTATACCACCAATTAAATAAAATATTAACTAATTAATAATAATAAACAATTATAAAGTTTATTTCATAAAAACAAACAACCCAACAACTAAGAAGTTAAGGACTATCAAGAAAAAAGATTAAAAAGGCGTAGTATATTTATATAAAATTCAAAATACTTTAGGTTGATGAGATCGCGGCGACTCTCCAACCGTAGTTTTATCGGTCGATCTTTCCTCCCCGGTAGTACAGAATTTTGTCCAAAGAGTGGCTGTCATGATACTACTCCGCCAACATATATTATATTGATTTTTGAAAAAAAAAATTTATGCGTGAAACTCAGTGTCAAAGTATGTTGTGACTTATCAGTTTCACAGACTCCACTGTAAGGTCGGGTAAAAGAGTGGCATGGAGATAATTAATGTATATTCGTATCTGGCGGCGGCGCATGTGGCTCAAAGGTAACCACACATGAAAGCGGTCTCACCGAACCTGGTTATCTTTAAAATTATACGCTCCCTGAGCGAAGCGCACTTTCAACAGCGGCTCTGATGAAATATGTATTACCTAGTTTGAATAGTGCAGTATTTTGAAATATACATCATATTATTCGTATCGACCGAGATGGGTTTTGGGTTTAATTTTCAATATCGATTCATTTATACACTACATCTTCATTATCAGCCTGTTTGAATGACCCATTACCGAGTAGGCCAAACTCCTTACGTATAATGAATTCCGATTCATGAAGATATGCTGAAGTAAATTAAAGCAACTAAATGACACAGTTATTTTTTACTTTTTAGTGATTTATCGCCACGCAACATAATCATACTATACTGTCATAGTATATTATACGGCACTAGTAGCCAAAAAGCTACCTATACCGAGACAAAGACCGAAATCGCTGTAAGCGTGCCTCCAAAATTTAACGAGTTCCTTCAATTTCCCCAGGATATCATCATCAGATCCTAACATGATGACAATGGGACCACCTTGGAAGTATGCCCTTTCTAATAAAAAAAAAAATATCAAAATCGGACAACTCTGTAAATACATAAAATATAGCGTGTAATTGAATGAACCTCTTCCGTAGGCCAACCTCCTTACGTAAAAGGGAATTTGGCACAACGTTGGTCTTAGTTATTTCACGTTGGTGTTAGTTTGACAATTTTCGATTCTGTAACAATCTCTCAGATGTTAAAAATAATGTCCAGGATCAATAGTTTAATGAGGCACAACCACCGATTTTCCAGCCACCAGCCAGCAATTTGACCTGATCTTTACTTACAGTCTTCTGAAATTCAGAGAAATCTTAACACTTTTACTGGACCCGAACTCAGGACCTCATAAACAGAATTCAGAAAGAGTAACCACTACACCAACGAGACAGTATTTTTTATTATTTTTTGCAATTTATATATAATAAATAATAATTAAAAAAAAAGAATTATACTCAAATATTTTTTAAAATTCACATTTTGTTGTTAATAAGTTGAGCTATAAAGCTTAAGTAATAATAATAAAAAAAAGTTAGTGTGTTACTAAATTTTAAATCTATTGTAAATAGTTTTGAGATAAGAGCCCCTTCTCAGGTAAAGGCTCTCCCCATCCATCCGCTTCTCCATCCCCTTTTCCTTTGCTAGGTTCATCCACTCTGCTTGCAATTTTTATGATTTTATCAGTCCACTGTTTGACTGGTCGACCTACATTCCTTGTACTTTCTAGTTCTGCCTACCTTGTGCTCCAGCCAGACAACCAGGTGGCTCTGTTCGTTGATAATCTTCAATTCTGGGAGTTATTCTTCTAAGGATAATAGACGCGAATAGCTTGCATGCGCTTGCCAACAAGCTAATTGGTCTATAGTTTGTTATATACTTTAAAGCCTTATTATTACCACAGTTTAGTTCTTCTATTTAGGTTTTGGTATTGATTCGTTCAATGATTGAGGCAATCGGAAAGAAAAACACGCAAGTACTTAAGTTAACATCGTAATCTGTGTGACTATCTTTCCTTTAAAACCGAAATATTTAAATAGATGGCTTATATTCTACGTCAAAATTGGCCATCCAAAGTCTGTTTCCGACCAATCAGCTGATTGTATCGCAACTGGGTCACGCCTTACACTGTATTACAAATAGAAGCAGAATATTGAAAACAACCAACAAAATTTTAAACGTATTTTACACGAAATATCGAGAGAAAATCTTGGCCATGCTTGAAAAACAGAAAAATTATTTGAACACTTTTTATTTCTTTACGAGCATTTCAATATAAAATATCACAAATGTTTCTTGCAAAAAGCAATAAGAAAAAATATATTTTCACAAGTATTTATTAGCTACGTTTTTAAATGGTATAAATAGTCCCCTTCCTTCCAACTATACAAAAATCCTTAACTACTAATTAATTGAAAAGTATGTTATTATATTAACAATAATTATAAAACATAACATTACATTAATTATTTGAACGAATTCACTTAGCAGGAAGCGGATATTATGCTACACCGAATTTTCGGGAAATATGTTAAGTATTTTAAGTAGGCACCAAGAATTCAGGAAGTTCCACCTAGAATTCTACGCGGCAATGGCGGCTTATCTGGAGTTAGGGCGGAGGAAATGGCAATTGAAAAGGCGGCGCGAAAGACTAAATAGTAATTCGTAGTTGGTCTGCATGGCGATGGAAAGTATATCAATATGTGAAACCATTTAACAGGTTTTAGATGCATATATTTGTTGATATACCATAACCTAGTAGACGCCCGCAACTTTATTTATTTATTTATTTATTTATTTAAAAGAACGCTAACAATATAAATATTTAACATTGTTATTAAATATTAGGTAGATTACAACTTTTGATATTTATATCAATCATAAGCAAATTATTTCAATCACACATGAAAATGTTAGAGTAGAAATTTAAATAATTGAATTTCATGCTAATTCGATTACATAAAAATAAATTTATTTTAAATTACTCAAAACACGTGGTAATCTGCTATTGAATGTACTAAAAAAAATAACAGAAAATGTAAATATAAATTAAATACTAAAAAATTATTAATTAGAATTACAATTGAAATTAAAATTAAATTGAATTGTTTTAATTGAATTGAGTTATTTGCACATATAACGAAATTATTTAATAAAAATATTGACAGGATATTTATATATATTAGATGTTAAACCTTTACTGTTTAAAGTATTAAAAGAATTGTTAAAATTAATTAAAACTTTGTTCACATGACAACCCGGAATCAAGACATACTTTATTAAACTATACATTTACTCTTTTGAATCAGTCTGTTGATGGAAAATCACATGTTTTTGCGTAGTTTAACCCCTGTGGGCCTGACATTCAAACCTTTGGGGGGGGTAGCGACGGAGCTATAATGACAGCCGGTGAGTAACGACAATAAGAGACAAACAGAGATAATATGAACATGAAATTTCTTACTAAGAAGTTTTATGCGTATAAGTAAACTTTCCAAGTCACAAAGAATTAAGGATTAAGTAAAAGGTCGGACGAATAAAAGATTCAAGAGAAAAAGCAAGTCACACGAACACTCAACGTGGCTCAGACGATTGAAGGACGTCTCTGCCAGTGGAATACATTAACAGGCACAGACGCTGAGTGAAATACCCCAACTTTTCATATGTCACAAAACTTCATTATAGTTTCAGTTAGCTCAATATCCAAGACCTTTTAAAATAATTTCTGAATACTTATTATTCAGAAATTATTTTAAAAGTTTTGTGTCAATTCAATACTACGAGTAGGTAGATAAGTTTTGTCTGCGATTACGATTGATACCTTGTTCATACGCGTAATATATGTTACTCGAGCTATTAGATATAGGATTCGAGTCCCAGATGAGTCATATGATTTAATTTGGGTGTTTTAACAAATTCACTAACAAAGGCGTACCGCCAAGCGATTTAGCGTTCCGGTACGGCGTCTTGTAGAAACCGATGGGGCTATGGGTTTCATCCTACTCCTAAAAAGTTTGCTCACATCTTAGATTGCATCATACGTTACCATCAGGTGGGCTTGCACTAAAGCGCCTAACTTATAATGAATAAAAATAATTATTATAAAAACAAAAACGTGGCTGGTTATAACTGAAAAGAGAAAAACTGGATAATATCTGTATTAAGCTTAATACTTTTCTCTTCAAACAGGTCAAAATACGGGAAACCCGATTTGACCAAAACTGACATTTACTGTGCATTAAAATATCTCGTATAAAGCTAGTTCAAAATTAAGTTAGCCACAATAGTCAAAATGGGAGGTCATTTATTATTATAATTGTAATTTTTCGCGACTTTTAGTTTTGTTAAGTATAGAATGAGCTTCCATTAGTCACTTTTTCATATTTTGTAAAACAGTTTTCAACTAGATGTTATATCTTTTTTTGAAAGTCTTGTACCTGTCAATTGGTACCATATTGCTAAGAAAATAAAAAAATACACACTTCTTCCCTTTTCCCCAAAGAACAGGCGACAATTAAAATTTAAATAGTTTATTTTATCACGAGTTTGACCAATGCTCGACTCTACATGTCAATGTTCCGTACCGTTAGGCTCTAGCGGCTAAAATACATAATACTTACACTGGAACAACTCTAAAACTGATTTCGCTCTAACCAAAATAAACAGAACGTAAAGAGACGTCTGTTTAACTCAAATGTATTCTGTTTGTTAGGGTCTTTCGTTATTTCTTCCACTCTGGTCTACGTGCGACCCCATTTGACTATGACTGCACATTTACTGTGCATTAAAATATCTCGTATGAAGCTAGTTTAAAATTAAATTAGCCACTATAGTCAAAATGGGTAGTCATTTATTATTAAACTTGCAGTCACGTGAAACCCAATCAATTAACTGTGAGGCCAAGATCGGGTAAATTTCAACAAAAGTAATCGTTCTATTTGTTTCTCTGTTGCACGAAATTCGAAAATAATCAATTTGTACGATACAAAAAATAATAGATAAATTAAATGTGTAAAATATTGTTATTTAACATACAATTATCTTCGTTACAATGTTCCGTACCGACACTCCCAGCGGCTGCAATTTATAATATTTATGATGGTGCAACTCTATGATTTCGCTCTAACCAAAATAAAGAGTCAGACGTGAGGAGACGTGTGTCAGACTCAGAGTGTTCTGCTCTTTCGTTGTTCATTCTACAACGGAGCTTCTGTGAAGCGTGCGATTAAATTATTAACGTTCCTTTAAAAAATCTCAAATATTTTTTATTAGCAAACCAGACAAACGTTGTTAACATTGGGTTATAAAATTGTACGTGAAGTAACGTAAAACCCAATCAATTAAATGTTATGCAGAGATCCACTAAAAAATCAGACAAACAGTCAATCTTCATTTTTTTATCTGTTTGTGGGAATTCGATATTATATTTGTACATACATTGAGTAATTGATTTACATTTGTACGAATTTTTTAATGAACATAAAATTACTTTCATTTAAATTTTTCCAAAAGTATATTCTACTAGCAATTTTAAGTTGAGATGTTAGTGGTATGAAAAGAAAGAGCCTTTAAAAGTATGTTAAGCTGTTGATTCCTATCATCATTACGAATCAGTACATTATACTATAACTTATTATCACCACTTAGTATTTTTTTCTTTTTATCAGCTACAATTGGGCCATTGACCGCAATCACACCTGATGTTAAGTGATGATGCAATCTAAGATGGAAACGGGCTAACTTGTTAGGAATAGGATAATTATCCACACCCATTTCAGTTTCTACACGACATCGTACTAGAACGCTAAATAGCATGGCGGTACGTCTTTGTGCGTAGGGTGGTAAAACGTAAACCCCCCACCAGCCAGACCAAGACAAATTAAGAAAACTTCAATACAAATTAAGAAACTGCCTCGCCGGGAATAAAACCCAGGACCTCCGTCTTATAAATCCACAGCGCATACCACTGCGTCACAGAGGCCGTTAAAAATTTACCTATACCCTTAACCTTGTAGCCCACTGTAACGTGGGGGCCCAGGTCTGAACTTTTGCCGTTGCAAGATTTTTTTCTAGAAATACAGGGTCATCTAACTAGTTCATAAAAAGTCGCGGCATTCACTATCAGTCAAACATCAAATTCTATCGAACACATCGACACGAACTAATCAATAAATGAGTGTGTTTTACAAGCCGCCTTTGTTTTTCCACCTGGTGCCTCCACGTGGAGCCTTTAACCCACTTCTTATAAAATATTAACCGGGATATGTTTGGAAACTTATTTGGAAACAATGGATTTTTCCCCGGCTCGTTTTCCGAGAATTGGATCGGTATAGGACCGAGAAAACAAAATTTCCTTAGAAACTTCTACTTCATTCACGTTGCTGAAGTAATTTAACCTGAAGTCATAATTAGCTTTGATTTGGCTACAAAGATTATTATGTACCTATTTTTTAATTAAAATATTTCTTATGTATATTAAACAGAACACATTTTGTTTCTGAATACACCATATATTTTTTTAGCAGTTAGCAGATCCTAACATAAATAAAATAGAAATACAGTTATCGGCATTTTTATATCTTTTACGAAAAATTAAATGTTACATTTCATAGAAAACTTATTTATAAGTTAGTTGTCGGTGGATCTCCGAGGATTTTTGCTATGTTCTGATGAAATTATAATGAAACTTTACAAACTTTGAGTACACACTATAAAAAATTTTCTAGCAATATATTTTTCTTGAATTCCTTTTAGGTCAATTAAAAACAATGAGATCAGATTACGTGACGACGTTTAAAAAAATCGTAATTGCCAATCGATGCCAAAAAAATATTAAATAGGCTCCCATTGCTACCTATGCCTTTTTGTTTTATATGTTTTCACTTTTACACAAAGTCTTTGTTTATAGTAAATTATTATCACCGCTTCAAAAAGCGAAATGTTATAAAAATCCAACAAGAAACTTAGTATTTGCTCTTCTGATACAACAATAACAACACTAATTATGACTTGTAAAAACAAAGCTGATCCTATTTTTGCTCTAAGCATCTTTATCTCTGAGAAAGTTTCAAAGGTTTCTCTGAATAAGATACTCGTAGTGGATTATTTTTTTGATAAAGTACATGGCTGTCATACACAGTACAGATGATATTATATTACGAGAGAACAACGATACTATTACTCTTGATTACATTGAATGAGTGTGGATGACTGGTTCGTAAATGAGATTAAATAAATAATTCTATCAATAGACGATATAATAACGAATAATGATAAAATTATTTTTTTACAAATATATCTCATTATTTAAAACTATTTAGTTGCTAATGGGAGACGTCCAAGGTCTTGGAATCGAATCCTGGGTTTGATCATGGAATAATTTTGAGTTTTTTAGTCTTCTATGAAATTTTCAGTAAATTTCTAGCGCATAGTCGGGAATGTGGTGGTTTTAGAAAGTGCTCTAAGCCGACGGACTCGGTTTCGATGCATACGACTGATGCTATAGGACGTATAGGATTTTATTTTGATTAATTTTTATAGTAGTTCTTCGAACGAACTCAGTTACAAAGTTGTCACGAACAAATAATTTAAGCCCGTGACCTACGTGATATTTGTGGCACAAAGAGATAGAGACGCAAGTGAATCTCACACTGTCAAGTTTTGTTACAGAGTTTTAATTTTTATCCTGAGTGTTACCGCACTCTATCTATAGTATTGTGTGCAACAAAAAGAGATAGAGACGCAAGAGAATCTCACACTGTCAAGTTTTGTTACAGAGTTTTAATTTTTATCCTGAGTATTACCGCACTCTATCTATAGTATTGTGTGCGACAAAAAGAGATAGAGACGCAAGTGAATCTCACACTGTCAAGTTTTGTTACAGAGTTTTAATTTTTATCCTGAGTGTTACCGCACTCTATCTATAGTATTGTGTGCAACAAAAAGAGATAGAGACGCAAGAGAATTAACTGTCAAGTTTTGTTACAGAGTTTTAATTTTTATCCTGAGTATTACCGCATAGAGACGCAAGTGAAAATCACACTGTCAAGTTTTGTTACAGAGTTTTAATTTTTATCCTGAGTATTACCGCACTCTATCTATAGTATTGTGTGCGACAAAAAGAGATAGAGACGCAAGTGAATCTCACACTGTCAAGTTTTGTTACAGAGTTTTAATTTTTATCCTGAGTATTACCGCACTCTATCTATAGTATTGTGTGCGACAAAAAGAGATAGAGACGCAAGTGAATCTCACACTGTCAAGTTTTGTTACAGAGTTTTAATTTTTATCCTGAGTATTACCGCACTCTATCTATAGTATTGTGTGCGACAAAAAGAGATAGAGACGCAAGTGAATCTCACACTGTCAAGTTTTGTTACAGAGTTTTAATTTTTATCCTGAGTGTTAACGGGCGCATTGACGTTTTATCATGAAAAATTTTGATGCATCGTGGACGTCGCTCAAGAGTCAAGACGTAGCCTTAGTCGGTAAGAATATAGCGCTTACCTAAGTCCCGGTACGTCATCAATCTGCGTGCCATCGGGCAGTTGCCAGGCCAGCTGCGGTTGCGGCGAGCCGTGCGCTGCGCAGGACACTCTGGCACCGGTGCTGTTGGAGAACAGCAGGCGCGCCGGCGGCTCCATGAGGAACATAGGCCCGTGCTCTTGCGCCGCACACCCTGCCACAGAGAAATTTCAGGTTTAGTTCCGCTTGTGAAAACCTTTAGAGTAGACATTGTGTTGACGTTTATATGGGCTGCACCGTTTATAAGTAAGGGATCCGATAGCATACTTGATCTTAAATGCGAATGCGGAATGCTTTTTTTTTTGTTGTGTGTCTGTCTGTCTGTCCGCACTGTTTTATGTCACTTAGCTACTTCCGGTTGACCTAGCAAGATAACTGCCGTGACTTACGGTGAAGATTGTTTTCCAAAAGATCTCTGTCAGTGACAAGTATCAAGCAATCAGATAATATGATGTGTACGATAACAATACTTACTGAGGTCTATCTAACATCAGTAGATAACCAGAAGTGTCAAAAGTGAATCAATTAAAAACAATGCAAAAATTATCCAGTGCTGAGTATCCAAACCAGGAAGACTCTTGCACACGAGGCGTGTTTAAAATAACGCAAATTGTAATAATTTAATTCCGTAACTGCAATATACACATTGCAGGCAGCAATAAGCTTTCGCAGAGCTCGCGTCGCCGAATTAACGACAACGAGCGCCGAGAGTGTAGCGGGCCATTTGCATCACAAACGGCGCGGGAATCACGACCGTTTACACACCATCGTTATCAGCCTATTTTAACGGTTTACACTAGACCAGCCTTCCTCCAGGTAGGAAAGATGATTTGGAGCTTAGAAAGCCCTATATGCCAGTTAAAAATTAAACTTTGATAGCTCCAATGCTGAGGGGCTAGATTAAACACCGAAAGAAATACGCCAATTTGTAACACAAAAATATTTGTGAAAAAATCCAGAAAAGGGAAAATAAGCAAAACCTGCCTTCAGAACCGGTAGTATTGGCACATCAAATAGTAACACTTAATAATTTAAAAGTGCTTCTGTACTTCATACAAATTTAAAATTCAAATTTGATTAAACAACGACGATAATTATGAGACTTACAGCCATACTTCAGGTTGAACAACACAAGGGACGAACGACAAAATGCTCCAAGCATTAACAACATCAGGCCTACTCGATTGTTCGTTTCGTAGATCAACGACTAGAAACATAACATAAAATAATAACAAACATTAATGTCAACGGTCCGTAACGGAGAGATCTGCCCGTAGTCGAATTAACGAGCAATCACACCGAGTGTATGGCCACATTTGCATCTCAAATATCAAAGCCGAACCGCTTTGATTAACGCAAGCCATATGATAGCACTGGCACTGCGCTTGCACTACGATATGTAAACTTTATGCGGCGCTTTTATCGTGAAGAAGGTAAGTTTGGTTAGGTTTGGTTGATAAAAGTTATAATTATATAAATAAAAGCTGAACAGCTATTGATTGGATACCTATACTAAAGTCAAACTCGATTGAGAATGCTTGTCAACAAACAAATTAAAAATGAAGGTAGAAATCACTAATCGTTTTACACCTAATTTTTTAAATCAATTAGTTAATGACGAATTCATGGAAACAAATTAGATTAGTAAGCTTAAAACTAGTTAATATATTCAATATCTTTTAAATAGGATTTTTTAAAATAACAAAACATAATTTTAAATTTATTTGGCATAAAATGTGTTGCATTTTCTACCTTCATTTTAAATTTATTTGTTGACAAGCATTCTCAATCGAGTTTGGCTTTAGTATAGTAAAATCATGCGATGTATTAATTATTGACGGCGGTTGTTAGGATAATGTTTCAAAAGACTGAGTGAAATTCAGAAATTAAAATATTTATATCATCATTATTATTAGCAGACTATTAACGACCCACTAGAGAGCAGGGCCTTCCTTATAAGAGAGAGTATATAGAGTGTAGATCCACCTCGTAGGCTCCAATGTGGTATAGCGGGCTTAGGGTTATAATTTTTATTTACTAACGATTACTATCAGATGTTGATGATAGTTATAGAGACCAACGTGTTAATGTGCTCTCCGAGGCACGGAGTGTCACCACTAACTCGCCGACTCCGGGCTTGAAATTAACTGAAAAATTCATATAGCAATGAAAAAGTCAAAATTATTCCGTGACCCGAACCAGAATTGGAACCCAGGACGAAGTCACATAGACTAACTATTAGACCAACGAGACAATACAATATATCTAATTATAACATCTTTATAATTGTACCTTTTCATCGATATTCTATCACCGCGTAAAAATTCAAAAAAAAAATCAAAATTCAAAATCATTTATTTCAAGTAGGCCAATTAAAAGCTCTTTTGAAATGTCAAATTAGACTATTTGTAGTGACTCTACCACCGGCTCGGAAGGCAGGTCCTGTTGAGAAGAGCCGGCAATAAACTCAACAGTTGCTCTTTTAAAATCATTAATTTTTACAATATTAACTGTATTGTTAATAAAATCCAAAGTTAAATGAAAAAGTCGAGGGCACCCGCTATTATATTTTATAACAGTAGTTAAAATAATTTATGAAATAAAATAGGTCATAAACCACTTTCCAATGCGGAAAATCGTAATATTATTTGTCTGAAGCTATTACCGTTCTACCCGCAGAGAGGCAGAGAACGAGGAGTTGTATTTTACTAGATGCCACAAGCCTTCACAGCGTGGCTGAAATTATTAGCTTATGTTCCAATATGCTGAGCTTTTACATCTTGTTTATCAATTTTTTTATAATTTCCATCACCCAATAACGAGGGGCGATAAAATTTTTTAAATGATTACTTCTTATGGGAGGATAAAGCGTTTCGTTACATAACGCTGTGCGGCGCCATCCTGTCTGACTTATGGATTAATAAGGATTAATGAATTAAAAAGAGTAAGGTGGTGGCCCACTGCTGGCAATACACCTCCTGTAAGGACCTCGAAACATTACAATGAAGTAAATGAACGCGACCAAAATTGATGGCTTTACATGAACGAGAGCTCTTTCAATAAAATCACTTCGTTTTTAACAACAACCTGAAATATAATTAGAAAATAACGCTTTCTAAATTTTTATTCTGTTGCTTATTACTAAAAATTACCACATAACATATCACTATAAAATGTAGGTAAACAATTGAATATTATAAATAATTAAATGAATATCCTACGTCTATCTAAATATAAGTCCGTGGTATAGAAGCATGAATATTGCAGTAATCTCAAAATAGCGCCGGGCGGGCCCGACCCACATCGTGGGCAATTTGTCCGACGGGCATAGAGCACGGCACAGTGTGTGTGCACATACGCCTCAAGCCTCTAGTGCCTCCGCTCACTGGTGAATGTAGGATTTTCAAGAGTAAAGCAACGACATGTGCTAGAAGACAATAAAACAGATAGAAAAAAATTGATGTAATAATACACTAAATTACAAAATAATAAATATTGTCATTATATACTGTACAGTTTTAATCGGTTATTTATTTAATTTAATTTAAACTTTCTTGGAAATATTCTTGTATTTTATTTCTGTTAAAATGAAAGGCATTAAACTGGGTCGATAGAATTTTACGCATATTCATGGTTCAGTCACACTCATCGAGGTTTAGGTGCAATAATCTCTCACTGGACCAAATAATAAATCCAATATGAGTAGTACTGATACCAAAATTTATTTTAGCAAATCTATTTAAAAGTTAAAGATTTTCACAGGTTTCCAGGTTAATGCATAATGTAGTTTTTGATTACTTCAGCTGAAGAACTCTGCTTAATATTAAATCTATATTTTCTAAATAGGCTCTTGTTTGATTGTGACATGATTACCGCTCCACCGTCAAATTCGTACTGCCAAGCAACCCAAGCTTTCTTCAAAATTACTATCTATCACTTAACATCAGATAAGATCGTCCCAACATACGAATTGATAATTTATGAAAAATAAAATATTAATTATTATAAGTTGAGAAATATTCTCATTTTGCAGATCATTTGAAAATAGCAACAATTTATTGACAGACGAGCTCATACGTTATTCGCGCTGAGCTCGAGGATCGTGTAACAAATGACAGAGGTCTACGGTTACCTTTGTGACGGCTGTAATCCTAAACTGTTGGTGGGATTATCTGATCCGACACAGAACCCGATACAAAACGACAACACGACGAAAATCATAATCCTATTGTACTAGCTGATCAAAGCTATGTATACGAATAGTAAAAATATTAATGTTCCTTTTTTATATCATATTAATTTAGCACTGAAAGTGGGATATTTTGGTTTGGCAATTAATGTTGCTACTCCTACAGTTGCTACTTAAGTTAGGTAGTATCTTGCATGTTATCAAAGATTGCATTTGCAGGCAGCGCATAAACCGTCCGTAGTGAAGCTTCGCGTGGCTTTTCTTTATTAACAGATCTAATATTACTAAAATGGAATACTTGGCGATTACCGCTATGTGAAATGTTGAGTCGACGATTATAGTTCCTATAGACGTTTCAGTTAATGGTTTTATAGCAAAAAGCTTCGACCAACACCTTAAGAAACTTTCGCTTAATTTTTGAATCAAGGGTCAGAAGGCAGTAATTCTTGAGACGGCGCGTATTGTGAGGAGGTTCCTCACTCTGGAGCCTTGACCACCGGTTGTTTGGGCCCCCAAGCCCCGCAGGAGACGGATTAGAAATTTTTATGAATTTTTGATAGTGTTTTATGAAAATTAAAAAAAATTGTAAATAAAATAAAAAAAATGGATTACAGAGATTCTAAAGTTTAACCTACACAATGGCTTCCTATGCATAGGATGACCGAGTAAGTTTTCTACCTTTTTAATTTCTCAGGCTACCATACACTGAACCCAACGGCAAAGCCAGTAGATGTCAGACAAAAGCATGGCGGTAGTATTCCTCGGTAAAGCTCTATGTTGCGCTTGTGCTGAGCGATCAGGATACAAGCTTGCATGTTCAGGAATATTGTATTATAATTATTATAGTTATGCTATTCTCTGTGGCCACACACCATACAAAGATTAGACAAAATATTGGATATGGATTCTTACTCGGAGAAGCGTGAGCGCAGTATTTATGTATACTAAATATTTCTTTCTTTTTATCAACAATGAGACCATTCCTGCGGTGCTCGCGATAGTGTGCGATCGAGTTAATTTTCTTACAGGATCTCGAGAACTCGGAAATAATAATATCATAAACGAGTGCCGGCACGGGATGCGGGGCAAGGGGCGCGGCGCGTTGCGGGCCGCAATCTTGAATAACTTATGGAACTTTTAAAACTTCCCGGCCATTCGGACTTAACGATACGACTTCTTGTTTTTCTTTTCCTGATTTTAAGAAACCTCGTTTTGTTTTAGAATAAGTGGACTGTATTTTAAATTTGTTTTCTAGAGTTATATTTTCTCTTTTAATAATTTTTCAGAGTGAACTTTTGACACGTTGTTTATCGAGTCGTTATAAAATTTGTAACCAACTGAGAAGGCTTGTTCGTTTCTTTCTTTTTTTCATCACAATACAGCAACTGTTTCCTTCTCTTCTGAAGTCTGCAATATGTTTTTGATACACTTGACTATTAGAAGATCATAATATTTTTTCCATACGTCAGGCAGGTCGTAAGAACAATTAAACAATAACGTGAATTTCGATCGAGAATTATTTTGACCTAAGATACACAAGAATTCTACTTCAGTTATACTTATTAAGTTTAACATAAAAGATCTCAAATTTCTTTATTAAATTCAGTTTCAGTTTACAAGCATTTTTGAAACCTCAGGTTTATTATTAGTACCTAGTTTGTGATTCTACAACCGCTTTGAATGGCAGATATTTTTTTTTATCGACTACAAGATGGCCCTTGACTGCTATCACACCTGATGTTAAGTGATGATGCAGTCTAAGATGGAAGCAGGCTAACTTGTTAGGAGTGGGACGAAAATCCACACCCCTTTCGGTTTCTACACGACATCGTACCGGAACGCTAAATCGCTTGGCGATACGTCTTTGTCGGTAGGGTGGTAACTAGCCACGGCGAAAGCCTCCCACCAGCCAGACCAAGACAATTTAAGAAAAATTTCAATCTGCCCCGCCGGGAATCGAACCCAGGACAGGTCTTATAAATCCATCGCGCATACCACTGCGCCACGGAGGTCGTCGTATCGTCGTCGTTAAACTTGTATTTTCGTGAGAATACATTCGAACGATAACTCCAATAAAAAATTGTCCTTCAGGGACTGCGGGAGAGTAATCATAAAGGCAACAACCCGAAACTGCTCGGTTTGACAAGAATATAGCGTCAATATATTTGCGAATGAATTGTGAGCGCCCGGGTTATTACCTGTGTCCCCCGGGCGCAGGCAAGGGTTGCCGAGGGTGAGGACCTTTCAGCATCGTAACAATGAACAACACATTTTGACGTTTTCGTGACTAATCATTGTTGACAAGTTTTCCGTAAATTTGTAACCTTTTCAAGTGCAACTAAATGTATTCAACAAATATACCTAAAAATCTATTATAAGGTTCGGGGCGCGCAAGAACATCACTGTTTGGCTGGTTTTAATGTCACACGGAAGGGACATTTGTTCTGTCTTTCACTTATGAGAGGAACATCATGTTTTCCAATGTCTTAAAGTGATGTTTATTGTGAATATTTGACTCTATTATTTGTAATGATAGAATGCTAATGATCTGATTCGATCGCTTAAAATATTGTTCAAGGGGCTATTTAACAACGTTACCACTCTAGACTGCTATTGAAGTTTCTAAGAAAAAGAAAACTTTAATATCGTTGATCCGTGATCTGAATCCAAGACCTTGAGATTCATAGCAACAGAAAACAACCATTAGTAATGATGGTGTTAACTTTTCTTCATCTTTATTTACTTCCAGGCTCGCACTATGTTAAAACTCAAGATTATATTTGAATAAACAAAAGACTATGATTATGTAGGTAGGTACTATGATTATTACTTCTCTGTCTTTATGCAATGTATCTATTGACATATTACTAACTATTAATATGTGAATGATTATAACGAACAAATATAATTGAGAACAGAGAATATTTATTAAGTGACATAGTGTGGGGTCGGTCGGAGGTCAGCCCTGGACGCGTCTATATCTGCGCTGTAACTTTACTGCTGGAACAATGGAGTGTCGCGTATTTCTTGTTTTATGGGTTTCATTTATCACAAAAACACTTTATACACTTTATACAACACTGCTGGAAGCTGGAATTTGAGTGCTGTTTGTTTTTGTTAAAAATAAAGCGGTGGGTTCACCTTCTGTAATTAAGTTAATTGTGTTTTTGCAGTTTCACGGATGCGTCGCTTTGACAATCTGCTTATATTACGACTATATGAAACTCATCATTATGGTGTTAAGTTGCGCGGAAAGAATTATAGTTCACTTGGAAGTTAATAGAGGTACAAGTTTACACAACTCATTCATCGATGGGTGTTCAGCCGTGAGCTTCTGGACGTGTAGATTAGGCGCTGGGTTTATGAAGAACAAAAACTGGACACTGGTTTATAAATTCTATATTACAATTAAACTAGTAAGTAATAGTAATATGTACAACATGTAGGTAAAAGAAGTGCGTGGCGGTTCGTCCCCGCTCGGTCCGCCCGGCGCCCCCGCGCGTCTCCTCCCGTGTGTAAGAGATGTGATGTAGGTACGAACAATGTTTTTACGCAGAATTTAACGGATAACCATCATCATCATCACATCAGCCGATAAACGTCTAACAGCCGATAGATATAGTATGTAGTGACAACTGGGTATGTACATCATTTACCATCAAGTGTGATTTCAGACAAGGGCTAATTTGTAATCAATAAAAAAATGCAGGGAATTTCAAGCACCATGGTCTTTAGCTGCTCGCTTCCAGTGACACAACCGACAGACACTGCGCTTTCCGCTATAGAGTCGCCATTGCAATAGCTAAAAACCGCAATGAAAGTAACTACTAACAATACTACTTGAACTAAGTATACCTTTAACTTAATACCAACTGAGAAACTTGGAGATCACTACGGAGTATGGACTGCAGCGGTGAAAAGTAGTTAAGTAAAAAAAATATAATGTTATAGTGAACGGTTCTTTTATGTGTTTTAATCAGCAAGTTGCCCGACACTTTGTTGCCGAGATTAAACTGCGCAATACTCGTTAACTTTTAACTTAGAGAATTAAATTGCAAGTTTGCACACGGGACGTAAGAAACATTCATTTGTGTCACAGTTTTCAGAAATGGACATATATTTATACTTAAAATTTCATCACCATTATTATCATCCTATAAATGGCCCAAAACAGAAACAGATAAAATTTACTATAGTAAAAATAATTTATCTCAATCGTTGTTACATAGGGTTGTACTTATGTTTGTTTGAGTAGTTAAACTCAATCGAGATCGAAATTCAATTATTTTGTAATAAAAAAAAAATTGTAATATAATGAAGTGTTAGTATATACTTACTACACGCTAGTTAGATTATACATTATAAACGAAAGATTAGATTAGTCTATATCCATTCCATTCCGATTAAAGAAGTAACCAATCTATTAGTAACTTACTTATATTGTGACGACCTCCGTGGCGCAGTGGTATGCGCGGTGGAATTATAAGACGGAGGTCCTGGGTTCGTTCCCGGCGGGGCAGATTAAGATTTTTCTTAATTTGTCTTCGTCTGGCTGGTGGGAGGCTCTTCGCCGTGGCTAGTTACCACCCTACCGACAAAGACGTATCGCCAAGCGATTTAGCGTTCCGGTACGATGTCGAGTAGAAACCGAAGGGGTGTGGATTTTCGTCCCACTCCGAGCGACAAGTTAGCCCGCTTCCATCTTAGACTGCATCATCACTTAACATCAGGTGTAATAAAAAAATCTCGAGGAATTTAATTTTGTAATAATTAATATAAATGACAGTGATAAATACACTTGATAATTTAAAAAAATGCCTATAAAATATGCCTAGTAATATATTGGACATATTTTATAAAAACTGAAAATATATAAATACTTCTTAAGACAAAATGTAGGTATACATAATCAAACTCTAACTAATAGACTAAAACTTGAGTTTTAAAACAAAGATCCATTTTGCATTAATACTGTGATGTTCTAAAACAATTGACATCCATACGTCCTAGAGATCTATCAATACCCCATCAAATACTGCTGCAATTATTCTATTAATCCGGATAACGTTTCTGGGTACTGGGTAGGAGAATTTAATTGTATTACCTAGTATCAGATATGTTTGTGTGGCCCTGTCTCTAACACGATTGTGTCCGCCATATTGGATGGTGCTTGACGCAATACCAATAATTCAAAGCCTGGTTTGAATTGCTCTTAAATCGTATATTCTATTCTCTGTGATGTATTTAGTCTATTATTGTTGCGTCCATTAAACTAATTTCGAAAACAATACGTCTATCTGTGCGAATAATTGAACAAAGCTGATATTGAAATGGGTGGGGCACATAGTTCATAGAATCGGTGGATATTGTCATCCAGTGAGTGGATGAATGATATAAAACTAGATAAAAATGATGATGATCATTGTGATAATGCTGATACACCAAATAGGTTATAATCTTTTCTTCTGACTAAACTTTCACACGAACTATAGAAATAACCAAGCTTTTTTAATAACTTCAAAATCTAAATAGATATGTAGATTTTTTGTTTTTAGATCTAGATAAATAGATTTACAAGTTGACCCTTGACTGCTATTACACCTGATGTTAAGTGATGATGCAGTCTAAGATAGAAGCGGGCTAACTTGTTAGGGGTAGGATGAAAATCCACACCTTTTCGGTTTCTACACGACATCGACCGGAAGGCTAAATTGCTTGGCGATACATCTTTGTCGGTAGGGTGGTAACTAGCCACAGCGAAAGCCTCCCACCAGCCAGACCAAGATAAATTAAGAAAAATCTCAATCTGACCCGCCGGGAATCGAACCCAGGACCTCCGTCTTATAAATCCACCGCGCATATCATTGCGACACGGAGACCGGAGGAGGAGATAGATAGATAGATATTGGCAGAGGCTTACAACTTTAATTTGTTATATTTAATTCTACGGAAATAGAACTCGTTACTTACTATATTTTTTTTAAGTGAACAAACACACTTTATTGTAAATCGTCGAAGTTTATAAAATTAAGATCAACGTGAATATTTAGAATCTAGACACACGGCAGTATAACAGATAATTTGCGGAAAAAACACAACGAAATGTATTTAATTACAAGTGTATACTTGTAATTCAGAAATCATTCCGAGCTAGTTTCAAATAACACTTAATCCATTAAATATTTAAATTGTATTTTAAGCGCAGTTGCATAATCTCTATATCTTGCCATCAGTAGTACTATTCTATAACAGAACACGACACTTTAACTTATAAATTGGTCGGTATATCTCTTTATAATTATATAGTATCATGTTAGAGAGATACAGACGAAATCGAAACTTATTAATGAGTTTTATTACAGAATAGCGCTATAGGACTGATTAGTGTACCAACCAAAGAAAACGTTGATCGGACCCATTTTCACTTTAATTTTTTTGGCAGAATTCAATTAATCAAATACATTTTCATTATAAGTCCACAAAACAGAAAGAAATTAGTCGTAATCCCGACTTATAAACAGACTCAATATGCCAAAGGATAACACATCTTACAGATAAGGAAATAAGATCGGATATAGTGCGAAGGAAATATGAAATTGCACGCAAAACGCATTAGCATATAAACAAGATGCGGGCAACTTTGTATCTTTTAGTGTGTCGGTTAATGAAAACGTCGTTCCTGAACTTATTAAACCTTTACGTGGAAAGGACCAATGAGTGTAGAATAAACATGACTTCGCAAAACCTATAAAATCTACCTAAGATAACTTTGTATTGACAATTAGCGGACTTCGTATCCTCCTCAAGTTTGACTCTGACCATATTTTCTTGATTAGTCTTTTGATAAAAAAAATATGGTATATTGCGACATACTTTTTAAACAGAATGACCTATTATGATCAAGTATCATATGAACAATGGGCACGATCAAACCTACGATTGTACCTTTTGGTGTCGAGTCCAGTAAAGCTATCGTTGCTATAAATGTCAGTAATAGATATTAGATGTTAGTCCTGATGACTGAGAGTAACTAAGGCGTAAGTTCTCTGCGGTGGCACGTATGCCAACCTCGTACCTACGAACTATTCGGAGTTTTATTTATTTAATTATCACAAGCTCGGGCTGGCATCCTGCAGCTCATGTTTAAAAGGTAATCCAGACAAACATTGAACTAAAAAAACTTTTTTAACAAAAAATAGAACCGACTCAAAACGCACTAAAAAGTAAAAAATAACTGTGTCATTTAGTTGTTTTAGTTTATATATATAGTTTTGTGCCGGTTCTATTTTTTGTTAAATAATTTTTATTTCTTACTTTTTAGTGATTTATTGACACGTAACGTACTCGTACTATACTATCATAGTATATTACACAGCACTTGTAGCCAAAAAGCTACCGATACTTACACAGAAACCGAAATCGCTGCTAGTGTGCCTATAAAATTTGAAGAGTTCCTTCAAATTTCCCAGGATATCATCATCAGATCGTAACATGATGACAATGGGACCATCTTGAAAGTGTACACTTTTTAATAAAAAATCGGACACTCTGTAAAAAGTTATGCGTGGTCATACATAAACAAAAAAAATATATACGTGTCGAATTGAGAACCTCCTCCGTTTTTTTTCGTCGGTTAAAAAGAATATTGGTTAAAATTATAGTTTTTAATTTGAACCAATATTCTTTTTTATATATATAATCAAAGTTAAAAATAGAAAAGGAGATATAAAAAGGAGATATAAATATAGAGTTTCGATTTAGATTAGTTAAATATGATAAACTCAAATTAAACAACCTCCAGGAACAAACCGCAATGTTTCAAATGGTCCGAGCTCATATTTATAGAGCGGTAGGTATTCCTTTGTTTATGAAGTGCTTTATTTCACAACAATACACAATACAGGGCGCACACAATACCATCCGCCCCTTTAACTGTATATTATAACATTAATGTTGTTCTTTGCCTCATGCCTAATTGTTTTTAAATTAATGTACCCCACCTTAAATACTTTTGTTTCGTCGCTACGCTATTTACGGGTCCCTTGGCTACGAGTTTTTATATTAATAAAAATCTCGCATCTTATTTCGCAAAATTGACATTATCGACTGATTTGAAATTTTACTCAATATTTTATCTGTCAAATTAGATAAGAAATATTACACTGCTTAAATAAATAAATTTTTTAACAAAAAATAGAATCCACTCAAAACGCACTAAAAAGTAAAAAATAACTGTGTCATTTAGCTGCTTTAATTTGCTTAAGCATAGGTATCTATGAAGTCGGTGCCAGCAAGTTTAAGGAACATTTATTTAACGTAGTAAAGCAGTTTGTGGATTTTAGGTAATGTTCTTAAAGTAGAAACCTTGGCTGGCATCGACTCCTAGATATGCTTAAGTAAATTAAAGCAACTAAATGGCACAGTTATTTTTACTTTTTAGTGCGTTTTGAGTCGGTTCTATTTTTTGGTAAAAAATTTTATTTCTTGCTTTTTAGTGATTTATCGCCACGTAACGTACATGTAAACCTAACATGATGACAATGGGACCCTTGCCCTTGCCCTTCAATATAAAAGAATTATCAAAATCGGACAACTCTGTAAAAAGTTATGCGTGATCGTACATAAAAAAAAATATACGTGTCGAATTGAGAACCTCCTCCGCTTTTTCGTCGGTTAAAAAATGGAACCGACTCAAAATGCACTAAAAAGTAAAAAATAACTGTGTCATTTTGTTGCTTTAATTTACTTAAGTATATTATCTAGGAGTCGGTGCCAGCCAAGGTTTCTACTTTAAGGACATTACCTATAACCCACAAACTGCTTTACTACGTTAAATAAATGTTCCTTAAACTTGCTGGCACCGACTTTGAGTCAGTTCTATTTTTGTAGGATATACGTTGATTTGGTTCTCGTGGTTCTCGTATTTCAATCCGAGTTGACAGAACATAACGAACGGCACAGAGCACCGAGTAAAACAGAATATCGTAACTGCTACGAGTACTAACTCTATGTTTGAATTTCGAAAATGACAAAGCTACATAATAAATGTTTCTATGAATGCCACAAGTAAAATTAAGTTTATTTCAGTACTAGCGGTCGCCCGCGGTTTCACCCGCGTAGTTGCTGTTACCGTTCCCCTAAGGCACTCTTTATGAGTCTGATTATCACCTAGAAAGGTTTTACAATTCGACTGGCAGTTTTGGAGATTAGCCGGAACAAACAGACAGACAAATTTTGTGAAAAATGTTATTTTGATGTATGTACCGTACCGTATGTAGTAAAAAAAAAGACGTGTGGCACTCGGAGACTGCCGCGGTAAAGCTATTGCATAGCATTTTTTATCAACTTATGTTTACCTTCCGACGTCATCGGGACCGTGGCCTAGCGGTGAGGCGCTCTAAGTGCTCGGATTGCCAGATAGACGCGGGTTCGAATCCCGTCGGTTCCGCAATTTTTTTTTAAGCGTGATATTGCAAAAAGTCATTAAATTAAAAAAAAAATGACTTTTTGAAATATCACGCTTGAAAAAAAAAAACAATTGCGGAACCGACGGGATTCGAAACCGTGTCTCTCTCTGGCAATCCGGGCACTTACAGCGCCTCACCGCTAGACCACGTTCCCCGATGACGTCGTTGCCGAAATTGTGCTTTTGATATTATGTTTTTGATACTCAGGGGGTGTTAGGTTTTTTCGTTACGGAATTTCTGTATTCGGTCTCCACGCTCAAGGCCCGCGATAGAAGCTATGCAATAGCTTAAAAAGGTTACTACAAACAGACACTCCAATTTTATTTATATGTATATATTACTAGGAGCACAAACAGCCTCTTAATGGCTCTTCAAACCTTTTCTATGAGATATCCGAAGCGTGGAAAAATTATCAACTAGAGTTGGGAATTTTTGCGAAAAATTTCATAACCAAAACTAGGTTCGCTCCCAGGACCTACTAATCTGAAGCTATATAGCCTAACCACGGCAGCAGTGAGGAATCTAAAACAAAGGTTACAATAATCGCTTATTTTTTTCTCTCATTTATATTTATTTACATATTTTTTAAAAATTTTTAATTATATAAATATATAATTATAAGTAATACAAAAATATACATAAAAACACTATTAAAAATTTATAAAAAGATCTTCTCCTCCGTTTGCGGGGCCTTTGCGGGTCCAAGCAACCGGTGGTCAGGGCTCCAGAGTGAGGAACCTCCTCACAATACGCGCCGTTTCAAGGACTACTGCCTTCTGTATCCGACCCTTGATCCAACAATTAAGCGAAAGCTTCTTAAGGTGTTGATCGAAGCTTTTCGCAAAAAGACCATGGACTGAAACGACTATCGGAACAATAAGTTGACTCAACATTCCACATGGCGGTAATCTCGTGAGCAAGGTCCAAGTACTTTGATACTTTTTCCTTTTCGGCTTTCACGAGGTTATCGTCATGAGGAACAGTAATATCAACAATTATTGCACGGCGTACTATCGACTATCACTATATCAGGTCTATTGGCTACAATATACCTGTCAGTGATAATCGTTCGATCCCAGTAGAGCAATGCACTGTTATTTTCAAGAACTGGCGCTGGGTCGTACCTATAGTAAGGCATCTCAAAATCGACAAGGCCGTACTGAAGAGCAAGCTTATTTTATTATTATACGAATATAAAAGTAGTTTAACTAAACAATCTCACTGGAAGGCTCAAAAGCCCCGTTTGTGACAAATACTTTAAACCGTTTCACCGAGACGCTCGCCAAATGTGAAATTGGCTCCGAACCAAGTATTTAATCGTATAATCGAGGTATGTATTATAATGCAGCTAAGCTCCGTACAGTCTTGGCTCCATTGAGTCTAGAATTGATGTAGCAAGCGGCTCCACTAGATCACTGATAGCGAGTGAGAAGGAACTTAAGTTGACACTAATATCATTACACATCGACTTAGCAAAAACAATTACTAATATTAGCGACAACTTAGCAAAATTTGTTACTTTTTGAAAACCCATCTTAATCTTAACACTCTTATCCTGTTTTTTCTTCATTATACCTATTTTTAGCTGACGAAAAAAAAACGGAGGAGGTTCTCAATTCGACATGTATATTTTTGTTTTATGTATGAACACGCATAGCTTTTTACAGAGCTGTCCGATTTTGTTAATTCTTTTTTTATTAAAAAGGGCATACATCTTAGATGTCGTCCCATTGTCATCATGTTAGGATCTGATAATGATAACCTGGGGAAATTGAAGGAACTCTTCAAATTTTGGAGGCACGCTTACAGCGATTTCGGTTTTTGTTTCGATATTAGTAGCTTTTTGGCTACAAGTGCCGTATAATATATTTTGACAGTATAATACGAGTACGTTACGAGGCGATAAATCACTAAAAAGTAAGAAATAAAAATTTTTAACAAAAAATAGAACCGACTCAAAACGTTACCTAGAACCCACAAACTGCTTTACTACGTAAAATAAATTTTCTTTAAACTTGGCTGGCACCGAGTTCATAAATATGCTTAAGTAAATTAAAGCAACTAAATGACGCAGTTATTTTTTACTTTTTAGTGAGTTTTGAGTCGGTTCTATTTTTTGTTAAAAAAATTTATGTCATACGAGTACGTAAAAATATAATTACAAAAATCAAAAATGTACGTTTTTATAAAACTTAATTAATATAACTATATAATATACAGTAAGCTAACGCATTAAGTATTCTAAAAGATCTTAGGATTTTGGCGTGACCTTTAAATAAAATATTGCGTATGTTTTGCAAAAACCGTTACCGGAGTTCGGTAAGCCAGGTATTGGAGATAATAAATCGTGCATTTTTTCACAGGTTACCGTAAATTCTGTTTTCCGCACAGTATTTCACGTGATTGAATAGAAGCTAAATTGTCGTTGTTTGTATAAAACAAACATTTTTCGCGCGGCGCGTGACGCCGGCCCGAGGCAAATTAAAATGTAAATTGGAGCGGCTACCGGGCACAGATGAACAAGCCAACTGGTATATACCTAAATAACTTTGAATATAACCTACAATATTATCGCCGTTCCCCAAAGAGCACGTTAAGCCATCGTTCCTGGTATAATTAACATCTGATAGTATTTGTCGGAAGCTCTGTGCCCACGGAAGATCACCGTATGTCCACTCAAGGAAAGGGGTGGGTGTAAGCTTTGTATACCTTGATGAAGTCGCTTCTTGCCATGCATAATAACAAGTGTTACAGAGGCAATCGGGTTAGCTTTTAATACCTAATCCATGTAAATGCTACATAGGTAATATAATTTTTAAGCCACTAGCAGTAACCTGATCATATTTTACAATGTATATTATTTTTGTTGAAACTTCGTTGAATAATTTACAAAGATCGCGCCCAGTTGGTGGCAGTTAATTTTGTAAAACCGAAAAAATATTTATATTTTTTTACATTATTTTTGTTGAATACAAAAACGACTGCAGCCCAAACCTACGTATGCAGATACGGAATATAATAAAATTTACGGACACTGTATTTTCTGACAGGATTGCATTAACTTTTAAATTAATTTTGCTGCATATTTCAATTCATAAAATTGTTTTTGTTGGAACGATCTGCGAGTAAATATAGTTAAAATGCATTTCGATGTTTTTGTTTTCTTAATTTGTTATTTATTTTCATAATATAATTACGTTTTAATTGATTACGTTTTATTTCAATTACTGAAACCAGCAAGCCTTATTCAATTCTGGGCTCTGCACCTGATTGGACAATATTAATGGACACGTATGAAAAGCCGGAAGACTTAGCTATTTCGACATTTAGACCGGACATATTTCTTTTTTCCAAACAAATCAAACGTAAATTACTTGTTGAGCTTACAGTGCCCTGGGAAACAAACATCCCTAAAGACCATGTATTCAAAGTGAATAAATTTTATGACCTTACTAATGAACTTACTAAAAGTGGCTATGTGGTTACTTTGTACGCGGTAGAAGTGGATGTAAGAGGTATACCAGCGAAGTCTCTCTATAACCTGCTAAAAGACCTTGGCCTTACTAGAAGTGCAGTAAGCTCCATATTGGAACGAGTGTCCTAAGCTGCTCTAGTAGGGTCCTTCCGAATTTGGCTGGGCAGGGAGAATAACTCGAACAGAGGAGGTGAGTGTTGACGCGCGTCACTAAGGGTACCCTTAAACCTACACCCGTGTCACAAGTCTCGGGCTCTGTTCGGAGTTTTTCTCTCAGCCACACGATGGACGCGGCACCCGCACGGTGAATCCATGGAATGCTAAGATATCCGTCTCAATTGTAAGTACTTTATTTACGTTATCTTTTGTTAATCATTTATTTAATTTGCTATTAATAATACATATAAAAATATTTTTTTAAACTATTGTATAGCTTCTATCGCGGGCCTTGAGCGTGGAGATCAATAGAAATTTCGAAAAAACCTAACACCCTTGAATATCAAAAATAATATATTTCGGATCGAGGAACGTGGCCTAGCGGTAAGGTGCTCAAAGTGCCGATTGCCGGGTTCGAATCCCGTCGGTTCCGCAAAATTTTTTTTTTCAAGCGTGATATTTCGGGACGGACGGGATTCGAACCCGCGTCTCTCTGGCAATCCGGGCACTTAGAGCGCCTTACTGCTCGGCCACGGTCCCGATGACGTCGGTAGGTAAACATAAGTTGATAAAAAATGCTATGCAATAGCTTTACCGCGGCAGTCTCCGAGTGCCACATGTCTTTTATTTTTCTATATTTTAGTATTTTTAAAGGTAAGTTTAAGCATATTGAGTATGTGTGGAAGCATTGTATTGTAATTATTATGTTTGTATTCAAATTTTTTAGATATATTTACTTCCAAAAAGGTGGAGGTTCTTTATTCGGCAGTACCTACGAATCTTTGATTACAGAGCTATGAAATTTCTTTTTTCACATATTAGGTGCATACAAATACAGCCAAGAGACTTCCATATAGGATTTAGAATTACATTATTTAGCCATGCGTTACCATCTAGACTAAATCTGTATGCAAATTTTTAGCTCAGTCAACTGTAAATATGTAAATGTACATTTGTATTGAAATTTAGTCACAAGATTTTATCTAAACAATACTTGAATATTTCAGGTCGTAAAAGCTTATAATTATGAAAATATGCATATTTAAACTAATATTTGACGTTGAAGCGAGCTCATAAGTTAACGGCAGCAGTTATTAAATTCCTCATAATCTAACGAAGGGAGGGAACTCTACCTCGTATTGTAACGAAGGGAAGGAACTCTACCTCATATTGTAATGAAGGAAAGGAACTCAATAGCTTACCGCGTTTCGCTTCGTTAGGTGCACGTTTATCGCGACTTCTGAAACGGTTTTTCTGCCTCACGGCACGCGGTCGCTCGCGTGAGTCTAACTTTATTTACGTAAAGTTTTTATGTGTGGTTAATCTGTTATAGCCACGTTTGAAAATATTAAGCTTTGCTAATATTGTCACCAAACTAATAAGTTGTGTTGAATTTTTCTTCCCGAAATTCTTTGAAAAGAAAAGTTGTACCACAGCATACGAATGAACTTCTTTTCAGGACAATCATACGAGCAGTATTTTTTATTATTCTTGGGATCATTCAAATCATTATATTGACTGTCAACTGGAAGTATATGCTAGCTCACGAATTTTATCATATATTAAGATATTTACGGTTCACAGTCGATATAAGGTTCTAATACATTACAAAACTTTAAATCGCAATTAACGCGCTGGTATTTTGACCCGGCATGTATATTATGTATAAGAGTGGTTATAACTTAACTTTTAGTGCTAACGCAGTGAACAAACAGGCTTTGAAAGCTTGTGCTATTTTAAAATTGTAAAATGTTTTACAGTTTAAAAAATAGTACAGTACGGTATGATTATATTTTACAGTGTTCAAATATAACTTCAAGTCATTGCGCATTGTTAGCGACTCCACGCGATGCTGGTTTCATGAGTCGGACAAGTAAAAATTCTTAGCTAGAATTAAAAAGTTGGTGATGGCTATTTCGTGATTTGGTAGCGTACGTTAAGCCCTCGTGGTCATATCGAAATCAAATATTAAGTACTACCTAAAATCCATCAGCCCGCAATAGAGTAGGTGTATGGTGCACCTAAGCCAGCCAAAAGGCTGATATTGAAGATGGGGGTGTGTGGGGGGTGACAGGGTGGGGTCCGCTTTCTGACATAAGCTGGCTGGATGATTATAATATTAAAAGATTTAATAAACTCACCAATGGCAAAGAGTATGGTAATGGCGTAGACCCCCCACGAGCACATTGTGGCAGCGTCAGTGCCCGGTCACATCATTGAAGCAGCGTCCTGTCTACCGGCTCTTCACTCTGTGGACAATTTGTCGAAATCATTAATTAGGCATTATTTATCGGAATAGTATTTACTTTATCGAAGAATATAAACTATGTTTTTTACCGTAACCCCAGCTGTAGAAGCGTGCAGTTATAAAAAAAAGTATAGTATTAAATAGGTACCATTCGTAGGGAGCTTAAAATAAGAGTAGAATTTTTGCAGAAGCATAGCATACTGTGTTTATTTCCAAACAACTGTATATTATTTCACAAGAGCTGAAATGTAGGTCTTTTAATTCTGGATATATAGAGAGGAAAATGGTATATATTTAAAATAAATTACGAATATAAAGAATGTTAATATAATGAGTATATTACCAGAATATTGTTTTAGAAATCCAAATTACAAATCCAATTATTATAAAAAAAGAAAAAAAAAAGATAACAGAGCGCCATTCTCTTACGTACGTGAGAAAACATGAATTTTAAATTAAACAGTTTATTTCGAATATGCTCAGCGTAATGTTATTCAAACAGCTAAAATAAATAGGACGCGAAGAATGAAATTACATTTCGAAAATTCGTTTGAATTTTTTGCGCTAAAAATCCAAGGTTCCTTCTAGTAGAAAAAAGATGATACTCGGCTAATGGAAGGCCTTAATTAGATTTGTCAAAAGCTGTTTCATGAGCGACTCCCTTTATTATATCTCGTTAAGGTTCTGCATAATTGATTTGCAGGTACGGAGAGAACGTTAAATGTTTCAAAGATTTTTTTTGTTAATATTCTCCGTTATACGTTTAATTCGCTCCACGGACTCCAAATTGCGCGGTGCATTTCGTTATGAATAAGTTAAAAAATTTTTTTGCGAATTGACTAATTACATTTTGAAAATGTTTGAATGTTATTTTAATTATTTTATTTTAATTGCTCTCTTTTTGCGTTCTGTTCAAATGAATAAAATTGAAGTATCTGTTTGTAATTTGAAATTTCGGCAGCTTTTCACTAAATGCTTATAAAAGTATAGTACGATAGGTATTTTCACTAAAATCAATTTTTAACATTTGAAATAATACAGTATTTCCATAAAAAATCAATTTTTTTTCTGTAGGGAGGAAAATCCTCATGGACACCCTTGGGTAGTGTCGGACTCCTACCGGCTAAAAACCCCTTCCTACCTTCAAATCGTTAGTGCTCCTGCCTTTCAGCCTACCACTAACGTCGCTAAAAATCAATTCTTAACATTTTAGTTTGTTTATCTCGATTAATCTCTGAAACAGATAGCTGATGTTATAAGGAGCAACTCGGGCTAGTTTTATTTTACAAATATTATTTATATCAATTTGAATTCCACGTAGACGACGTTAAACGCCTGTGCTTTTTATCGTTGGAAATAATAATATTGTAAAGATAATTTTACTAAAACGAACTTTTACAAAACCATTTCACTCAGTACAATTTACAGAACATTTCGATTACCTAAGCGATAGTCGCTAGAGTCAATAATGTTTTACTAATAACTTAGAACAAAAAGCTCGTCCCACACGGCTTCTATTTGTTTTAACTACTGGGATAAAAACATTCAAACTAATATTCTATCTACCCACGAACGAAAATAATTTATTTTTATTTTAAACGAGTCAGTTCGATTTATTGTTTTAAAAATAAACTATACTTAGTTTAATTTATTTTTCAGCATTAGGGTTAGCTTTGATTGTAGTAAAGTAAAATGCGTTTGTGTGTATGTTATTTATCTGTTATATCTATACATATAATAAATTAGTAACGAAGTCAATTCTGTATATATTGAGTATGAGGATTCAGAAGAAAAAGTAAATGGGAACAGCGATGTACCGCACCGGAAAGCGCTATATACAGACGTCTCAAAACAACTATTTTGGACTTAAAAATTTTGGCTGATAATGATGATGATGATGATGATCTGTTTATTAGTGACACCTACAAAGGGATGTGAGTAACATGGAAACCTGTTTACAAAAATCGCTGCTCTCACTCACTTACAAACCAATAATAATTTACCAATATCTTTTCGCTTTCTAGTGAAAGTTAAGGAGCGTTTCCTTATGTTGTCTCCAATCAAATCCAAAGCATCTTCCGAAAGTAGAATGTCTATAACTTAAGTCGTAACATTTAAGTGAAACGTCACAGCATAAAACGTAAGACGTAAAGTTCAAGAAGGCTGTGCAAACAATTCCAACTGGGTTTAAAGATAAAAATTTTGAGCGTAAAATTCTTTGAAGACTTTTTAAAGCAGCGGCAGCGTTGATAAATGTAACTCGGCGAACTCGACGGATAAGAGTCGTCTTAATTTTACTCCGCCGGGTTTACGACGGGGAAATTTATATGGCGGCTGTTAGCCGAAATGTACTAAATTATAACCAGGCACACGCGATGTTCAGGTATATAAAAGGATGTCACACAAAGTTATCTCATGCGTTGACGCTACCCGCCTTCTGTAACTTGATACACTCGCATTTGTATAATGTCTTTTAAGTTACAGAAATTTTCATTCTTAGTAAGTGCGCTTTAGTGCTTCGTTAGTTACGTGATTATATTGTTTGACTACGGATTATACAATTTTTATTTCGAGTCCCCCTGGGTCGAAAAATATTGGGGCTTCCTTACTTCAAATAAATCCTCCATAATACCGGAGTTCGGAAATTTTTAATTATATTCGTAGGTCTGTTAAAGTTAAAGTTAGGTAGTCTGATAAAGAATAACTGTGCCTTCAATTATTGTGGGTATTGTAGAATTTTCTTTATTTTTATGGATTTCATGTTTATGTTTTTATGTTTATGAATACTTTTTTATCAAGAAGGTTTTATGTTTATCTTTTCATGGTTACGAGTGTTGTAGAATTTTCTTTGTTTTTATGGATTTCATGTTTATGTTTTTATGTTTACGAATTCTGCGGTAAGACAAAAATTATTTAAAAATTCATCGTAAGAACATCAATATATATTTTTTTTATCGACTACAAGTTGGCCCTTGACTGCTATCACACCTGATGTTAAGTGAAGATGCAGTCTAAGATGAAAGCGGGCTAACTTGTTAGGAGTAGGACAAAAATCCACACCCCTTTCGGTTTCTACACGACATCGTACCGGAACGCTAAATTGCTTGGCGATAAGTTTTTGTCGGTAGGGTGGTAACTAGCCACTGCGAAAGTCTCCCACCAGCCAGACAAAGACAAATTAAGAAAAATCTCAATCTGCCCCGCCGGGAATCAAACCCAGGACCTCCGTCTTATAAATCCACCGCGCATACCACTGCGCCACGGAGGTCGTCAAAATATCATTTCCTTTCGCATTTATTTGAGTTATAAATAATTTGATCGGAATATACGTAAAGAAGTTATTCTACTAAATATTTCAGAGAATTCAGGACGATATTCCGCGGATCGTACGAAATTGGGTCGGCGGACTAAATGGCAATGTTAATAATGTACAATATGAGTTTGGAAACGAATTTTCAGTATGGAATAGTCCATAATAACGTAAGTCGTAAACGTTTTCCTGTTCTCCCGTAGATCCTACTTACTTTACAGTAGTAATCCGATTCCAACTTATTATTTACATCGATATACTGCTCTGTGATATAATCAATGTATTAACTGCTTAATTGTTGTTCACTGTAAACAAAGTGTTTAAAAACGAAATATGATTTTGAACAGTTACACTCTTATTAATAAAAAAACGCTTAATCTACACATCATCCTTCGTTACTCTCAGACTAACTAGTAACTATCAGAGAAACGAAGTATTATCAGCGTTAAAAGATCGTTATTAATAAATATGGAGTTACTTCCGACTAATGACACATTTCTTGAACCAGTACTAAGGCGTACAATATGGCAACCCAAATTTTTAAAAGTAAAAAGAGTGAGTCTATGAATGAATATGGAATGAATTTAAAGCTCAATTACCCTGTTTTATCTTTGGTTATGACATAAATGACATAACAATATTTTTGACAACTAGTTTAAACTTAAAGTTATGGAGGGTAGAGGAAAGGAGAGTCATCTTATATGGGAGAAAAGTTGAAAAAGTGTCCAGTTGTATGCGTTAAATAACAGTTCAAAAATCCTCCACAATCGCGCTAGTGGATGCACAGGGTATGGTATGAATGTAGCAATCGTAGATGAATTGAAGTATGCCGAGTTAAAAAATTTAATGTCATTATCGACCAAAGTAGTTAATTATTGAGAACTTCAACAACTTACGTTGTACAAAATATTGTGGTAAATATAACCTTACAGAATTATAACCAAACGTGCGTTTAGAGTGATTTTAGTTCGTAAACAGTAAATAGTACGGTTTTTGATATATAAACATTTAATTTTATGAAAAAGTGAGTGAATTACAGAACAGTTATGGGTAAAATTTGTGTTGTGAAAAGTTGTCCAAGTGGACGTAAATCTCAAAACAAAAAAAATATACTGTAACAATATGTGGCGCTTCTTTTGAGAGTTACTTTGATGCAAGTGTGGCGCCATCCTAATTTAATACATTTTGACGGACACTTTTTCATATACACAGATGATCCTCCTTTCCTCTACCCTCCATACTTAAAGTGCATTCTGTGTAGTGACTAACCGATTTATGATTACCTTATTTTAAACCACCAATGATTAAATTTTATTACGGTAGTAAAGAGTGACTTGCTTACTCGTTCTTTTCTCTGCGTTTATTAATACAAAATTTTGTTAGTAGAGATTAAAAACTTGTATTAAAGTTAGTTTCGTTCTAGTCTACGTTTATTAAAAGGGCTGTTACAGTTCTCAATTCTAATACACTACGAGGCATAGATACCTCTTGGGTATATTATTAGAGGGGATTTGGAAATGATATCCACCATGTCTCTTCATGTCGGCGGTAATAATTTACTCTGTCACAATCACTATTTGACGGCCTCCGTGGCACAGTGGTATGCGCGGTGGATTTATAAGACGGAGGTCCTGGGTTCGATTCCCAGCGGCGTCGTGGTTACCACCCTATCGACAAAGACCTACCGCCAAGCGATTTACTCGTAGCGTTCCGTTACGATGTCGTGTAGAAACCGAAAGAGGTGTGGATTTCACCCTACTCCTAACAAGCTAGCCCGCTTTCATCTTAGATTGCATCATCACTTAACATCAGGTGTGATAGCAGTCAAAGGCTAACTTGTAATAGATTAAAAAAATGCTATGCCATTAAGAAATATTTGTATACAAGAAAACCTCAATAGTTCAAAGCTAATCTTTGAACTCTGAGCTCAAACTTGAACCCTAGATATGAACTATACCAACAAGGCAGTTACTTTCTTGTATATATTAATTAAAATTCATAAGCCTAAAATAATAAGTCTTACTAAACAACATTAATTATTATAATACGAGTCTACTCTGATGTCATCTACGAGATATATACACAAATAAGTACAAAACTTTGTAGAATTTAATATAGCCAAGTGTCAAGTGTTAACGAAGGCTGAGTTACATCTAAACAGCGTCGTCGGAGTGAAACATTCACCACTAATTGGCTTCTAGAATATTCCGCAGCATAATGTGCGATAGAAAGTGCTCCGAGACTGGCGCTAATGATGAATTTGTGAGAATTAAAGCCCTTTCACACGTGCGCGCGTTTGTTGAACTTGATGTGTTGTGTGCGGTGTGAGGTGCTGCTAACGATGTCGCGACTTAATGTAGTAGGACAGTTTGTGCAGTGCTTGTAAACAAGAAATATGTTTTTTCATCTCTACAAATATCATTATCAGTCCTTCAACAAGGCCAGGGGTTCAGAGGCTATTTGTAGGAGAGAGGATATGCAGCTCAAACCCATCACGCTGCTCCAATGCAGTATAGTGGACTCAGAGGAATAATATTTAATTCATTATTGACAAGAATCAGATGTTGATATTAGTAATATAAATAATATAAACCGATGGTTTAACATACTTTTTTGACGACCTCCGTGGCGCTGTGGTATGCGGGGTAGATTTATAAGACGGAGGTCCTGGGTTCGATTCCCGGCGGGGCAGATTGAGATTTTTCTTAATTTGTCTTGGTCTGGCTGGTGGGAGGCTTTCGCCGTGGCTAGTTACCGCCCTACCAATAAAGACGTACCGCCAAGCGATTAAGCATTCCGGTACTATATCGTGTAGAAACCGAAAGGGGTGTGGATTTCATCCAAGTCCTAACAAGTTAGCCCACTTCCATCTTAGATTGCACATCAGATGTGATAGCAGTCAAGGGCCAACTTGTAGTCGATAAAATAAAATTATTATTATAAAAACAAAAAACCCGACTTACTTACTACTTTGGTTTGGAAGTGAGTTTATATTACGAAGTCGGCGCCAGCAAGTTTAAAGAACATTTATTTAACGTAGTATTATTTAGAACTTGGTTGGCACCGACTCCTAGATATGCTTAAGTAAATTAAAGCAACTAAATGACACGATTATTTTTTACTTATTTAGTGCGTTTTGAGTCGGTTTTATTTTTTGTTAAAAATTTTTATTTCTTACTTTTTAGTGATTTATCGCCACGTAACGTACTCGTACTATACTCTCATAATATATTATATGGCACTTATAGCCAAAAAGCTACCGATACTTACATTAAAACCGAAATTGCTGCAAGTGTGCCTTCAAAATTTGAAGAGTTCCTTCAATTTTCCCAGGATTTCATCTTCAGATCCTAACATGATGACAATGGGACTACCTTGGAAGTGTGTCCTTTCTAATAAAAAATGAATTATCAAAATCGGACAACTCTGTAAAATGTTATACATAAAAAAGTTCATACATAAAAAAATATATATTTATGTGTCGAATTGAGAACCTCTTTCGTTTTTTTGTCGGTTAAAAATTACAGATCCCATTTACCGTTAAAACATTGGTACAATGTATTGGAAATCGTCTAGGCTACAGATGAAGTACATTCATTTCAGCACTGTTAACTAATACCGTTTTTACGCGCCTCCTCGCAGGTATTTATGTATCTATGCGGTTGGTAGAGTAAGACGTGTAGGTAACTACTTACGCCGCGTAATAAATCACATTCTGAGCACGTAGCGATGTGTGAAGCGCGTCCTCAGCCGTTTACTCCCCCCGCACCCCGCGCCCGTCAACACTTAGCACCCCCGACTCTTACATTCTTCTCGTATTTTAAATATACCTCTCTGTATACTGCTATATTAAACTGCTTCTATAATGGCTCGCCACACACAGCCAACGAGGCACGACAGCGACGCGACGCTGGCGCGATGCAAGCCGCTTCTACTTGATATGGAACGCGTAGCACAGAACATCATGCTGAGTGCAAATATCTGTATCTTAATTAAAAAACGGTACATAATATAACGTTATTTAACAGATACTATCAACAAGTATATATAAAAAAAAGCCTAAAAGTTCGCTTCGTCGTTGCGTCGCCGTCCCGTCTCCGCTGTGTGAAAAAATCTTAAGCTGTTGTTCCAATGGTTATGAGACCATGTGCTTGAGTCCTGGATGATCAGTTATGAACATATTGACAGTTTTATCTAAGAAAATCTGAGTAATAGTCTTAAACTATAGTTGACGTTATCCTGGATTTGATTTCGGAATCTCATAACCTCTAGCCAAACAGGTACAGCGTTAGCCGACGACGACAGGCGTGGTAATAACAATTATAATAAGAACACAATACAATAGTATTATTTTCGAGAACTCCATACAAAAGGGCTGTAATAACTCATATTGTTGCTATCCCTTTCACTCGTATGAGCATGGTCTTTTGTGCCACTGTACAAAGGCTACAACCCCTGACCAAGCCATAATCTGCGAGGATATTTCCGGCCCTTGTTAATTCCCCATTTTCCTTTTTTTTTTTTGACGTTTGCGACCCCGTTGACGGCTTCACAAAAGCGATATTTGAGTAGCCCAATATATGGAACGTAATAATACGATTGATGTTAGTGTAAGGTAACTAAATCAATGTTTTCAGACTATAAGTTGTTAGAGGAGTAGTTTGTACACAGTTCTGGATTTAAGATTATACGACGATTTTATACGAGTTTAAGTGTTAAATGGCAAGCAGAATGATATTTTAGTCAAGGGAAAGGGTATCACACCGCAAAATCTCAAGCCCAGTCGGCATAAACGTGTAGCTTTATAATTTATGTTTCTGTTCTCTTTTTCATGGACCATATCCGCACTTAGGCCATCTCTTTTACTCTTGTAGCCATAGTATATGAATAACGTACAATGGCCCAACGTCTAGCTAGCCAAGTTCGTTTAAAAAGCGTATAGCAGGGAACCTAGATCGTAGAATGCTCTTGGAGTTTTGCTGGGTAGCCAAGTTTGCTTCAGAATCAACTGGAACGAATTCTTGTCGGATTTTTATATTAGAGAATCAAGTTTCGTTCGTTGTTCATGCTTGCCTAATGTCATCACCATTAGCCTAATGGCATCACCAAGGGATTAAACACAGGTCGGTACCTAACTTAAGGACAGTCGATTTCTCCTCGAATAAGAATAATATTGTATACATATTGTGGTAAATTGTGGTAAATGTAATTACTTTCAAATTACGTAGAAAAAAAATAACCTGGCACTGTAACTTTATCATCACATCTGGCCACCATTCGTATAGGCATAATTTGTATTGTTATTTTAGAATAAGTATTGTATTCTTTCTTTCTTGCAATTCTATAAATAACCTACTATCTACGCTAAGTATTTTTCTCATACGAGTTTCGAGAATGTTTTGTTTTATTTTTGCTTAAAGCTTTATCTTTGCAATTTAGCGAAAAATTCTCTAAATATAACAGAGCTCTATGTAAAAAGTTTGCTTAGCATTTGTTTTGTTTTTGCTATTTTTTCGTGTCCGATCTGATAAGTCTACAAGGCCGTGCCGCGGGGAGCGGGCAGTGGGGCGGAGGGCGGGGTGGATGTCAGATGATATACCTAGTATTTTTCACGGACGTGTTTAAGGATATTTCGGTATATTCTCCAAGGCATTATTATCATAACAAAATATGACATGTATTTTGACATCAAATGGGACTTTTATCCGAGAACTGTCAAATTTAGAGTCACGTACTGAATTTTCGAGTTGAATTTCAAATGCCATCCAACTATTCTTCCAATATTATAAATTTGAAAGTGTATGTTTTGATATTTGTTACACAACCATGAATTGACCACCTCCGTGGCGCAGTGGTATGCGCGGTGGATTTATAAGACGGAGGTCCTGGGTTCGATTCCCGGCGGGGCAGATTGAGATTTTTCTTAATTTGTCTTAGTCTGGCTGGTGGGAGGCTTTCGCCGTGGCTAGTTACCACCCTACCGACAAAGACGTATCGCCAAGCGATTTAGCGTTCCGGTACGATGTCGTGTAGAAATCGAAAGAGGTGTGGATTTTCGTCCCACTTCTAACAAGTTAGCCCGCTTCCATCTTAGACAGCATCATCACTTAACATCAGGTGTGATAGCAGTCAAGGGTCAACTTGTAGTCGATAAAAAAAAAAAATCTGCCTCGTGGTTAGCCTATATGGCTTCAATCGCGAAGTCCTGGGTACGAATCCCGAGTCGAGGTATGGAATTATACCAGCATTTATCATTAATGAATTAAATATTATCAACAAGCTCGCCCACCCGTATTATTCCCTTTCCTACAGGGAGGGACCCTTACCTGTAGCCCTGGTCATTAATAGACTGATAATTATGAACCTGGAAACAGTGCCCTAATGAGACCTCAATAGTTCCGTGATTAAAAGGCACTAGTTCGATTTCCATCTATTCAACTATTTTCAAAGTATTGAATGTAAATTAATTCATAACACTTTACATGCACGTCTTGATCTAACGCAGTAGTAAGACGCAAGGCGCACGGCAGTGCCCCCGCCAAGTCAAGCGCGAAGCAAACACTGCCTGCTATCCTTTACTGGAACCGATCGAACGCATTTTCAGGCCCTATTTTGAGAACCTTTGGATAAGACTAGAATGCAGAAATTTTCGTTATCCAGTAAGCTGTAATCACATACATGAAATCCAAAATTTCAAGTCTGTAGCTCATTTAGTTCCGAAATTAAACGAAAGCAAAGTTTCATATGTATGACACTCACTCATGATTATCAAAATAGAACTAGTACTTCCCATAAACTAAGAGAGCTGAAATTTGGTACAGAGTTAGGGTTTAATGGCCACATAAATGGAAAACTATATAAACTAGGATAATCGAAGATCTGGAGTACCTGGTGACCCTGATTCGAAAACACAACAGCCCAAACAAACTATTAGAGATCTTTACAAAACAATTTCAACTTGGCCGCTTCATTTGATGTCAAAAATAGGAGGCATCTGATGCTGCGATTTTTTTATTATTATAGTTAATATTGTGTGGCTTGGCCGTCGAAGGGCACACGAGGGTCCACAACACTAGCGTCCAATTAGTAATACTAGTGTGGGCTACCAGCTTAACAAACATAGGTAGTTACAACAGATATAACATTACGTGTAAACAAAGTTGACTAGTACCACCTAATGTATAAAGAATGTTCATCGGCCAAGTCACACAACATTAACTTTAATAATAATAAAGGAATCGCAGTAAGGAACCTTAGACTTGGCACAACTTTGTCTAGATATGATTACTTTTAAGAGATAAACAAGCAGCTCCATCGAGACTTGGCTAGTTTTTTACAGAATGTTTTTGGTGGGATTTATATTTTCTCGAAACAAAGCAATGCTTCTCTGTGGCAAAAATAAGTAATATCGTCTAACGTCGTATTACTGCAAGTCCTGAGTGACAGCGTATCGCATTTGCAAAATCCGCGGCGGGCGGAACAAAAATACTCGACAAGTTTACATTTGTCTTGAACGCGTTGACGTTTCATTTTGTAGCGAAACACTACACAAAAAATTAGATAGAAACAGGCGTTATTTTACGATAGTTAATCAGAAATAGTTATTAATTTTGTTATCCGCGAAAAGTCGACGAATCCAAGCGAGAAAGTCACCCAGATCCCACAGGAAACCCGCTACGCACGTACGTATAATATGTTCACTGATGATTGTTGAAGATTTTATTTCACAATCGGACATTTCAGAGTCAAGATCTCTTGAGGATGTTCCAGCCAGAGTTTTTTGTCGAATCTGGGTGAGGTTGTCACTTGCATCCGTCCTCTTTACACTGCAAATACGTAATAAAATTCAAAATCGTTTATTTCAAGTAGGCCGTGCTATAAGCACTTATGAAACGTCAAATCAGTTCGTAGCGACTCTACCACCGGTTCCTGAAGGCCGATCCCGCCGAGAAGAGCCGGCAAGAAACTCAGCTGTTGCTTTTTTCAAAATCAACAATACAATACAATACAGTTACAATTTGTATTTTGCAATTTACAATTTCGGTTAACCCGTCTTAAGTGTAGAAAGGAAAACCAATTGCTTCCAAAAATCTGTTTCATTAATAAAGTCATTGATTAAGACAATCAAAAATCGATCCTAATTTCTCTCGTTTATTGCCAATAACACTGTGCCAGGAAATTTCAAAAGAGAAACTCAATAATAGCCTCCAACTGCTCCAAGCCAACGAACTATACTTTATATTCATCCTAATATAAATAAAACTGCAACTACAATAGAACCTAACAATAGAACATGAGCCAGAATTGCCACACTAACATAATTTATTGCTGCAATTAGGTCAAAACTATGAACATAACTTATTTTTCTCCGCGACGTCTCTTCAGCTCCGGCCCTCTGAGTGTTTTCCTCTCTAAGTGGTTTACATAGACTAAAAATAACATTTTCTGTCCTCGGTGCTTGGAGATCAGTATTTATTTAAAAACTAGTAGACATTCGGAATTTTATTTGTGTTAATACTTTATACTCGTAGTTGAAACTTTATGGTGATCTAATATTTATCATTTTAGGTTTAGGAATATTTGGTTGGAAAAGACTAATGATGAATATTGTGTCCAGAAACAAAATATAAATTTTAGGATAATTATGGTTTTATAAAGATACTCTATAATATCACTAATTAACCGTTTTTTAATTTAAATAAAGACTGCAGTCGAGTTTAACGTAACTATTTTAATAATTTTTTTGCAATTTAGAGAACAGTATCACCAAAGTCATCATAACCTTCGCATGAGCTAAGAATTGAAATTGTTTATAGTCTTTGTTACACTCAAAGCTCTATGAAATATAATGATGATTTGAAAAATCATAAAAACTACATAATTCACTTAGGTCTAGTACTGCAGTAATCAGTAGTTTCCCTTCCCGCGGGATATCGGAATACAAATTAGCTTATGTCACTCTTTATGAGTCTGGCTATCATATACAAAAACAATTTTCACAACCGATTGGAAATTTCAGAGATAAGGTGGATCAAACTGATAGACTGACATACAGACAGGCAGACAAAAAGACTAAAAAAAATTTTTTTGAACATTAGTTCCGTATATAATATTTTTATATACATTTAGTAAAGCTGTTTATTTGAAATTCCAAAAAAACACTTAAAAAAAAGATTGAGTATACGTAAGTTTTGTTTTGATCCGCCCACGAGCTCAATCAGCTGACGCTGTCGCGAGAGTTCTGCTGCTCGCTAATCCTTCCTCGGATATTAATTAAAAGGCACTCGAGGGAACTTTAACCCTGCGATTCACGGGTCAACCTTAATTACTACGTACCTAGATTTTCCACCGTTTCTTTCCCACAGACGCTAACACAGATTTGCAAGAGAGGGACGGAGGGTGGTCGCTCGCCGCGGGACGAGCGCTCGCGGTCGCTACGCGAGGCTGACTGAATTTGCGAAATCTCTGCGCCTCTCAACCCAGGTCAGGTCAGCCAAAGGCTCGTTCACAGGGAGAGCAAAGCTCGTTTTTCAGTTGCCTGTTTTCAATGGACATTCGGAGAGACGCGATTTGTTGACTCTTCCAACTTTATTGTGTACGATTTATTGATTTTGGGTTTAGTTTCTGTATATCGGTATTGGGGTATAATTTATTTAGGATGTAGTTTAGGTATTTGAATTCATCTGTTGTCTAGGTTATTCCGTTTGGTTCTACGTAGGTATAATAATTTTGTTCATACACCCGTTTTTATTGACTGAACCTTTCTATTTTTATTTTATAAGTTACGTCCTTAGGGCTATTACGTACCAACTGGTTTCCTATTTTTATCAAAATGCTATATTAATAAAGGTACTACATATATTTGTTAAAATAGATATCTATTTTTTTTAGATCAAGCCTACGTTCCCTCTCGTAACCTACGTATCTCCTCTCCTATAAGGAGGGAAGCCTGGCCCTGTAGTGGGCCGTTAATAAGCTGATAATGATGATGATGATGAAAGCCTACGTAATTCGAGCTTATGTGAATGTTTGTCAATATCATTCAGTGACACTTCAACAAAGTGAATTTCAACAAATGATATTAATTTATCCGTGTACCTACTATGTATACTGTGGTTTGACCTCTGCTACCGTTTCTAACTGTGGATAAACACCTAATTATCTGTCACCATCATCATCATCACGTGGTGCCATCCTCTAAACGAAGTTTGGCGGTCATTATGCGAAAAGCTTTACTATTTTCTACAACTCTCTTTAGTTGCGGGTAATTGTGTCCAGTCCACTCTCTTATGTCGTCCAACCATTTCCGCCTTTGACGTCCAGGTGCTCTCTTGCCCTGTAGCTTTCCTTCCAAAATTAACCTTGGAAAGGAAAATGGAGCTCCTCTTTGAAGGTGTCCAAAGAAACTTTTCTGTCATACTTACTAATATTATGAAGGCGAAAGCTTGTATGTATGGATTTTTGGATATTTGTTAGTCATTCACGCAATAACATAGCTAACATATCAAAATAACACTCAGGCCCCATTTTATTCCAAAATTAGTTTTTCATATTTTTTTATTTTTTTATTTAAGGATCGTGAAACTGGTTACAATCATAAAAATTACACCTTGTTAAAACACAATCCAGAAATACACTTAATTGTAACTTACTCGACACGACCACAGCATGCTTAAAATTATTTACGACAACACTACAAAAACTAACCTAAAATTAACAATAAAATAACCATAAAGACATATCACAACTGTGACTTCAATAAATTTCTCTTAATATTATTTTTAAAAAAGGCCAAAAAACCGCAGAAAATGTCACTATTCTTTTGAGCGTTGATAAGACAACACACCCGGTGGATGGGTGCATGTTGTCCAGCTCGGGTCCGGTTATATGGTAAATGAAACGTCTTTCGATTTAGTGAGCGACCCAACGGCAATATACGAAACAATCATTCATAATTGTATATTAGTTCTTTTTTAACGCAAAGTGTGGTTAGCCGAGAGAGCTTAAAACAGAATGTCTTCACGCATCTGGGATTTGCTCCTTGTCCTTGATCAGTGTCGGTAGTTTACCAAAGTAACAAAAGATTCATGCTTTGTAGGTATATGTCATTTTTAGAAGGTATCCGTAGGCGACTGTAGAGCACATTTAATACGCCCTTTTCTCGATATATTTTTGCTTTCTAAAAGTAATATAGTATTTTCATAATTTCATTCAGCCTTTCTTTTGAAAGATATTATAGCAACACTCCCTGTTTCCTGTTTCCCGGCCTGCCCGCGAGCGGCGCCCTCCATGTAGTATTTCAACTAGGTATCCCACTAGCGCCGTCAACTCCTGCGGCTTTACGCCTTAAGCATTGAAGGGATACGTACACATGTTTTGTAATCGTTTCCTTTTCGTAACCTTCCTTTGTATTGTAACCTTTTATGTACATTGCTGAGTTTATCGTTAAATAATTGTAAATAGATATAATAGCGGGTGTGTGTGAATTTAATAAACATTTGATGGACACTACTTTCGTGTTTTATGTTTAACGCCCCGCGATAATATTATATTTATTGTGCTTGTATAAATAAAACATCTAACAATGTGGATACAATTACATTTCGAAATACGTAACCACAAAACCAGTAATCCAATACTATTCCATAATATGTACTCTTACGAATCTAAAATTCACGCTCAACCTTTCAACGCCTTACCTTCCCGTAATCCCTCCTAACCAATAAATTTAATCCTCAAACAAAACCCAAACAAACAAAAGGTAACTTCATCTCGCGTCAATATGGAGGAGGCTTTACCCAGCATCCCACCAACACATCACCCTCTATAATAAACATACACAAACACACGGAAACGGTTGACAACCTTCCTAAGAATTTGATACTCTGAGCTTGTGTGCGTACAGAATTACTTGACGCAATACCGGTTGCGTTGGTGTGGGTTTCCCTGAAAATGGCCGCCGAAAGCTTAGAGCATGCGCAAAGGATACAATTTTTCATTTTACAACTATAATAGAGGTGTTAGTCCAATTTAGCTCTTATTTCTTTGCTCTTAAGTATAATACTAAAATTACCGATAGCAAAAACTTTGTCTGGTAGCGTGGCGGGACTTTAAAGTCGAAAGTTTATGAAAGGAAAAATAATTGTGAAATTAGTCGCACAGCTACAAACATCCTGTATAGTGCAGGTACCGATGTTCAGAATGCTCTTAGCTTGAGATTTTAATTAAAAAATATAGTTGCATTAATCTAAAAAAAAATTATTATTATAAAACCAAAAAACCCGACTGCTTAGAAGTTATGAACGGAAAATAGAAAAACAAGGGTCAATATATCTGTATAAAATTCTAAATACTTTATGGTGCTGCAAGCACTTCTAAGCAGTCGGGATTTTTGTTTTTATATTAATAATTTTATTTGAGACTTTTTAGTTTTAGTTTATGGTATAGAAATGAGACGGTACACTAAAGCCATTTTTTGTTAAAAAAGTAATATGAACATGATATCATATTTATATTTTTGAAATGGTCTTTTTACGACCTTTCAATTGGTACCCATATTGCTAAGATAAGAGAAAAAAATACACACATCCCCCTTTTTCCCCCATTTACAGCCGCCATTTTGAAAATTTATATAGCCTATGTCACTACCATAATTTTGACAAATTCAACGACACCTCACATGAATAAAATCCGTTCAGCTGTTTAGGCTGTAGCGCGTGCCGAAGAAATGGACATACATACATACATACGCTCGAAAAACATAACCCTCCTTCTGATGAAGTCGGGTAAAAAAAGGGTATTACATATTATTAGTTTGTGCTTAGTTATATTTCTACTTATGCTATATATATATAATATATTATATAATTTATAGCGGACTGTAGACGTAACAGTAAAGTGGTGTAAGTACAGCAAAAAAGAAAATGACTATTTTTTAATGACTACAAGTTGGCCCTTGACTGCTATCACACCTGATGTTAAGTGATGATGCAATCTGAGATGGAAGCGGGCTAACTTGTTAGGAGTAGGATGATCCACTCCCCAATCGGTCTCTACACGACATCGTACCGGAACGCTAAATCGCTTGGCGGTACGTCTTTGTCGGTAAGGTGGTTACTAGCCACGGTGAAAGCCTCCCACCAGCCAGATTAAGACAAATTAAGAAAATCTCAATCTGCCCCGCCGGGAATCGAACCCAGGACCTCTGCCTTATATATCCACCGCGCATACCACTGCGCCATGGAGGTCGTCAAAAGGAGAACGCATCACACACTTGCACTTGTTCCTACATGCAAGTGTTCTGTTAGAAGCACAGCAGCAGTTACCGCGATATGTCTTCTTGCTCCGCTGCCACCAATTTTTATAAAGTTTAAGCCATATTTAAGCCCACATAATAATATCACACTGGTTTAATGAATTCACATAAATTAAATTGGAGTATCTGTTTGTAATATTGAAATAACCGTTTAACTACATGCATATGAATAGAAATGCGGTACGGTAGGTACTTACACCAAAATAACAATATTTACAATTTTTGTCAGTCTGTTCTGGCTAATCTCTGAAACTACCAGTCTGATTAAAAAAAAACTTTTGTATATGATAGCCAGACTAATGAGGAGTGACAAAAGAATCACTAACAGGTAAACTTAGCTCAGCTGCATTTGCAGTGAGAAAAATAAGACAGTTTACCGATGTAAAAACTGCTAGACTAGTCTATTTTGCGTACTTCCACAGTGTGATGTCTTATGGCATTTTATTGTGGGGCAAGGCTGCTGACATAAATTCTGTATTTATACTTCAAAAACGAGCAATTCGGTCGATATATAAACTAAAACCCCGTGAGTCCCTTCGTGATAAATTTAAAGAAATAGGAATTCTTACAGAGCTTGTCAATATATATACAATAACCTTGTCTTTGTCAAACAAAATATAAAATATGTACAATAAACAGAAAAAGGACTTTTAAATGATCGTCTTATTAGGAATGTCCTAAGTAACTTAAATTAATTTATCAGCGTATCGCCTCCGAAAAGAACTCAAAAGTTATTCGTTGGTCGGGTGTACTCTTTTACAAAAATGCCTAATTATTCAGTTTTTTTTTATATAGGCGATATTGCATAAGTGCAAGCAATGTATTCAAATTCACTTACTGGTCAAGATTATTATACTATAGATGAATTTTTAAATGATACAGAGTTGACAATTAAGATCAGCTTTCATATTCGGTGGTACTTTAGTAGTGAAATTAAAATAATTTTATGTAACATACAGTTGCTATTTTAAAGATTAATGATTTTAAAAGAACAACTATTTCGCATCTATCCGGCTCATCTCATAAATTTCCAGGACCGCTCTTCGGAGCCGTTGGATTAGAGTCACTACGCACATTCATGTAATTAATTAGTGATCGTTTATTTTGTACCTTTCAAAAGTGCTTATAATTGGCCTACTTGAAATAAATGATTTTGAATTTGAATTTGAAAGGTAATTTTTCAAATTAAATTATCCAGATGTTCCCACGGGAATACAAACTTTGTGAAATCTTCGGAAATATTCACGTTAGTTACATGCTTTAAAAAACTAAATTGCGTATAATATATAAACTTTTTTTAATTATAAGGGGATATGTATTAATGCTCTAGCCGTGTATGAATTTCGCTAAATGATCATCGATAATGTAGCCTAAAGTATGGTTTTCGTAAAAGATACCTATTTACTCTTGACATAAAGATGCACATATTGCCGGTGGTACTTAATTAATGAAATTAAAATAATACAGTAAGGTGACATCATTGGGTTCTTGCTATCTTTATGAATGGTTCGTGATAGTGATTAAGCATACGTCTATTTCGCACCTATATACATAATAATTATCTTCCACGACGCGCTCGCTCGGCAACAAAATTTGGATTTAAAGTAACGACGCACATTCATGTAATTAATTAGTGATCGTTTTATTTTGTTTAAACTTATTGTTATAATATTATGAATGAGAGTAGATATAGTAAAGAATGATACGGTGCGTAAATATTAAGATCTTCTTCGATCGATGGTTTATTTTATTGTATCTTAAAAGCCTATATTATACAATCTTTTTTGTTTTTACCAGCCTATGCACACTTGCTTAGCAAATCAAATTAGTTTATTTTAGACTTCCTCTACGATTTCCACCTTCGATGTTTTTTGTTTTCGAGTGGAATTATAACAGCTAGTACAGAAGTAGATAATAACAGCACTTACTAGATATATTCTGGGTTCCAAGTGTATTCCCTAAATACGGATTTAAACGGGAATGTGCCCAAAATAATACCATTAAGATAAGTTGAGTCAGTAATACATTAGACCGCATTATAACGTCACCCAGAGGACCGCTTTTGAGTTTAAGTTGGCTCGTAAAATATAGTTTAATTTACTGACTTTACATTGTGAGACTGTTTTAATTAATTAATTGTCTAAAAACAGCATAAATTCGAGAAAAATGACAAAGTAATCATAAAGTATTTAAACATAACGGACTACTAACTAACTTATAAAGCCTATTTAAGTGATTTGTTTGCTTATTAATTAATTAATTTAAATAAATAGGTTAATTTATTTTTTTCTTTTTCACCTATTAGTAGTTAGTACCTATCTTACGATGGGGGAGGCCTTTACTCGAGAAGGGGCTCTAATCTAACTTAGAATTAAGCAACAATAAACTAACCTTACTAACGAAATTTGTATCTACAGTGTAAGAGATTAGAGAAATAAAAGGCTTTTTTTTATTTTATTTTATTTTACCTATCTTACAAAACAGTAAAAAAATAACATTCTCCGTGTAACTACATATATTCGCTTCAAGATCGGACATAGGAGAAGGTGTTACTATTCTTATTTATGATTGCGTTTTCATTTGTTATACGTAGGGCCAGGTCATGGTCAGGGCAAATCTCCTTTCATAATCTATAATTCCTGTTTTTTATAATTTGGCATCTATAAATAAGCCTCCAAGCCTCGTTGGTCTAGTGGTTAGCCTATCTGGCTTCGATCACGAGGTCCTGGGTTCGAATCCTCGGTCGGGTCTCGGAATAATTCTGAGTTTTTAATTCTTCTACGAAATTCTCAGTAAATTCCAAGCCCGGAGTCGGGAAGTTGGTGGTACACCCCCGCGCCTCAGAGAGCACGTTCAGCCGTTAGTCCAAGTCACTGTCATCAACATCTGATAGTGATCGTTAATAAATGAAACATTATCACCCTAAGCCCGCCAACGTGCGTGGAGCAGCGTGGTGGGTGTACGCTCCATATCCCCTCTCCTATAAAGCGGGAGGCCTAGTGGGTCGTTAATAGGCTGATAATGATGATGATGATGAAGCCTTCAAGTAATGTATCTTTTGCATCTTTTTTTACGTACCCGTTAAAATATAGGTATCAATATTTAGACCAATTTATCCAATTTTCTAGCTAGATTTTATAGCGTTAAAAATTGGTGTATATTCCTTACTACGGCTACTTTTTCCGCAAGTAGGTAAAAACATCTACAAATAATAATTGATGGCATAACTGACAGCAGACCGGTCGCCGCTCGTAATATTTGACGCTCCGATCGACAGCGGCGTCGCAAACAACACATAAACCGACAATTTATTGCGCCCACTTCGTATCAATCAACTTATTTTGTGAGTAAAAGCTAGCAATAAAGTTGGCTTATACAAAATAGGGAGCCGGGGGAAATCAAAAAGTATTATTTACTGAGTTTATCTGATTCGAAATTATATAAAATTAATCGTATGTACCGCCAAACGACTTAGCGTCCCGTTACGACGTGGATGATTTAGAAACCGATTTCTACCCTACTCCTAACAAGTTAGCTCGCTTCCATTTTAGATTGCGTTATCAATTACCATCAGGTGTGGTTGTAGTCAAGGGTTCACTTGTAATGAATAAAAAAAACCTTAAGAAATAAAGTAATCCCTTGAAGTATAAACAGGGTCAAATTTAGGACATTCTGAATAATGGTCAGGTCAAAAATACCCTAAACCGGTTACCTCCGTACTTGTATGAAAGGACGTGTTCTCTGGGAATGAGATGTGATGTATTTATCAAGTATTTCGGTCGTCAAATACCTATCTAATTTAAATAGATTACTAATTTAAAATTACACACATGGAACTTATGCTAATTTTCATGTGTGTAATGTATGCCTATGTATGCACTTAATGCGATTTAAGTTGCATGGTCTGTAAGTGGTTCTCTGTTATGGCATTAATATAACATAAAATGAACATAATATTAATTTAAGGATGGACTACGTTTTCCTTATTTCGTCAACTGGCAGTAGAAAAAGTAAGTCTCGGTAGCGATTTAGTTTCATTTGAAGAGTAAAGTAAAATTGCAATTTAGCGGGAGTTGAACAGTTCATAATTGGAAAAATCTAAAAAAAAAAGAAAAATAACCACGGTCCATGCAACTTAATCGAAATATCGACAAATTAAAATCGCTTAGTCTATCGTGTACGTACAAGTTAAAATATATTGTTAAACGCACATCGAATTAAAAAGTCTAATAGCTTTTCAAAATTCATAAGTAGAGCACTCCAGAGACCCACTGCGCTTGACAATGGTAAACAGAAAATACGTAATAATCGGTTCCAATAAGTTCAAAACTGCATCGCTTCAAACTCCGACACTCCGGAGCACGTATTGTTTCTAGCGAACTCCCCATACGGAAAGTTGGTGAAACTTTTTATTGTAGACTAATGAATTTCTGCGAATTCGTTTGCAAGTTCGAGAAACTTCCGCGTCGGAGAGACTCGCTTCCGTAACGGAGCGGAAGATAACATTTCAAAATCAAGTGTGCTCGTTATATTGTTTAATGAGTTTACTTATCACAATTACGTTTAAATTTTCAACAACTTTTCTGGAGCAATTAGTTGTATAATGCGTTCTAAATGGAAATAATTAGGAGTGTCTGTATGAGTTTACGTCTGATCTATATCTACTAAAGCCAAACTCGATTGAGAATTCTTGTCAACAAACTAATTTAAAATGAAGGTAGAAAATGCAACACATTTTATGCCTAATATATTTAGAATTATATTTTGTTTTTTTATAAAATTTTAATTAAAAAATATTGAATATATTAATGAGTTTAAGCTTACTAATCTAATTTATTATGATAAATTTGTCATTAACAAGTTAACTAAAAAAATTAGGAGTAAAATGACTAGTGATTTCTACCTTCATTTTTAATTTGTTTGTTGACAAGCATTCTCAATCGAGTTTGGCTTTAGTATAGTGAGAGGTTTCGGCTAGGACTAGTTACTGCACAACTGACACAGAAAATTAAAACGTTCATGAGTTTTGTTATAGTACCTCGCGTATAGATTTTGCAATTCAGTTCGCTTATTTGTATATAAAAAAAAATTTTATGAATTTGTAGGGTAAATTAATTTTCAATAATATATTACCCTGCTACGGTCAAAAGTGGGTGTTAAGTTTTTCGAGCATAATAAATGTGTTCGAGTAGGTACCTTTCTATCTCATTGAAAGAGCCGATACACTGCTACCACAGCAAGGAAACTGGCTTCCAAATGAATAAAATCGCATCGAAATCTATGCATCCGTTTGAGGACTACGAAGTCACAGACATACACACACACATTGACGTCAAACTTATATAACACCCTGTGTTTGCGGTTACAAAGAGGTTATAAGGTTTGTTCGCGATTATCTCCCGATTGGCAGGATCGATTTTGATTCGGTTTTCAAAAAGTATTTGTTATATTTAGAAGAAGTTTTTTAACCAAAAAACAGGAAAGAATGAACGACAATTAATGTAATAACAAATTTTGATAATCTATCTCTGGCTACCACCACCAGCTATGAGTACATACAACCCACTTGAATCCCACCCATCGCTACCCTCATACCCCGTATGTACATTATGATGGAGATCATTCAATGACTGGGGTCGTGACTCAAGCCACTCAACGGTTGCTACCAAGCATTCTCACTTCTCACTCGATACACTTGATCTATGACTACTTCACAAGATGAAAGTTCTATTTGCTGTTTCCCCATTCGAACAAACACAGCAGCTACTTTTTAAAAATAATAATTTCACTAAGATACGGTTTGATGCAAAAAATAAAATGTAGGTACTAATACGAAAAGAAGAAGGAATAATAAGAAGAAAAAACTTGTTTTCCGGCTGATATTACAAAAAATAGCCTTTTGTAAATAATTAGGTACACTTTACTGCACGTACAACACGTCATTCGTCATTCGACATTTTAAATAATGGCCAGGTCAAGAGTACCCTAAATCGACGAACTTGTATGAAAGGATTAATGAGAGTGGAAGAAGCTAAGGAAGTATGCAAGGACCGTGGCAAATGGAGGGATGTGGTCTCTGCCTACAAGGCGTGATGTTTATGTGTCTATGTAACACGTCATATAATAAAATCGATACTGTGTCGTTTGTTCAATGATTTAAGTTCTAGATCAGGTTACGGAATAATTATAAAAAAATATTTATTTATTCATTTTTAAAGCTGTCGTTTCCGGATACTTTAATCAAGATTTGATAGTGATTGTTAAATAATCTAACATATCACCCTAAACCTGCCAACCCGTATGGAAGCAGGGTAATGGGTCTACGCTCTTTATTCCCTATCCTACAAGGATGAAGGCCTGGTCCTGTGGTAGAAAATTATAAGCTTATATTAAATAGTTATTTTCTGTGGGTAGTCGCAATAAAAATGTCTCTCATACGAAATGGAATATTGTTTAAAATGTCCATAGTAGGGGTGTCGTGTTGACCTCAGGCGGCGACAGAGCGGGCATAAAGTTTTACACCCGCGTCCGTCGGATTCCATTTCCACAAGACGTTTACGAGAATTAATGTATGTATAATAAAAAACCGACTTAAATATGTACTGTAGCGTTCTACATGCTTCTGAATTTGTAGCATGTAGTAGAGCTTTTTGTGGTAGAGCTTGTCGCCGGAAATGCTACTGAGTTAATTTTTCTTAAGCAATGCCATGTGCCAGTCCTCAGGGTATGACAATCGAGGTGATGGGATCATTTTCTTATTACAGTATTACTATTGTACTGGTTACAGTAAACACAATATGGTTTGGAACATAAAATAGAAAGACTAATAGAAAGTTTCTTGTGAACATGAGTTGAGAAGTTGTAAAACAGTTTAATCTAATTTTATTTTACAGATTGTCTTCATGTCCCCAATGGTATCATATGGGAGCAACATTCGTCAGGTCCCAGGTTAAGTTTCTTACCGTTACGCTATATCACAAGATATTAAGTGGTCTTTATATATATTCGTCGTTTTACTTATGATAAATCCATAGTTGAACTATCGAAACGGAAGAAAACATATGAATCATTCTTGCAAAACTTACATTTTTGCTTACGAGAGATAAGAACAGAGATAATACTCGTCCGCTTTCACATATCGGTTATTTGTTACCATTTATTCTATTAATATCTGGGCTGAACTTAACATTCATTATAATATGCAAGCGAAATGCGAAATGTAAGCGACTGACTAATCATCATCATGATATTTCTGAAACTATACACTCGACTAACTTTAAAAGCATAGTTACTCTATTTTTTTTTTATAGACTACAAGTTTGCCACACCTGATGTAAAGTGATGATGTAGTCTAAGATGGAAACGGGCCAACTTGTTAGGAGTGGGACGGAAATCCACACCCCTTTTGGTTTCTACACGACATCGTACCGGAACGCTAAATCGCTTGGCGATACGCCTTTGTCGGTAGAGTGGTAACTAGCCACGGCGAAAGCCTCCCACCAGCCAGACCAAGACAAATTAAGAAAAATCTCAATCTGCCCCGCCGGGAATCGAACCCAGGACCTCCGTCTCAAAAATCCACCGCGCATACCACTGCGCCACGGAGGTCGTCAAATACTCATTTCGCAATGTCGACTAAGGCATGTGTGCACCAAGATTTCGGTTATCATAACCAATGGTTAACATAACTTTACTATAAATTTACTGTTCACGACAACCCGTACGCCGGTTAAGGACGTAACTTAACCGGCGTACGTTACGTAACGTACGGGTTGTCGTGAACAGTAAATTTTACGTTTAGCTTATGTCAACCGTTGGTTATGATAACCGAAATCTTGATGCACACAAGCCTAAGAACAGATTTTTAGATACTCCCACGCATACGGGATGTATGCGGGTGGAACAGCTGGGCACAGCTACCTAGTAGGTATTATGTATTAAGACAACACCAACAATGAACAATGAACAACATGAGTATTACTTAAGAAGTAAAAATGAAAAGCAAGTTCAATTTGAAATGATCTTTTAATTTTCGTAGTTTTGTAGTTGATTTATGTACAGAAAGTTATTGACAGAGGCAGTGATGATTTTTACACAAATTTGGCATTCACTTATAATTTAATACAAAAATGTTTAGAACAACCTTTCTAAATACGCTTCAATAAACTATAATAGTATAGTGTAAAATAATGAACATTATGTAAATTTATACCAAAAGTGGCTCAACTTGTAAAGTTTAAAAAATGTATTAACAGGTAGATGGCGCACTGTTTAACCTAGCAACACTTAAATAAAAAATAATAAAAAAATATTCATAAGTATCAAATAAAAGTAATATTAAATTATCATCTATTAATATTTATAAGCAAACGAATCTAAAACACAATATTTTGACTATTAACACAGTGCAACAATTAGCACCTTTTCTCAGAGATTTTAATAATTAGAAGCGTTAAACGATCAACCGTTATGAAAAAAGTAATTGTTATTCAAAATTCATTATTTATTTTCTTACTCTTTCGAACAAACAAAACTGTTTGTTGGATTAGATGTTTTAAATAATTTTTATTCTGTGTCTTGATCAATTGATAAGCTCATCCATTTAATGTCTTGCCTTACCTGTAATCATTAAAATCTCTGCTTTATTAGTTTGGCAACATTTTATATTTTCAATTAAATTGGCTAACTTGGGCGTTGAACGATTTTAACCTTATTATATTTGACAATAATTTTCTTTTTAATCGATATGATTTTTAATAGTAATTCTAACTAGATATCTAGTGAAAATTCTTTCAATTTCCAAACGGTTATAAAATATTGTCTATAATTTTTTTTGTGCCAACTTACGCCGAATCTTCCCAAAAAAGAATATTCCCTACTTAACATTATGTATTTGCACCTAACTGACTATAATCAGTGGTGTCGTTCGGTTGTGCAAAAACACAAAAAATAAACATAATTATTGATAACAAAAATAAATCAATCTTCTCCGAAGCTCCGTTTCTACAAGAAACATTTGAAATTTCATTTTTCAGTTTCGGGCAAACAGTATTTTTTTTGCGCAACCGAATAATCACCTTTATCGTACACTGTTAACAAAGTCACTTATCGCCTAAAGGTATATCAAAAAAATATTTTTAAAAATTTTTTCAATAATTTTGTCATCTCTTTTAATATTTTTGAAAATATTCCCCGTACCTAATATTATTCAAATAGGCCGCGAGTAATTCGAGTCAAATACAAAACGCCTAAAGCTATTCACAAATTTGGCGGCGATATTTTTATCATCTTACACCGGCAAAATGAATATCTACTAATTTTATAAAGCTGTAGAGTTTGTTTGTTTGAACGCGCTTATATCAGGAAATACCTACTGGACTAATTTCAAAAATTCTTTCACCGTTAGATGCGTATCTGATACCTGAGTGCTATGGGCTATATAAACGAAGTCAGGACAGACCACTACTTTACGTCTACTATAATAGACATCCATCTGTAGAAGATAGTTATATGGCGAATTATATAACAAAATCAAAAAGTTATGGAGATAAAGTGGTTTAGATCTGTTCGGAGACCGATTTTTATGAATTTACCTTGACAAAAATCTGACAATAGTCAATGGTTTTATAAACCATAATATATTATTATTCTCAAATAGCTTTTATTGTGTGATTGTGTAATCTAACTAATATGTTAATTGTTTTTGCTGATCGACACCTTGGGCATTGTACATGTTCTGACAGTAATATGGTATAGGTACGAAGCCGCCAGTTGTAGGTACCTATACTAAAGCCAAACTCGATTGAGAATGCTTGTCAATAAAAAAAAAAATGTAGGTAGAAATCACTAGTCATTTTACACCTAATTTTTGTAGTTAACTTGTTAATGAAGAATTCATGACAATAAATTAGATTAGTAAGCTTAAAACTAATTAAGATATTCAATATCTTATAAATAAGATTTTATAAAAAAACAAAACATAATTTTAAATTTATTGGGCATAAAATGTGTTGCATTTTCTACCTTCGTTTTAAATTTGTTTGTTGACAAGCATTCTCAATCGAGTTTGGCTTTAGTATAAGTGGTTCAGATGCGTTACAAATATATTATACTTTTTTCATGGATCCTATGAAACACGCCTAATTCATGAAACAAAATTATATCTAAGTACAAAATTAATTCTCATTCGGTATAGTTTTTTTTAAAGAGAATAGAACATTTCTTAAAGTAGATAGGTACGTTAACCATGTCGCCGTTGTAAGATGTTAAAAGTGACCGTACACTTAAAAACAAAGTAATTCTAGACCGATTCTCTAGTTAACAATTTGTTTAGTAATAATAGTTTTCCCCTAGGTCGCTTGCAGCAGTCTTATTGTCAATGTCATTCTACACGTGTATTGTGAAGTCTCTTCGCTCCTGCTCCTGCCGCTGTTGCTGGTACCTAGGAAATACTTCAATTTATTATTGGAAATACTATAAAATATAAAATAAAATAGCGCCAATAGTAGCGCTCTTTGTAACGGGATTCCTCAAGGGAAGGAAAATCTGTTGATTTAATTATAGTTCAATCAAAAAAATATTGTTACTGGTTAAGTAAAACAGGCTGGAGTCAATAAAACATATTAACGGGTAGCACATATTGGATTTTTTTTTGTTTTAACAACAAAGAAATATATGTACGAAATGTAAGACAGTTTCAAGAACAAGAACTAAGAGATGAATTAATTTTTTTTAAATGGTTTTTTTAAACAAATATACATTTAATTTTTATTTTTAAAAAACTGCAAATTCAGTCACCTACAGATCGATATAATCATCCAATCATAAAAAATATTAATTGAATGAAAACTAAACTTTTTACATTGTATAAAGCTTAAGTGATATATTATTTATAATATAAATCACTTAGTTGGACCAAACTACTTACACATGTTGTTTATCTTAGAGTTAGAACTATGCAACGTTGGGACGCACCATAGTAAGTGGTTCTTGTTACACACTTTGCGATTGATGTTAAAAATTTGTTATAAACAATCAGTTCTCGCTATTCAAAGAGTACAAGCTCTGTTGTTAGTTTAGTTAGTCGATCATAGAACGTCAAGCTAACAGTGTCTCATAGTATTTACTAAAAAAAACGATAAGTAAGTTGTAAGTGTACAAAAATTAGTAAATAAAAAGTGAAAAGTTAGAACATTATGTCTTGGAAACAAGCACTATCTTCTCAAGAAATTTATATAGATATTATATTAGAAGAGAAAGAGGATTTAGAAGATGCCAATCAAATCGATGCCGTGTATATTCCCCTGACGGTTGACAATGTTACAGACGAGGAAGGCCTAGATGATGACACGCTAGGTGATCACGACAATATTGTTTCTACTGATATCGCTGGAACGTATGAAATTCACACCGATATACCCGCAGAACCTGAAAATACGCAAGATGAGCCCGGACCTTCAACTTCGACGAAGCCAAGACTGTCAAAGAAGTCACCAAAACGTGTTCCAGTTTGGAAAAAAGAACATCAAACTTATACAAATTTTTCAACAAGTGACGAAATAGCAATGACACAAAATATTGAAGAACGTGTAAGTGGAAAAACACCTTTTGAAGTATTTTCCTTATTTTTTAGCGATGAAGTTTGGAAACAGATTGTAAGTTTTTCGGAAAAGTATGCTCGTGACCATAACCGTCATTTATTTACTCTCACGGTGGCAGAACTAAAAAGATTTATTGGTATATTATTAATGTCTGGATATCATTCTTTACCTGCTACGAAATTGTACTGGTAATACAAATCTAGGGAGACCATCCAAAACCGCGTTACCATCCAATATTCGCTTCGATAATATTGTTCATGTCATAGAGGAGCGCGAAAATAAACGTCGAAGAAGATGTCGACAATATAGAAGTACAACAATTTATGTGTAAAAAATGTGAAGTGCATCTTCATGCTGATTGTTTTAAAATGTTTCACTCACGCTACTACTCTAGTGTCATTAGACTGTTGGTAAAGTTGAAGTTCAGTAATCCCAACGTTGCGTAGACGCAACATTTCACGGAATGTAAACTAATTCATCAAGATTTTTTTTGTCTTTATTTTATTCTTTTTTGATGTACTTATAAACGTAATAAACAATAAAACCATTAAATATGCATTTATTTCTCACCTTGGGAAGTAATGGGTTAACGGGTGCATAGTAATGTAACTAATTCAGTAATTGTGATTGCGAGCGACTGTATGTAACCGATGGTAAATAAATGGGGTAAAATTCATGTTGTCCGCGTATTTGCATATAACGCCATCTCTCGGACCGAAGCAAATTCTGTTTAACAGTCTCACTAGCTGCAAAGCTCGGTTACGAACCATTTATATTGCTCGTTAGTTTTCTAACTATCGGATAGGTGGCGCTACATGTTAATTGAAGTAAGTGTAGTAATCCTCTCCGCAGTTGTTAATTCTGTGTTTTTACCAATTTCACCTATGAGAAAATAGAAAAATGCATTGATAAAAATGAGCCCATAAAATAAGTCCAAAGAATCTCGGGTCTGATATAATATAGACTGAAAGTTGTGTAGCTATAGAAAGAACTGCAGTTTCTTACATCTTGTGTAAACAGTAAGGGTAAGGTCTAAGTAACCTGTTAGCGTTTGGTGCGTGGTGTCGCCGCGGTCGCCGCCGCGACTTGTCTCTTGGCCCCGACCCGCCGCACGACTCCGCGCTCGAGTCCGTCACCGCGCGGAACACTTCCTCCGCTGTACACATGGAAAACATCTATATTAAAGCCAAACTCGATTGAGAATGCTTGTCAACAAACAATTTAGAAATTGAAGGTAGAAATCACTAGTCATTTTACACCTAATTTTCATTCTTCTATGAAATGTTCAGTACATTCCAAGCCCGGAATTTGGAATTTGGTGGTGTTACACCCTCGTGCCTCGGAGAGCAGGTTAAGCCGTCGATCCCAATCACTATCATCAACATCTGATAGTGATCGTTAATAAATGAAAAAATATCACCCTAAGCCCGCCAACCCGCATTGGAGCAGCGTAGTGGGTCTACGCCCCATATCCCCTCTTCTATGAGGAGGGAGGCCGGGCCCTGTAGTGGGCCGTTAATAGGCTAGTAATGATGATGATGATGATTAGAATAAAACGAGCGACTAACCCTTGGCAGGAGCCAGCGGCATCCTGTAGGATACGCTGGAGTTACACTCGGCGCAGGGCGAGCCGCTCGAGTCGGAGTCCGACTCCGTCCGTCGCACCATCAGCGTCATCGCACGCGACAGTGTGTATTCGTCTGCAAATACTATTTTTGTTAAATACCATTCCTCTGTTTTTCTACAAATTCAATCGCTAACCAAAATTGTGCTAATTTTTCTCAAAAAATTCGCATTCAGTGTGTGTTGCGAAGAAAATAATGTTTTTATAAGTATTTTTGTTTTTTGGTAACTATACTATATTCCCAAAACCTTCTGCATACAAATGAACCGTGATGAACTCTAAATTGAGTTTACGTAGGAGGTTATCTAATTAACAATATTGTATTCTGTGATTTTACGTTTAAAAAACTGTGATCAAAAGCGTTTAGAATTCGGTACCTAAATGCGATCTATATCTGTGTTTAAGTCATATGATGATAAACTATCTAGATTATCTTTGTAAGTGTATTCCAACTTGGACCTCATGACTGCATCAGACGTGATTGTAGTCAAGCGCAAGCCTATCACCATAAAAAAACGTAAGACACAAGATTAGAGTGTGTAATGATCTAAGTTTATTAAACATTAATAAAAACACGTATTAATAGCAAGTGACCAGTATGCGCGGGAGAGCGGTGCGAGTGCGCGGCGCGCGGCGGCGCAGCGCTGAGCGGCGCAGGCTCGGCGCGGCCGAACGTGCGCAGCGTGCCGCTCCCCGCCTCCGCGCCCGGCGCCGCGCCACCCGCGCCGCCCGACATGCTGAACGTCGCGTACGGACTGATTTCGTACATTTCTGCAAATTACGATTTCATTATTAATTTATTTATTTTCATCAGATTAAGTGAATTTATGTATTTCTAGCAAATATAGAAATTATTTATCAATTTCATTTATTTATTTATATATTTTTATAATAATCTACCTTGTTGTTCTTTCTTGGTGTTAAGATTTTTAATGGGAGAAGATGTGTAGACTTGCTGACAGTTTCTTCTATTGTCTCGTTTCTCTACAGATTTGTCTTCTTCTGATACTCCACTTTGTTCGTAACCTTTCCGAAAGCAGGAGGCCTTTGTACTGGAATTTAATAATATATAAATTATACGAGGGCAATTTTTTTTTCTAATTTATTGGTATAATTATACTTACATCTTAAAATTTCTATTTTGCAAACTTTCATGGCTTTGTTGCTTTAAAAATAGCAAAATTGTTTATGCTGATCCGTTTTTCTTGTAAACTCAAGCGTAAGAATATATCTTCCTTAAATCGTTACCTATATCGTTATCGTTTAGTTACCTTTTCCTATAAACAAGGGCAGCAAGAAGTATCAAGGCCACCAGTAATGCTGCACCGGCAGCCAGCAGCATCACTCCTCCCCCAGCCACCTGACCCTCTTCACCCCCTGATGGAAACTGGGCGGGAGGTGCTATGCGCTCTGTAAATCAGTTTCAATTGATTCAATTTGTAAAACAGATTATTGATGACACGAAATTGGTGGTCAAGGAAATCGTTTGGATCACTTATCAACATTACCAAGGAATAATAAACTATTCAACATGAAATCATCATTATAATTTTACTCTTTAGAAAGAGAAAATGAAAAGACGTGTGGCACTCAATTGCACAGAAGTTAAGCAACATCGGGCGCAGGGCCTGAGAACACCGCGTGATAATGGCTATTTTAAATTTTTTTTTTTAGTAAGTAGTAGTAAGTTGATAAAAAACTAATGCAATAATAATTATATGTTTATAAATTTAAATAAAAAAAAATAAAAAAATATTAATAAAAAATAAATAAAGGTGTTAGGTTTTTTCGTTACGGAATTTCTAGATTCGGTCTCCACGCTCAAGGCCGCGATAGAAGCTATGCAATAACTTAAAAATGCAAATCAGACAAAGCTTACCGCCATCGTCAGTCAACGTGGAAAAGTAGTAGGTGGCAGTCGTCGCCCCGGCCGTACTGAAAGCCACCACCTTCAAATGGTACCATGTAGCTGAATGCAGCCCACATAGCGCGGTGGGCACGGGCTCCAGCGCCACGGTCTCCGATCTCCAGGCAGTCTCCTCGAAGGCACGGATGGATATCACAAAGTGAATGAGAGGGCAACTGTTGCTGTCCCACGTCAGGAAGTTCAGCCTCACGCAGCTGCTGTTGCTTGATATGAGATGTTTCTCCACTGCTGGTTTTGATGCTAAAACCACATAAATATAAGTTGAATTAAATAATTATGCTGAGCATACTCTTCTTCAAAAGTTCTTTGAAAGTCTTGCAGTACAAATGATCAGACAAGTGTTTGTTCCGCAAATATGTATTAATTTACATAAACTTAATTTTCAAATACGAGTAGGATCTAATACAAAATTCTTTCTTTTTTTTATCGACTACAAGTTGGCTCTTGACTGCTATCACACCTGATGTTAATTGATGATGCAATCGAAGATGGAAGCGGGCTAACTTGTTAGGAGTGGGACGAAAATCCACACCCCTTTCGGTTTCTACACGACATCGTAACGCTAAATCGCTTGGCGATACGTCTTTGTCAGTAGGGTGGTAACTAGCCAAAGCGGCGAAAGCCTCCCACCAGCCAGACCAAGACAAATTAAGAAAAAATCAATCTGCCCCGCCGGGAATCGAACGGGGATCGTCTTATAAATCCACCGCGCATACCACTGCGCTAGGCCGTCACATATTTTTGTTATACTTCAAAATAAAAATTAATATTATAAGCGATTTTCTGCACGATGAAAATGTTACCTTGAAACTAATTCTATGAAAGCAGTAAATCATCATTTACCTCCCCCTGTGGTGGAGGCGGAGAGTGTTTCGCTGGGTACGGAGGAGCCGGCAGCGTTGTGCGCGGTGAGCCGCACGCGGTACGGCGCGCCGCACGCCAGCCGGCGCAGCGCGTGCGAGCGTGCTACGCCCGCCACCCACGCCGACTGCCAGGAGCCGGCGCCGCGCGCGTACTCCAATGTGAAACCTGACACCAAATTGAAAATATTTATCATACAATCTAACATTAAACTTGAGTAAGGCGGTCACATGATAGCGGCATCATAATTCGACATAAGTATTACTAAAAAATTCTATTTACAAATTCCAGAGTAATATTATTAAACACTTGGTGGAACACCAAATCGTTAATCCAATTCTGCTATCATCTTTTTTCTGAATAATACGCCTACTTAGCGACCGATAAAGGCAGAGCAAACAATTCCAAAGCGGGTTATGCCGTCTGGCAGTTTTAGGATCGGCGTAACTGGCTCAGTTTCGCTTCTAGAAAGTTATAAATCTGATGTTCAAGGATCAGTTGAGGAAATGGCCCCCAGTTATCATGCTTGCTCTTGCAGGGTGTTGTTTGCTAAACTAGAGAGTACTTGTGCCCCCAAGATCGATAAGATGCCCAAATAATGGGAGTTAAATAAATTAATAAATATTATAGGACAATTACACACATCGCTATATAGCCTCAAAGTAAGCGTACTCGTAAGTAGCTTGTGTTATGGGTGCTATGATAACTGATGAATATTTTTATATATGTTATACATAAATACTTATAATATATAGATAAACACTCAGACACTGTAAAACATCCATGCTCATCACATAAACATTTTCCAGATGTGGGAATCGTACCCACAGCCTAAGACGCAGAAGCAGGGTCACTACCCACTGCGCCACTCGGCCGTCAAAAAAGTTGAGCAGACGAAAGCGGAAAATCAGGGCAGAAGTGAATAAAATGTGGTGTAGGTGGAGTATCAGCAAGCAGTGGCGATTTTCGGAGATTAAAGAGTAACAATAATTTTTTCTTGAGGTAGACTCAGAGCCTTTTTTCTTGAAGTAGACTCAGAGCCTTCTGAGTTTCGCTGGACTGGAAAAGTACACTGATTCACCTCAGGCACAGTTGTGTTTGGGTGTTGGGTGCGTTTGCATGGAATCATGCTAAGTAATGGAATTATGTATGTAATTGCGGCCTTGGATGAAGACGATCTGCACGTCTTGTAGTAATGTGTTCTGAAGGACGATTCAAAGCTTCGGTAGTTGAATGAAATCGTTCGCGTGGAGATCGGACCGGTCTACTACATGGATCTCGTTTCGTCGCAGGAAAACTTTCACTAGCTTCAGTTCTCGCGCCCCAGGCACAAGATGTAAGGTGGTTAGGAGCGTAGTGGAGAGGATGGTTGGTGTCCGTCATGTTGTGTTCTTGCAGCTCCAAAGGAGGGACATACGATCTAAGGGACAAAGGTGATCAGTAAATAATGTAAGTCAAGAAGATGACTGGGATACACGTCCAGAACAAATTTGTATTGTTTTCTTGCGATTCGGCTCGTATCACTGATGGAGTGTCTCTGAGTCACGCATCGTGCAAGTAGGTAGGTATGCTAAACAATTTACTGTGCGAATCGCTCGCGTCCCAGGCGAGCAGCAGCGCAGCGGGCGCAGAGCCAGTGAGGCGCAGGCGCGGACGCGCGGGCGGTGCTGCCACGCGCAGCTCCCACGTGCCGCGCTCCTCGCCCCACATGTTGCGCACTGTGCAAGTGTAGTTGTCGCTCAGTGACGCTTCCATCTCTGTAATAAATACGTGCACTTTAGAAGCATGAAACTGGTTACGATACATTGACGTGTTGCAAAAGGAGGCCTGACCAGCGTACGCTGTCCAGGGAACATGTATGGTAAAAATAATATACAAATGCAATGAAAGATAATGTTTATGAGAGAGAACTAAAAAAAAAAAATAAAAATAAAAGATTGGATTGCTGTAGATAATGTTTATAAGAGAAAACTGAAAAAAAAATAAAAATAAAAGATTGCATTGCGGTAGTTCTTTTATTTTTAATTTTTAGACATAAAGTTAGACATAAAGTTAAAATTCTCATAAAGAAATACTAAATGCTAGTGAAGTGTAATTTATTTTGGTAAAACTAGCGGACGCTTGCGATTCAACCCACGTGAAATTTTGTTTTGTGATGGTTCCAAAAAAAAGTAGCCTATATCAAGCTCCAGACTATCTCTGTGATACTGAGATTTCGTTTACATCAGTTTAGTAGTTTAGAAGTGAATGAATAACAAACGTACAGAGTAACTTTCGTATTTATAATATTAGGTTAAATTAATTTCATCTAAAGTAGAATTAGGTAAATACTAAATTAGGTACGTTCTTAACAAAATTTTGTGAAGTCACTCTTGCATCAAAGACACACAGTAAAGAAATATTATTCAATTTACTCGGTATAACAAGTCGATGTCCTTCTAGTCGTATCCTGGGATCAGTGGCGGGCGCCGGCGGCCGGCGTCGGCTCCACAGACGCGTCGGCGCACCGGAGCCGGCAGCGCCGCAAGACAGCACCACGCGGGCACCCTCAGCTGCTGTTACTCTTCGAGGAAACGACCACAGCTTAGCACCAGCTGGAAACAAACTAGCGATTTTATTCGTATGTTAAAATCTTTGATATTATTTTTATGTTAGCTATATTGGGTGATGAGCAATTGTGAAGCACATCATCCGATGTTCCACGCTCTGTGACAACAGCGCAAGCGAATGGTGGCCTTTTTTTCTTCATCTTACCTCTAGCACTGGGTTTTTTAGCAACGATGGCGCTCATCTCCCCCTCGCCGGCGGCGGTGGCAGCGGTGACCCAGAACTCGTACAGCTGCTGCTCGTGCAGGCCGCGCACCTCTAGCATCTGCTCCTCCGCGCTCTGCGGCACCAGCGCGTGCGAGTGCTGGCCTGTCCTGTCCCATACACATATCTTTACATTGCAGTTATCGTTTTATACTAATAGCTAACGTATCAAGCAGATGGCGCAACTTGCATCATACTCGTTAGGAATTAAGTCTTATGTGCCTATTTTTCACAAGTAAAAATAATTTGCAGACTGAGACTAAGTGATACTTCTTGGCGAACAAATATGGTGGTAGATACCTAGTTCCCTGAATTCTTTCCAAAGATACACGAAATCCTTTTAATCGATGATGTAAAAGACTCCCCGTAAAATGAATGAAACAAACCTTTGCGGCCTATTGTAAACTGTATAATGCCTGATCTTGCCGTTCTTTTGCGCAGGCGCAAGCCAGCTCACAATCACCGCGTCCTCAGATATTGGTATGGCTTTGATATCCGCAGGTGGTCCAGGAACTAGAATGTGAAATTAAAATTATAAATGCTCTGAGTCTTATTATTTCTTCGTGACCCCGAGTAAGCAATTCGCTATGCCTCATTTTACAGTTCCTCACTGTAATAACGAACAGGAAATTTATTTGTTTCACGAATTGAGCCCACAGCGAGGATATATCTGAGGACATATCTGAGGATAGCTAAAGAGGTTCCTACACCGCGGCTAGCGCGCCCACTACCTACGGCACTAACTGACCGTCGTCCAGCGTGGAGCAGTAGGCGGCGGCGGGCGGGCCGAGCCCTGCGGACGTCCGTGCGGCGATGCGCACGCTGTAGTTGCCAGCGCGCAGCCCCGCCAGCTGCGCCTCGCCGCCGCCCGCGCGCCGCCGCTCCCATACTTCGTCCAGTGAACCCACTTCCTGGATAGTCAGAACGTTGCAAAAATTTCGAAAGTTATTCTAATGAAGGCTAATAGGTGACTTGATTTAAATTATTTGCTGTTACTAAATAATAAGTATAGAGCACCTGGTACATGATCTCGTATCCGAGTAGCAGGCCGCCACGCATGGCCGGTGGTGGTGGCTCCCACCACACGCGCAGCGACTGCGCCGACAGCGGCTCGCAGCGCACGTGCTGCGGAGGGGCTTCCGGTACTATATGTCAACAGCGAGATTAGTCTATAATTTTTCAGCAAGGTAGCATTTTCGTAAACTTGATATCGTTACTTACTATCCTCGAGCGTGGTGGCGGCTAGCGGCGCGCAGGCGGGCCCGGCGCCCACGGCGTTGAAGGCGCGCACACGCACCTCGTACCGCTCGTGCGCGCGCAACGCCGCCAGACGCGCGTGCGTCGCTGCCCAGCCCGGCGCCGTCAGCGCCAGCGTCGCGTTGTCGCCGCGCCACCACAGCGCGTAGCCTAGCAGCTCGCCGTTCCAAGATTCTTGCGACGGCGGCTGTAGCACAACAGGAGATCCATTTCATTTATAAATTGTTACAGCATTAGTATATTTTAAATAGTTCATTGCAGAGACGAGCCACTCTTAGTTTTATAATGCGTAATAATGTTTGACTTTATGACAATCACTTTCAGATGTTAATATTAATGAAGTAAATAACTCAAATGTTTTAAATAGTTTTTGTTTGATAAACAACTATTTGTGTTTAAAAATTGTATTGAATTACTTTTTATATTAAGTTTTTAAAAGTAAAAATTCAGCGCAAAAATCAAAATACTTTTTATTAACTTTTGCAAAAAAATATCAAAACTTACCTGCCACTTAACTAGTAGCTCTCCCGGGGCGTCGGCTTGAACCTCCACATTACGCGGTGCTTCTGACGGAGCTGAAATGAAAATTTTGAATAATTCTATATGACAATACTATTACAATGTATCTTATATTTAATCAACTTAATTATATTCACAGCAGTTGGTTATGTTTTATTAAGCTCTGCAGATAAAAACACGTTATTCAAAATTATTTTTAATTACACAACTACATAGAGTAGTGAAATATCTAGGTGATAAAGTGAGCAAAGCTAGAGCATAATTAGATGCTTTACCTTCTTCCAAAGTCTGGACGATGACAGAGTCGGAGTACTCGCTGTCGCCGATGTCGTTGACGGCGGCCAGGCGTAGCGCGTAAGCCGTGGCAGGCCGCAAACCATCCACGCGGTACTCCAGGATCACTTCCGCATCGGCTTCAGGGGAATCTTGTCTGGAATTCGACAGATGGGAGAGACGTAAAAAAGGGATATACATGTTTTTATGATTATATGAGATAGCGGACTTCGTCCGCGCCCGCGACTTCGTCCGCGTGAAAACCTCTTAGGTACCCTTTTAATTTTAAAGACGTCCCGTCCCGTGTACATACATCTACATTTTTGTTAAACATTGTACGATACATTAACATTAACAATATATATTTATGGCAAAATGATGTGTATAGCTTGTATTAAAATATAGTCTATTTCACTTTTGAGTCTAGCTTTCATAATAAACAAAATAATTTACAATCCGGCATGCAGATCTCGAGATTAGCCCGTTTAAACCAACGAACAAACTATTTCGTATATTATATAAATATGGTCTCCCATGCCAAATAAACTGAATGAAAAGATCAACCCTATTCGGACGTATAACATAACACGGAGGAGGTCAACTTAATATATTAGACGATATAGCGGCAGAATTGTTATTTAGAAATTTTGTAATATCTCCGAAAACATATAACTGATTAACATACTGTAAAAGGCAAATCTTATCTTTATAATATCCTTGTGATTATCAAATAATTTATTTTGATAAAGATTTAAGTTTAGTGGTATAAATAATGACGTAAACGTAAGCATATGAATTAAATGATTTTTTAAAACACAAAAAATTATATATCTGCTAAAATATAAAATATAGATATATGCTATTGCAGACTTTTTTGTTGAACTTTTTAAGGTGAATAATACTGTAGTTCATTATTTTGGTCTATCTCGTAGCGAACAGTCAGAGTTTGCAACATAAGCGTAAAAAAAACGTGCTTATTTACGACATCACATTAGAAATCTCTAAATTTATCAGTGTTTCTCTACTATATTATGCATGTATTATACATATAAACCTTCCTTACAAATCACTCTATCTATTAAAAAAACCTCATCAAAATCCGTTGCGTAGTTTTAAAGATCTAAGCATACATAGGGGCAGACAGAAGAAAGCGACTTTATTTTATACTATGTAATGATATGTATGTATTGCACACATGAACAACATAAAAACAAAAGTGACCTCTGTATCAGTAAGTCCGGAGAGAGGTCTCTGGTAGGCGCGTCGGTCCAGTCCGCGGCCCGGCGCGTGTCGCCCACCACGCGGTATTGCAGGCGGTAGGCGCGTAGACGTGCGTTGCCGTCGTACCCGCGCCGCCACGACAGACGCGCCGCGCGGCCCTCGCACCGCTCCACTGTCAGACCGCGTGGCGCTTCAGGAAATTCTGCGTATATAGAACATTGAATCAAGTGGTCTGGTGATATTTTACTAAGCTTTTTCGAAACAAGTCTATCATGTGAATATGTTGTGAAAAAAATAGCTATGCATACCTTGCACTGCTAAATATATGAGCAACTCGTCTCTCCCGTACGCATTCTCAGCGCGGCACCGATACACGCCCGAGTCCCGGCGCTGCGCGTGCGCTATCGTCAGCGTGGAGCTGGCGCCGCTTTCTGACCGCTTCTCTGACACTGACACTCTGCAATTGTTACGTACATAAAATGAGCAGCGCGTTTGTCGTACGCGCACACTATATCTACGATATGTTGCAGCAGTTGTTTGCACTAACCGGTAGGTGGAGAGATCGAGGCGCTGCATGTTGTGCGTCCAGTGCAGCTGGATTGGCGCGTCGCCCCGCGCAGCGCACTGCAGCGCAGCGCTGGCCGTGCGCCGCACCGACATGTTGCGCGACGAAAACTCAAAGTGCGCCGGCTCTGTAGCACACAAAACACCTCTTACTGATATTCTTTACTTTGGTTATCATTTAAATAACATACGGGTCATCATCATTGCGTATTTCGGTGCACGGTTGCTATCTAACAACAGCATCAGTTCTTTGAACTATGTGCTCTGCTTATTGCCACATCAATACTTCTGTAACTCTACTCATTTCATCAGAAACAATTCGAGCATAGCTTCAATCAATGCAATCACACCCGTGACTATGAGCCTGCCTAAAGAGCAAACATAGGTTCCAAATTAAAAGAGTAGGCTGCTCCAGACAACATACCGTTAACGGACACGGTGATGACTTTGGAGAGTCCGCGGCCAACGCTGTTGTCGGCGCGGCACATATAGCGGCCCTCGTGCACGCGCGCGGCGGCAGCGGCGCTTAGCGAGCCGTTTCCCAGCACCGTCATGGGCAGCTCCAGCCGATTGAGTGGGCGGAAATCAGTCGAACTTGGGCCTGGTTATCAGGAATTAAGATTTCTGTTAATACTATTTTATTTCACGAGACGTTCGTTCCAACCAAATTAACCTTGTTCGTTGATTAAAAATATTAGGTACCTTGTGCTTTCAGCCATGTTATCCTAGGTTCCGGGTACCCTTTGGTAGCACAGTGCGCGATTATCTGAGTGCCAAGTAGCGCTGACACGTCCTGAGGCTCGTACACCCACGAAGGAGCCACTGAAATATCATTTTTGTTTAAAAAATTCAGCATCATCAAAAACACTGATGATGATAAATTTTCAAATACTTAATAATGGAGAAGGAAAGGGGTCAGCTATGAACCATTGGAGTCTAATATATAGACTTTATAAGTAACAGAGTGAAGAAATGGACATGTCAACATCACAATTAGTCACAGATTCGTAGTTTCAACAGGAGCAGATTTTGTTAAAGGTGCGTGAGTAAATTTAGACAAAAAAATGGACACAACTCAAAAACATGAGAACTATGAATCACGGAGGATTGACATGTACAAGTTGCTTGCATTACCTTTAACAGCCAGGCGTGCGGTGTGGTTGACTTCGGCGGCGCTGTTGCTGGCCACACACGTGTACTCCCCGCTGTGCTTTGACGTCACGTGCGAGAAGATCAGGAAACTGAACTCATCCAGCGATTTCTCTTGTACCTGGTACAATATAGAAAACGTAACTAATTGTTTTATAATTAAATGTATGTCGAAGGAATATGGAGGGTAGAGGAAAGGAGAGTCATCTTATATGGGAGAAAAGTTGAAAAAGTATCCAGTTGTATGCGTTAAAAAACAGTTCAAAAATCCTCCACAATCGCGCTAGTGGATGCACAGGGTATGGTATGAATGTAGCAATCGTAGATGAATTGAAGTATGCCGAGTTAAAAAATTTTATGTCATTATCGACTGAAGTAGTTAATTATTGAGAACTTCAACAACTTACGTTGTACAAAATATTGTGGTAAATATAACCTTACAGAATTATAACCAAACGTGCGTTTAGAGTGATTTTAGTTCGTAAACAGTAAATAGTACGGTTATTGATATATAAACATTTAATTTTATGAAAAAGTCGTCATGATCGTAGAATAATGTCGGTTTTGAAAAAAATACGAAATTCACTTTTTACCATATTTGGATACTAAATTCTCGAAATAATATTACTGCATTAAAAAAAAAGTTAAAAGTAATTTGGATTTCAAATTAATCAGTCGGTAAACTGACGGATTTGATGGACGCTCATAGTAAAATGATGCTTGTGTATACTCGTCTTTGTTCGACGAGCGGGAAACTACCCCCGCCCTCTTCCGCTCCTGACGGATCCGCGCAATCGCCTCTATTCGTCGAACTCGGCCACGCGATGATCCGAATTACATTTTTCCTTAACAATTTACAATAGTTTATCTTTGTGACGTATTTTTTAACTAGTTTTGTACATCTTATGTTAAAAAGTGTGCCAAAATAAAAAAAGGACGATCATAGCTTTTGTTAAAACTTGTGGAAAATGACGCAATAATGCACAAATAACGAATTTTACTCTTGAGAGTACAGTGATGAGGAGGACTGTATACCAGGGACTCCAGGTAAGTTAGTAAATTAAGTATTAATACTATAGGTATCATTTTTCTTGTATTGTATAAAATTTTACAAACTAAGTAATTATGGCGTGGGTTTTGACTATCCGTCGGTGTTCTATGGAAAATTATAAATGAATTTAATTTTGAATTTACGTAAAAATGATATTTGCTATCTGATAATACTACAATATTCTGATGAGTTTATGTTATTTTTTACCAATTCGAGTTTTTAAGTTGCGAGTGACTTTATTACATTATTCTATGGGCATGATAGTGACGCGTGATTACAACTGACGATATTCTGTGAACACGGTTTGGAATCTAACGGTCGTATCTGACAATCCTACTTTATACTTAGAACTAAATTCATTTCCGTCTTTGTTCTTTTGAAAAACAATGATTATTTGTATATATTTAGTATATTTTTTTATAAAATAATAATCTGATCTGAGTAATAATTTACCTGTTAAAATAAAAAGAAGTTCATTATATCATTTCTATTCTTTCGAACTGTTAGATTGTGAATCGTCTTGCGGTTGGTACAGTAAAAAATAGCTTGCTATATTAATAATTTTATATTGTATATTTTTTACATATACTGATATATTTTTAGAATGCCATTCGCCATTACTCCCATGACCACGCAACATTATTGGAAAGATGAAAGATATTCATAAGGATGTCTTTTCAGATGACGTAACCAGAACAAGCGAAATCATAATATCAACAAATGAAAATGATAAGTACCCGCACAAACCATCACCTACTTGTGTTCTTAGAGAAAATCCTGTGGCCGTGGACGTGCGTGCATCCTCACCATATTTACTCCCGTCCAAAGGTTTTTAATGTCTCGTGTCCATCTTAAGTAGCAACTCAGCTTCAACATCTCTAAATACCTCTACATTGTTACCTTGTTACCTGTTGCCTACAACGGTCAAACACCTATGCTCTCACCAGCAAAAACATGGTGAAGTATGAAACGTTTTTTTTGTCCCACCCACGATGGTGCCGACTATAGCAACTGTCCATCAATCAACACAGCTGTGTTTTCGTGCCAGTTGTCTCCAGCGCCTCTTATTCGATGTAGACGTGAAAAACGTGTCCGAAATTATGATGATTGGAAAGAAGTTAAGAGAAAACGTTTAACAAACGCAGGAAAAGAATACTCTTCCAAAAAGGGCGTTATGGTTCTAGCAAAAACTTTAGACTTTGCTCGTGTAAATATAAATGTTATACTATATTCATTGATATTTGACATTAAAATTTTTTTTGGAAATTAGGTGATCGTGAGAAACAATGGTTGCATGTTGCGAATTATACTACAAAACAGAACAAGAAAAGGGGTCTTTAAAGAGATTTAAAGCATAACGTCAATTCACTCACAAGTATTTTTTGCCAAAGGGCTTATCAAACATTTAGGTTTGTAAAACCATATTTTTGAGTACATATTCAAGTAGTGAAAGGTTGGTTCGGACAGCTTGGGATAAACATGACGGAAGCATTTTGATTGAAAAGGACATGAAGTGAAAACAGAAATCACAATCGGATTGTTGACGATAAAAATATGGTAAAGTCGGTTTGTGCTCACGTTAATTCATTTGTACCTGTAGAGTCTCATTTTATTAGAGCAGCGTCTAAAATACTGTATTTAGATGGTGACTTGAGAATCGCTTGGATGTTCAATTTGTACAAAAAATGGCCTGAACTGAACACTGATTCAAATACAGCTTCAAGTCTTAAACAGTACAGAGACATACAACACTCATTTAATTTTGATTTTCCAACCGCCCAAAAAGGATACTTATGATCAGAGTCATAGTTTTAAACAAACACAAAATGCGTCTGTAGACCTTAGAGAAAAGTAAGCTAACCATTTAAATAGCATAAAAGTATTTAGGATCTTGAAACAAAATGATAAAAATGACGCTGTTAATTGTAATGGACGCATTGTTTGTGCTACCTTCGATTTTTAAAAGGTTTTGTCATGTCCTTATGGGCAAATGAGTGTATTATATTACAAGCGAAAGCTGTAATGTTATAATTTCACCATATACGATATGATTGGCAAACAAGGTTATAGCTATATGTGGGATGAAGGTGTTGCCAAACGTCTGGCCAGCGAAGTGGCTAGTTGCATTAATGAGTTCATAAACTAGTTTTTATCGAAGAGTGTGAAAGAGTTTCGATTTTGGTCAGACAATTGCGCTGGCCAGAACCGAAATCGCATAGTATTTAATGTGAATACTCCAACTCCAACAAAGCTTATGTGGGACAATTCCAATTACCAATGAAAAATATAAGGATCTTATTAGTCTTTGTGACAATAATACCTACCAAATACCATAACTTTTTCAGAAATTGAACTCATGATCGTTATGTTTCTAATAACAACAATGAATTTGACTAAATGTGAATAATTGTGCAAAAGAATTGTTTAATATTATTTTAATTGTTCAGTGTGCTAATTACTTCATTTCAGTTTAATGTTTATTATATTGATTAAAAAAGGTTACGATTTGTATTTTATTTAAGATGTCAACCAATTTCTTTATTTAAAGCTCACCTGCCTACCTGCTCATGGTCAAAATATAAAATGACATAACATATCCGCCAAAATTTTATTCAGCTAGTCGATAGAACATGATCGGAAAGTAACATCATCCACCATCATTATTTGAACAGTAACTTTCCGAAGAACTATGTCGGTTAATAATAAGTGACTGAGTTGACTCCAAAGTAAAATGAAGCATGTGATTTTTCAGGAAAACTTTATCATTATAAGTTATTATTCTTATTCCATTTTAAAACAACCCCTATTTATAACTTGTATACAAAATTTCATAATTACAGATTTAGAATTTAAAAAGTTATGTCAAAAAAACTAACATGATTTTTTAAAATGGCTCTCCTGTAAAGTTTAGTAAATGTCAGATCCGTCACTGTTCTACGACTATGACGAAGTGAGTGAATAACAGAACAGTTATGGGTAAAATTTGTGTTGTGAAAAGTTGTCCAAGTGGACGTAAATCTCAAAACAAAAAAAAATATACTCTAACAATATTTGGCGCTTCTTTTGAGAGTTACTTTGATGCAACTGTGGCGCCATCCTAATTTAATACATTTTGACGGACACTTTCCATATACACAGATGATCCTCCTTTCCTCTACCCTCCATACGAAGGAATTAATGTGAAGCCTTAGAATAAACTCTGAGTAGATTGTTGTAATATTGTCATAGATATCGTCTATGGATCTTTATTGTCTATGGAACTATTATTGTTCATGATTGTTTATGAAAGTAATCAAAATAGAACTAATTGTTAATCGTTTAATGAGAGATATGAGATAGGCGCTTACTTGAAACATTCTGTGAAGTTAGTTAAATTTAATTTGCTTTATAGCGTATAATATTTTGTAATATCTCATCTAATCCTTTTTAAAGTTAGTGATGTGATATAGTATTGTGACCAATCACAGAGAAGGGCGGAAAGCCCTGGAGTGGGGTCGTGACGCCATCTTGACTTGAATAACAGCAGAGAGTTGGGCAGCTTAGTTGCCTAGTTTAAATAATCGTTTATCGAGGTTGGTCGAGGTGGACCTTTGTGAAAGCGCTGTAACAAGTGTAGATTGTACAACAAGCAAAAGTTGGTTTCGTAAATCCACTGCTCTGATATTAAAAATAGTGCAGAATTGTGAGTTAGTAAAAATAATGTTATCAATTTACAGTAAACCTGTTTGTGAAGACAAAATACCCTGATCGCCGACGATAAACTAAAAGAATGATGATACGCCGATATATATATAAAAAATATAAAAATTGAGAACCTCCTCCGTTTTTTTTCAACGGTTAAAAATGTAATGATTTCAAGCATTAAATCGATAATACCAGAGAGTAACTACATCTTTGTGTTAGTTTAAAAATTAGGCAAATTAGTTGACGCTCTCCAAAAGTACCTGTAAGTTTGAAGGAACATGCTGACCATCTTTGAGCCAAGAAAAGTAAACTGGCTTATCTCCAGACGTGATGCCGCACAGCACTTGTATCGAGCTGCCTTCCACCAGATCAGCGGGAAATGTGAAACCGGCTATTTTCGGTGGATCTGAAAATTAAAGTACTCTATGTGCCCCATCCGCATAGTTAAATAAACAGTATACTTGATGAGAAACATATACACCTATTGATCAAAGCTTATCAAACTGAAACTATCAAATTGTTAAAAAAAACGCTATATATATTACTAGCAGTCGCCCGCGACTTCGTCCGCGTGAAAACCTCTTAGGTACCCTTTTAATTTTAAAGACAGGATTTCATACAAAATGTGTGAAAGTCACATATAAAGTGTGCTCATTCCCCGCTCCCCCTCTCAATTAAATTTTTTTATAGTTTCCCGTGAAGCAATATCCTCCGTCCCGTTACGTGTACTAAAGGTCTACATTTTTGTTAAACATTGTATGACATTTTAGTACATTAACATTAAAAATATATATTTATGGCGAGCTGATGGGTATGAATTGATATTAAATAGTATATTTCACTCTTGAGTCTAGCCTTCAGAATAAACAAAAATAATTTTACAATCCGACACGCAGATAGAGATTAGCCCGTTTAAAAAACGAACAAACTCTTCCGTGTACTAAATAGATATTTGAACAAAGATCGAATTCTTAATTCATCATCGTATATATAACATAGATCTAAACTCCCCTCCCGCACGCGCGCCCCCGCCTTGATGACGCTCACTTCGCAGAAATAGTAATATTTTAATTTCGCCATAACTTCAAAACCCAACGTCCAATTTTAATCTTTTAAATACCAAATATTATCTACATAAACTGTACTTAGTGATGAAATAATTTATTTTGATAAGGATTAATAGCATGAGTAAAATAAATGCGTTTACATGTAGTCCAAAAAAAAAAATTAAGATTTTTAAATAAAATAAATGGTTGTTGTGCCTCACTCGACATAGATAGTTATTGTGTGTCGCGGACTTTTTAGTAGATATTTATAAGATCTCCAATTAATTAGAACATTTTATGGTTCTATCTTTTATAGTTTAAGCAGCGTACGCAAAATAAGTAACTTTTCTGGTTGATTTTTTACACCTTGTGTCCGAAAAACCCAAATATTTTACGGAACCCTATTTTTTTCCAAAATAAAATTTAGCCTATGTTACTCGTGGATAATGCAGCTTTCGAATGATGAAAAATTTTTTAAAAACGGTCCAGTAGTTTTTGAGCCTATTCATTACAACCAAACAAACAAAGTTTTCCTCTTTATAATATTAGTGTAGATAACACCAAAACTTACTTCTAACAAAAATCTGCACGTCCTTCTGCGCGTACTGTCCTGACGGGGCGGAGACCCTGCAGGAGTATACTCCAGCATCAGCAGGCTCGGCTGGCCACAGCAGCAGCTCCCCGCCACTGCCGGCCAGCGCCCTGCCAGTCGAGCCCACGTCCAGCCCACCGCGCTGCCAGCGTATGTCGCTGTGGAGGACGGCTCATCAAGATTTTGCTTTTATCTATCTAATTAATTGAGTAAATTAATACGTTAAAAGGGTAAAGATGCACATTGTTGTAAAGTTTAAGCTGCTGCCATATGCCTTCAATAAACCAAGTTACTGTTTAGCTTTCTCAGGTCAGCAAGGGACGGATACAAGTTGGGAAATAAATAAAAAGTAAACAGGTGAAATGCTACATAACTGAACACAAACGAAACTTATAGTCTTACTAAACAAATGCACCTCCATCAACCTGATTGGAAATCCAGAGTAGGGGCAGTAGATGGTGGTGTTGACACCCGCCACCACGCGCACCGGCCCGATGTTTCGAATGGATGGTGGACCTGCGTGATAACAAAATATAAATATTTATATAATATATCAATTAAATCCAGTAATTATATCCACTAATATAAAAGTAACGCCTTTAGTCCTTGGGCAATATAACCAACAATAATTATTACCAACTCATTTCAATATTTCACAATAATGTACGTAGCGATTTACTGTAATATTTTGTATTAGCGCGGTTCGGACTTCAAGACTCGCACTGCCGAATTTCGTTGCAGTTGACATGCAGGATTTATAGCAAACTTGGCATGAATATGTTACTATTAGTTTAGTCAGTGTCGCAACTTTTACAGAAACATAAGTTACCATAGACGTTGAGTCGCGTGGAATGCTCGACGGCGCCGCGCGTGTTCTGCGCGCGACAGGTGTAGCGGCCGCCGTCCTCGGCGCGCACCCCAGTTATGTTGAGGTAGCTCACCACGTCGCCGTTGGGGCTCATAAACTGCGATATACTCCTGGTGAATAATAAAACAGTTTTGAAGGTTTAGGCGGAGCAGATGGGAGCTCGTCTATTAAGGGTAATAAGACACTTTCTGACACAGGTTTGGGCGAGTGGGAGTGAGTGAGCCAGTAGGTTGAGGGGACAATGGGCGAGGGGCCATGGGTGAGGGTGCGAGTAGACGAATGCTGTGGGGGTAAAGGGCGCGGGGTCAAGTGGGCGAGAGAGTGAGTTTCACACCCCAGTTCACCTCTGTGCAGTGTTGTGCTCATCGACGGGCTGCATGTCCAGCAGCCAAGTGAAGCGCGGCGGCGGCGAGCCCGACGCCGAGCAGTGCAACGCCAGCGCCGGCCCGGGGTGCAGCGCCTGCTCGATGAACGTGTAGTGCAGCTCAGGCGCGGTGTCTGTTATTAGATAATCAAATCATTATAATAAAGTTATTGCAACATTAATGCTATAAAACCTAATATTATGTCAAACATTTCCAGTAACACAAATAATATGCCACTATAGGTTCTCCATTGTACTTTAAATAGAATTTTAAAAAATACTTTGTTTATACGCATTTTTAAAGGCTACACAATATGACTATTTTATTATTTCGTTACCGTCTCGTATCTAGCGAAGAGCAAGAGAGCAAGTATTATTTTAGTTTGTCTTAGAGTGACTCCAGGTTTGATTAACAACAAAACAGCACCTTAATATATATGGTAACGCGGAAACCCAAAAAAACCAGCTCTGAAAATAATAAATAGTTATTATATATATTTACTATATTGCCGCACATTTGTTGATTGCTGTGGTTTTAGACGAAGTTCACAGGGTCAGCTTATGTTTTTAATAAATTACATTTCGCCGACGTCACTGCATCACTTACGGTGGAAGGACATGGCGGGGGCGGCTATAAATCAGGGCTGTCACAACAGAATCCAATCAACGCGCGGCAATGCTCCGTAAACAAAGAAGCGACACAGTGACCATTCATCATCCGCCGCGCACTCGTAATGATGGCGGAGCTTTTCAATAAGTGGTGGTGATATCAGCTGATGCTGACTAACACGTTTTGTTATTTTTTTCATCTTCAGGTCGAACAACATCATAGTTCATTGTTTGTTTGATTTTCCCGGATATATGTACATATGTGTGGACATACATACATACATAAACATCATAGTACATTGTTTGTTAGATTTTCCCGGATATATTTACATATGTGTGGAGATTGTGTAGCTTAAACTAACTCCTCTCTACTTGATTATTTAAGAGACGTTGCAAGATTGAAATTTCTATGTAGAGATCGTAATATTCAGAAATTAGGCTTCTCGACCATGTTTACTCTCATATGCAAATAAATAAATAAATAAATATTATAGGACAATTACACACATCGCTAGCCACAAAGTAAGCTTAGGTAGCTTGTGTTATGGGTACTATGATAACTGATGAATATTTTAATATATATAATACATAAATACTTATAATATATAGATAAACACCCAGACACTGAAAACGTCCATGCTCATCACACAAACATTTTCCAGATGTGGGAATCGAACCCACAGCCTAGGACGCAGAAGCAGGGTCACTACCCACTGCGCTACTCGGCCGTCAAATGCAATGCAAAGTATGTGTATACAGGCAATATATGATATTATTAATCTATCTTCATCATTTATTTTAACGGCTTATTGTGTGTAGATCTGTTTAAATATTGGAAAGGGTATTTAAAGCTTAGACTCAACAAACTACAGTGTTAATGATAATAACCAGCATCTTCGTCTGAACAAGCTCACTGAGGAACAGGGCTATAGTATCACCAAATTTTCACCTCTTAGCTGCTATTGAATTTTTTTCTAAGAAAGAAAAGCTCAACCTAGGTTTTCAACCTAGAACCGCATGATTCGAACGTTAACCATTTATCGACGTAGGTCACACATACAAATTATTCCTTGCATTTCTGACAGACACGAATACGAGAATGTAGGCACCAGAGGTATTCGATTTGTCAACCAACAAATGCAAAAATGTACAAAAAAGTACAAACTGAAGTGTAGCTTCTAACAAACATTTCTTTGCTAAAAGAGGTTAACTAAAACGTCCCGTGAAATTGTAAATAAAATATAGGTATCTATGTAGTTTTCAAAAGATCTTATAAATTTCAGCCCCAGAACAAAAAATTATATTGCTTGCTCATGCAGCGGAAATCCAAGACCTCTAAGAGGCTGATTCTCTACCTCTACACCTATTGTATTACTAAGGTTTCTGCAAAGTGTTTGTGGATGCAAACCATAGAATCACCATTGAATGTAACAATAGTACGCAATACGGCAGTAGTTACACACACGCAGCGGCGGCAGACAATCGGTGCCATAGCTCAAAGCATTACGCGCGCAGTAAATGAGCTTGACAGAGAAATTATGAGCTACTAAATTACAGCGAGAGCTCGTGAGCTCTTTATTGCAGTACATTGATAGGGTTGCCCCTTGTCGAAACTTTTGTTGATATTGAATCAAACATTGTATCAATACATTTCTGTATATTTCAATTTAGATCTACATAATTACTAGTTATTATATCCTCATTAAAAAAGCTCGAAATTTCCTTTAAGTGTAAAAAAGAGTTTTCATTCAAACTTTCAACACTATTTATCACTACATCAGAGGATAAGCTTTTGAATAACCCATTAAAGTTTAAATTCCAAACAAGTTTATTTTAGTTAGTCTTAGTTTTTTTTTTTAACATTTTAGTAACCGAAAATAATTCAAATTTTACTAACAATTTTGAAACCAGAATCTATATTATAAATATTTAAAAATAATAAAGTTTCTTTGGCTTTTTTAATAAATACCTGTATGTTTCTATTTCTGTGCGAAGGCGGAACAGATTATACTAGTTATAAGAGTAAGACAATTTTCTTGCTCAAAAAAAAAATACAAGACTTTGTTGTAAGCTAGCGAAGAAACGGAAATTCATCGCATTAAAAAAAAGACGTGTGACACTGCGACTGCGTGGACAGCTGCATACATTTTTACAACTTATGTTTTACCGAGTATCACGTGCAGTGAAAAGTGAATGTGGTGTCAGAAGACGCGGTTCGAATACGTCAGTTCAATTTTTTTCAGTAAAGCGACTTTGCAGAAAATCATTAATTTTTTAAAAAAAATTACTTTTTAAGTAACTGAAAATCATTCAAATCTTACTAACGAGTCTGAAACCAGCATATATATTATAAATATTTAAAAATAATAAAGTAGGCTTTGGCTTTTTTAATAAATACCTGTATGTTTCTATTTCAAAGCTAAGGGGAAGATTAGGTTTTTTCGTTACGGAATTTCTGTATTCGGTCACCACGCTCAAGGCCCGCGATATAAGCTATACAATAGCTTAAAAGCATAGGCATTTTTCTTTTTTTAATACTGCATTGGCAACCCTGAGCTGGTGGACGTCCGGCCGCTCTGACAGGCGATCAGTTTGAGCTTAGAGCAAGTTATTATGTTTGGCGATCGATGCTCAGCGCTTCGTTTTGTCGGAGGCTCTGCGGGACAGGGCTTGTTGCCGTAAGCGGGTCTATGGGCGCTATTATCGTCGTAAACTGAGCTTTACCTGTCATTACAGGCTTTTTTATTTACAAACAACTTTTTTAGCAAATTTCTCGTATTATTTATGTAGTTTTGCTGTACTGCAATAGTTATGGCCTTTTGTAAATTAAACAATTTTTAGCAAAAGAGTGCTTTCTAATGATCGGATTGAAAATTATCAGATCTCTACTTGAGGATTCAAATAATTAATTAGTACTTTGACTACTTAATCACAGTGACACAATCAGTCAGCGGTGTACTTATTCGTATAGTCAGCTTTGAGTGCGTGACATTAAGTACCTATATGTTATAAAAATTTTGAAATAAAAATAGAATCGACTCAAACCGCACTAAAAAGTAAAAAATAGCTGTGTCATTTAGTTGCTTTAATTTACTTAAGCATATCTATGAAGTCGGTGCCAGCCAAGGTTTTTACTTTAAGAACATTACCTAGAACCCACAAACTGCGTTAATAGGTCGGTTTATTTAAAAAAAATTATTTCTTACTTTTTAGTGATTTATCGCCACGTAACATACTCGTACTATACTGTCATAGTATATTATATAGCACTAGTAGCCAAAAAGCTACCGATACCGAGTCAAAAACCGAAATCGCTGTAAGCATGCCTCCAAAATTTGAAGAGTTCCTTCAATTTCCCTAGGATATCATCATCAGATCCTAACATGAGGACAATGGGACCACCTTGGAAGTATGCCCTTTCTAGTAAAAAAGAATTATCACAATCAGACAACTCTGAAAATAGTTATGTGTGGTCATACATAAATAAAAAAAAATATATACTTGTCGAATTGAGATCCTCCTCCGTTTTTTTTCGTCGGTTAAAAATATAAACAGCTGAATCTCACGTCACTGTTGAGGCAATATGCCTGACTAGTCTCGAACCCATATCGGGTCATTAGTTATGAGCTTGCTTGTTGCTGTAACGCGGCGCGAAATAATCAGTTTGCTTCTACTAGAACTAGGCAAAACTGAAATGTTTTGCCCATTTCTGGTCTCTGAATACTCTAATCTTTATTCCGAGATGTAGATATCATTTAGTGAAATCTGCACAGTAACATCCAGCTCCCTGGCACCGTGCCCGGGTGAATCTCTAATTCGAATATTACCACAAATTTTGTTTGTGTGCTCATGACAGCTAGAATTGCAATAGGAAACAGCTTCGGTGAGGTAGCGGCGTAATTTATGGGAACGTTTATTGTGTCATCTACATACGGACTCAATATGTGTGTACAGACTATGTAATCTGAGAATTTATAAAAGCAATGTATAAGAACTTTAGTAGTAGATTGAGTAATCAGTGGAATTCTTAAGAGCAATTAGTAAGTAGTGTTATGATAGAGTTTGACGACCTCCGTGGCGCAGTGGTATGCGCGGTGGATTTATAAGATGGAGGTCCTGGGTTCGATTCCCGGCGGGGCAAATTGAGATTTTTCTTAATTTGTCTTGGTCTGGCTGGTGGGAGGCTTTCGCCGTGGCTAATTACCACCCTACCGACAAAGACGTATCGCCAAGCGATTAAGCGTTCCGGTACGATGTCGTGTAGATTTAAAAAAAAAAATTTACACGTTAGCCCGCTTCCATCTTAGACTGCATCATCACTTAACATCAGGTATGATAGCAGTCAAGGGTCAACTTGTAGTCTATAAAAAAAAAGAGTTTGTCGATGAAAGTAGTACTGTCACTCTTCCGCTAAGAATAATTCCATAAAGAAACTCCGGAACGAGCGGTACACAGCATTCGTGGATCAGTGGCAGAACGCTCTGGCCGCGATAGCTAAAGAGACCGGGGTTCAAATCCTGCCAGCTCCGCAATTTTTTACATCAAGTTTATTTTCACAAATTAAAATAAAGTCCTAACGTGTCATTCAGTAACACTATCCAATAAAAAAAATAAAAAAGACGTGTGGCACTCGGAGACGACCGCGGTAGAGCTATTGCATAGCATTTTTTATCAACTTATGTTTACCTACCGACGTCATCGGGACAGTGGCCGAGCGGTAAGGTGCTCTAAGTGCCCTCAATTGCTAGAGAGATGCGGGTTTGCGTCGGGCACTTAGAGCGTCTTACCGCTAGGCCACGCTCCCAATGACGTCGGCGCCGAAATTATGCTTTTTATCCAGCGGGTGTTAGGTTTTTTCGTTACGGAATTTCTAAATGCGGACACCACGCTCAAGGCCCGCGATAGAAGCTATGCAATAGCTTAATAAGAAGAATAAGTTACTAGGAAGCTTTTTACTCTACGATAATTATGAACAAAATACTGAATTTTGTGGCGACGGACTTTAAATAACTTAAGTAACGCGATAATAACTTTTGAGAAGGCAGAATAAATATTATTAAAATCATTGCATTAATACGTTCAATGAATAATGAAACCAACACAAAAGCTTATAAACTATTATCTCTGTTTTGTATATGAAACTATTATAGGACAGTACAGAGATTACTTGCCAATAATACCGCACATACACAGCTCAATATCTGTAGGCTATACAGCGTGATACGATATTGTACCCAGTATTACCCAGCTGAAATTAATGCGAGGCAATAGATCCTAGCGCCGACCACAGAGCAGGAATATTAGCATAATTTATAGGAGCCCGGGTTGATATACTGATCTTAATATACTACACTTACTTTACGTTATTTTTTATGTATCTGTCTAAAAATGTAAGTGTACTATGATTAGATTCGAGAATGTTTGTTGAACCATTGCTTTGCCTCTTTGTTGATGTCATTTTAGATTTTTTTTAGCGACTACAAGTTGGCCCTTGACTGCTATCACACCTGATGTTAAGTGATGATGCAATCTAAGATGGAAGCGGGCTAACTTGTTAGGATTAGGATGAAATCCACACCCCTATCGGTTTCTACACGACATCGTAACGGAAGGCTAAATCGCTTGGCGGTACGTCTTTGTCGGTAGGGTGGTAACTAGCCACAGCGAAAGCCTCCCACCAGCCAGACCTAGACAAATTAAGAAAAACCTCAATCTGCCCCGCCGGGAATCGAACCCAGGATCGCCGTCTTATATATTCACCGCGCATACATAGCATAGATAAAACCTAGTTGTAAGTAGTGAACTTGTTATGATACAGACTTGACAAAGAGGAATTTAATTGAAAAATAAATGCTTGAATGGTAAATGTTAAGTTTAACAGCAGATGTATGCCAGGTAGCCAAATGGGTTATTTTGCCAGTAATAACATTTATATATTCTTAACAAATAAATTATGGAGTTTCGAAGTTAAATGTATTCGTTACCAGGCTATGACGTCACACCCGTATAAAGCTCTGTGTAAATGTACGTAAATAGCAGCCAGCTATGTGAGCTGCAGCGTGCGTTAGATCTACCCGATATTGATTGGACGCAGCCGGCCGCGACTGGGCGCAAGGTTGATAGGGAGTTGATATGACTTCTCTACATGATGGGTCATGATAAACGACCACAGTATAATCATGAAACAGGTAACTTTCCACACAATCTTCCGTATTTGTATTATAAATAGCCGAACTTCTTTTGTAGGCCTAGGATGCGCACGAAGCAATATCTCGCGTAGAAAAAAAATTATCGGCGCTTAATTCCGAATAACGGCAAAATCGAAATTATGTCTCTCTCCTTTTTGAGTAAAGAGACAGCGGTATTTTTCAGAGTGCTGTAAATCATAGTAAAACTGCATATTTAAAAAAATATTTATATCTACAGAACTGAAGCACAATCGTAAATATTATGTCACGAATCTGTAAGGTAAGTTCTACTACAACTACGTACCTGCGTAGATACAATAAATGTAACAAAACAGAATTATATGAAAAAAGCAGCAAAATCGAGAAATATTCAGTGTTGGGTTTTTTTGTTTTGTTAATCGGATTTATTGAGAGATCCGAAGTGGATTTCCTGTTAAATCCAATTGAAGAAGAGATCAAAAAGAATATAATTAAAGTTTTAAACTATTTGCTCAGAGAAAAATCAATTAAAGAGCAGTAACGAGCTATCAGGGCACTCGACGAGACTTTTTGCGAATAAGGAGCTTAGTTTTAGAGCTTTTTTACTTTTTCGGATGAATACATTTGAATACTTAAAATGGAAAATTACTGTCCAGGTTCAAGCGTCGGGCTAAATCTAAATTACCATTTTATTAACTAGGTTTTTCCGACGGGGTGATCTCTGTCACGGGAATATGCTAAGTGGCGGAAAAATTATAGATAGGGTTGAAAAAAGCGATTTTTTTCTAATAATCTACCTTATTACTTTTACTCTCGCCATAATGATTGGTAAACACCCCTTTTATCAATTAAAGTTTAATACCGGATATTTATTTATTTGGAACAAAATGTAAAGTCCAAGATAATAAATATTAATAATATTTTTATTTATTTAAAACTGAATAATACTGTCCCGAAGTGGAGAAGTTTGTGATATAGGTATAGCACAATCTGCGCTTCGATGAGTTATTGAAGCAGTGTTTCTGATATCTATATTTCGCTCGCATAATATAAATCCTTCCGTAAAAAATTATTATTATAAAAAATAATAATATTATTATAAAAACAAAAAACTCCAACTTGACACTTTAAAAAGTTATAAACTGATAAGAGATATATTTAAAACATGGATCACTATATCTATATAAAATTCTAACCTATACTTTATGGTTCTGCAGGTTTGCGACAAAATAGCATACATACATACATACATACATACATACGCTCGAAAAACATTACCCTCCTTCTGTCGTTGTCGGGTAATAAAAAGTACATGTACACACACAATTACTTTATAACCGTATTAAATCATTTCAATATGATTTTGCAATAACTCTCTAATTAATCATTAATCAATGCGAATTTGAGATAAGCCGTGTTATAAGCTTAATGAATGACCACTACACGGCGCTGGCGTTCGCTGGCGAGCGTGAATTATATTTTAATAAGCTAGTTTCAAATAATTAAATCTCGACTCAAAAGTTCTAGAACAAATCGTTGGCTGTAAGAGAAATCAATCAAGCGAATTAAAAGCTAGGTACTTAAACTTCACGACTTTTCGTTATCCACTTCACGGATAAGAACTGAGAAGCTTAGCTGCGGAGCTTTTCTCTTTTTAGCAGATGAATAAATTTAAATTTTTATTCGAAACTCGAGGGTAGTTCGCGATAAAGTTCTCTAGAAATGTGTTTTTGCTAAATGAAAAGTTAATGCTCGACTACAATGATAACTTTTAATCCAATGTAATTAATATTTAACTCTGAGCATTTTGCAGTTTGGCTGATGGTATTTTGAGCAAATAAAATATTAGTATGTATCATCACATCCCAGTCGCCCACTGGTGAAGCTGGACTCACCTCCCAGTCTCAGCTCCGCCGCCGCCTGCGCGCTGTCCAGGTCCCGCTCGGCGAAGCACTGGTACATCCCGCGGTGGGCGCGTACCACGCCGTGCACGCGCAGTACGCGCTCCCCGCCGCCCACGGGCACGCCGTCGTGCAGCCACCGCACCCGCGCCTCCCCGCCCTCTACCGAGCAGTTGAATTGCACTGAACTGCCCGAATTTGCTACCTAAGGGAAAAATAGATATGTTGTTAATATATGTTACCATGACGTTAGCTTAAATAGTCCTCGGCTAGCCAATTCCACCTGTCTTACAATATATACACACAGACGCTGTGGGTTTACATACTTTGTTTAAATTTGATAACCTACAACCATGTGACAACAAGTACAGTACAGTATAGTGCTAGAAGTGCACTGTTCAGTGCAGAGCAATTCGGAAAGTAATTAGAAGGAAATGAAAAAGGGATTCGGTATTGCTGTGTGCGTTGAAGGAAAGCAAACTGTTAAGTTTTTTGCATACGTCTTATTTTTTGTAGCACTAGGCATGAAAGAAGGACCAATACTCATTTTAATTTACTCATAACGAGGTACTTGATTCTGTAACCACTACCTCGACCAATAGTACCCACACACCATCGCTCTAACTGTTGTTTAATCTCTAGTAATCCGTGGCACCTGCCTGCCTATACAACGTCGGAGTTGTTATCAAAACGTTATCAAAATTCCGTTGAAACGCATTAAAATACCATTTGCGTTGAAGCGCCGGCCATTACTGAACTTAGTAAGTTAAAAGTAAGTTTACTGAGTTTCAAGCCGCGCGCAAGTGATCGTTGAAATAACATTTATTTTGTTATCTAATGCTGTTTGGTTTTGAAATTCAACTCTTCTGTGTTTCTTTTGACTGAATTAAATGTTTATTCTGTTGAATTATGACAATTTTTATTTAAAATTAAATATGATGATAACAATGGCGAGTCACTTAGAACGTGACTGTTTATCAGGAGGTTAAACTAATTTCAAAATGAAATTTAAAATATTTAATTCGACTATAATATGTTTCTAAAGTAAATTTCTCCTTCCAAGAAGACTTTACAGCCATTATAAAAGATATGTTCGACAAAAGGAGCCTTTAAGAAACTAGAAAAATAGTGAAAATGAGTCCTAAAACCATCGTACAAAACAAAAGATACAAATCACTACTTTATACTTACTTTAAGCATTTTAATCATTAAGGATTCCATCAATCATATCTTAATAATGTCAAACGATGTCTCAATAAATATAATGTCAAAACAGATTGATTAATTTAATATTTTGATGAGCATAGAGTTGTCTTCTTTTTTGACATTTTCTTACAATATAGACAATACTGAACCCTACTGAAAGATACGGCTGGGATGCACATAATTTGAACGGTAGCCTTAACTACAGTCGACCGAAGTCACCCATGAGACTAGACAAGAATTTTCTGAAAAGGCTCAGAACATGTTATCCTCATACATGCACAAACACTTTTATACTAATCTGTATGGAGACTTGATCCCGTGACGTAATTCGCAGTATTTATGAATTATTCACGACGCGACTTTTGTATTGAGTTTAAGCACGTGCCTGACAAGTAATGGATAATACACCATACATTTTGATAGGATATTCTTACGTCTACATTTTTACATGAAACATATCTTTCAAAATACTTTTTTAAAGTTTAGTTTGTTTTATTGGAAACTGCACTACAAGTGTTGTATTTTGATTATGTTTGGAGATCTCGACAAATTTAAGTCCAGCCGTTGAATTCCATCGGTTGACATAACGATGACGATGATATTGATTACAAGCATTTTATACTTAAGTTTGATTAAATAAATTGTGAACAAAGTGAATTCTCGTTATGCAGAAATGTATATAATCAAAAATAAAGTTAAAAAAACCGGGCAGACATAAAACTATGTACGGTCCAGATGAAAATTAACATAAAAAATTTTATAAGAACTTTTTTACGAAATCATAATTATTCTTTCCAAATCTGGAAATAATATTTAATACTCGGAGGCACTCGTAAGTTGAAATTTTATCAGTTAGTTGTAAGATTTTAAAATACTTACTACGTAAAAGAGCTACATGTAAATAAATTGTAAAGAACACCAGGCTCTGACAGCTAAAGAGAAAGCGTTGAAATTAAGTTGATTTCGCAATTTTTGATAATGTTAATTTAAAATAAATTATTTGTAAAGAAGTTACAATATGAGCGCGTTACCTTCGCGCCGCTTACTTGTTCGGAGAAACGGAGAGTCAGTGATGTAAAGCTGAGACGAGCGTGAATAATAATTTGCAAAACACGCATCATATTGATAACTTGCCCTTGCTACAAGTTAATAAAACACTAGATAAGCTGAACGCGTTTTCTCCGTGCCGCTAATCTGTTTGGAGAGTCGGAGAGTCTGTGACGTAAAGCGGAGACAAACGTAGAAAATAATTATTCATAAAGCGCTATATTGACTCTTAACATGCGTCATATTGATAACTCGCCCTTGCTACAAGTTAATAAAACACTAGATAAGCTGAGCGCGTTTTCTCCGTGCCGCTTATCCGTTCGGAGAGTCGGAGAGTCTGTGACGTAAAGCGGAGACAAACGTAGAAAATAATTATTCATGAAGCGCTATATTGACTCGAACATACATCATATTGATAACTTGCCCTTGCTACAAGTTAATAAAACACTAGATAAGCTGAGCGCGTTTTCTCCGTGCCGCTAATCCGTTCGGAGAGTCGGAGAGTCTGTGACGTAGAGGAGAGACGAGCGTGAATTATTCATGGAACGCTGTATTGACTCGTAACACGCTCGCAAAAACTAATGAATATTTCCACACCATTGTGTTTCACGGGGTTTCATGGGTTTAATCAGGTAATTGACAACTTTCGGCCTAGTTGTGTTGCTTTGTTTCTTGTTCGAATCTTAACTCGAAAACGATATTTTTTTAATTGTCTAAGGTCAACAAGGTTGTGAAAATACGTATTAGTTTATTAATTTCGTAATAGTTTATTTCAATAATTTGTATGTTATTATATAACGCATTAGAATAATAAATAATGCAGATAATTTTTTTTATACTCATTTATTTTTATTTAAAAAAACAAACTTAAACTTCAATAAATCAATGAAATTTTATAACACTTACACTTTCAAATGAAAACTTGCTTTTTATTGATATTATTAATCTATTTCTTAGTAAAAAATCAGTTAGCTTATCTTATAATTTATGAACATAAAGTTCTGACACACTTTCAGACGACTGGTTGTTCAGTACTGTTTTGCTCTTCTAAGATTCCATTTCCACTAGCTGCCGGCTGTGGCTTCTTGAACCTCGTCTACAAACCCTTCTGTGTCGCTTTGTACGCCGTCTTAACTTTTATGGTCCGCTACTCTACTATCAGAGTTCTCGCACGAAATCTGGTCGTTACTTTGCGTAAGAGCGGTCAGGATTTGGTCCTAGTCTAAATTGCTACTCCCCATTGTGTTATATATATCATTTTGACTCACTCGATTGTTATATTTCAAAATCGGTGGTACTTACCTTATTGACACATATACCAAGTGGTAGGTCCCAGCGACGTATAAGATGTCCTAAATGCACAGCTATGGATTTGCGATGATTAGAAAGACAGAGCAATTTTTCAAAAACGCATGAGTCTTTTTGACGCAGATTATTTTTCTAGGGTTAAAGAAACCGAACATAAACTGCAAGGTAAAAAATATTACTTAAACTGACCAAGTTATAAAAAATAAACATAAATGAATAAAGTATTCCTTGCTTTCTGAGAATTTAAGCTTTCTTGTTTGTGAATTGTCGGTTTCATGCTGGAATCTCGTCTATTACATTATCGTCGTCTATTATATATTACATTGTACAATAAATATGATATCGTATTTATTGTACAATTAAATCAACAAAAAAATATATTTCAAGCAAAATTAAAAATCCTGTCTCTATTAAAATTACGAGTTATATTCAAGTCGTTATTCTATAACAAAGATCTAAAATAAATACTGAAAATCAATACACCAACACCTCTTTGTCCCCTTTACGTTTTCCAGAGAGGCACTGAAGGTTGGAAATTGAAAAATAAGCATTCCGATCAGACGAGACTCGGCAAGAGCTCGCTCATCGAATACTGAGCGGCTACCTACCCATTGCCGGCTGCGAAAAATAACAATGAGAATTTGTATTGAGGAGGTAAATATACATTAACATCATCAGTATTATTTCTAGCCTCGTCTAACAGCGGGTGATTTTAATCATGTTGCTGAAATGCATAATGGGATGGGAATGACATCTGAATAACGATAATGGGACGCAGACAATGATGATGTTTCAACTAGCTCTACGTGACTGTAACACTTACCAAATTTCTTTTGGTACTGTATTTTTCTGTCTTACTTAGGGTGATGTGCATAGACTATACTTTAGGCCGATTAAAAATTTTTAAAAATTTAAACAAGGAGTGTTTATTTCCTGTTCATCACACGCATTCCCACTTCGGTTTATTAACCGGGCCTTTGAACGAACGGTTGAATGAACGATTTGTGAAAAATATTACTTAACCAATTGTAAATGTCACCTTTTGATTAGGATTGACGCATATCAAATAAATCACAATTTGGCATCGTAACAAACTTCATAGACACTATTTGCTGTTTATTTCACTTTACTAGTAAATGTTAATTTTTTTAATTGATTAACGGCCTGGAATCCTCTTTCGGCTTACATCAAGGAATATATTCACATTATATTATACTTTGTTATTCTGTGGGTGGTAAATTATGTGGTAGATTAAAAATTAAAGTATTAGATATACTAAAATTTTAAGTTTATATTGATTTTTGCTCTGTTAGTTTTTTTTTTTTGAATTGATAAAGCGTACTTTCAATTTTAGTACAAAGATAAAATAAATGTCTTGATTAAATTAAAACAAAAATATAAGAATATCATTGAAAACAAGAGGATAAATAGAACTAACAAAAATATAGATTAGATAATCTAGAAATATATCTGTCAAACTCTGTAACCGAAAGATAACCGGGGAATGCGAGCAAGGTTAACATAACCACCCGGTTTACGTCCTTAACCGGCGTACAGGTTGTAAACAGTAAATTTATAGTAACCGACAATTAGCTTATGTTAAACATTGGTTATGATGACCGAAGTCTTGGTACACATAGGCTTTAGTACTGTGTCATTAGTGCGATGTCAAGAGAGACGTTGGAATTCACCAATCTTAAAGAAATTGAAAACATTATATACAAAAATGTTAGTAAAAAAATTAAACCGATTTCAAAACACACTAAAAACATAAGCATATCTACGAAGTTGATGCCGTCCAAATTTAAAGAATCTGTATACTAAGGAAGTAGCAAAGCACTTTGTGGGTTCTAGGTAACATCTTTAAAGTAGAAACCTTGGATGGCACCAACTTCATAGATATGCTTTAATAAATTAAAACAACTAAATCTAATAAATAAATTAATTTAAGCAACTAAGTTGAACAAAACCTTGTACAACAAAAAAAGAATTACTTAAATTGGACTTAGTTCCGGAGATATGCGAACACAAACTTAAAACATACATACTCGTACTCGTACATACGCTTTTGAAATTTGGCACATTCAGAAATCAGTTTGAATAAACATTCATACATATTTTATTTGATTAAATATTGGAACTTGTATAAAAAAAAAATTGTGTTGATCTGGGACAAGTAACTTTAATACATTTGTCACAATTTCATATAAAGCAAATAAAACGTAATAAAAATTCCGAGCGTATTGGTGACGTACCGAAGGTCGCTCTCAGGGGATGGGCGGGGATGGAGGAAATTGTTAAGGTTTGTAACGAAATCAAGGGCGGAGAGAGTACACCCTTGTAGTTTAGTTCAGGGTGGTAATCTCAGATAGTTACAGACAGTTCACGTGAGGTGATCTTTAATTCAGTGATCGGATTCTTTTTGCTACATACAAAATTCATAAATCATTTATTGCAATAGGCTATGTTTACAAGCATTTTAGAAATGTCTGTATACTGTATATCCGTATTGGCAGATTACTGAGAAGAGCCGGCAAGAAACTTCAATGTGATCAAGTCAAGAGTGTGGCAAGGGTCAAGTCAACTCTATGGAGTTTTTACCGATCATGCGCGATAGCGGTTAAATGGTGAACTGCATCATACCTATACATATACTAAATATAACATTATAATAGCACTATAAACACCATTTAATTAATTGTTTGATATTAGTTATTTTTTAATGAACACTTTAATTTCGAAGTTGTCGATAATTGTCGTCAGAGATTCTGTTAAATAATTAACTACAAATTAGTAACATGAAATTTTTATTTTTGCTTTATAGAATAAATTAATGGTTTCCTCTTTACAAATCAAATAAGACGTCCGTAATTAAGATTTTTGAAAGATGTTTTCTTTACTAAGAAATTTCACTACTAAAGTGAATGCTTAATTAAAACTTCAAAGATCTTCTAAAGAACGTATCCGTATTACTCGACAGGGAAATTAACTTTAACGCAGACTTTTTCGAGATAATAAAGGGAAGTCTCATTTTATTTTGGGTCATTTCTGTGTAAATTTGTCACCAATATTATATTTGGATTGATTGGCACTATTTATTAACAGTTCACATACACAGGAGCAAGGTCTCCGTCATTTGCATTGCAGTGCAGTTGCAGAGAGAATATAGAGCTCCAACCAAGTTTTTTTTTTGTTAGTGATAATTTTTAAATCTTTTAACGATAAGTATTATATTTTATTTAATGGAACATAGTCAAGACCTCTTATTAAAGGAGGAAATGGCTACAAGAAAGTGGACCAGATTTTATTACCCACAATTAAAACGAATTGTGGATAATAGAAAAGCTTTTTGCATATTGACCGCCAAACTTTGTTCGGAAGATAACACCGAGTGATGATTATCAATTTTATATGATGAAGACCGGAACCGAGACCGGGTAAATGAGCTTTTTGTCACCGATGTAACCAACTTCTCCCCTCAACGACTCAGACCCCTAATTTCTCAGAAAGAAGAAAAAAATCTCAATATTATTCTGTAGTCCGACAAGGCAGCATCTCGTCATCACATAGGCCTGTCATATGTATGCTACTTGCAAATAACAGCACGCACGCACCTGCAGTTGTGGATGCACACTAACAACAAGTCTGGAGCGCACTCTCAGCCGCGCGTCTCTTCTCTGCTCTCCGTACTGGTTGTGAGCGCGACACGTCCACACCCCGCTGTCGGAGATCTGCGCCCGTCGGACGATCAGCACTTGGTCGGAGACGGATATCCTGATGCTGTTGGACACTGGGCTGAGGCGACCGTTGGCGTGCCGGAACCAGCTGGAAGGTGAGGAAAACGTTGCTATAATAATGCACAAGTATTGATAACTCAGAATCTTATTAACTATAATGTTCAAATAGGACCTTGATTTTGAAATTAAATTTAAGAATTTTCATTTCTAAAATTACTTTTAAGTCTTTTCGACATTCAGCCGTAGGTGAATGTATCAACGAAAAGTATAGATTGGTCAATCCATGATAGCTCGTCGTTTTTCGTTTTTCAAACGCTTACGGTGTAAGTGTGCAATAAAAACTGCAAGAATGTGAGTTCTATTACTACGTGACGAGTAGCAATGTATGCACAGTCACACAAAGTGTCAAATTAGTTAAGTCAACAAGAATGTCATGTTTGACTAGCAGTATATATGTATGTAAATTAAAGTCGAGTCGGTCAACCTGAAGGAATGGGCAACGGAACGATTCTTGTGGCTAAGTCACATTTAAATATGTAGTTTATCATCTAATGACACGTTTTTTTTGACATTGTAAATATAATATTGGTAAAACAAATTAAGTAGAGCATCATTCCGTTCGGTCATGACACACAGCGACACAACCTACAATAGCCCGTGTACACCGAGCCGTGGTCGACTCGAGACTGATGTTCGAACTGTACTCCCCGCACCCTTCGGTTTCCCCTCGCGACAAATAGTGGGGCGAGCCTTAATGAATTGACCAAAGTATATGGTAGATGCAGACGTGTTAAACTCAAGTTAATTATATAGTCCTTCTCGCTTATATTAAAAAACATCGACTTTTCTTATTGATGTTAAAAATTGAAAGCGTTGAATAGAAAGGCTTAAGAGAATAATAGTCCAATAGGAATCGGCGCATGAGTACCGAAAACTATTCGACCTCAATTTTTTTATGCGATCCTCTTCAAATTGCCCTCCTAATGATATAAATGCATGTTGCCATGGCGCAACCCGGTGCCATATTGTTTAAACTGAAATTGTTTAAATAATTGCAATTTGTCCGGTTGAAAAATAACAATTCCTTGCAATTGTTTAAACAATTTGGGTTTAAACAATATGGCACCGGGTTACGACATGCATTTATATCATTAGGAGGGGCATAAAAAAATTGAGGTCGAATAGGGACTATAAAATTAAAAGGATCAAGGCTTGATTTTAGGTATTTTATAAATTTAAAAACCTGTATGCTGGTGGAGGGCTACCGATGGCACAGCAGACGAGCCTGATGTCCCCACCCTGCGGCACCGTCTCGTCCTCTGATATCGTCAGTATCCGTGGAGCCATACTCCCAGTTTGATCTGAACAAATACAAATATCATCCTCAGCGTACTTTCAGTTCAGTTTCCATTTCTCAGTCTATTTGAAATTCAGATATTGGTAAGTAGCGCTGAGGACTTATTGTTTAAATAAGGTGGCTTATTAAAGTCGCCTGCCTTTTTAACTTGGCTTGTGGCTTTCAGGTCAATTGGAGTTTTATGCAGACTCTGTTTTAATATAGTTGCACTTTTCTTTTGTTAAGCTTTTATTTTCCATCGAGTTCAATGTAAAGGTTCCAGTGTTTCCCTCTTTTAAATTGGGTATAAGATATTACTAACACGTAGAAGAGATTTACTAAAGATTTTTACTCTAACGTTCTCTCTAAGTTTCGAATTAACTTGAATCTCTAACATCTAAGCAGTTGGGTTTTTGTTTTTACTATAATAAAAATAATTTTATTTGAGACGTTTTAGTTATAGTTTTTCGTATAGAAATAAGACCACTTGGTACACTTTTTGATATTTTTTGTTAAAACAGTAATATAAACTGGTATGATATTTACATTTTTAAATGGTCTTTTTACGCCCTTTCATTTCATGCCCATATAGCCAAATATAAAAAAATATACACATCCTCCCTTTTTTCCCCTATTTACAGCCGCCATTTTGAAAATTTATATAAGCTCTGTCAGTATCACAATTCTGATGAATTCAACGACATCTCATATGTCAAATTACGTCCAGTCATTTAGGAGCGTGCCAAAGAAATGGACATACATACATACACACACACATACATACATACATACATACATACATACATACATACCCTTCTTCTGACGCAGTCGGGTAATAAAGAGATGGAGGTGAAATCGACACTAACACTGTCAAGTTATAAAAACATTGTTATGAAATAGCTCTAACAATTTAAAAATTTGCATAGCATTAGATCTGATGGTTATTGTTCAACGGTTTAAGTCCCAGTTATAAAAATCCCGTTACGCAAGAAATATAATTAAGTAAGTGAACGTACGCGAAACAGCAATCATAGCTGATGCACTCCGTCTCTTCTCTCCAGTCAAAGCGTGTTGAGCTTCGCAGGAGTAGGAGCTGGCATCATCAGGCCTGGCTTCCCTGATTACCAGGATATCACCTCGGCTGCCGCCTATCATGTAGTGGCCACCTGCACAAACAATATAATAAAGTATACCTATCCTACGACGAACACCATTTTCCTTTTTCTAACCAAATAGCTATATTGGAAAATAAAAAATTTTATAGGTAAGTATCATCACTAACATTATCACTTGTAACAAAACGAACTTTGTTCGGTCAAAACAAACGATAAGACATTAACTGCCACCCAAAACTCAAATGTATTCACAAACAAAAGTTAGTTAATTACTGTAAATTATCTGGCAGTGTTGGTTTGTACGCATCAAAAGACCAAAGTGACCGTACCAAAAGTTAAATATAAAATTTGCCATCAAAAAATATACAACAGGGAAATTCAAACTCGGCGTGACATCAATTTTAATTTGAACTCTCTCGTTGAACTCATTTGAAATTCCATTAATTATAATTGCCTCCGCCGAACTCCGGCACAATTTATACAACAAAAACTACTCCGATTTTGGAGAATACTCGAAAGAGGCATAGATTTGATGATAAGAGAAGGCCCTTCGGCGGAGACAAAGTGACAATACTATCGGGCATCTGTCGGTTACAATGGCGTAAGGGAGACAAAAGATCGCAATCTCAGTCGGTTAGAAAGTAACGGGGAGCGAGGACAGTTGCCGCCATTTAGAATTCATTGAAAAAGTCGAAGCTGAAAGTTATCTGATCGTAAGCGGTGCGGGCCCGCGGACAGGCGCGCGATAAAGTGCTAAAGGCTCTTTGCTACACTGGGTATACTCTCATCGCGGCCACGTTACGTCCACTGCAGATGCGTGGATTGAATTATCCTAAATCCTAATGAACGGTATTTTTGAGGTTGTTTCTTATATCCATAGTATTTTTTAAAGCCATAAATTAAATGGTCCATCTGACATTAAATAGAAAAACATCGCCTAGTAAATTAAACTTAGCAACTTTTAACAAAGAATATTTTACGTGGTGCTTTTATTTTAAACGTAACGTTATTTTCTGTAATTTTGTAATTTTTCGAAATCCTGAACTTTTCGTTACTTAGTGAAGACTGTGATGTAGTATTTTAGTGTAAATGCTTATTAATTTTAGGTTTTAAGTAAAACCCCTCTAGGTTTTAAGTTTTGGTTACCAAAAAGTTGTAAATTAACGACCTCCGTGGCGCAGTGGTATGGGCGGTGGATTTATAAGATGGAGGTCCCGGGTTCGATTCCCGTCGGGGCAGATTGAGATTTTTCTTAATTTGTCTTGGTCTGGCTGGTCAGAGGCTTTCGTCGTGGCTAGTTACCACCCTACCGATAAAGACGTATCGCCAAGCAATTTAGCGTTCCAGTACGATGTCGTGTAGAAACCGAAAGGGGTGTGGATTTTCGTCCCACTCCTAACAAGTTAGACTGCATCAACACTTAATATCAGTCAAGGGTGATAGCAGTCAAGGGCCAACTTGTAGTCGATAAAAAAAATAATTGTGTAACAAGAACTTACTTGTGACAGTATAAAATCCATTTCATCGCAAGTTTAGTGAAATAATACAATTTCATTCAGTATCATTTTGAAAATATAGAACTCTTTAAAGAATATTTATGTTCATGTATTTACATGTTATTTATTTAATCGAGTCATATCTGTTAGGTCACAATATGTCCGTATAAATTCTGTTAAAGTCAGAAACAGTTGTGTGCGCGAGTGCCCGCAGTGCCGTCCCACAGTAAAACGGCGGGCACTATAAATGTGTAAGTGCACTCAAACTGAGTTGTCTCCTAATTTCAAAGTCATGAGAACTGTCCTCAGTATCTGCTCCTGACTGTTTTACAACCCGATGTGTTATTTATACCTCCATATAATTCTACCTTCAAATGGATTATATTTACAAGTGAAGATGGAAATTGGAATCAGTAGGTTTCTTTAGGTATATTTGGGTGCATTAGAATATAATTTCAGGTAGGAGATTTTTGCAAAGCAAGTGGCCTTAAACATTAACTAAATTATAATGGAATCCAAAATTTCCTATCGGCTCTTCTTAGCACATATGATTTGCCTTTCGAACCGATAATAGAGTTCTGGTAGAGTCACTAAAACTGATAAATTTGATACTTCAAAAGTTCTTGTACCTACTTCTCAAAAGTTAAATTCAAACTGTAATTGTTTAAAAAAAATTGGTTGTCTGTAATGTCGGTTTACTGACGATAGTTGAACGTGACAACTTAAGAAAATACTGATGGAATGGTAGCATTTACTTGGTTATTAAAATTTTTAATTTAAGTATATTTTTATAAATATTAATTTAAATTAATAATATAATTGATTTTGATTTTATAAATTTATATTTTAAATTTATAATAAATATATTAATTTTTAATTTAAAATTAATATATTTAATAGACGGATGTCGAACGCTGCCGAACGCAAAGGCCGATTGTGCTTCTTTGTCGCTCGTTCCGCGCTTTTGCTTGCACTTCAAGCCTTACATGGAACGCCTCAAAGCGAGGTAACGCCGCATGAGTCATGTTTTTTCGTGCGTGCAGCCGGCTCTATCGAATTATAAGACGTTGTGACGTCAAAAAATGATTTTCAATTGCTTAAATATGCAGGTATATAACAGAACCTCTTCTTCCCAACTTCTAAAGAGAGCTGGAGCTAAACAAAACTTAGATACATTTCGAAAGAAAGAAAGCTCAACAATTTATAGCGCAACCCAGTACTTAATCTAGTGGGCTAGACACTGAACCAAAGAGGCAATATCAACATGATATTACAGCTATGTGTCAACTTGACAGCACTGTCGCTAAATCTCTTTCTCTTAATATTCCATGACAGATAGCCCCAACATCGTTATAAAAGCAAAACCATGTAACGTAACGTACTCGCAAACATAAACAAACGTATTTTTGTAATAAAAAACAACGTAAATATCTACGATACGAAAATGTGGAAAGCGTTCCAAATTGCTTTTCAATTTAATTAGAAAAAGTAATTCCTGCCGTTCCGTCTAAAAAGCTTTCTTAATTATACGTTCCGAATAAAGGAATTATTCTTTCATGTTTGTATTTTGCCAAGCATTTATTTTTTTCTGTATCAGTTCAAAGGAAGACAAGAGACAGCTGTAATTAAAAATGAAGAGTTAGGTACTCCTAACAACTTGTTCGCCTGTTGGAGATCTGTCAAATATACACCTGCATGTTTGAAAATAGTTCAAGTTATAAATAAGCCGCTAATAACTTTGTAGGCAATTTTTAAACTTTTGATAGCTTCACTAAAAACAGTTGACTGCCGAGTGGCGCAGTGGGTAGTGACCCTGCTTCTGCGTCCTAGGCTGTGGGTTCGATTCCCACCTCTGGAAAATGTTTGTGTGATGAGCAATGGATGTTGTCCACTGTCTGGATGTTTATCTTTATATTATAAGTATTTATGTATAATATATATATATATATATATATATATATATATATATATATATGTTTGTTTATGTTTCTACTCATGTACTTTGGGGCTATATAGCAATGTGTGTAATTGTCCTATAATATTTAATATTTATTTTAGTTATGCCGCGCTAATATAAGGCTATCTTAACATTGGAATTTTGTGTTCAACATATATTATTTTGTTGTAGTTTTAATTTGCCCGAAGTAAGTAGGTACCTACACACCCCTCCGTGCCTCAAAGTGCAAGGAACTCCCAGTCCGTTGTACCTGGTTATTATAATTAACATCCGATAGTGGCGTCCTATACAAGCACCCTGACCTGCATTGAAGCAATGTAGTGGGTCTTAGTTACATGTCTCCTCTGTGAAAACGGTGACCTAGCCCTGTAGTGAGTAAGTTGACGTTGATATTTTTAAAACATTAACATATTAATACTAGTTGTCTACTGCAAAATTTACGTCAAAAGTGAGTTATTTTATACACACTAGGATGTATTTATGTTTTTATACACAAAATAACATTGTAATGTATGTCTTATCGTCTTGTTATACAGTCTAATTTGCAACGGTCAGTTGCTTCAATAAGTAATGACATTGACGGTTACCAGGCGCCTTTTTTGACATGACAGCTTCTCGTGAAAATAGGACAACATAAATGATGTGGAGTCGGTAGCTTTCAAATTTTTTCGGCAACTTATATTTATATATTATATTTACAGCAAATTTTAATTTATATTGACATATCCCTGACCTCTATATGCTGGGATAAATCTTGTACCAAATAATAATAGTTGTAATTATCTTGTATAAAATAATAATTAGTTATAATAATAATTAATTACAAACCAAATCCACTAATGTACAAAATGATATGCCACTCGACATGTTTTTACTTTAAATTTTAATTTTCGATATTTTGCACTTTTTTTAATAAATTTCAATTTCAAGTAGAAATTATATATATATATATAATATATATATATATATATATATATATACATATATAAATATAAATTCATCAGTTATTTTCATCAAAAATTACCCAATTAACATAATTCAAATGCTACTCACAATAACTTATGGGGCTCTATAGCATTGTGTGTACTTGTCCTATAATATTTAATTATTTTAGATATGCCTCCTAATATACGGGTATCTTAACATTGGAATTTTGTGTTCAACATATATTATTTTTTGTAGTTTATTAAATTTGAAGTAAATAGACTGTATCTAAGCAACCTCATGCCTTAAAGATCAAGGAAATATTTACTTCCAGAACGTTGTACCTGTTTTTCTACCTTAACTCCGATAGTGGCGTCAAGTTTTTATAACACATTACGGCATCCTGACCTGTATTGAAGCAATGTAGCTGAATTGCATTAGAAACATTTCTCCTTTTGGAAAACGGTGACACTAGCCCTGTAGTGAGTAAGTTGACGTTGATATTTTTATTTTAGTGTTGTGCAATTAAGCAAAACAATCCAAAACCCGATGCAAGTCGGTTGTAGTTGTGCACCGTCGCGCGACAACGACGCGACGCGACGACGCGGAACATTATAATGAGGCTAGTTGTTGTCACGAGCGCTGTTGTTCCGACCTGCGCTCTATAAACAATTATACCATTAGCGATTGTTTGTTTACCTTGATCATTGTTTTCTTTGTGCGGTGAATAATGCACGGAATATTAGATTTGGTAATTACTTGCTTGTATTGATTATAATATGACGTCCGCTTGAATATCCTTTTAGTGTATATTCAACGCCTTCAAATTTGGCTCCATATTAGAACAAGACTTAAATAAGCAGGGACAAAACTTTAACTAAAAAAGCTGAAGACCTGGTAGATGACCTATCTCGCTTGTCAATCATTGGGCATGGTTTGATGAGGACGAGACCTTTTTCTGAGCTACTTAAAAATAATTAGACATTATTTATTTATAAAATTAAATAGACATTACGGACGCCAATTACGGTAAAGAAAATGGTATTTGAAGAACAAGAAAGTGGAAGGGAATTCAGATAATCGATGAAATCAAATTCGAGGAAAACTGGTTTTTATTAATGACACCAATATGGGCTTAGGATCTTGAATTGATTCTCAAGAAGATCGGTTGATAGCTAAACACTGCACATTCCCTAATTAGACGTTCGCTTGCTTCCAACTAGTGAGATGTTACGAATCGATGTGAAACCCCCTGTTGTAAATGAATGTGTCATGTACAAGTCAAAATAACTGCATATTAGAGCTACTATTCTATACAATACGATATAGTGTGAATTCACGCAGTCCGTTATGTGCAGTTTAATTCTACCCGCTGCTATAACAATATAACGTATTGCAGTTCACGTCGATACGTTCGTATGGGCGCCCCGGGGAGTAACTCGCATTTATTACATATACATTTAGCGTTAAGCTTGAAACACACCGAGTACGGGTCCATACAAACTTGTTAATCCAAAAGTAGAGTATATTGCATATGCTATACACGAATAATATAGATCGTCTGTTCAAATACCTACTTTGTAAACTAGGTATATACTTGATATACTTTTTTTTATTGACTACAAGTTGGCCCTTGATTGCTATCACCCCTGATGTTAAGTGATGATGCAGTCTAAGATGGAAGCGGGCTAACTTGTTAGGAGTGGGACGAAAATACACACCCCTTTCGGTTTCTACACGACATCGTACCAGAACGCTAAATTGCTTGGCGATACTTTTTTGTCGGTAGGGTGGTAACTAGCCACAGTGGTAAGTAGTAATGCTAATTTTTCACTCTTTTTTATTACTGTACTTGTAAACTAGGTTTCCTTGATACAAACAACAAATATTGATTCTATTTTATTTCATTACTGTGTTCTACATGTGCACGGTAATACCAACGTTAATGATGCTGACGATTTGCTGATTGTATAAATATAAAAAACAACGTTCAAACAAAAAATGGATGATATTAATTTGTATGAAACCTAATAAAATTGCAACCGCACTCAGTGTATTCCGCCCCTAACCCTTTACGGCTGTTGGCTGAACAGTGCCTCTATAAAGGGGTTATAAAACACATTTAGATACCCTAAAATAGACGTTATGCTAAGTACCAAGTAAACATCAGTCGGGGAGTTCACTCTGCTGAATAAATAAATGCTAATTCTATGCCCTGTTGGTCTTGACTCCGACAGTTAGCGGCTTGTTTGGGCGACTTCGTGTTGTATAATAATTAGCTTACCGCTGTTACACAGTTGCCGCTACAATAAAAGCTGAGGTATTAAGACAAGACTTCTAAGTTGTTGGGAGTTGCAATAAATGGAGGCCTTTCACACTAGAGTTGGCGTTGAGTAACGGTGACGTAAAGTGGCTGATAGGTTGAAATGAAATTTTTGTAAGAACATATTAAAGACATTCATTATAATTAACGACTATTTTAACGTATTCACTTACATAAGAATTTCACACGAATATTACATGATAATTTATGCATCAATATATAACTTCCACCGTAGGTTGTATCATTCGAAAACTATACAGAGTTCATACCAAATTGTACTAAATGATCAGTTTTTTTTTTAAATTTTATTTTTCTTAAATTAAAAGAATGTTTTATTTTTTTAATTAAAAAAAAAAATAAAATTTAAAAAAAAATAAAAAATTTAAAAAGCCAACATCACGCGGTGTTGACAATTCAAGCACTTAGAGCGCCTTACCACTAGGCCACGCTCCCAATGACATCGGCGCCGAAATTATGCTTTTTATATTATGTTTTTGATATCCAGCGGGTGCTAGGTTTTTTCGTTACGGAATTTCTGAATTCGATCTCCACGCTCAAGGCCCGCGATAGAAGCTATACAATAGCTTAAAACTCAACTTTTTTAGTTCTCATTCAAATATTTTGAAAGCATAACAATACAATTATTTATGTGTTAACGTTATATTATTACATGAATTCAAAGTGAGAAATTAACTTGCGGAAAATTCTTAATGCCGTCATCCATGTGACAGGTAGTTTCCGTCGCGACACTCGTCACGTCACACGCCAACTAACACGTCTTCCAATAATAACCGAGTTATGTAACGCGAGTGCCTTGAATCGTGTAACATTATATTATTATGTAACGTGACAAGTATATCAGTATTCAAATTCCTTGTCAGGCAGTAAGTACCATTTTACAAACGTGTAACTTTGGTAATTATTGCGAACAGTTTATTTCTGCTTACTAAGCATTCCTATTTTGACGACCTCCTTGGCGCAGTGGTATGCGCGGAGGTCCTGGGTTCGATTCTCGGCGGGGCAGATTGAGATTTTTCTTAATTTGTCTTGGTCTGGTTGGCGGGAGGCTTTCGCCGTGGCTAGTTACCACCCTACCGACAAAGACGTACCGCCAAGCGATTTAGCGTTCCGATACGATGTCGTGTAGAAACCGAAAGGGGTGTGGATTTCGTCCTACTCCTAACAAGTTAACCCGCTTCCATCTTAGATTGCATCATCACTTAACATCAGGTGTGATAGCAGTCAAGGGCAAACTTGTAGTTTAAAAAAAAAAGTATTCAATTTAGTTGCTGGGATGTTTACAGCCAAAAGAAACATACTTAATTGTTATGACACAGGCCTAATGTGACCGCCTAATGTAGGGCGCGTTTCAGATGATTGTGTCCTACCAAAAGCTGTAATATCACCTATTAGGGGACTATTTGTTTATTCTATCAGCTTTTAATATAATTTTTATTTATTTATTCACTTTGAAACAGTAGTTGTACTCACTTGTACTCATACGAGTACAAGTTTATCTATATATTATAAGTATTTATGTATAATATATATAAAAATATTCATCAGTTATCGTAGCACCCATAACACAAGTAACTTCCGAGTACGCTTACTTTGGGGCTATAATATTTATTATTATTAATTATTATGAGACTGGAGTGGAATAAGACATAAAGATATTTCATCACAAATATAATTATACTAAACTTTAGACTTTAAACTAATCCTATCGAAAGTAGTTATGTCTTGTTGTCATATTGTATCTTGCACGGATACTTCTAGCATAAAACAAAGTCGATGTAGTCGAAGTAGACGTCCATACTAGCATTTCATCATCATCATCATCATCATCATCATTATCAGCCTATTAACAGCCCGCTACAGGGCCAGGCCTCCCTTCCAGTAGGAGAGAGGTTATGGAGCGTACACCCACCACGCTGCTCCAATGCGGGTTGGCGGGCTTAGGGTGATAATGTGTAATTTATTAACAATCACTATTAGATGTTGATGACAGTGACCGGGACCGACGGCATAACGTGCACTCCGAGGCACGGAGGTGAAACACCACCAACTTCCCGACTCCGGGCTTGGAATGTACTGAGAATTTCATAGAAGAATGAAAAACTCCGAATAATTCCGTGACCCGACCCAGGATTCGAACCCGGGACCTCAAGATCGAAGCCAGATAGGCTTACCACTAAACCAACGAGGCAGTCTAAACTACTCCTAGCATTTAACAAAGCTTAAATTTTTAATTTTTTTTTTATCGACTGCAAGTTGGCCCTTGACTGCTATCACACCCGATGTTAAGCGATGATGCAGTCTAACACAACCCTTTCGGTTTCTACACGACATCGTACCGGAACGCTAAACCGCTTGGCGATACGTCTTTGTGGGTAGGGTGGTAACTAGCCACGGCGAAAGCCTCCCATCAGCCAGACCAAGACAAAAAATCTCAATCTGCCCCGCCGGGAATCAAACCCAGGACGTCCGCCTTATAAATCCACCGCGCATACCACTGCGCCACGGAGGTCGTCGTCTTACATACATTGGATAGCCGGTTTGTCAGTTTAGTATAATGGAGTTTGCGACCCCTGCCTTAAACCAACCTTTTTGTTAAGCTGCGAGGATTTCACTTATTAAATCGATACGCTAAGTCTCGCTAACTAGGTGCTTATTAATTCTCAAGCACGCTCTTACTCGGCTCATTTTAATCCGACGAGGCGAACATTCGCAAACTTTCCCCGCTCCGAGCCGCCGCCAAAAATGACAACGTTACGCCTGATCTGCATAAACGACACAATCTGACGACGCCCATGATACTACATAGCTTCTAACTTAGGTGTTTAAAACAAGTTGAAATTTAAAATTTCTGACTGAATTTTTTTACGAGTACCTATAGCCAAGATCCATCTTTCAAGGTCCATCCCTTTCGAAGGTACGATGCCATACACAGATAAGTTAAACTTATAACACCTCTCTTTTTTCGTCTAGTTACAATAACTCTTTATCATCATCATCATTAACAGCCGATGGAGTCCACTGGACATAGGTTTTTTTTAGGGACTTCCACACTCAAAAATCCCGATCCGCCTGTGACCAACGACAATAGCATCCAACAGCCGATACTCTATACTAAAGCCAAACTCAATTGAGAATGCTTGTCAACAAACAAATTTAAAATGAAGGTAGAAATCACTAGTCATTTTACACCCAATTGTTTGAATTAACTTGTTAATGACGAATTCATTACAATAAATTAGATTAGTAAGCTTAAAACAAATTAATATATTCAATATCTTTTAAATAAGATTTTATAAGTAAACAAAACATAATTTAAAATTTATTAGGCATAAAATGTGTTGCATTTTCTACCTTCATTTTAAATTTGTTTGTTGACAAGCATTCACAATCGAGTTTGGCTTTAGTATAGTTAGAAATTTTTAAAAATATTCGGAGTGCAAATTGAATTAAGGTTTTGTAATATGTAGAAATTGGCAAATATTTCACTATTAAACTCGTCACTCAATTTCTGACATATACGGAGTTTTTAGAGTATGCTTTGTTAGATCTGTGGGCCAAATATGGTGGGCATAAATGAAAATAAAACACACAATTTTTGCATAGAAAAATTGGCTTGGCGCGTCTAAAAGCATACAATATGCCAAAAGTATAACAAACCAATAACATATCATACCAATTAAGCCAATGTTTGTGTTCATGTTAATCACTGAAGAATTTAATTTGTCATTATGCAAAAAATATAAAAAGAATGAAACTTAACCTGGAGCTATACATGATTTATTATATTTTATTTAAACCACATGTACGACTAGGTACCTACTTTTTTATTATAAGCTGTCATTGAAGTCCTTGACTGCAATGACATCTGACGGTAAGTGATGATGCAATCTAAGATGAATGTTTTGACTTCTAGTAATAATATACTACTTTTTATAAATTTTTAATAGTGTTTTTTTTATAATTTTAGAAGCATTGTTAAAAATTTTTAAAATAATTGTAAATAAATAAATGAAAAAAAATATACTACTACCTAGTAATAATTCTTGACATGTAAAATTAATGAATGAATTCTTATTTTTGACATTTGCCTATTGTAATTAATATTGTTCACTCTTACACTGTTTTTAACCGACGAAAAAAAACGGAGGAGGTTCTCAATTCGACACGTATATTTTTTTATTTTTTTTTATTTTTTATGTATGACCACGCATAACTTTTTACAGTGTTGTCCGATTTTGATAATTATTTTTTTATTAGAAAGGGCATACATCCAAGATGGTCCCATTGTCCGTTTGTTAGGATCTGCTGATGATATCCTGGGGAAATTGAAGGAACTCTTCAAATTTTGGAAGCACGCTTACAGCGATTTCGGTTTTTGACTCGGTATCGGTAGCTTTTTGGCTACTAGTGCCATATAATATACTATGACAGTATAGAACGAGTACGCTACGTGGCGATAAATCACTAAAAAGTAAGAAATAAAAATTTTTAACAAAAAATAGAACCGACTCAAAACGCACTAAAAAGTAAAAAATAACTGTGTCATTTAGTTGCTTTAATTTACTTTAGCATATGTAGGAGTCGGTGCCAGCCAAGGTTTCTACTTTCAAGGACGTTACCTAGAACCCACAAACTGCTTTACTACGTAAAATAAATGTTCCTTAAACTTGGCTGGCACCGACTTCATAGATATGCTTAAGTAAATTAAAGCAACTAAATGACACAGTTATTTTTTACTTTTTAGTGCGTTTTGAGTCGGTTCTATTTTTTGTTAAAATTTTTTTACTTTTTAGTGCGTTTTGAGTCGATTCTATTTTTGTTTATTATTTAGTGTTTCTTAGGTTTTAGCTTTTCGTTTTTACTTTTCATTTATTGTATATAATTTGTATTGTTGATATAATTGTATGTTGATAAAGAGAAATTAGATTAATATTGTAGACATGGTGTATATAGACAACTGTATTTTACATTATATTGTGAATGTTGTGGACTCCTGTAATAAGCTGAGCATTTGCGGAAGTTAATAATAATAATAATAATAATAAAGCCTTTATTTCCAAATTTAAAAGTATACAATACATTTCATTGAATTTAATAAACATGTCATTTTTAATTCCTAAATATATTATTGCGTCATATTCTTTTTCTGTCACTTTTTCATTGGATTACCCATCTTTGGGCGTAGGCCTCCTCCATCCTTTTCCACATGTATCTATCTCTCGCCAACCTCGTCCAGGTGTTCCCCGCAGCCTCGGCGATGTCATCGCGCCAGCGCCGTCTCGGCCGACCTCTCGACCGGCGTTCGTCTCGTGGGTACCAGTGCAGCACTTTCTCCGTCCACCGTCCGTCCGTTGTCCTCGCGATGTGTCCGGCCCAGCGCCATTTGAGAGTACATGCTAGTTTTGCCGCGTCTATGATTTTTGTCTTATTTCTAATGGTTGTATTTTTAATTTTATGTTTTATTTTTAGGCCTAGCATGCTTCTCTCCATGGCTCTTTGAGAGACCTGTATTTTATAAATTGTCTCTTTAGTAATTGGCCACGTTTGACAACCGTATAAAAGAGTTGGCGTCACTACAGAGTCCATTACCTGTTTTTTCAGTTTTACATCCATTTGTGATTTAAATATGTGTTTTAGGCTCCAGTATGTGGCCCAGGCCTTTTTTATTCGTCTTTCCACTTCATCGATATAATGTCCTTTGAAGGATACATTTTGGCCTAAGTACACATACTCATTTACATATTTAATATCTGTGCCCTGTACCGAAACTTTATGTGGATCGCTGTTGGACATCACGCAAGTTTTCTCTAAGTTCATGTGTAAGCCACACTCTCTGCTACGGGAATCTAAAGTGTTAATCATATACAAGAGCTGTTCATGATTTTTTGCTAATAAAACTATGTCATCGGCAAAACGAAGATTATTTAAATATTCCCCATTTATATTTAAGCCTAAACCCGTCCAGTTTAGCTTTCTAAAGATGTGCTCTAGGAGAGCTGTGAAAAGGTTAGGCGAAATGGGGTCCCCTTGTCTCACGCCTCTATTCACTTCAAAAGCTCTACCTCTCTTTTCAAGTTTTATTATGGCTTTACTCTTTGTATATATTTCTTTAAGGATATTTATATATTTCTCGGCGATTTTCTGTTCTCTCAGAGCACACCATAGAGACTCGTAAAAAATGGAATCAAAAGCTTTTGAGTAATCAATAAAAGCTATATAGATTGGTTTCTTATACTCTACATATTTTTCCATGATTTGACGTAAAGTAAAAATATGGTCTAAGGTAGAGAAATTACTTCGAAAGCCAGCTTGTTCTCGGGGTTGGTTTATTTCAAACTCTCCTTTTAGCCTATAAAGTAATACATTAGTAAAAAGTTTGTATAAGCTTTGTAATAAGCTAATAGGGCGATAGTTATTGATTTCTTGGGGGTTGCCTTTTTTATATAGTAGCGTAATGATAGAAGTTTCCCATTGTTCCGGTATCTTTTCTTGTTGCATAATGTTATTGAATAGTCTCGTTAAGATAGGAGTTAATGGCTCGGTTATTATTTTGATAGTATCGTTCGTTATGTTATCTTCTCCTGGGCTTTTCATAGATTTCAAAGAGTTGATACCGCGCCGAATTTCACTTTCTAGAAAAACAGGAATGTGTACTATATTATTGTCTCTTATGGGTAGGTTCACTTGCATATTCTTTGGCATGCTGTACAAATTTTGATAAAATTCAGTTGCTACCTGAATAATAGTGTTTCTGTTTGTACAGACGATTCCTGACGAATTTTTTAGAGTTGGTGTCCACTCTTTGGTATTATATAAGCGTTTATTTCCTCGTTTTATTGATCTCCTTGTAATTAATTCCTCTTCAAATATTTTTAATTTATATCTTTCTTTGTTATTTTTTATAGATTTTTTAATATTTTTGTAAAGATATGTTAAACGTTTCTTTTCGAAGTCTGTTTTTATTAATTTTGCTTTAAGTTCTGTTCTTTCTAAAATTAATTTTTTCACGTTCTTTGTCACAAAGTATTCAGTTCGATTGTCATATTTTCTGGCCGGTATTTTACTGGTGCTGTCCCGGATTGTATTTACAAGGTTTGTATAAGTTTTTTGAATGTCATTTGTGGTTTCGGTTTTCTTTGATAATTCTATAAAATTGGTTTTTAAGAGTTCGCGTTCAATTGGTAGATATACTGACGGTTTTTTTCCATAAGATTTTCTCGACTTGCGGGTTTTTCCATGAAAGACAAGAGTTGCTCTCACCATTCTGTGGTCTGTTGGATGCGAGGTATTAATTACTTCCAGATTTTGGATGTTTGAGACATCATTCTTTTTCGTAATAAAGAAATCTATTTCGTTGTGTATATATCCGTCAGGCGATTGCCATGTCCATTTTTGTTTCGGTTTCTTTCTGAAATTGGTATTCATTATGAACAATTCATTTTCCAAACAAAAATTAATAAGTCTAGATCCTCTATTATTTCGGTTTCCATATCCCCATGGGCCCATTACTAAGGTATCCTCTGGGTTAGCATGTCCGATTTTAGCATTGAAATCTCCTATTAAATATGTTTTTGTGAGAGTATTTTCTAGAGCTAATTCAATATTGTTATAGAAACACTCAAGTTCTTCTTCAGATGATTGTTCTGTCGGTGAATACACTTGTATTATGCTCATTGAGATGTTCTCTATGTGTATATCCAATCTAACAACTCTATCAGAAATGGCCATAAAGTCTATTATATTGTTTTTAAATTCTTTTTTAACCATAAATCCTACCCCATTTCTTCCACTTTTTTTCCCTATGTAAAGTAGGATGTATTCGTCATGCTCTATGATATGAGTTCCTTCTTTCTTTACTTCTGATATTCCTAATATGTCCCATTTGATATTTTGTAGAGCATGTTCTAATTCTTCCAGGCGACTTATTCCTACAAGAGACCTTACATTAAGCGTGCCAATGTAATATGAATGTTGAATGGAGGGTGACGGTCTACTACTCCCTCGGGGACCAGCCGGCTTGGGAGAGATACTGTTCTTATTTGATTTTTTATTTATTGGAAGGAGAGAGGCCTTTCGTTGCTAAGTTCTAGGCGGCGGTGTTGTAGAGCTTGATAAAGTAGTTTTTGTCATCATATAAGAGTCAATGGTTGTTCTATTCTTCTTATGAGCGTCAAAGGCATTTTGCATTGGTAGAGTGTTGGGAGAAAACTGTGACTTCCTTTTATTACTTCGAATATTTGTACTCTTTTGGTTTGTTGTAGCTCTATGTTTGGTAGAGTTTTTATTGTCTAGCGATATTATTTTGTCATATTTCATAGCAATATTTTCCCCTTGCTGTTTTCGAGAAATGAATTCTTCATGCAGTTCCTTCCTTTTTTGAAGGACTTTAGGTGTAAAGTCTTCTTTTAAGTAAATACCAGTCTCCTGTAGTAACTTTTTCTGTCTTAGAATTTGTATTTTTAAGCCCATAGTAGTTACAGATACTACAACGGGTCTGGTGTTTCCATTTATTCTTCCTAGTCTTCGTACTAATTCGATGTCTCTTCTCTCGCATTGTATTTTCATATTGTTGTTTAATAAATTTAATATTATATTTTCTAGATCACTGTAATGTTTTTCCTTTTCCTCTAAACCAAAAAATATTATATTTCTTTTCTTTAGTTGTTTTTCTAGTCTATCCAAACATGTCTGCTGTTTTTCGTATTTTTCTTCTAGTTCTTTAGTTTTTAATTCCATGTTTTCAAATTTTTGTGATATATTTTCATTTAGTAATTGCAAATTATCGTGGACTCTATTCATTTCCTGTTTTTGGCATCGCAGATCTTCCCGTATTTCCATTAAAACTTTCATCATTTCTTCCATTTTGTTTCTGTGTATATGTATGTATATCAGCGCCCTCTAGTTTGAGTATTTGATCTCGACAGTGTGTTAACAGATCGCTATTTGGGTTGATATATCGCCCTCTAGTGGTACAGAAGTGAATTGCCATGTAAAATGCGTTAGCAGTAAACAGTCAGTGTGTGCCGATATGAAGTTGGTGATGTCGTGCTGTTGCTATTGATCCATAGGTGGCGCTGTTTAGTTAAGCTATTTGTCAGTAGCTGGCGCTTGTTACAATTTTAGCACCAGACGACCGTTATGGTATTTGAAAATGAAATATTTTGTTTTGGATCACTGTATATTGTCTTATTCAATGTAATATTCACTGTACTTATCTCCAAATCCTTTGAAAATCACCGCTTCAATCTTTGTACACTTCACAAAAGTTGATTACGATATTAATCGTTAAAAAACTGTGTTGTTTTTGTTCTTAACACTTTGCCGAGTTTTTGTCATATTCAGCAATTTAAAGTTTTAATTTATATTTCACTTCAAAGTTTTTAACTATTTTTTTATTGAAAAGAATAACAGAGCTAGTGTTGTTTGTTGCGCACCTCAGCGCCCTCCATTGCATTGTATAAATGTAATATTAACATGTAATTAGTGTATCAGTGGTTGGTGTTCCTAAATAAATAAATAAATGAAAGCGGATTTTTTTGGAGTAGGATAAAATCTACAACCCCTTTCGGTTTTTGTGCTGAATCGCTTGGCGGTATGTCTTTGTCGGTAGGGTGGTAACTAGCTACGACTGAAGCTTCCCACCAGCTAGATTTGGAACATCTCAGAAAACTTTAATCAGCCCAGCTGAGAATTGAGCCAAGGACTTCCGTTTTATAAATTTACTGCGCATATCACTGTTTATATTTTATTTAAGTTATACGTACTAATAGGTACATACTTAACGAATAATAAGTTATCAATTGGCTACACAAAGACACCCATAACAAACACACAAAGATTTGGGCACAAACAACGGACTGTAAACACACCAAAGAGGCAATACCGAGTCTCAACACAAAACTAACCAAAAAACTTACACGGTTAACCCGCGCAAAACTCAGAACGGTCATAGGACTGATTACAGGCCACTGTCCATTAAACAAACACCTCTCACTTCTAGGTATGACCGACAGCCCATTATGCAGGGCTTGTCTGGAGCACGACGAGACACCGATACACGTTATGCTCAGTTGCAGAGGGGTATCGGAACAACGTGAAACACACATTGGCTCTAAAGCAACACTCCATGAGGTAATTGGCGACCTGGAAGGCCTCCTAAGCTTCTGGAGCGAGCTCGGCTGGCTGGGGTGAGTCAGCGGGAGCCTACACCAAGGGACCCACGCACAACGGCCAATCTCTCGCCAAGTGCCGAAATACCCAGGAAAAAGAAGAAGAAGAAGAAGTTATCAGTTGAAGTCGTGGCTAATTAACTGCATCCAGTGGCGAAATTTAAGCGTAGTTAATGTGACCAGTACCAATTGACTCAAAGACACATGAGCAACATTAGCACTTCACTTATATTGAAACTTTTTAATTCGTCCGTGTTTAGACAGGCGCCCGCTGAGCCGCGTTTGAGTTTGAGTCTTTGAGCTTGTTGTGTTTGTAAACGAAGGCTTCTCAACAAGTGACAACTCTCGTCGCTGTGAGTTTTACTTTCATTAATTATAATTAACTCAAAACACTTTTATAAATAAACTGCATTTTAGATTGTACAGTGTAGAGCTGAGAGTTTCATTTGAGAAAAACTAAAGCTATGAGGGTTTCAAACGCGGCGACTCTGAGAATTTCGCAAACAATTATTTCATGTTTTATTATTTTGTAGTATCATTTGCTTAATAATTATATGCTTAAATTAAAAATTAATTAGAAATTTTTATCATTTAAATATTTATAAAAATTATAAGGTAGTAAATATGTTATATTAATATGGATAATACTCTGATCTTGCCTACGAGATTACCATCAGATGGGATGTTGAGTCGGCTGTTATTCTTCCTAAAGTCGTTTTAGTCAATTATAGCGAAAAGCTTCGAACAAAACTTTAAGAAGCTTACGCTTGGTTGTTGGATCAAGGGCGGTCGATCAATACAGAAGGAAGGATGAGCTTCCTTACACTGCAGCCCAAACCGCCGCTTGCCTGGGCCACTAAGCTCCGCAACAAAAGCATTGGTCTTCTTTGTTTAAAATTTTTAACTGTGTTTTATTTATTTTTTACAAACATTGCTAAAAACTTAAAAAGTGTAAATAAATAAATGAGAGAGAAAATATAAAATATTGGAGTCCAAACCTCTATTTATTCAATTTGTCTTATAATCCAAGAACATCAATTACGTCCTACACAAGTGTCAATTAGTGGTCACCCATACTTTTCATTCATAACCTAATAGAGCAGATAAAATAATCTAATTGACACATATACACATAATACCCAAAAGATGACGCTACTGAAAGACAGACTGAGTTCAGGCGTACAGTATTCTGCCTTCTTAAAATATAATTACGCACAAAGCATACGGCCAGACCTTAGTATAAGGTTACAATAAAGTTACAACCATTATAAGAACCCTTAACCCGTTACACAAAACTCAGAACACATGAACTCCTTCTTACTTAGCAGGGTGCCGTGAGCATAAAGATCTGGATATAAAACCTTGTATAAAAATATAAACAGTTCCTTATTGAATTGCTTACAAAATTGTAAATAGACTATTTACTGACAATACTCGTATAGTAATAATATCACAGAGAGCCGAGCAAGCGTTTATAATACACATTTGTCCCCATGTTTGCGTTCTTAGCGCGCTCCAGCGGATTTCTGGGAATAGACAAATAAACTATTAGCTGAAGCACTCGTGGCAGACTTTGAATAGGTGCTTGATAAAAGTTGATACTTTTTATTTGGTTACCTTTCTAATGCAATGTTTTATTATTTGAATCAAGTTGGTGTTCTCAACCATGTTGGAACCATAATTATAATATATTCTCGTACCTACTAGGGTCAAAATATTACACTATGGTATCGAGTTATACGTATAAATTTATGCGTTACTACTAAATAAACTTCTATTCTTATTTTTTATCTTTACTTTGACTACATGGATTTAAGTTAACAATCCTATAAACTAAATAATCCTTTAGAACGAAGCAGTAAGCTGTTAATTTATACAAGCTACGCTTTTATCAAGCTCTTTCTCGTAATTTCCCACAAGCTCTCGGTACACTAGTGCGCGGCCGACTCCCGAGCCTACCTCGATTACAAATTCAACGTCCTCTCCAATTAAGCCGCCATTGTTGCTAATCCTGTGAGAGATAGGCATTATACGTTGAGCGAGCGCCAGGGAGCGCCGAGGAGCGCCGTAGAGCGTTGAGCGAGCCACGAGAAGCGCTAAGCGAGCGTAGGGAGCGCTGGCGCCCGCTCAGCGTCGCTTACGGGGATCGGGGGATTATCGTGTACTTGTAAGCTTATGCGTTTCAGTGATCTTCTTTACCTATTACCTCGCAGTTTACGAAATTAATCAACTACGCTATCTTTAGACATGATGACACATTACAATCCTAATATGAGCGTGCCTGTTGTGTCTGCATCTGCATTTCTAGTAAAAGTCGGCAAAAACTGATTAGTAACAATAGGTATGTTGATTTCTTTTTTTTTTATCGACTACAAGTTGGCCCTTGACTGCAATCACACCTGATGTTAAGTGATGATGCAGTCTAAGATGGAAGCGGGCTAACTTGTTAGGAGTGGGACGAAAATCCACACTCCTTTTCGGTTTCTACACGACATCGTACCGGAACGCTAAATTGCTTGGCGATACGTCTTTGTCGGTAGGGTGGTAACTAGCCACGGCGAAAGCCTCCCACCTGCTAGACCAAGACAAATTAAGAAAAATCTCAATTCGTCCCGCCGGGAATCGAACCCAGGACCTCCGTCTTATAAATCCACCGCGCATACCACTGCGCCACGGAGGTTGTCAAAATTTGTAATCCAGTACGTAGTACTGGTAACTGTTCCACCTCAATTTTTTTATGCAATCCTCTTTATATTACCCTACAAGTGATATAAATGCATGTTGGAATTAAAAAAGTTTTAACAGTTGTGAGGTATAGTAATTGTCCGAACAAACATTTTTGAAAGGTTGTTTGACTTATTGTGATAAAGTTAATATTCTTGGAGATATACATTTTTAAAGGTTTGTCAAATCGTAAATTTGGGTACCTGGTTTCCTTGAGACATGGAAAATATATAAAACAAAAGAGTAAAATATACAATACATCTTAATAACATTCTTAAATGAGATATTTCGTATGTGTCCCGTACATTTAAGTATTTATCTTATAAAATATCAACTTTATCAATATTATTAAGAGCAATGTTGTTTATATTTCAATCGTCTACAATTTGTTTCAATGTTTTTTTTTCTAAAATGAATTTTACAAAAATTATGACAGGTGTAACCTCTTTAAAGATTAATTCTTAGAAACGGATTAGAAGCAATGAGGTCAAATTATAATAATTATCAAGTTTTTTTTATTGCAAAATATTATTTGCTTGTCGATTTATTTAACCAAACAACTGTAACTCTTCAGCGCTAATGTTCTTTTATCATCAAAATCCTTCGATAGATATCGAAATCAAATCTGCGAAGGTTTAATAAACGAATCACTCTCGAAATTAATAACACGCTTCCGAATTTCAATTCCAATATCAGGACCGATGACAAACAAAATTGAGAGATCAGATCCTGCCGTCGTCGCATCATTCCAAATGGAAAATGTAATCGAATTTTTCTCGTCCAATCGGGAAAATTATATCTCATAAAGAGCTTGTTTCTGTCGCGGACAGACGCTTTGTAGGAAAAATTCTTAATTTTCACCCTCGCGAAAAGGCAATAATCGGCTGGCCGAGCTGGGGGAAAATTAATTTGGATTTTATAAGGAGTCGGACCGAGGAGCTGGCAGCTCTCCAGACTATGGCAGATATTGAACCCGACATTTGAGTTCCGAATTTATCGCTAAGACTTTTTTGCTAATTATAAAGGATTTAAAAAAGTTTTCATTAATGAAAAATTAATGATGTTTCATGCCAGAAATAAGGATGGTGGCAGTGGGTATGTTTTCAAACGAGCTCTCTCGGATAGTTCTTTATACTTCTCTTATACATATATAGTTCTTTTAAACTACATCTAAAACTTAATATTAAGAAGTATTAAATAAGCTTACTCACCAGCGTCTGCGACCAACGGAGCAAGCACTGCACCGTCCTTGAACCACCTGGTGACGGTGACGTGGGCGCGCACGGCGGGCGGCGCGGCACAGCTCATGAGCGCCGCGCCGCCCGACACGCCGTGCGTCGGCTGCACGCGCACGTCCCACGGAACGTCCATCACTGCGACACACCGTTAGATACATTAGTCGTTACTAACATTCAAAAATTCTGTTTATTAAGTTTATAAATAAACATGTATTGTAACATGTTCAGTTCATACTGTAGATGGTATTACAGGCCGTATACCTCATATAATATTAAAAACATAATATCAAAGCAAAATTTCGGTACCGACGTCATCGGGATCGTGGCCTAGCGGTAAGGCGCTCTAAGTGCCCGGATTGCCAGAGAGACGCGGGTTCCAATCTCGTCGGTTCCGCAATTTTTGATATTATGTTTATTCTTAAATATTTATACATAAACATACTTCACCAGTAGCACTATGAATCTCACCGACGGTTTTAAAATCATAGAAATAGACAAATATTACTAACAGTTCGCTTCACGCTTAGATAGATTTAACCAGTGGAGTCAACGGTTGTTATCTTCGGATAAATGTGTTGAACCAGCAACATACTCAACATAATCGACTGATTTTGGACGTCGCAAGTGGGTGGCACAGCTTTCAACAAAACTACCCGTTCAGTAACGCTAATCGTCAAAGGGAATGTAATCCGCTTTCAGCTGCAAACCGAATGCGGCTGTCAGATTGGCTAGATTAGCTCGTCCGACTGAGCTACCACTGAACTGGACCACAGTATTAATCTGCCTTTGGTCTTGTTGCTATCCTATATGGCTTCAATCACGAGGTCCTGAGTTCGAATTGTCAATTCGATAATTTTAATAAAATTCCAAGACCGGAATCTGTTATCAACATCTGATAATGATTTTTAATGAATTAAACGTTATCATCCTAAACCCGACAACCCACATCGAATCAGTGTAAGGCCTGTGTGCACCAAGATTTCAGTTATGATAACCAACGGTTAACATAACTTTACTATAAATTTACAGTTCTCGACAACCCGTACGCCGGTTAAAAACGTAAGCTCGGTTAAGATAACCACCCGGTTTACATTCTTAACCGGCGTACGGGTTGTCGTGAACAGTAAATTTATAGTTAGCTTATGTTAACCGTTGGTTATCATAACTGAAATCTTGGTGCACACAGGCCTAAAGGATTTACGCCTCGCCTTTATCACGTCTCCTACAAGGAGGCAGGCCTGCCCCTATAGTAAACCGATAATAGGCTGATAAAGGTGATTCGAAATCTCTTATACAAACACTGTGACTGGATACTGTACTACATTCCATTTAGACCATAAATCTACTTGCTCTTTATGTGTTTTTAATACTTACTAAAGAACGTAGTGATATAAAACACGATGTAGTGACTATGATCGAAAAAATTAAGCTGAGATTATTCTCGTACATTACGCGCCTAGTCCATAATATATAGAAAGAAACTAAACGTAAGTAAGATAAATGATGAAAGGAGACATGAATACAGAGAAAGTTGGAAGGTTCCCCTTCAACCAAGGCAAAAGTTCTTAGACCAAATCCAGAGCATTTTAAAAGAAGGGGCAGATCAAGGGTGCCCTATATCGACGAACTTGTATGAAAGATGTAATGAAATTGGAAGACAATTATGCAAGAAACGTGGCAAGTGAAAGTACGTGGTGGCAATGTATGTTTATTTTACTACCAACAATTTCATAATATACCTAGATATTAAGTTAGAATGCGACGGTGAATGTGCTCTGATGCGAAAGGGTTCGGTAATTAGATGGTGACGCCTGATACTTTGATGTCGCGGTGTCGTTAATTCTGTAATTTTCCACCTCACTTCATGACATTTGTACAAACGAAATTTATATGTCACTAGCTATGCCTACGATTTCACTCTAATAATTGAGTGCAACCTCATTTGATAAGAAATAAAATTTTTAACAAAAAATAGAACCGACTCAAAACGCACTAATAAGTAAAAAATAACTGTGTCATTTAGTTGCTTTAATTAACTTAAGCATATCTATGAAGTCGGTGCCAGCCAAGTTCAAGGAACATTTATTTCACGTAGTAAACCAGTTTGTGAGTTCTAGGTAATGTCCTTAAAGTAGAAACCTTGGCGTTTCGTTTTCGTTGCGTTTTGGGTCGGTTCTATTTTTTGTTAAAAAAATTTATTTCTTACTTTTTAATGATTTATCGCCACGTAACGTACTTGTACTATACTGTCATAGTATATTATACGGTACTAGTAGCCAAAAAGCTACCGATACCGAGACAAAAACCGAAATCGCTGTAAGCGTGCCTCCAAAATTTGAAGAGTTCCTTCAATTTCCCCAGGATATGATCATCAGATCCTAACATGAGAACAATGGGACCACCATGGACGTATGCCCTTTCTAATAAAAAAAGAATTATCAAAATCGGACAACTCTGTAAAAAGCTATGCGTGGTCATACATAAAAAAAATATATGTGTCGAATTGAGAACCTTCTCCGTTTTTTTTCGTTGGTTAAAAAACTACGATTAGTATATCTTAAACGTGATACAGAGGCACGAACCCCTAATTCAGCGCGACTTACCTCTTGTCACGGTACGTGTGCTGGTTGACAATGAAGCGACACTTCGCGCTGTCACAATAACTAGGTAACTTATCTAATTCTTGGCAAGTACTCATCTCACAACAACTTACCTCATGACAATTGAACATTCACTTGGGAATTTATTTACTACTGTGAAGCAAAAATAAATATGTTGAATTAGGTAAAAAAATACTCAAGGTACTCACTGTGGGACAAGTGCAAGTTTTCACCTAGCGACTGCGTAAAAACGTACTCACTCGTAACGTCAAATTATATAGAAAAAAAGCGTTTACTCTCACTATAACTAGATGACGCTACTCCAATTCCATATAACATTTGCTTTTACTGTTTTCGATATCGACGCGGTAAAATCTCACACTAGCCACACTGATCGCACCCACTGTATATCTCACCATGTCTGTTTATGTTTATGATACCCACATAAGTATACAGTAGATGCGACCACGGTTCTGCCTAGATTATATTTAAAAATAAAATACGTTTAAACATATTTGTAACTATACTTTTCTGTAATTTTTGTCTAAAAAATCTTGTTCAATAATTTTAGTTCTTGTTTTTAGGTTGTTTTTTTAGTTCAAAAGTTTTTAAATGTGTACAAAACATATTGGTATAAAAGCAGTAGTAGGTAATGTGAAAGAGTTCGTTTTGGGAAGTGCTATATTATCTGCTTGAATAATTTCTGCTTTTTATTCTGAGAATGTGGTTGTTGATACTCTTGACACTAAACTTTTCGAGTAAGTATTTGATAACTGATAGAAGAAGAGTTTTTAAATGAAAAAAGCCTCTAAAAAATCGAAATCTCAAAGTTATCTACTAAAGTTATCTGAACAATGATTCATCACTACAGCGTACACCCACCACGCTACAATACGGATTGGCGGGCTTAGGTTAACATTATCATGTTTCATTTATTAACGATCACTATCAGATGTTGATGACAGTGACCGGGACCGACGGCTTACCGTGCTCTCCAAGGCACGGGGGTGTACCACCACCAACTTCCAGTCTCCGGGCTTGGAATGTACTGAACATTTCATAGAAGAATGAAAAAGCTCAGAATTATTCCGTGCCCCGACCCAGGAATCGAACCCAGGACCTTGTGATCGAAGCCGCATAGGCGAACCACTAGATCAACGAGGCAGTCAACGATGATTTTCTACAGATAAAAATAAAAATCATAAATCGTCATAAACATAATCCCCAACAACAGTCGTAAGTACATGTTCATCTCTCATATTCAATTAAATAATCCGCACAATACATCAAGCAACGCACTCGACACTCGGCATAATCCACGGATGTCATCCGCGCTGCCGCGCAACGCTGATCCATCTTCCGTTACACCCTAACCCAATTCTCGCAGACCGATGTCGGTGTCGCCGTAATTAATTACACCGCAACTGTCGCGCCTCACGGATGGAGGAGGGGGTTAGGGGGTGTGTGTCACAACCTGAAGATATTAAATATGTATCCCCGCTGCAGACTCAAACAAAAGGAACGACTGTTAGTTCTGTGACGGGCTCCATTATGGATTAGATCGTTCTTCTACACTATTTGATAATTACAATTACTTGGAAGATGACATATACATATTATGTCATTATGTTACTCATAAGATTATTCTAAGGCTGTGGTAACTTTCCTACTAACGGAATACATTATTGCCATGAAGTTGTGTAATCTATACTAATATTATAAAGAGGTAGCGTTTGTGAGTTTGTCATGTTGTGACATTGTAAGGGGTAATCTATGAACCGATTTTCTGTAATGGATCTAATGAACTGATTTTCAAAATTATTACACCAGAAGAAAGCTACAATATTATGAAGTGTCATAGGTTATAACAATTTCCAAAATTAATTACGCATCTTTACTTAAATTTCATTTAAATTTGAATTATGTAATCCAAGTTGTAGAAAAAATTGCTTTAAAATCTCTAAAAAAAGTCCGTGATAGCACATGCTGCGTACACCTGTTACAGTTAAAATTATGGATTAAAAATAATTAATTTTTGTAAAGCTTCTTTAGCCCATATGGTATTAATTTATATCTTTATTAATATGTTTGTTAGGACGGAAATTTAATGTAGAATAGTTGTGCCCTTTACTCTAAACAGTGTAAACAAATATCTTCAAAGATATTAGCAAAATTACGCCATATAGGCCACACATAATAGTTACATTTAATTCTTTGTTTTCCCAACAACTTCATTTTTTTGTTTTATTAAATTTACTTATTTCTTTAATCAAATTAAAATTTCTAATAAGGACCACCGCTTAATTATTTAATTTCATCTCATTGTTCTGATAAAATAACGTCAGAATGCCTAAAAGAAAATTTCAACTATCTAGACATACATCTCAGACAAGAGCGGCCACTGTACGCCGAATAGGAGAGAGACTTCTTTTGTGTATACACGGCGTCCTGCAAATGAAAGATATATAGATCGCAAGCATCTTCTACCCAGGCAAAGTACTATTACCTCTAAAGTTGACCTCCTCCGTGTTATGTTATACGTACTGAATAGGGTTCAACATTTTGGTACTGATATTCTTTGAGAATTCGATCTTTGATCTTTTCTTTCAATTTATTTGGCATGGCAGACCATATTTATATAATATACGAAAAAGTTTGTTCGTTTGTTGAAACGGACTAATGTATAGATCTGCATGTCGGATTGTAAATTATTTTGTTTATTATGAAAGCTAGACTCAAAAGTCAAGTAGACTATTTAATACAGGCTATACACATCAGCTTGCTATAAATATATATTGTTTATGTTAATGTACTGTAATATCGTACAATGTTTAACAAAAATGTAGATCTTTAGTACACGGGACGGGACGGAGGATATTACTTGACGGAAAACTATAAAAAATTAAATTAAGAGGGGTAGCGGGGAAAGAGCACACTTTATATGAAAGTCTGTCTTTAAAATACCTACCTACCTACTACTACTACCTACGGTACCTAAGAGGTTTTCACGCGGATGAAGTCGCGGCCGACTGCTAGTGTTTTATAAAGTACGTATCTTAGATCATACAGATGCGAATAATTAATATTATTTCTATATTATCTGTGTGGAAAAGTATTATTATCGACATAGTTACGGATTTTAAGAGAAAATAGAGTCAGCTTAAATTGTACGTTACAATACGTCTGATAATAAAAAAAAAAAATATTAATAAGTGAACAAAGGTGGAACTGTAATTATTAATCATGAGAATGAGTTGCTTGTATTCGTTTTACCAAAAAATTCAAAATGTTTTTTAGTTGTTTATCATACAAAATATGTTGTTACATTTAATCATTTCTTTGCTGGTGGATTCTGTATTATTAATGGCAAAAAAAGAAATTTGAACTGAAAAATCGACTGTAATGTTTAATAATGTTCCTTTTATAACATAGAAAAACGGTTCTTTGTTCCATCGGCTATTTTCATAATCAGTTCTAGTTGATTTATTCCCAACTCAGTCGATTTCCTCATTTCCTTTAGAGAGCGAAGCATCCGCTCTCTTGAAATTATCTCTTTATTTCAGTCGTTCCCCAATTTTATTGTTTGTCTCATAAATTGTTTTTTATTATAAACGTGTTTTTATTCAGATGGATGGATTCACTTATTAAATGAATGAAAATATACAAAAATTCGTATTTATTGTGTTTCAAATTTATTATTCGTTTTTATTCTAAATTGTTATTTAGGTCACCTCACCGAGGAATACCTTTAGTGTTTAAATGATACTAAAAAAATATCTTGAATATTCAATAAAAGCAATAATGAATAGCAAAATGATTGATTTATTTTGACGTTACCTTCATAAACTCGACAAAATGTTCTCTACCCATGGTACAGTGATTATTTTCAATGAAATTTTGTACAGTGATTATGAGGATGCTAGGAGGATTTCGAAATGAAACGTTAATTGTGTTATTTACGGTTGGTAATCTAAGATTTTGTTGTCATTTTCAATTATTGGTTTTTCACAGAGAGTAAACAATAAAAGTAATTATAAAAATATTTCAATTATTATTAGATTTGTTAATATAGTAAAAAACAAAAAAAAACTCCTAAAAAAAACCCAGATTATTATTAAGGAGATTATTATTTTATTTATTACTCTCATGGCCATAGTTATTTAAAATATTGTTTAAATAATATTTTAAATAACTACGGCCATGACCTTCATAACAATTATTGTTTTTTCTTAGCGTTTAATCGCCATACCGTTATCGGTTAAGTAATTGACACCAGTGATAGACTTGGCTTTATCACTTGCAAGAAAAATAACCATATTCGCTATTTCTTCAGAACTTGACACTCTGTTTAGTAGAGTTGCACTTTTATAATTCTCCCAAGGACCAGGAAAGCCGGTGTTCTCTATAAAGTCAGTGTCGACAGGCCCTGGGCTGACGGCGTTGATCCTCACTCCGTGCGGTCCCAGCTCCGCCGCAGCGCAAGTAGTGAAGTGGTTCATTCCAGCTTTAGATACGTTGTACGCTAGTAGCCCAGGAAAAACTGGTGCAATAACCCCCGACACACTGGATATGTTGACGACGTTACCCTTAGTTTTAATTATATGTGGAATGGCCAAGTTGGTTAGGTAAATAACAGCGCGCAGATTTACAGCCATGACTGTATCGTAAGTTTCCATCAAATTACTGCTTAGCAGGGCGCCGCTGGCGTAGGTTCCTGCGTTGTTGATCAAAATGTCAATTTGTCCGAACCTGTTGATCGTCTCGTCTACTATCCTCTGCACGTCTTCATCTTTAGACATGTCGGCGCGCACCACCAGAGGGCCGTTGCAGCGTTTGGCGACATTACTCAGTTTTTTCTCGTTTCTTCCCACCAGCACTACTCGAGCTCCTCCAGCACTAAACTCTACTGCGACCGCCTCTCCTATACCGGAACTCGCTCCGGTTACAATGACTACTTTATTTTCAAAACTCATGACGACTGATCTCTTCAAAAATCTTTACAATAATGTTATATATTCCGACTCGGTTGTGTTTTTGTATGCAGTCTAAGGCTCGATCCACACGCTTGCGAGACGATGACGAGTTTAAAAACACTCATTGAATCAGTTGACATAACAACTTAACACTATAGTTATGTGCGTATTATTAAGAATCCGACCGTAGCATGCAGGCGTTGATGCAAGTAATAATGTTAATCAGGTATGTAAATACGCTGATTTTCTTGGATACGATGTGTTCCTGATATAGTACGCAACCGTTTATTACATAATCTTCTTCTTTTTCTTAGCGTTATCCCACTTGGCCCGGTCTTTGGCATCCGATTTTTTTAGCTTATATACTCTCATGTCAGCATTTATGATGTCAAGACAACCCTATATAATATAATCATCACTACGAACTGGTTCTTAAAATTTTAAATTCGGACCACACGTAGTGCGGGAAGAGCCTTATTATCAAATAATATTATATTTTGAAAACTGGCAATGTGCGGAGTTATCACTGATAACAAGTTGTCTCTACTGTTATACCATTTGTAACGTTTGTTTGTTATGTGTTTGTCATCCGACAGGATTTGATGTCTCATTGGACAAGTTAGCAATTCAGTCTAACATCATAAATGGATAACTATCTAGTGTAATAATAAATTACCACTGAACTTATGTAGTATACGGTGAGTTTAGGTGCATTTTTATGAGCCCATTGAAGGAAATACCTTTTGACCCTTTTGCATCTTTTATACTCGCTTTTTATGGATACGAACACAACATGCTTATTTACTTCTTGGTTTTTGAAGTATAAAATTAGACATTATTGAGATCTGTATTGAAGTAAATGTCCAAAGTCGCAGGCAATACATAGTTTTCCTGAGTGAGATAAAATAATTATTTTAATGAATGCATGTTTAAATGCATTCAGATAATGCTGGTACCTATAGGCATGTTATTAGTATAAATTACAATGTAATATTAAGGCATGATATTGTTATCATTGTGTCATATAAAAATTTGATAAGAAGTAACAACAGTGCTCGCAGCATCACTGATGTAAAAAAACTTACTTTTTATAAATCAATTTTATATTTTGCTGGACGAAAACTTGTCTTTTTAACCAACGGAAAAAAACGGAGGAGGTTCTCAATTCGACACGTATATTTTATTTTTGGTCATACATAGACCACGCACAACTTTTTACAGAGTTGTCCGATTTTGTTAATTCTTTTTTTATTAGAAAGGGCATACTTCCAAGGCTGTCCCATTGTCATCATGTTAGGATCTGATAATGATATCCTGGGGAAATTGAACTCTTAAAATTTTGGAGGCACGTTAACAGCGATTTCGGTTTTTGTCTCGGTATCGGTAGCTTTTTGGCTACTAGTGCCGTATAATATACTATGACAGTATAGTACGACTACGTTACGTAGCAAATCACTAAAAAGTAAGAAACAAAATTTTTAACAAAAAATAGAACCGACTTCCTTAAAGTAGAAACCTTGGCTGGCACCGACTTCATAGATATGCTTAGTAAATTAAAGCAAGTAAATGACAGAGTTTTGACTTTTTTTTACTTTTTTAGTGAGTTTTGAGTCGGTTCTATTTTTTGTTAAATTTTTTTCTATATCATGAACAATAATATTAATGAATAAGCACTGAATAAAAGCTACTGTTACTTTGCGGAAGTTCAATATGTTAGTTAATACTAATAATTACTTTAACTTAAATGAAAAAAGCGCTCTACGTACTTGGATTTATATAAATTGGATTTCGTAATGTTTTGTAAAATTGTTGAAAATGTACAATAACAAATTCACCGATGTTTCTTAAAAAATATATAATAAATACTAGGAATGTTTAAATAAATTATAGTAAAAAACGATGTAATTTTTAGTGTTTTATTATTTCTTTTTAACGTTTAATAACCATACCATTATCCACTAGATAATTGACACCAGTGACAGACTTGGCTTTATCACTTGCAAGAAATATAACCATATCCGCTATTTCTTTAGATTCTGACCTTCTGTTTAGCAGAGTTGCACAAGTGAATGATGTTTGAGATGCAGGCAAACCGGCGTTCTTCATAAGATCAGTGTTGACTGGTCCGGGGCTGACGGTGTTGACCCTCACGCCAAGCGGACCCAACTCAGCTGCGGCACAGATTGTAAAGTGATTCAGTCCAGACTTGGACAAGTTGTAGGATAGGAGCCCTGGGAACACTGGCGCAATGATCCCCGCCTCACTAGACATGTTAATATTGTTGCCCTTAGTCTTCACTATGTGTGAAACAGCCAAGTGAGTGAGGTAAATGGCAGCGCGAAGGTTTACACCTATAACGAAATCAAACGTATCCATCAAGTTTCTGCTCAGCAGGGTTCCGTTGGTGAACGTTCCTGCGTTGTTGACCAAAATGTCAATCTGTCCGAACCTGTTGATCGTCTCGTCTACTATCCTCTGCACGTCTTCATCTTTAGACATGTCGGCGCGTACCAGCAGAGGATCGTTGCAGCGTTTGGCGACATTACTCAGCTTGGTCTCGTTTTTTCCCACCAGCACCACTCTGGCCCCTCCAGCACTAAACTCTACAGCAACCGCCTCTCCTTTACCAGAACTCGCTCCAGTTACAATGACTACTTTATTTTCAAAACTCATGACGACTGTCCGCAATTTCTCCGCTTCAAAAATTTGTGTGGAAATGTTTTACCTTCTAATTTGATTACATTTTTATAAATGCAATCTAAGGTTCATTCCCAGCTATATAGCTGGGAATAATCGACTCGTGATAATGAAGAGCTATGTTTAAAAAACTGATCAATATTACACTGCTTATTATTTTATATTATTATTAGTCTTTAACTAATGATAATTTATTTTAGTTTTGGGAAATTCGGCACACTACTTTGCACAGGAAATCATAAATTAAAGATATCCTTAAATAGGGAAAACAAGTTGGATCTACTGTTCTCATCTCAACTCATTAAACTTTTGTCACATCTAGTGTCTTATTCCGTTGTTTGACTGAATTTTTATACTTACCTACAAATACAACTATCTTACTTACAATTACCTACTTATCAGATTGTAGTGTTCTCGAATTTGGATTAAAATTTAGTGTGGACAGACCCCTAATGTCAACTAATGTCAAATTGGGATACTGGTTATGCTAACGATCACTACTCGTATACTCGTAACGTTTATCTGTTATGTATGTTTTCGTTTGGAACATCCGACGGAATTCATTGCAATAAATAAAGTGATTATTATAATTCTGTGACAACATACTTATCGTTGGTCTGACCTCCTCGTTGGTCTAGTGGTTAGCCTATGTGGCTTTGATCACGAGGACCTGGGTTCGATTCCTGGGTCAGGTCACGGAATATTTCTGAGCTTTTTCATTCTTCTATGAAATGTTCAGTACATTCCAAGCTCGGAGTCTGGAAGTTGGTGGTGTTACACCCCCGTGCTTCGCACAGCACGTTAAGTCCCGGTCACTATCATCATCAGATGAATGATCGTTAATAAATGAAACATTATCACCCTAAGCCCGCCAACCCGCATTGGAGTAGCGTGGTGGGTGTACGCTCCGTATCCCCTCTCCTATAAAAAGTGAGACCTGGCCCTGTAGTGGGCCGTTAAAAGGCTGATAATGATGATGACGATGACTCATCCGACAAAAAGTGGGTACAAAAATAAGTCGACCCGATTTTCGGTCACTAATTGTTGGACGTGGGCGGAAATCCTACATCCTTTTTGAATATTTAGTCCTCGCTTGTTTATGTGTGTACGTACCCTCTCTAACATAAGATAATCTATAGGTATACTTAGATTGGTCAATCCATGATGGCTCGTCAAACGCTTACAGTGCAAGTGTGCAATGAAAACTGCAAGAATGTGAGTTCTATTACTACGTGACGAGTAGCAATGAGTGCACACTCACACAAAGTGTCAAGTTTTTTTTTTTTTTTTTATCGAAAATAAAGCGGGCAAAGAATGGTCATGTTTACCGCCGCCCATAAACATTTGCAACACCAGAAGCATTGCTAGTGCGTTCCTTTACTTTAATTTCCAGGAAAAACCCATTTTTTAAAAATAAATATGTCAGTTTGACTAGCAGTATGCTCTACTTTATTTTAACCCATTTTTTAAAAATAAATATGTCGTGTTGGTCCTGCACAGCAAAATTTTATTGTGATAATGATTAATATATATATTAACCAAGCAAGTCTTAGTGAATTGACCAAAGTATACATAATATAAAATACCTCCGCTACGTATGATTGTCTGTTTGTCTGATTTGAAGCTGACAGTAGGTGACAACTGCTGACGACGCGGACGTGTCGCAACAATGGTACTGGATTGTATGAATTTGTATGAAATAAGATTCGTGGTAATTTTATATTTTAGCAACGCGTTGTTCACATAAATCAGTAGAGGCGCTGCAACATGTCGTCTGCTGTTTTCGTTTGCGGTCGGCTACGTACTTGCAACTTTAGGTTTCATTACCGAGTAGTCATTTTAATACAATCATGTTAATAATATTAACATGCATTTTGATAATAGCGTTACCTACTTTTAGACGTGTTCTTAGTATCAATTACAATTAATATATTTATTCAAGTGTAGTTTTTTCATTACTTGACATAAATAAAACTGAAAAAGAGAATTAATTACTGGTTGAAGCACTTACTTACTTGTGCCTTGTGGCTTTACGGCCTCCGTGGCGCAGTGGTGTGCGCGGTGGATTTATAAGACAGAGGTCCCGGGTTCGATTCCCGGCGGGGCAGGTTGAGATTTGTCTTAATTGGTCTTGGTCTGGTTGGTGGGAGGCTTTCGCCGTAGGGTTACCACCCTACCGACAGAGACATACCACCAAGCATTTCAGCGTTCCGGTACGATGTCGTGTAGAAACCGAAAGGGGTGTGGATTTCATCCTACTCCTAACAAGTTAGCCTGCTTCTATCTTAGACTGCATCATCACCTAACATCAGGTGTGATAGCAGTCAAGGGCCAACGTGTAGTCGATATAAAAAAGACTTTACTCACTTTTATGGATTCTTAATAAATTTCATGGTGTACGGCTGTTTAAGAGTCATATTCGATTCAAAGCTACAAATACACAGACAGACTTGTGAAACTTTTTACGGCCAGGGTACAAACAAATAATTCCCAAAATCGTGTTTCACGTTGACAAAATAGCGCTCTCCTACTAGTGTTACAAAATTATTCCATGAGTGTAAATTCGAGAAGAATTGTAAACGTTTTTGAACAATATCATAAGAGGCTCTTACGCAGCGGCCCTTTTTCGCCCTCACAATGCCCTCTCATGGACACTCCGGACCCTCGCTTGGATCTCCACGAGTTTGCCTGTCACGTTAACATCCTCTTCATCAACCCCCGCATTAAGCTTTTACGGCTGAAACGGCCGCACTCTCCCAACGTGCTTCAGAGAGCATGTTAAGCTGTTGATCTCTACTGATATAACTACGAGTATAAATCTAGTAAATTAGATAAAGACTCTGTGGTTTTTATCCTAATTTAGTTTTGCAAGAAGCCAGTTAAAATTTGGTTTCTGGAATAAAAAGGAATCTATCTCTGTGTCATGTTTCATTAAGATTAATTATGTATGGTATAACACAAACACACAGGTGTATCAAATATTGTAGTTTTAAAGGTTCTTATAAATAAAGCCTACTTAAAATAAACAGATTTGATTTCGTTTATTAAATCAGAAGTAGCAAAACTCAAATATGATATAGTAAATATTACCAGAATATCCTTATAATTACCTTGTATTCCATAAATAAATAAATATTATAGTACACACATTGCTATATGGCCCCAAAATAAGCGTAGGTAGCTAGGATAACAGCTAGCTATGATAACGGATGAATATTTTAACCCAGACACTGGAAAATATCCATAGTCATTACACAAACATTTTTCCTGATGTGAGAATCGAACCCACAGTCCAGGGCGCAGAAACAAGGTGACTACACACTGCGCCGACAGGCCGTCAAATTCGCTGATATTAGATTAGAATAATTAATCACCAAATAAACAAATTCTATCTCTGTACAGATTACAGTGTGCAAAGCGTGAAATTATCTCGACAAATATCAAACCTTTCCTTTAAATTCGGAAATGCGATGACAACTCGTGAGCTAAATACCGCGCTGTATGAACAGAATATGTACCTACGGTATGGCAAACAAATTGATAATATTTCGCCAGATTACCCGCAAAAGGGCCACGTCTCGAACAGGCGCTAACAGCGGGCCCATTGTTCGCTGAGAGCGGCTAGAGCTGCGAGAGTCGTCGGAGAGTCGTCGAGATATGGCGCAAAGCCTCTGTTCTCTCTTGCTACATGCTCAGGGGAGTGCTCACGTCGACATTTCTCACGTACTGTATTGCTATGTACGTCGTGATTTTAGCCGATAAACGAGAAACGTTTTGTGTCCATTCTGTTTATTCTCTGTTATTTTTATTTCTAACATAATTCTAACTTTTAATCTAGTTAAAACGCCATTGTGAAACCGTAAATCTTGCATAAACTTGTTAGTTTTTACTTTTAACCAACGATAAAAAAACGGAGGAGGTATGACCACGTATAACTGTTTACAGAGTTGTCCGATTTTGATAACTCTTTTTTCATTAGAAAGGGCACACTTCCAATATGGTCCCATTGTCATTATGTTAGGACTTGATGATGATATCCTGGGAAAATTGAAGAAACTCTTCAAATTTCATAAACACAATTGCAGCGATTTTTTGGCAAATAGTTCCGTATAATATACTATGAGAGTATAGTACGAGTAGGTTACATACATACAATTCATATCTATGAAGTCGGTGCCAGCCAAGTTTAAGGAACATTTATTTAACGTAGTGAAAGCAGTTTGTGGGTTCTAGGTAACTTCCTTAAAGTAGAAACCTTGGCACCGACTCATAGATATGCTGAAGTAAATTAAAGCAACTAAATGACGCAGTTATTTCTTACTTTTTAGTGCGTTTTGAGTCGGTCCTATTTTTTGTTAAAAAAATTTTTGAGCGTGATTTTCAGTCCAACCTAACCGAAAGTAAAAGTTAATTCTATATAAAGAAGTATTTACGTAATATTATGTCACATCTCATCGCAGCTATGAGGCAATGGTAAACATATAATTAGCCAGCAAATGAACAATGTTTGTTTCCTGTCCTCACTCTATAATTTTATCTTAAAAGCCGGAAATACACTGGCGATGTTTCTAGTGATGCATAATTAGGTACGTTCCTTTTCATTTACATCAAGATAATTATTACAACGGACATCGCTTACATACTTTTTTTTATTTTATTTTATTTATTAAGGTTACCAACAGGTTACAATTGGCATAAATATTACAATAGTAACATCTTAAAAACTAAATACTCAATTGTAAACCTACTTAATAGTAAACACAACATGCTAACTTAAAAATACTACTGCAGAAAGACAAACAAAAAGCAAACACAAACTAACAATAAACTAGCGAAAACAATTGTAATTATAACTAAAAAAACCCACTCCAATCAAATCATTTTATATTATTTCACTATAATTAAATTGGTTAATTAAAGCGAAATAATATAAAGTGATCTAACAATAAACTATAAACTTCGTATATTTTAAAAATTCTAACCTTGGATAAACTATCCAGAAGAGTAATTTGCTAAAAGGTAGTCTTTAATTTTTCTTTTAAATTTGATAGAATTGTCACCTGAAATGTCTAAGTATATGAACAAACTTATGAAACCAATTATGGGTATTTATCATTCTGTTTATTGGCGCAGAAAACCCAAGATTAGTTTTACATGTTCTGGCAACTAACAGTATGTAATTTTTTACTCGACTGAATGGCCTAGGAATTTTTATTGATATTTTGCGCAATAAGTTTGGAGAGTCTATAAAGCCATTAAACAAACTTACTTCTCAAACATATAGTTCTCAATTACCTATGTAGTTAACCTTCAAGAAGGCAAGCGTAGTTGAATCGACCGTACTTGTGACGTTTTTGTTTGTAAAGACTTGTGACGAAAGTATCTAATACTTTCTCATCTTAGATAATGTCTTCTAAGTTGATTCCAAATAAAACAAGTCTCATAAGACTCCACGTGTTTTATAAATAGCTTTTATTCACGCCAAAGGTGTGGAAAATACATTGTCTATAAAAATACACATTGTCCTTAAATAGAAACATTTTTCTACTGTTTGCACCAAATCGGTATCTTTGACTGTATTTTTTTTTATTCATTACATAACATTCATAACATTCAGCCCTTAACTGCAATAACAACTGATAGTAAGAGATGATGTATTCAAAGATGGAAGCGAGCTTACGTGTTTGGAGTAGGATGAAATCCACACCGCTTTTGGTTTTTACACAATTAAATATAATTATGAAATATATTAATTTTAAATTAAAAATTAATATATTTATTATAAATTTAAAATATAAATTTATAAAATCAAAATCAATTATTTTATTAATTTAAATTAATATTTATAAAAATATACTTAAATTAAACATCGTACCAGAATCAATTTGGTGCTACCATCCATGTACTTTCTTCAGACGTGTAGGGTGGAAACCAGTCAAAGCCAAAGCCCCACTCCCACGGGAAGCCAAGCTCCCACCAGCCAGACATAGACCAAGTAAGTAAATATCAATCGGCCTCGCCGGGAATCAAACCCAAGACCTCCGTCTTATAAATCTATTGCTCACAGCACCGCGCTACGGAGCCTGTCAAAGTTTTTTTTTTAAATTCTCTAAGCTTTAAAATTCTCTATAATATCTTCTTCTATATAAAGACTGAATTAGTAATTGTTTAGTGATGACGATTAAGATTGTATCATTGCATTCGTGATTGCCAATTTCGCACATTTATTTGGGTTATTTTATTATGAAATCTATGCTGAAATTTCACTAAAATTATTGAAAATAAATTAACGCGAATTAGGATACGATGGTGCTGACATATTCATGACGAATAAAAGTCCCTTAAAATGGTTATATAACAAAAAAATGCCCGTGCGCCTGCTTAAAGTTAAAATCTAAACTTAACAATGCTTATGTTTAGATACCAGTTTGCTAAGTAATTCCTCTCTAAATACTCAAAAGCATAACTCATACTATATTGTCACAGTAAGTTTTAAAATTTTGAAATACTATTATTTGCCAACCTTTAGTAAACAACTTGAGGTGCTGTCTAAAAAAGGCATTCAGTGAAGTAATGATTTCTTAGATTTGAAGCTCATTCCATTAGCGGACCTCTCACAAAGGAGTATTGGAGCCCGATCCCGCGGGTTTACGACACTCGAACCTCCTCCATAAAGATTCGTATTTGCATTCCAGCCCAAGCGATTCCGACTCCATCTCAAACGCCAATACGTAGGTCAAGTGGGCCGAATGTTCACGCGACTGTGACACGTATTTCAAGCTCCATTGAGGACTCATTTCTATGTACACGTGAAGTATTCACAGTAATATCGGTGGTGGATGGGCTGGCGATGTGAGGACCGATCGTTTCGGCCTCGAGTTGAGGTTTCATTACGGGTTTGCTTTTTATAAGCGGAAAGTAAAATATCACTCGAGTTGAAGGCGTTTGAAGGGTAGGGTGGCTTTTGTGACAACGTCCGTACGGGAACGAACATCTCAAATCCACCTGTGACAATAATATAATGTATAAAAAGAAATTTTATCGATCAATGCGCAATATACTCGCATTTTTGCTTCCACTTCTTCATTCGTTAGCTTTCTTAAAAAATGTCGTAATGTTGTCGTGATTCATGTTCTCTCTCTATCATATCATTCTATTGAAAAGCTTCTACGGCTGGCCATTAATATATCGAATAGCATAAACAATCCATGCTAAATTATAAAATCTAGATTCCCGGAGCAGTACTAGTTGTTATCATAGATTTTCAAAAAAAAAACAAATAAATTATATTTCTTCAGACAATTGGAGGGTCTAATTAGATGTACCTTAGTTCTCGAAATAAAAAAAAAGAAATGTGAATTAAGAATTAAAGTATGTGTCGAAGAATCGTTAGTTTCGTACTTATACAAAATTTCATCACATATATTAAATAGCTTTTGTTTATTTATGAAAAATTTTTAACAAAAAATAGAACCGACTCAAAACGCACTAAAAAGTAAAAAATAACTGTGTAATTTAGTTGCTTTAATTTACTTAAGCATATCTAGGAGTCGGTGCCAGCCAAGTTTAAGGAAAATTTATTTTACGTAGTAAAGCAGTTTGTGGGTTCTAGGTAACGTCCTTGAAAGTATTTCTACTTTCAAGGAAGCCTTAGCTGGCACCGACTCCTAGATATGCTTAAGTAAATTAAAGCAACTAAATTACACAGTTATTTTTTACTTTTTAGTGCGTTTTGAGTCGGTTCTATTTTTTGTTAAAAATTTTTATTTCTTACTTTTTAGTGATTTATCGCCACGTAGCGTACTCGTACTATACTGTCATAGTATATTATATGGCACTAGTAGACAAAAAGCTACCGATACCGAGTCAGAAACCGAAATCGCTGTAAGCGTGCCTCTAAAATTTGAAGGTTCCTTCAATTTCCCCAGGATATCATCAGCAGATCCTAACAAGCGGACAATAGGACCACCTTGGATGTATGCCCTTTCTAAAGAATTATCAAAATCGGACAACACTGTAAAAAGTTATGCGTGGTCATACATAAAAAAAAAGAAAAAAAAAATATATGTGTCGAATTGAGAACCTCCTCCGTTTTTTGTCGTCGGTTAAAAAAGCATTTAGTAATAACTTTGAAAAAAAATTGCCATCTCAAAACTCAGACGGCTGTTAACGGCAAACTCAGATAGCGGACACAAGCTGGTTACAAAATTCCCAATTATGATATTTGAAGAAATTAAATGCCTACTCGCTAAATAGACTGGATGAATATGTTACGAGCGAAGTTTCATAATAAAGTATAAAAGAACTGCTGTAAAATAAATTGGAACTGATAAGCAATTTTCGCTTTAACTTGTAAGTTAGAATGACAGCGTCGGAAACTTTAAGCACTTAGAGCTGAATCCCGCAGCCAACGTGCCGTCTGACGATGATTAACTTAGCACACTGACGCGATTCCTACTCGTACAACTTAACGTAAAACCTTCACTCCACGTAAAAATGCGAGATAACTGTGGTAACTTGAATTTCATGTATTTGTATTTGTGGGCGTTAATAAGCTTAGTTTTAATTTCGACGAAGTCACTTTTAATTTGATGAACAGGTGATATGCAGAATACTGTAATATTGTGGCGCAGTGGTATGCGCGGTGGATTTATAAGACGGAGGTCCTGGGTTCGATTCCCGGCGGGGCAGATTGAGATTTTTCTTAATTTGTCTTGGTCTGGCTAGTGGGAGGCTTTCGCTGTGGCTAGTTACCACCCTACCGACAAAGACATATCGCCAAGTGATTTAGCGTTTCTGTACGATGTCGTGTAGAAACCAAAAGGGGTGTAGATTTTCGTCCCACTCGTAACAAGTTAGCCCGTTTCCATCTTAGACTGCATCATCACTTAACATCAGGTGTGATAGCAATCAAGGATCAACTTGTAGTCGATAAAAAAAATAAAAAAAAATATATCACCGGTTCCATTCATTTAAATTAAAAGTTATAAAATATTACCTACCCTACCTATGATGTGGTGTAAGCTTATTAGCGCCACTGGTTATTGCATTATGGTTACGAAATATGTAGGAGGCGATAAAACAAAGTATTTTTTGTATTATACAGATTCTTGGTCATTTATACTTAGATAAGCAATAAATCAGGGTGCACAGCAGTGCCCTCGTCAAGTCGAGCGCGAAGCTGGGCACTGCCTACCATCCTTTACTAGAAACCATTTGACCGCATTTTCAGGCCCTATTTTGAGAACCTTTGGATAAGACTAGAAAGCAGAAATTTTCGTCATCCAGCAAGCTGTAGTAATCTCATACTTAAAATCCAAAAATAGTCTGTAGGTCATTTTAGTTCCGAAGTTAAACGAAAGCAAAGTGTCGCATTTACGACACTCACTCATGATCATCAAAATAGAATGATCATCAAAATAGTACTAGTACTTCTCATAAACACAGATAGCTGAAATGTACAAAGTTAGAGCTTAATGACCAAATAAAGAAAAAGCTATAAAAACTGGGACAGTTGAAGATCTGGAATATCTGGTGACCCTGATTCGAAAACATAAGAGCCCTACCAAACTATTAGAGATCAACATATACCGCCTTTAAATAAATGTTCAACTTGGTGGGTCGCTTCATTTGATGTCAAAAATCGAAGGTCTGAAGTATCTGATGAAGAACCCTCAGCTGGTTTTAGCTGTATTAGAGATAATGCCTCTTTTTACATAAAAATCGACTGTCATTGCAAAAATCTAGCGTAGTAGGACACATCTTCTAATTTAATCTAGCCTATATCGTATACCCTTCAACGGCCAAGTCACACAACATTAACTAAATATAATAATGAAGAAATCGCAGCAAGGAATCTTAGACTGGGGACAACTTTGTCTAGATTTTATTACTTTTTAGAGATAAACAAGCAGCTACATCGGAGACTTGGCCAGTTTTTTACAGAATGTTTCTTGTGGGATGATTCTTAAAGACACTGAAACTAAACAATTTATCATTGACGTTTTTGACAGCGACAGCATGCCGCGTGCATACAGACTTACTTCAAGCCACATGTCGCGCGACATAGCACTGGGTCGACTGTTCCGCCGGCGCAGCTGCGGTACACGGCCGCGTGCTCGTCGCTGCGGTACTGCGCGGCGAAGAATATGCTCGGCTACATGATACCGTATATATACAAACCTGCTTCAAGCCGCATGTCACGCGACAGCACAGTGCCGACGCTGTCGGCAGTGAGGCAACGATACACGGCCGCGTGCATGTCGTTGCGGTACTGTGCGGCGGAGAACGCGTCCAGCCACAGCGTGCCGTGTACATACAGACCTGCTTCAAGCCGCATGTCGCGCGACAGCACACTGCCGACGGTGCCGGCAGCGCGGCAGCGATACACGGCCGCGTGAACGTCGCTGCGGTACTGCGCGGCGGAGAACGCGTCCAGCCACAGCGTGCCGTGTACATACAGACCTGCTTCAAGCCGCATGTCGCGCGACAGCACAGTGCCGACGGTGCCGGCAGCGCGGCAGCGATACACGGCCGCGTGAACGTTGCTGCGGTACTGCGCGGCGGAGAACGCGCCCAGCCATAGCGTGCCGTGTACATACAGACCTGCTTCAAGCCGCATGTCGCGCGACAGCACAGTGCCGACGGTGCCGGCAGCGCGGCAGCGATACACGGCCGCGTGAACGTCGCTGCGGTACTGCGCGGCGGAGAACGCGCCCAGCCACAGCGTGCCGTGTACATACAGACCTGCTTCAAGCCGCATGTCGCGCGACAGCTCAGTGCCGACGGTGCCGGCAGCGCGGCAGCGATACACGGGCGTGTGAACGTCGCTGCGGTACTGCGCGGCGGAGAACGCGCCCAGCCACAGCGTGCCGTGTACATACAGACCTGCTTCAAGCCGCATGTCGCGCGACAGCACAGTGCCGACGCTGTCGGCAATGAGGCAACGATACACGGCCGCGTGCATGTCGTTGCGGTACTGCGCGGCGGAGAACGCGTCCAGCCACAGCGTGCCGTGTACATACAGACCTGCTTCAAGCCGCATGTCGCGCGACAGCTCAGTGCCGACGGTGCCGGCAGCGCGGCAGCGATACACGGCCGCGTGAACGTCGCTGCGGTACTGCGCGGCGGAGAACGCGCCCAGCCACAGCGTGCCGTGTACATACAGACCTGCTTCAAGCCGCATGTCGCGCGACAGCACAGTGCCGACGGTGCCGGCAGCGCGGCAGCGATACACGGCCGCGTGAACGTTGCTGCGGTACTGCGCGGGGGCCCAGCCACAGCGTGCCGTGTACATACAGACCTGCTTCAAGCCGCATGTCGCGCGACAGCACAGTGCCGACGCTGTCGGCAGAGGCACACGGCCGCGTGCATGTCGTTGCGGTACTGCGCGGCGGAGAACGCGTCCAGCCACAGCGTGCCGTGTACATACAGACCTGCTTCAAGCCGCATGTCGCGCGACAGCACAGTGCCGACGGTGCCGGCAGCGCGGCAGCGATACACGGCCGCGTGAACGTCGCTGCGGTACTGCGCGGCGGAGAACGCGCCCAGCCACAGCGTGCCGTGTACATACAGACCTGCTTCAAGCCGCATGTCGCGCGACAGCTCAGTGCCGACGGTGCCGGCAGCGCGGCAGCGATACACGGCCGCGTGAACGTCGCTGCGGTACTGCGCGGCGGAGAACGCGCCCAGCCACAGCGTGCCGTGTACATACAGACCTGCTTCAAGCCGCATGTCGCGCGACAGCACAGTGCCGACGCTGTCGGCAATGAGGCAACGATACACGGCCGCGTGCATGTCGTTGCGGTACTGCGCGGCGGAGAACGCGTCCAGCCACAGCGTGCCGTGTACATACAGACCTGCTTCAAGCCGCATGTCGCGCGACAGCTCAGTGCCGACGGTGCCGGCAGCGCGGCAGCGATACACGGCCGCGTGAACGTCGCTGCGGTACTGCGCGGCGGAGAACGCGCCCAGCCACAGCGTGCCGTGTACATACAGACCTGCTTCAAGCCGCATGTCGCGCGACAGCACAGTGCCGACGCTGTCGGCAATGAGGCAACGATACACGGCCGCGTGCATGTCGTTGCGGTACTGCGCGGCGGAGAACGCGCCCAGCCACAGCGTGCCGTGTACATACAGACCTGCTTCAAGCCGCATGTCGCGCGACAGCACAGTGCCGACGGTGCCGGCAGCGCGGCAGCGATACACGGCCGCGTGAACGTCGCTGCGGTACTGCGCGGCGGAGAACGCGCCCAGCCACAGCGTGCCGTTCGGCAACGCTTCTCTGCGACAAAACGACTTCTGTTATTGTCATCATACATACTGCTAGATTAGCTGTTTGTGTCACAGTAGTACATACAGGCAAATTTATTATCCTTATATCCTGCAGATGGGTCTATTTATAATAGGTAGGTACAGTAAACCTCGACAGAAGATACTTAAAATATTGCTTCTAAACTTAAATTCCGTAATGCAGCAAAAATTGATATTCTGTTAATTACTGACATGCGGACGTTACTCGACACTATTGTAGAGGAGTCTGAGAAGAGATTTCAAGAAATACTCGAGCGCAGCGGATGAACATAAGGGTACCTTTCACGTTGTTGAATTCCTCCACCAAATATGAACCCTTTATTTTGGAGGACCGTTTAGAGCAACTCGTTATTTAAAAAAATCTATCATCAAAAATACTTAACAAACAGGTAGGTTAGTTACTTATTAGCTGAAAAGTGTGAATTTTAAGTGAATATGACAATTTGATCTTAACTTCAGAGAGCGGGAGGCTTTCAACTTTCTAACCCTTCCATTCCCTTCATTTGAACTTAAACAGTCAGATATTCGAAATGCACTTTTTTAGCTTACAACCACCCTACCTTACGTTACTTATAAAACAAACTATGTTAGAATAATTAATACTGTATACATGTTTTGTAATTAAGGACAATGCATTATTCATACTACGGGAACTGCACGGGTTAGCCTACGGTAAAGCCACTCAGTTCGGATTCATTTAACATGTTGTCATGAACACAGATGAAAAACAATTTTCCTAATGTAATAACTTTAGTATTGTTCCAAAAACACAAACTCTGAGTGATTCAATCTGTATGTGTTTGCGATTTTACTTTCCGAAATTTTTAAAATTGGGAGCAAAGACGAGATCTAAATCTGTAGAAAGGTTTTTAATAAAATAATAAATTTTTCGTTTTGCACATAAATAGGCAGTATTAGCTTTAATTGATTTAAAGTTAAGAAAGTGCGAATAAAATGATTTGTCGATAATCACTTTCTTTTTTTAATTAAAATCCGCTTTTGTTTCCTAGAAGTAGTTATTTAAAAAGATTTTTTGCAGAAAGAATAAAATATAAAGTCGTTTTTAAAAGGAAGCTTACTTTATAAACAAGTAAAGTTTATTTTGTAGCGACTCTACTATGGCAAATATAAACAGAGCAGAACCGTTAAATAAACTCAGTCGCTCTTTTTAAATAGCAAATACCTATTATTACGATAAATTTGCCTTATAACGTTTGTTTAGTACATTTTCCCTATTTCCGTTTCTCATTTTACGTCGATATATCACACTCGTATCAGAAGAAAAGAAACCGGGCAGCATCCGAGCGGCCGGCGGATATCGCGCGAAATACAATTTATAATTAATGGTCGGAATGTCGGCATTTATTTCCATTCAATTCCGCGCCATTTTGAATGCTGAATCGTTATAACGGAATTCGGGCTTGAATAAGATTAATGACCTTTGACTTTTCGATTTTCGACGCAAAAAATTATTGTAGCTGTGTGATCGAGTAAAACGATGTTTTATAGCTTTCAGCTTTAACATTGCTCTGTCGAACGAGACAGGCGCTTTTATAATAACTTTAAAATCAAAACAATTTTTATTTCGACCATTATAGTGGACACTAGTCATAGCAGTATTGGCTTCTTCTTCTTCTTCTTCGTATCCTGGGTATTTTCCGCACTTGGCCAGTGAGTTGGCCGTTGTGCGTTGGTTCCTTGGTGTAGGCTCCCGCTGACTCACTCCAGCCAGCCGAGCTCGCTCCAGAAGCTTAGGAGGCCTCCCAGGTCACCAATTGCCTCATGGAGTGTCGCTTTAGAGCCAATGTGTGTTTCACGTTGTTCCAATACCCCTCTGCAACTGAGCATAACGTGTATCGGTGTCTCGTCGTGTTCCAGATAAGCCCTGCATAATGGGCTGTCGGTCATACCTAGAAGTGAGAGGTGTTTGTTTAATGGACAGTGACCTGTAATCAGTCCTATGACTGTTCTGAGTTTTGCGCGGGTTAACCGTGTGAGTTTTTTGGTTAGTTTTGTGTTGAGACGCGGTATTGCCTCCTTGGTGAATTTGCAGTCCGTAGTCTGTGTCCAAATCCTTGTGTGTTTATTGTGGGTGTCTTTGTGATTTGTATTCACTGAAGGGTATAGGAATTATGGGGTTCGGTTCCATGACCTTCAGTGTTGATGCACGTTGTGCAAGTTCGACAAGCAAGTACAAGGTTACTTTGTTTTCTTTAGAGAGTTTTCTGAGTGTATTGTGGCAGTCAAGCAGCACTTTAGAGGTGGTCCAGTATTTGTATAGAATTGGCTATTTAACTTATGCTGTGGTATGCATTGTACTTGATTATATTATTCCGTGTGTGCTACTTGCTTCTGGTATTTTGCTTACAGACTTTGTTACCGTGGTTACAGCAACAAGCTGCATGTCAGTAAAATTCCCACTCCCTCCAAAGTGCGTTAGTAAAGTTTCAGTGCAAAACTTGAAAGATTTTTCTTCTTTAAAACTACAGTAAGTATATAAGTTGTTGTGCAAGTTAGAGCTCTACCTGCACCTACTTATATTTAACTTCAGATTTAATCTCAAGGGATAGGATTATAGACTGCGAAACTTCTCAGTAAGCGTCCCGAAGTTTGAGATCATAGACTTTTATTACTTTTTTAAATTGAGAAGACTTTCTTGATAGAAAAATTAAAGTTTGTACAATTTTTTTATATTTTATACAAAACTATGAAAAAGATATAATAATATCATTTATTTAAAGGTATAAAAATATTAATTCTATACCTACTGACCTTCAAGTCAGAACACAACAATGCTGTTTTTGCGGAAATACTTCGATGAACTCTATAAGATCGATCTATCGTCATAAGAAGCTTTACTACCAAAAGCCGCTAAGTCGAAGAGTACCCAAGGTCTTCTAGAGTGTAGAGAGCAAGCAGCCCTTTAATCAATTGATTCCATCGCGCTCCTCACATGAGGCTATTTATCGGAGCGCGTTCACGGTAATGTTGGCGCCATTTACATGATTATGCGAGCATGTTCCCGCTCCGTAAACACAGCTCACGATAGGCAGTAAACCAACATCCTTATATACTGCAATAACCGTTCTACGGCCCCGTCGCCCGCCCGGCGACCGCCGCGCAACATGAGCTACCAGCGGTTATGGAGATAATGGAATGTCTTGCTTATGAATTAAAAAAATAAGAAACTGTTGTAATTCATGGGTTAGAAGCAGGAGCTACTATGTGAAAGTTCATTATAATTAGTTTCCTTATAATTTTTCGGTTGCTGTTTTCCACAAAAGCTCAAAAATTTGAGCAATAAGTCATCCAGATCCAACAGAAAACTTTCTTCATACGTTTACTTTGCAATAGGCCACGAAAGTTGCCTGTGTTAAAACTCTCAGATTAATGGTAGAAAGGTGAAGTAGGTATAATATAGTGGAGTTAAGTATAACATCAGTCGTTAAAGATCCTACCTCGCTGTAAAATCTGTAATATTTTCTATGACACTTTTACTACATAATACGTATTATTTATATTGGTATACAACACGATAGCAATAAAAATAAATAAAATGTAAAGTTCAAGTTCAAATTAGATTGACGCCGAGACGAAGTGAAGCAACGTTAAGCCTTATCTTATATGTAGATTGTATAGAACCGTCTTTTCTGCTGTCCGCCTCCGCTCGTGCCTCGCGCTGATCAAATATTTGCGAGTCCCAAAACTGCGGGCTAGTTTGAATTTCATCGGACCCTTGTTGACCCGTCGGCGTAGTTGGTGAATTGATATATAGCTTTGATGGATTTACTTTTTGTTTGGACCCCCGGGGCAGTCGGTGCTGTTTCTGTTCCTAGCGTGTGTTAAATGTTTTAATTACACATTTGTTCTATTTCATTTACGCTGAACTAAAATTATGTTTGAGGCTATTAATATACTTGATAGTCTTGCTGACGTCATTATGGTAACCATACCTAGATTAGTTTATTCTAGAAAATAAACATGAAAAAAAAGACGTGTGGCACTCGGAGACTGCCGCGGTAAAGCTATTGCACAGCATTTTTTATCACCTTATGTTTACCTTCCGACGTCATCGGGACCGTGGCCGAGCGGTAAGGTGCTCTAAGTGCTCGAATTGCCAGAGAGTCGAGGGTTCGAATCCCGTCGGTTCCCCAATTATTTTTTTTAAGCGTGATATTTCAAAAAGTATTTTTTTTGATGGTATTTATCGATTTATCGGTTACTTTTTAGTTTTTCCATCTATCAATAAATACCAGAACTTTTAATGACTTTTTGAAATATCACGCTTGAAAAAAACAAATTGCGGAACCGACGGCTACTTAGAGCGCCTTACCGCTAGGCCACGCTCTCAATGACGTCGGCGCCGAAATTATGCTTATTATATTATGTTTTTGATATCCAGCGGGTGTTAGGTTTTTTCGTTACGGAATTTCTGAATTCGGTCTCCACGCTCAAGGCCCGCAATAGAAGCAATGCAATAGCTTAAAAATCCAATTAAACATGCAGATAATTTCTGATCAAATAGACTAGTCACTGGACCTTCAAGTCTACAATACATCAAGTACGAGTATGACAGAAGAGTAATATCTCTTTATAGTTAATATCGTTACAACGTCAGAGCGCGTATCGATAAATCGTCAATGCGCTATTGTGTAACGAAATTCAGTGTAACTTTTGTCTTCGTCTCTACCTCTCTCTGTTTAACAAAATCTTTAGGTGGATAAAAATAGACACGAATTGGATTCTTGTACTGTCGAGTTTCGTTACAGAATAGCGCTACAGAGTAGTCGATGTATCTACAGCGTCATTAAGACGAGTCGTCGCAATTATCGCGCCCTCTGATCGCGGCGTGTTTACCGCGCTAACTACCCGCGTGTTTGCTAATTGCTTGCTTACTAAATTATGACATGCTAGGTCTTACCCGCGACTTTAGACGCGAGATTGCATAATATGGTAACCATTAAAAGATCCCACCTTAATATACGTAGGATTTCCATGCAAAACTTTCGCTTCCTTTATTTTAATAAATCTTTTTCCAGTTCACGTATGAGTAGTTCGTAAAGTAAGGCTATGTAATAAAGTCTCTTCCTGGAAAAATAAAGTTATTTTAAGAACTTTCAAGTCAAATAACACTTTCGCGTGGTTACGTTTCATATCACTTCTAAGCAAATATCTACCACAATAGTCGCTTTTAAAACCCATTTTAAGATTTAGATCACTGAATTTAAAGAACTGAGATAAAAAAAAGTGTTTATTGGATTATCAGCTATACTATTCCGCAAAGATAAATATTTCGCTAATACTTTATATTTCAATATTTCACTTCACTACTTTGCAGTCGTTTTAAAATTGTGAAATACTATACAACTTTTCAGCAACAAAAGTATTCGAGTCTCAAAATACAAACTGATAAAACAGAACTTGTCTTTAAAATTGTCGAAATAAAATTACAAATCAAAGATAAACATCCTAAAACCATAATCCTTCATAACCTCGCTGTAGTTGAGTAAAGGTAGATTTCAACAGACAGGTCTATTTTATTAGTATGTGCAGTGGATAGGTAAGCAGCTTAACGAGTAAAGACACACGCAGCTTACTGGCAACCGGAAATGAGCGAGATGTTATAAAAGAAGCTGAAAGAAGCGTCAGAGATGAAGAAGCGGAGTTTGTAAGGAGCTTTATGCTGTGATAATTCTATCGCTTTTTTCTCAAAACCGGCAGCATTCGTGCATGATCAAAACATCACTTGACAGATGTGTGGAATTTGCGGAAATTTCGCTTTATCTCAGTGCGTTGAGCTCTTTTCGAAAAGTGTTGCGGATGTGCCTGTAGTTTGGCGTTGAAATGTCAGTGACATCTTGCGTGTCATGTTTCTACCACTAATTGTAGCTTATATTCATCATGTACTTATATTCCTCCAAGAGTTCGCTTCATAAACGCTTCTAGGTTAACGCGCTTTTATAGCACGAGTATAGTACCTATGGATGGATTGAAACCTATGTGAAATCTCAACCTAGAATTAATATTAATCAAGCCCTTTTCTGTTAGTTTATTAATAAGATCACAACATTTATTCACTTATACTGTAAGAATGCGAGATACTGTAATGTAAGCTCAACAAGTACCATAAACGTTACATTTATTTGGAAAAAAAATAAATTTTCTGAAAATTAAAACTTTGAATTAATTAATGAAACTATCAGATCCGAAATTAAAAACCAATGTTACGTAAGATGTCGGTTGCATGACAACGATATCGTAATGTTTGATAAAAATTCCATCTCACCACCGCGACCTGAAATTTAATTATAACAAAAGTCCCAACCAGCGACCGCACCTGTTGGCGGGAAAAAACAATTTCCGAACCGTATCCGACTCAGAGAGCCATAAAAATATATAACGTACCTTCTCGTACCTTTTGTCCGTCTGTTGAGAGGCTATTTTCAGACGAAATTCAATACTATCAGATAACTTCCACTCGATGGTTTTTTCGGACGGATTCGGACAAAATTGGCCAGGTACCTAATCAAGTATTTGTTAGTCAAAATTCTGCTGACTGGTAAAAACAGGGCGAAAAAATATATTAAGCTTTAACAGATTGTTTCTAAAGATATGTCATACTGTTAAAGTAGTTTACTGTTAAAAGCATAGTTAAATAATTTATCGTGCACATTCGACTGGAATGACATTACGTTGAACGTTGTCACACTAAGTTTCTTGGCAGCCAATTGCTGTACTTAAACAGACTAAAAATTTCAATATTTAACTTAACTCAACCTCAATCAACCAGAAATATAGAGCTATCGTTGGTGGCTTTGACAATCATTCTTAGTTTTTCATCACATAACTGGTGAAAATATAGATTTACTCGTATAACAGTAACCTGGACTATACACAGATTTTCCACGCGTTAAATAGAGCTCTCATACATTTTTAGGTCGATTTAAATATGAAACACCATCTGTGGAGTGTCGAGGGGCGATTCAGTGGATTAAACCACGAGCTACAGCCCCCCGGGGTGACGAGCGAGAATATTTTAAATCGCATTTTTTGCATTTTAAAGAACAAGATTTTCCGGGAACAAAGAAAGGTATTAAATGGAATGAGTTAATGAAGTTACGTCGCACCGAAGCCGCTCTTTGTGAATGTAATAGACTATTTTATTTTCTATTACACGGCCGCCATCCCTGCCGAGATTGGGTCATTGCGTAAAAAATGAGACATTGTAAGCTTTTTTTGTTTTGTAACAGAAATCCACAGGATCTTGTTAATCTAATGACGTCTTGTTTTTTTGGAAATATAGCGGATTATGACCAGGATCGCTCGCAAAAGATTTACCTGCGGCAAACCTTGGCTATTCTTTATTAAAATAACGAAATATAGCAAAAAAATTGAAATGAACAAGTAGAATGACGGTACCAGAAGTAACTAATTTTTGCATTATTAAGTCCTTTAGCAATTGTTGTACAATGAAACCAGCTGTCAGAAGTCAGTTTGCATCCTAACGATGAAAACCCACATCACCTCCTCCATAAACAAAAAAATTAAAAAATAACTTTATAGGTATTACCCACAACAAAAAATTACTTTATAATTACTTACATAATAATGTACATACTGTTTACATTAATCAAGTTTTACTAATCAAAACGGTTTAGTTTCTTCCCAATAATATTTGTTATGATAATTGTATGTCTATTTTATATAATTTTATTTTATCACTTACGTTCGTTAAGTTCATGTGACTGGTTATGCATAAGTACCAATATTTGAACGATAATTTTATTTCTTTCGATTTTAAATCGGCCATGTAACGAAATATAATTTCTGACAAAATTGCGTTCTTATTATATATGTTACGGTAAGAGTGAATAATTAATGATTATTAATAATTATCTATTATTATTAATAATTACCGAAAGTCGAGGTAAAAGTGATAAATTAATCACATTTGTCGGTTATTATTAATAATTTGACCCTAGTAGTGGTAAATGTAATAAATGGCCAAGGGCGGGGCGGTGTGTGCAACGTGCGAGAGGCGCGGGGGGATGCCACGCGAGTGAACCGCCTAAGGTTGCAAGGAAAAGTTTGTCAATATTAATGAGGTTCCTAATAAAACTTGCAGTCTGCGAGAATGTGCCCGCAAGGTCCCCCTGACGCCCCCTATGTATTTTTTTTACTAGCAAATGACTCAATCATTCTACAAAAAGCACAGCTCCAGCCTTACAATAAGGACTTCCAGGCTCACAAGTTTTCTGAGTTTTTTAACGCCCCAACCCGCCTCCTATTAACGGCTCCTATTTCTGGGTGGTTTACAAAAAAAATAACCACGAAGGCTAAGGCGGGAGCTCCGCTCCGCTTTGCTCCCGCCTTAGCCTTCTAACCTAACCAACAATAAGGACTTCCGGGCTCAAGTTTTCTGAGTGGTCATAAAATAAATATAAACCTAACTAACAGTAAATAACCAACAAATTTAAAAAATTTAAATATAATAAAATTGTATTCTAGTTCAGAATATGTGAATTTTTTTTTTTTTTTTTTATCGACTACAAGTTGGCCCTTGACTGCTATCACACCTGATGTTAAGTGATGATGCAATCTAAGATGGAAGCGGGCTAACTTGTTAGGAGTGGGACGAAAATCAACACCCCTTTCGGTTTCTACACGACATCGTACCGGAACGCTAAATTGCTTGGCGATACGTCATTGTCGGTAGGGTGGTAACTAGCCACGGTGAAAGCCTCCCACCAGCCAGACCAAGACAAATTAAGAAAAATCTCAATCTGCCCCGCCGGGAATCGAACCCAGGACCTCCGTCTTATAAATCCACCGCGCATACCACTGCGCCACGGAGGTCGTCAAATTTGTTGTCCTTTCGTTTTAAAACAAGTATAAGTAACATTGTTTGTTTGATCTCAAATTAAAATAATTGTAAGACTGTGTTTAATATGTTAAATAAGTACCTACTGGTCAAAAAACATTGGGTTTTTATTTATTTTATCACTTTCACCAATATGTGTCGTGAATTATTAATAATTACCAATAAAAGTAATAAATTTCGATCGTTTATTAACATTTACCAAAACATGTGGTTATTATTAATAATTTTGTAAAATTATTAATAATTTTCAATTAATCACATTTACCGTAACATATATATGGAGTAGTTTTTTTATTTTTAAAATTTTTTTATTTTATAAAAGAAAATCTTTTTAAATATCAGATCTTAAATCAGACAACAGGAAATACGCGTTTAGTCACGTGTTACTTGACGATCGCGGGTAATCATTTACCCTTTACAGAGGTTAACTGAATGAATTAGGGGGTATCGCAAAAACGCCATTGTTGCCGCCCTCGCCCCGTGCCGGAAAAAGGCTCTTACGGGACTTTTATAGCCAGTTACCGCTTCCCTATAAGATTAAAACGTGACGGCCCGCGCGGCTTATCGGCGCTGAGACGTTCGTTTTTATGGAAATTGGACTTTGTGCCCAAGGTCATTAACGTTATAGTGAATGTTTGAAGTTCGCGGCCTATCTGCTTGGATGTTTATCTGAAATAGCTTATTAATTTAACTGGAAGACGCTCACAAAACACGACATTCAAACAGTCAACTTTTAATATACTTGTTTTTATTTATTTATTAAAATTAATTAGGACGAGTAAACTTAGGATGGATTTACATGCAGTCCGCATGAACTTTGCTGAGATAAAAACCATCATAATTATTACATTATGCGAGTCAAAATAATTATAGCCTATGTGTACAAAATAACATCTCATAGCTAAACACGGAAACGTAAAAACATGGTACTTTCGCATATGTGTGAATTATTATTATTGTGTAATGTATTACTATATATTTTATATCATGTATAAAGTGACCTGTTTATTAAGTGAACATAATTATTGTACCATGCCGCTCTATCTTTGTAAGTACTGTCATCAGGGATCAACCGACTTCCGAAAAGGAGGAGGTGCTCAATTCGACTGTATGTTTTTTGTATGTATGTTACGCGATTTCTCAAAGATGGCTGGACCGATTTGAAAAATGCTTTATTTGTTTTAAAGGCTATACTCATCATGCTAGGATCTGGTGGTGGAGTCCTTGGAAAATTGAGAAACTTTTCAAAATTTAAAGTAACTAAACGAAGTCTATTAGTATTGGAGGTAGATAATATTTTTTTCATCATTAAAAAATTAATTTATTTCAATAAATATTTATTTTGCCATCAGTCAAAAGTATTTCTTCTTGTTTAACGCGCAAATAAAAGTATATAATATATGTATTTAGATATTTAGTTTAAGAAGAAAAAAAACAGAGAGAAGCCCGAAATGGACACGATTTTAGTGCATGATAGAAGATAATGCATGGAAGTAGAGACGTATGATAGTATAGAGTTATACCAAACTGATTTTGCAAAAATTTCATATTTATTTTCAAAGTGGGAGGACTGGTCTTATTGGCTATTGACTGGTAATGAAGATATTCAATAAAATAAATCGGAGAGATCACAAAAATGCAAGTATCGGGTGTATAAACAAAGAGCTAGTGGTATGGACTGTTTACGTAGTAGAACAAGTGGCGCGCTCCAGGCAGCGCTGAGAGGCGGGACGTGCCGCCGCGACTAAAGTGCTAATTCGGCCCCGCGAGTGGCTCCGAACGTTGGCACGCTGCTTCTTTATGAAAAACTGTAACTCTGGCTTTATTAACGTAGTAAATCGTGTTGCCGATGTCTTTGTTATCTGTTCCTAACTCATATTTACAAATAAAAATAAATGTTTCTTTTTTGTGTTTATCTGTTATACGTGAATACCACCCAAAACTTTGCATTGGTTATTTTGTATTTTGTGTATTAATCACGCAATCATTCAGATCTTATTTTTATACTATTGCCAAGAAGGGTTAAGTTTTTTCCATATTTTTATCATAACATAGTAAGGTGTACATTATGAAATGAAAAAAGTTATTTTATTCTTGATATTTTGTGATAGGTTCGGGTCGAACTTAATCTTACAACATAATAAAAGGCTGCGAATAAAAGTTCTTTAACAACCTCCCGAGCCGACACCGTAAGACCTTTACCAATAAAGCGCCGGCCGCTTTAAAATTCATAGCCTAATAAACATGTTCATGATTGCCGAACAAGTATAAAAGAATATTAGATCTCGTAACACTTACCTACTTTGAATGCAATACATAATAATAAACGTAAATTGAACCATCGAGCCTTGTCAATATTATACTAGCCCCTGCTGTTCCAATTCTACACCACACAAGACATACTGGAATTTTGTCTGACACACACAATATACCTACTTCCCAATAACTGAAATGAATTATTGAAACGTTTTCCTCTTTGAATATTAATTAGAAAATTTTTAAAAAAGCAATAAAAGCCGTCGACCTCCGTGGCGCAGTGGTATGCGCGGTGAATTTATAAGACGAAGGTCCTGGGTTCGATTCCCGGCGGGGCAGATTGAGATTTTTCTTAATTTGTCACGGTCTGGCTGGTGGGAGGCTTTCGTCGTGGCTAGTTACCACCCTACCAACAAAGACGTATCGCCAAGCAATTTAGCGTTCCGGTACGATTTCGCGTAGAAACCGAAAGGGGTGTGGATTTTCGTCCCACTCCTATCAACTTAGCCCGCTTCCATTTTAGACTACATCATCACTTAACATCAGGTGTGATAGCAGTCAAGGGCCAACTAGTAGTAGATAAAAAAAAATTCGTCTCCTTCATTAAAGGGAGACGCTGATATTTCTTAAATTGCCAGCCCGGTATTCATCTTCGAAAAATAAGATCCTCCCAATCATGTCAGCTTTTTACCATAAATGCTCGATACAGTTAGAAAATACGCTGCCACACAGATCCATAGACACACATATCAAACTTACCTGTCCCTTTATTTTTTTCTTAGGTTTAAATATACCTATACTTAACCTACATACAGTAATATAGGTTTAATCTATATAATCCACAACTTCTTTAACGGAAAAATTCATTTGTGTGAAATGGCAAAAGCATAAATATTTAATATTAAGTTAATCGTTGATTATTCATAAACAATATTTTAAATATTCTATCTTTTTATTGTATTTCAGTCATATTCTTGTATTAACAACAGCACAGCGGTTGAAAAGCTCTGTACAATACAATTCACTCTACATTGTAGAGTACAGACACAAAATACTTGTTACATTGTAATCTACCGCGCAATGGTACTTACAGACACAAGTACATTGGAAACAGCAGTTATAATTGTCGATTCCGTATGAGCGGCGCACAAAGCGCTGATGACGTCATCCGTGCAGTTTCGGCCGCAATTTAACTTTGCCCCCCGGGGCGCGCCCCGAGTGATCTGTGGCCTTTATTACCCCTACCTACCCTACAACTGTGCAGGGTGGATGCAGCTCAAACATTTCTTCACTACAGAGGGATTACCTTTATCGAGTTTCTCGTTCGAATTGAAATTCTATTTATTTAAATTGGTAAGACTTTTGAAGCGACATGTCAGATATTCTAACCTTGTATTTTCTACCATTATATTTATGTATTTATTCTTTATATACCAAATCTAATGATTGTTAAGAATTATATTAGTAATGCCTATAAAGTTTTAAAAGATTACTAAGCCAAATTAAAAATATTAAAATGAAACTTGCATTTGAACATAATAAAAATTTTTAAATAGAACTGTGTCATTTAGTTGCTTTAATTTAAGCATATCTATGAAGTCGGTGCCAGACAAGTTTAAGAAAAATTTATTTTACGTAGTAAAGCAGATTGTGGGCTTTAGGTAACATCCTTAAAGTAGAAACCTTGGCTGGCACCCACTCCTAGATATGCTTAAGTAAATTAAAGCAACTAAATGACACAGTTATTTTTTACTTTTTAGTGCGTTTTGAGTCGGTTCTATTTTTTTTTAAAAAAATTTATTTCCTACTTTTTAGCCACGCCGGCCATCGCCACGTAACGTACTCGTAATATACTGTCATGGTATATTATACCGCACTAGTAGCCAAAAAGCTACCGATACCGAGACAAAAACCGAAATCGCTGTAAGCGTGCCTCCAAAATGTGAATTTCTCCAAGATATCATCATCAGATCCTAACATGATGACAATGGGACCACCTAGGAAGTATGCCCTTTCTAATAAATTATTATTAGAAAGGGGAATTATCAAAATCGGACAACACTGTAAAAAGTTATGCGTGGTCATACATATAAAAAAAATATATATATTGTTAGCAACATTGAATACTGCGCTTCAAACAGCTAGAGTCTACGACGAAGATTAGACGAGAATCATTAAAAAAAGAATGTAGTCTGTGGCATGTTTGGCTTATATAAAAGGACGGTTTATTAAATTGCGGACATTATCAATTCCAGTTCTAGCATAGGCAGTTATGCTGCCAGTTAATTTTGTTAAAAGTTAGTGTAATAAAATGTAAATGCTCGTTAAGTAAATTGTGTGATTACCGTCATCATTGTTTCATTTTGATTTGATTTTAGAAAGTTTGTAATTAAAATGTGTTGATATTTTGATTAATCTTGTTTTCCTGCTCGTGCCTTTTAACCCCTTCTGATGCTGTTTCTAATAATATATATACGAGTTGAGAACCTCCTCCGTTTTTTTTCGTCGGTTAAAAATAACATAACTTAAATAATATAAACTAGGCAGTTAAAAAAACTAAAATAAAATCACAGTTTAATTAAAAAAGAATATTTGTTTTTTCAATACCACTGTTGTTGAAGTTTAGTTTTCCTTGCGATAACAAACCAACCTACATGATTCTAAACGTTTTTTCACAACATCAAGGGATTTAGGTAGTGAGTAACAATCCAATCTCAACCCTAATATAAAGCTATCCTATCTAATATCAACTGAATACGTTAAAGCGTTCTTCAAAAAAAGGGTTTTGACAGAATGAGATATAGAGACGGATAACAGAATGATCCATTCTTCCAATGCATTCCGTTTTTCATTTTGTGACAATGTTTTTGATTTGAGTTTTACTATCTCGCACTACCAATAGGGACTACGCACCTACTTATAGTCGTAAATATTTAAGCAAATAACTCAGTTAGTTGCAAACTAATCGCGGTTAGAGCGGCAACAGAGCGGCAACAAACCGGCAACAAAACGTCTTCAAAGTTCGGATTCTAACGCTTATGAACTTGCGCTGGTGCTAGCTCGCGAACTAGTAACGCGATACATTCGATACTATCATCTAGAATTAGAAGTAATTGATATTTGTTGTAAAATGATTTTAGTTGGGAACTTGAATTGCAACACACTGCATTTTGCGATTATTGTACAGTGAATGTTGAGAACGATAATACAGTAGTTTAGAGTTACACTATTCGTATAGCTAATAAGATCTTTGTAAGAATGCTTGTGTAGAAATGTATTTCTGCAGCCATGCAGTGTAGCTGAGTTTTGAGAGGAATGATTGCGCTGAAAATAATGTTTTTGTTTGACTTTCAGTATTAATAATTTACATAAATAGTTCCGCTTATAACGTGACTACGTTACGTTTGGCTGATACTATTATATTCTAGAAGCGTACAGGCAAAATTTGAATGTAAAATTTGCCTAGCACAGTAGAAATTTAGTGAATTTCTATGCACTTGTCAAACAATCAAACAGAGCGCATTCTACCGTTGAAGGGCTCTCTATGACGTCACACTCGGCCTCTCGCACTCATTGGCTTGACGTTAGCTAGCTGCAGTGAATAACTCGAACGTCAGAACATACCTAAAGCCATAGATTAAATATTGGTTTCACTCCGGTCTAATGCAGCAATCAATAATTTAAACCTACATCAAGGATTATTGTCCACGTTTATTCCGATATGAGTGATGTCTAACACCCACCGCGCTGCTTTGAATTAGCATGGTGCGTGTAATATTTATAATGACGATAATGATGATGAATGCTTTACTCCGCAATTTGCTTTCGGTTCCTCAAAATTTAAAACTAGCCGTGGACTTTCCATTATGCATCAAATCACTATAATTATAATATCAATTTTCGTAACCTATATCTGTGTATGATTTTACATAGCTTACCTAATAAATGCGTAACTAAGCACCTTGTGAACGCCAATATTTGAAAACTGTAAGTAGAAATTATAATCGATTGAACTTTGAGCTACCTAATTGAAAACCTAGTCAACGTGACTAATTATGTCCGATGTGGTCTGGTAATGTGATAAGCGGTCACAAGCACTGACAAGAAAAGGGAAAATACATTATCAGCCTATTAACGGCCACTTCAAGGCCAGGCCTCCCTCTTAATAGGAGAGGGGATATGGAGCGTACACCCACCACGCTGCTCCAGCGCGGGTTGGCGGGCTTAGGTTGATAATGTTTCATTTATTAACGATCACTATCAGATGTTGATGACAGTGACCGGGACCGACGGCTTAGCGTGCTCTCCAAAGCACGGGGGTATAATACCACCAACTTCCAGACTCCGGGCTTGTAATGTACTGAACATTTCATAGAAGAATGTAAAAGCTCAGAATTATTCCGTGACCCGACCTAGGAATCAAATCCAGGACCTCGTGATCGAAGCCGCAGTTAGCGCTATATCTGGTGAACCTGGCAAGGCTTCTAGTGGGTATAATTATATAGGTATATCAAATAGCTGAAGTGTTATTTGAAGCACCTTTATTACTCAAAATATTGATCTATCTGGTAAAAATGTCTACCTAAAGATTTTAACGTTAAATTCTTTAGGCCTGTTCGAATTATGTTACATACTTACTTCATGTAGGTGATTTACAGTAGTTATACAATCGACTTTTAGTTTTACCACAGCGCAGGTAACAGTGAGTAGCTCGTCAAAGGCAAAGAGCGGATTATTGTAGAAGCGGGAGAGCCGAGTAGTTAGTTAGAAGAGTAACTCGCGGCTCGTTTGCAGTGAGTTGACAACGCCTGTGACGTCATCGCCAATTGTATCAAACGGGCCCGCGGGGTGTCGAGGTGAGCGACAAAACTTTGTCACCCCTGTCAATGTCAGCAGGGTAGTATAGTTACTCTGTTGCAGAAAGACGTTTGGATACATAACGGGCGACTCGATTTTTTTTATTATAAACTAGATAAATTTTACTAAAAACTATAAACAAAGATAGACGGTGAAAATAAAAGTGAAATCCGGCAAACGGTGAAAAGTTATAGACACTTTAATTTTGGATTAGGCGTCTTCCGTCTCTTTCTTGCAAAATGAAAATTTTTAATGAGCTACTATGGCGTTACTTAAGTATAACGTCACGCTATAGTAAGACCGTGTCTGTATATTTATTAATAAAAATATTAAAAGTACTATAACTGTTTTATTATTTGATAAATTTAATTAGTTTTTCATAATTTTACTTATTAATAAATCAAGGTTTAAAAAGCATTTCAAATACTTTGATATCTCTATCCAATTTTGCATATAATAAAAATCTACTACTTAAGATCTACACTAAATATATCCTTTATAGCGTATTTGCCCCATTAGCCCAGTGAATAAATTACGTGGCTTTAGATAACGAGGTGCTGGAATCGAGCCCTACTAGAATTTTTTGAAGAAGAAAAGAACAGAAGTTCATAAATTATACTTACAACCGAAATTAAGTTGTCAATTCTATCATTAAGATAAATTATAGTAATTGTTATAAAAAAATTCTGTAAACTTAATGCTTTCAGAAAAAAAACACTATAAGTTCTGAATGTTTTGTAATTGATATGAACAAATTAAAAATGTTTGTATAATACTCAAAATAGTTTCAAAGCACTCCTGCAAATACCAGTGTTTACTGTAAATACGAATGTACGAATATACGAATGCAGAAACATATTTACATTACACGTACAAGAGGGTATCCTAACTATTTATATAGTTAGCAGATTGAAATCCTAGCTCTAGCTTTGAATGAATACAATTTATTAAAAAAAATACTCCAGCTCAATAAAATGAAACCAACACATGAAATGAAAATGTTACATGAAGGCAGTATTGTACAGTTTTTTTTATTTATTACACAGTTGTAGATAAAGGTAATAAATAATCTCACGAATTTTTGTTTTAAAATTATCAAATTTCCATCAAAAAGTTGCAAATCGATGGTGTTTGGTAAACGAAACAGTGAATAGAGATAAATATAAAATTTGCGTGAGTTTTGTTGTAACATATATCACCCCGTTCCCCTCCCCCACCTCTGTGGTCGATTTTGTGAAAATGATTGATAAATTATGGATTATGATCGCGCGGGGAATCGTTGGTTGGTGAAAGTAGAAAGAACTAGCGATAAATATTATAATGTTATGAAAGAAATAAAGAAAGAAAATGTCTTTATTTATAAATTATGCCACACATCACAATTGCATTTAGCACTACCTAGAAAATGGACACAGCTCAGCATTCTTGCTACACAATCTTCTAAAAGATCATACAGCACTGTTTTTCAGCTGGATTCATCTCTGGGTACCGCCACGAAAGCAACACGGGAAACCTTATAATCTTTAGATGTCTACTAGATATTCTAGATTACTATTCTAGATATAGAATTGTCTTTTTTGAGACCCAAGTTTCTAATAATAATACAAAGCAAGTGAAAATAATTTGAAAAGAACTTGCCACGTATGTTTCACGGTCACGAAGTACCTATTAATTACTGTAATAGAGTCGCTAAGTATGGTCGCTAGTGAATATACAAACACATAAGGCTAAAAATCTTTGTTTGTTTCAAAAACTCAATAAAAAATTTAAAGGCCGCTTCCGCTTGTAGCTTGGAGCGTGTAAGCTCAAAGTTCATATGGACGGCTGACAGGTGCACTTTATCTCTGTTATAATAACGTTTACGAAGCGAAACCGGTTTTCAACTATATAGATTATCATAATAATAGCATACGCTGCTATATATACA